>CM067843.1:587712966-588364633 GCA_034509565.1 Triticum monococcum | reverse complement strand
TGATCATTCTTAGAACAGCAACTTATAATTCTTGTCATATAATCTCTTGTGCTAGAGTAATAGTTCAATCACAATATCAAGTATGAATCATAAACTTCATTGAAAACTAACAAACTACAATCTCAGTCATTGAAGCAATTGCAATTTATCATAACATAGGAAAGAGTCAATGTATAAGAGCTTTTCAGTAAGTCCACATACTCAACTATCATATAATCTTTCACAATTGCTGACACTCACGCAATACTTATTGTTATGGAGTTTTAACCGGACACAGAGAAAGATAGGGGCTTATAGTTTTGCCTCCCAACGTTTTACCTCAAGGGTAATGTCAACAGTAATAGTTCATGAAAAATCACATCCAATTAGCCATATATACCAGGATCTTTCCAACATATTGTGCTTGCCAAAGGATAAAATGCAAAAAGGAAGGGTGAAGATCACCATGACTCTTATGTAATATAGGAGATAAAAGTAAAAGATAGGCCCTTCGCAGAGGGAAGCAGAGGTTGCCATGCACTTTTATGGTTGGACGCACAAAATCTTAATGCGAAAGAACATCACTTTATATTGCCACTTCTGATATGGACCTTTATTATGCAGTCTATCGCTTTTATTACTTCCATATCACACGATCGTATAAAGCTTATTTCCTCCACACCAATAAATCATACATATTTAGAGAGCATTTTTTATTGCTTGCACTGATGACAACTTACTTGATGGATCTTACTCAATCCATAGGTAGGTATAGTCTACTCTTATGGCAAGACTAGTTTAAGGGTATTTGGAAGCACAAGTAGTATCTCTACTTGGTGCAATGAATTTGGCTAGCATGAGGGGGAAAGGCAAGCTCATCATGTTGGAAGATCCAAGACAATATAATTTATCTCAGGTGTAAGAAAACATAACCCATTACGTTGTCTTCCTTGTCCAATGTCAGCTCTTTAGCATGTCATATTTTAATGAGTGCTCACAATCATAAAAGATGTCCAAGATAGTATATTTATATGTGAAGACCTCTCTTTCTTTATTACTTCCTATTAATTGCAACAATGACCAAAACCGTGTTTGTCAACCCTCAACAGCTTTTATTCATCATACTCTTTCTATGTGAGCTCATTACTCTCCATAAGACTCACATGATCTCTTTGTTTCTTTTTATTTCTTTCTCTTTTCTTTAATTCCCTTAGGATCATGGCAAAATAATCAAGCCCTTGACTCAACAATAATCTTTATTATATAGTTCACAGACTCGATTACATAGAAGGATAATAAAGCAAAACTCACAACTAAATCATACTAAGAACTTTTATTCTACTAGATCAAGATATTACCGAAAGGATCGAACTAAGAAAAACGGTAAAGATAAAAGTGATGGTGATACGATACCGGGGCACTCCCCAAATCTTGGCAATTGCCAAGTGGAGTGCCCATACCAAATACTCAATTCTTCTTTGTTGGTGGAGACGGTGGTGATTTTGTTGATGGCGTAGGCTTGTCGTCCTTCTTCCAAGGCATAGGCTCACCAGCATAGAAAGATGACCGGGTCTTCGGGATCCTCAAATCTGCAGCCAAACTTATCCTTTTGAATCTATATTCATACTCACAGTTTTGGTTTTGCAGGTCATAGATTTGAGCTTGAAGGTGCTCAATTTTCTCGTGAAGCTTGAAGATGGTCTCCCCGATGTTGTCGGCATCCAGCTTGTGTTTGTTGGTGAATTCTGCGATCATCATGTGGTTGGAGTTGAGTCCACGCTCCACCATCGCCTCAAACTTGAAAACTTGTTGCTCCATTGCTTCGAGCCTCGTCTCCATGCTTCCGGTCCCCTGCGGTCCCTTAGCATCACGGATGTGCAGCAACCCATCAGGCATCTCAATGGTTTGAGGGTGTCGCTGCACCTCCGTGAGGTAAGGGTTGATGACCTTCTCAAAGAACTTGTCCTTGGGAGCACTTGGAGATGCCATGATAATCTAGACTGTCAGAAAAATAGCTCGAAACAAATACGGGAGATTTTTGCGTGATACAGGAGTCAAAACCCCCGGGAGGTTATATAATGAATTTTTACCGACCAAAATACGTGTCGTGTATGAAAACGGAGTCCGGAGAGCACACGAGGTGCCCACGAGGTAGGGGGCACGCCCAGTAGGGTAGGGCGCGCCCTCCACCCTCGTGGAGCCCTTGTGTCCTTCCCGGACTGCTGCTTATTTTTCTATTTTTCTAAATATTCCAAAACGGAGAAATATTGCCTTAAAAACTGTTTCGGAGTCGGTTTACTTACCGTACCACATACCTATTCCTTTTCGGAGTCTGAAACATTCCGGAAAGTGTCCCTTATGTATTCCTCCGGGGTTACGGTTTCAATAACATTGGTTTCAACATTTATGGGATTACCTGAGATATAGTGTTTGATTCTTTGACCGTTCACCACCTTCGGATTTGTGCCTTCGAAGTTGTTGATTTTTATGGCACTGGAACGGTAGACCTCCTCGATAACGTAAGGACCTTCCCATTTAGAGAGAAGTTTTCCTGCAAAAAATCTTAAACGAGAGTTGTATAGCAATACATAATCACCTACATTAAACTCACGCTTTTGTATCCTTTTATCATGCCATCTTTTAACTTTTTCTGTAAACAACTTGGCATTTTCATAGGCTTGGGTTCTCCATTCATCAAGTGAGCTAATATCAAATAACCTCTTCTCACCGGCAAGTTTAAAATCATAGTTAAGTTCTTTAATAGCCCAATAAGCCTTGTGTTCTAGTTCGAGAGGCAAGTGACATGCTTTTCCATAGACCATTTTATAAGGAGACATACCCATAGGATTTTTATATGCAGTTCTATAGGCCCATAATGCATCATCTAGTTTCTTGGACCAATTCTTTCTAGAAATATTAACAGTCTTTTGCAAAATTAATTTGAGTTCTCTATTACTCAAATCTACTTGACCACTAGACTGAGGATGATAAGGAGATGCAATTCTATGATTAACATCATATTTAGCAAGCATTTTACGGAAGGCACCATGAATAAAATGTGAACCACCATCAGTCACTAAATATCTAGGGACTCCAAATCTTGGAAAAATAACTTCTTTAAGCATTTTAATAGAAGTGTTATGATCAGCACTACTAGTTGGAATAGCTTCTACCCACTTAGTAACGTAATCAACAGCAACTAAAATATGTGTATAACCATTAGAGGAAGGAAAAGGTCTCATATAGTCAAAGCCCCAAACATCAAATGGTTCAATAACAAGTGAATAATTCATAGGCATTTCTTGACGTCTACTAATATTACCAATTCTTTGACATTCATCACAAGATAAGACAAACTTACGGGCATCTTTGAAGAGAGTAGGCCAATAAAAACCAGATTGCAGTACCTTATGTGCAGTTCTATCTCCAGCATGGTGTCCTCCATAAGCTTCGGAGTGACACTTGCGTAGGATCTATTCCTGTTCATGCTTAGGTACACAACGTCTAATAACACCATCTACTCCTTCTTTATAAAGATGTGGGTCATCCCAAAAGTAATGCCTCAAATCATAGAAGAACTTTTTCTCTTGCTGGTATGTGAAACTAGGTGGTATAAACTTAGCAACAATGTAATTAGCACAATCAGCATACCATGGAGCAGTATGAGAAGCATTTATGACATTTAATTGCTCATCAGGAAAACTATCATCTATAGGTAGTGGGTCATCAAACACATTTTCTAACCTAGACAAGTTGTCTGCAATGGGGTTCTCAGCTAATTTTCTATCAACAATATGCAAATCAAATTCTTGTAGCAAGAGAACCCATCTAATAAGTCTAGGTTTAGCATCTTTATTTTCCATAAGATATTTAATAGCAGCATGATCAGTGTGAATAGTTACTTTAGAATCAACAATATAAGGTCTAAACTTATCACAAGCAAATACAACTGCTAAGAATTCTTTTTCAGTAGTAGCATAATTTCTTTGAGCATTGTCTAGAGTTTTACTAGCATATTGAATAACATTTAGTTTCTTATCAACTCTTTGTCCTAGAACAACACCTACAACATAATCACTAGCATCACACATAATTTCAAAGGGTAAATTCCAATCAGGTGGCTGAACAATAGTTGCAGAAATCAATGCTTTCTTAAGTATTTCAAATGCTTCTACACAATCATCATCAAAGACAAATGGTAGATCTTTTTGTAATAAATTAGTCAGAGGCCTAGAGATTTTTGAGAAGTCCTTAATGAACCTCCTATAATAACCGACATGACCAAGGAAACTTCTTATACCTTTGATGTCCTTGGGACATGGCATCTTTTCAATAGCATCAACCTTGGCTTTATCAACTTCAATACCTCTTTTAGAAACTTTATGCCCCAAGACAATACCTTCATTCACCATAAAGTGGCACTTTTCCCAATTCAAGACAAGATTAGTTTCTTCACATCTCTGCAAAACTCGATCAAGGTTGCTCAAGCAATCATCAAAAGAAGATCCATAGACGGAAAAATCGTCCATGAAAACCTCACAAATCATTTCACAAAAGTCAGAGAATATAGCCATCATGCATCTTTGAAAGGTAGCATGTGCATTACATAAACCAAAAGCCATACGTCTATAAGCAAAAATACCAAAAGGGCATGTAAAAAAGTAGTCTTTGATTGATCTTTGTCTGACAGAGGTATTTGAGAGAAACCAGAATAACCATCTAGAAAGCAAAAAATGTGTATGTTTAGATAATCTTTCTAGCATTTGATCCATAAAAGGTAAGGGGTAATGATCCTTTTTAGTAGCCTTATTTAATTTGCAGAAATCAATAACCATCCTATAACCTGTAATAATTCTTTGAGGAATCAGTTCATCTTCATCATTAGGAACAACAATAATACCTCCCTTCTTAGGGACACAATGGACAGGGCTTACCCACTGACTATCAGCAACGGGATAAATTATACCTGCCTCAAGGAGCTTTAGTATCTCCTTTCTTACCACTTCTTTCATTTTAGGATTAAGCCGGTGTTGATGATCACAAACTGGTTTAACATCTTCTTCCAAATTAATTTTATGTTGACATAGAGTGGGACTAATGCCTTTAAGATCATCAAGAGTATACCCAATAGCAGCATGGTGCTTCTTCAGAGTTTTCAATAATCTCTCTTCTTCATGCTCTGAAAGGTTAGCACTAATAATAACAGGATATATCTTTTTCTCATCAAGATAAGCATATTTAAGAGTATCAGGTAACGGTTTAAGCTCGATCCCCTAGGATTTCAACAGGTAAATTATTTTTCAGAATAGGTTCCTATTTAAAGAATACTTCATCTAATTCCCTTCTTTCATTCATAAACATATCATTTTCATGGTCTAGCAAATATTGTTCTAAAGGATCACTAGTAGGTACGGCAATAGAAGCAAGACCAATAATTTCATCCTTACTAGGTAATTCTTCTTCACGGTGTTGTCTACTGGATTTAGAAAAATTAAATTCGTGAGTCATATCATCTAAACTGATAGTAACAACATCTCTTTTGCAATCTATGGTAGCATTAACAGCGTTTAAGAAGGGTCTACCAAATATAATGGGGCAAAAGCTATCTTGTGAGGAACCAAGAACAAGAAAATCAGCAGGATGTCTAGTTTTCCTACACAAGACTTCAACATCTCTAACAATTCCCATTGGTGAAATAGTATCTCTATTGGCAAGTTTAATTGTGACATCAATATCTTCCATCTCAGCAGGTGCAATATCACACATAACTTCTTTGTATAAGGAATAAGGTATTGCACTAGCACTAGCACCCATATCACATAAGCCATGATAAAAATGATCTCCTATTTTAGCAGAAATAAAAAGCATGCCTACCACAAGTCTAGGTTTATCTTTATCACGGGGTTCAGCAATTCTAGTAGTTTCATTACAGAAATAAACAACATGCCCATCTATATTATCAGACAAGAGATCTTTAACAATAGCAATATTAGGTTCAACTTTAACTTGCTCAGGAGGTGTATATGTTTTGATATTTCTTTTACGAACCACAGTTGAAGCTTTAGCATGATCCTTTATCCTAACAGGAAAACGTGGCTTCTCAACATAATAAGTAGGAACAATAGGATAAGTGATAGTCTTTTCTTCAACTTTAATAGGTGCAACTACTTTTACTTCTATGGGAAGATGATATTTAAACCACTTCTCCTTGGGGAGATCAACATAAGTAGCAAAAGATTCACAGAAAGAAGCTACTATCTCAGAGTCAAGTCCATATTTAGTGCTAAATTTACGAAAAATATCGGTATCCATAAAAGATTTAACACAATCAAAACTAGGTGTCTGATACGTCTCCAACGTATCTATAATTTTTGATTGTTCCATGCTATATTATCTACTGTTTTGGACTACATTGGGCTTTATCTTCCACTTTTATATTATTTTTGGGACTAACCTATTAACCGGAGGCCCAGCCCAGAATTGTTGTTTTTTTGCCTATTTCAGTGTTTCGAAGAAACAGAATATCAAACGGAGTCCAAATGGAATGAAACCTTCGGGAACGTGATTTTCTCACCGAACGTGATCCAGGAGACTTGGACCCTACGCCAAGGCACCAGAGAGGCGGTCACGAGGGTGGGGGCGCGCCCCCCTGCCTCATGGGCCCCTCAGAGCTCCACCGACGTACTCCTTCCTCCTATATATACCTACGTACCCTTAAACGATCAGAACAGGAGCCAAAAACCTAATTCCACCGCCGCAACTTTTTGTATCCACGAGATCCCATCTTGGGGCCTATTCCAGAGCTCCGCCGGAGAGGGCCGTCATCACGGAGGGCTTCTACATCATCATAGCCCCTCCGATGAAGTGTGAGTAGTTTACCTCAGACCTTCAGGTCCATGGTTAGTAGCTAGATGGCTTCTTCTCTCTTTTTGGATCTCAATACAAAGTTCTCCCCCTCTCTTGTGGAGATCTATTCGCTGCAATCTTATTTTTGTGGTGTGTTTGTTGAGACCGTTGAATTGTGGGTTTATGATCAAGTCTATCTATGAATAATATTTGAATCTTCTCTGAATTATTTTATGTATGATTGGTTATCTTTGCAAGTCTCTTACAATTATCCGTTTGGTTTGGCCAACTAGATTGGTAGTTCTTGCCATGGGAGAAGTGCTTAGCTTTGGGTTCGATCTTGCGGTGTCCTTTCCCAGTGACAGAAGGGGCAGCAAGGCACGTATTGCATCATTGCCATCGAGGATAACAAGATGGGGTTTATTTCATATTGCATGAATTTATGTCCCTACATCATGTCATCTTGCTTAAGGCGTTACTCTATTTTTAACTTAATACTCTAGATGCATGATGGATAGCGGTCGATGAGTGGAGTAATAGTAGTAGATGCAGAATCATTTCGGTCTACTTGTCACGGACGTGATGCCTATATACATGATCATGCCTAGATATTCTCATAACTATTGTAACATCCCAAAATTCTAAATTTTGGAATGTTATAAACAAATAGATAGATTGATTGATTGTTTGATTGATTGTCTGAAAGTGAGCGAATTCGAAGCTTTTGAAAGTTAAATGAGAGGGAACAAAAGGACTTTCCCAAACTTTCATATTTGCTTTCTGACCTCCGTGAATTCAAATTCTTTTCACCACAAAACCCTAGAGAGAAGATGACATGACTTCTTCCATTTATTTAAATGACAAGGGGTGCTGAAAACATTTGAATTTCATTTGGAAAAATATTTCCAATTCTGCACCTCTATGCAACTCAATGATTTTCACGAGAGAAGATAAAACGACTTCTTCAAATTATATGAAATATGAGCTGGGAGTTTTCTCAAATTTGAAAAGAGGATCATTTGATTTATTTATTCCATCTTCAATAATTTTTCCGATATAAAAAAATAAGAGAGAGGGAATAAAATGACTTTCCCGAAATTATGGAAAAATGAAGATTTAATAAATAGATCAAATTTTCCTTTTGCCGGAGTTTTGTTTGCGTTTTATTTGGATAGGGAAAAATGCGCGTTTTCAAAAAAAATTGCTTTTTAGGCCCGGAGAAAAGTTCATTTTTGTTCGGCTCATTTTTAGGAGTCGAGGAAAATTTACTTTATTAATTTTGGAGTCTGGTAGATTTGTTTTTATTTTTTTTTCCGAGCGCGGAACCGTTTAAAAAAACTGGACCAAGGCCGGCCAGGCCAAGGCCCAGCCGGGCCGAAGGCCACCGCCCCAGGGAGCCGCGCGCGCCTAGCGCTGGCGCAGGAGGCCGCCGCCTCTTGCCTCGCCTCTAGTCCGTTTTGGACTAGGGTTAGTCCTTTTCCTTGTTTTGTTTTTCCTAGTCCTACTCCGTTTGCCTTTTTCTTTTAGGATTCCTATTCCTAGTCTATTTCTTGTCCCCTACCCCAAGTCTCCTCACCCCTCCCCAATATAAATACCCAAGCACCCCCCCCCCCCTCTAAACACATCAAATCCAAAGCCCCACGCCGCGCTACACCACGCCGCGCCCAACACCGCCACCCCGCGCCCTAGTGCCGCCACCGCCGTCATACACCGCCGCCGCCGCCGGAGCCCCCGCTCGCCGGAGACCTCGCCGGAGGTACCGCGCCGTGTCTCTTTATTTTCCCTCGGATCGGTTTTCTTCTAGATCGTTCCCTTTCTCCAGGTTCGTTTTCTTTCCGGTTCTTCGCTAAACCGTTCCGGTTTTCTAGATCGGTTTTTCGTTCCGATCTCTTTTTTCGAAACCCTAGATTGGTTTTCGTTCTTCTTTCGGACCGTTCGTTTCAACGAACGTGATCACCGATTCTTCTAGGTTAACGAACATCCGTTCGTTTAACCGTTCTTCGTTTTTCTTTCTGTCGGATTTATTCCGCGTTCTCTCCAATCGCGATCTCAAATCCGATCTTCTTTCGAGTCTTGCTTTTCGCTTGTTTATCGGAATCAGGTGATTCAAGCGCCTGGAGTTTCATCTCGAAACCGCCGTTCCGTCTAATCAACTTGAACAAGCTTTTGCTACAGTAAAATTTGACCTAGTTTCAACCTTCTAGAACCAAGTTGTTTTCTTTCGTTGTTTGTTCGGTTCTTTCTTTCTTCTCAACCGGAGTTCTTAAGTTGAACTTTCTGGTTCGTTCTCTTGTTCGAGTTTTACCCGTGCCTTAGATGAGTACTTATTGTGTGGTTACAATTGCTTGATTACGATAGATTGACCGGAGTGTGACGAGTAGATCTATCAAGAGTTTTGAGTGCGCATCATCTTCATCAACATTGCAGGCAAGTTCACACTTTGATCATACCTTTCCTACAACCCAGTTTTATTGCATTAGATCCATCCTCACACATTGCATGATTAGGATCTAATTAAATTGTGGGATGGGGAGTAGATGAGGTAGTACCTATTACCTGTTACTATGAAACCTTTCGGAGTTACTTCTACGTTTGCTTATTATGCCATGCTATGCTAGTAGACGTGGAATTGGGTGAGTGATATCCATGACAGATGTGAGATTGATAATTTTAATGGTATATCTAAGGTGGCAACTTAAATACACATCTGGGTGGATTGAGGCACCTGATGTCTATCAGGACTTGCCTGTTTTTTTTATGGACCGCCACCCAGGCTCAAAGGGATCATAAGACCTTCATGCTAAATACTTACGTGTGCAGCCACAAGCCATTATGGGCTCTGGCATAGTTGAGTAAGTTGCGTAAGCTCTTGAAGAGGTGGACTAGCAGATGTAGGGGATTGTAGGTGTACCGGTCCGCCCGGAGTAGAGAGCAAATGCTTCTGAAAGACTGTGTCTCGGTCATCCATTTCTCAAACACCCTGTAGTGCGAGAAAACCAACGGATGAGATCGAGTCTTGTGGGGAAAAGTGCACAAACCTCTGCAGAGTATACAAACTAATCATGATTAGCCGTGTCCCCGGTTATGGACATCTTGAGTATCTAGTTCTTGGATTATCCTGTTGATCTCATCATGTTACTTTAATTAAATTATTGGGTTTTAATGATTACTTTTAATTGGGATTGAGAATGCTGTCAACCATTCTCAATGTTCAACAACCACCATGATAGTTAAATAAATTTATTCCTTTGTAGTAGGGAAAAATTGTCTTTTCACAAAAACCTTATAACCATAGAGCCTATCCACCAGCCAATATGCATGTAGTGATAGCCATTGTTCATCATTATTCTCTATGGTGTGAATTTGCCAGTACATTCAATGTACTGACCCGTTTTCGGGCTGCAACGTCTCATGTTGCAGGTTTCTTACGACGAGTAAGTGATACGTTAGGGTTATGATTTCTACACTCAACTTTGTCATTGGTGTTGATGGGAATCCACAACCTTGTTACTTCCGCTATATGGATTGAGGTAATAGTATTTACGTTACTTTATACATGTGATTTACCTCTGTTATAAATCCTTCGAGTACTGTGTGTGTCAGCATACTGATCCAGGGATGACACATAAGCACAGAGACTTGATCCATTCGGGTCGGGTCGCTACAAGATGGTATCAGAGCACATGTTGACTGTAGGACGTGACCCTAGAAACTGGCAAGCCCATAGCAAAGATTTTCTCTACAACTTTCCCTTTCAAAAGATCTTTTACCTCTCTTCTCTTCTGAGCTTATTCAAAAATTCCCTTTAGTGAGACCATACCCTTTTTCCCTTTTGACCACTTGAAGATTCGACGGATGAGACCACTCCAAGAAGTACATGATATTGGACAACTAAGACCACTTCGGAATGAAGAGTATTTTCCGTGCATCTGAATAATGGAAACTACAACGGTTGAAGACCGAAGACAAGTAGAATTTGAAGGCTCTGAAGAATTTCCAGATTTAGTATGACCTAGGAAGGCTACCCTTTTGGAACTTGGCAGACTATGGAAGTTGTCAATACCGAGATCAAGGTGTATCAGAGAAAGACCGGAGCATGTAGAGTGAAGAACTTAAAGTTTTGTCGAGAAACCCTAAGGCAGGAGATATCAACTATGGAATGATAGCTCATGGAAATGACAAGAGCAGAAACACGGTTATCTGTGATGTCATCACCCGCTCATGCTATTGACACCGTGCTGAGTTAAGGATGCATTTCTTCAGAATGGATTTGATGGAAGAAGGCTGATGGAGCACCTATCAGTAAGATGAAGTTTTAACCTTATCTGGTGTATCACCAAGATCTGGAGTGTCAGATCAGGAAGTTAAGGTGGAGCTCCATGAAGCCGTATTAGACAAGGAGCATTTCGTGAAGAACTTAGGACCCAGAAGTTGAAGTAGCCAAGCTGGAGGAGCTACAACCTCGAGATACCGGAGATTTGTCAGGAACTGAAGGACAGTATGACCATGGCTCATGCCAAGGATGTTGAAACCAGAAGTTTGGAACGCAACTCCAGAACATTGAAGGACGTCACGAGAGACTTCGCGTCAACAGAGTTGATCTGGCAAAAGAACTTGAGAAAGACAAGCACGACGAGAAGAAGCCGTTGGAGGCATGAACAAAACTGGAAGAGTTTGACGACGTTGACCTTTAGAAGACCAAACCCCTGTTATATACCTACGTTAGATGCGATGATTGTGAGCTGTCATTTGTTTGATGTTTTTCCGACAGCCACAATAAAATCTGTCTTTTCAAAACCTTTGTTTGTATTGTGTGCATCTCTCTTGATCTCTCTTATCTCACCCCAAACCCATGGACCGAATAGAGGATGAATGAAGATGAGCTTATATTTTCAGGACCGATGAGTCAATTGGAGACGGACCGATGGATTCAGAACATGGAGGATCACATGGAGAGTAACCCTGTAGTTCGAAATGATATGACCCAGCATGCTCTTCAGTGTTTTGAAAGAGGTGCTGCTACTTGGTGGAGAATGTACTAAATCATCAATGGATGGCAAGGAGTAACCACTTGGAAAGAATTTAAGTTGACTTTGCTAAAGTCTCAGTTCGTGTCCCAGAAATTGAAGTCTTCTGGAAAGGATATGAAGAAAACTTGTGCATGCAAGCTTTGTGGAGAAATAGGACACAACCATAAAGAACACAAGGATGAATGCCCTAACTGTGAAGGAAGTCACCCAGCTGAAAAATGCCCAACTAGGCAGATCACTTGTTTCTTGTGTGAAGGGACTACCCACTACCCTGCTCAGTGTCACATTTACCCCTTGGTACGAAGAACCGTACAGCTGAAGAAAGAAGTAATGAAAGGAGCCCTCATGGAAAGTTTAGAAGAACCTGTGATGAAGAAAGAGGTGGAGGACACACCCAAAGAAGAGCCAAATAAACCCTGCACCAAGTCATGCTATTCATGTGGAGAAGAAGGACACCTCTCCCAGAACTGTATGAATGGGGATCTAGTAGAATTCCCGACAGAGGAAGTAGAATATGACCCACAGGAAATAGAAGCCCTGATTGGAATGAAAATGTCCAGGAAGAGAAGTAGATTGGATTCCAGGAAGGATCTGAGTCATGTCACCTGTTATAGGTGCAAGGAGTCAGGGCACTACCTCAGCAGTTGCCCAAAAAGGAAACCTCGATACTTGTCAGAAGTAATATGTTTTAGTTGTAATAAAGCAGGGAACTTTGCCAGAGATTGTCCGAAGGAGAAGGAGACTTGTGATAAATAGTTGAGTTTGTAACAGAAGTAATATAGTAGTAGTAGTGACAACATTTTCCTTTATATTGAGGTGTTGAGTTGAGACATGTAATGCAAAGCGAGAGATTGTAATGATTTGAGAATCAATAAAGTTAGCATCGTTGGTACTGATATGGATTTTATGAGTTACTCTATGAAGAAGAATTTTGGCCATTTGAGGATATGAGAAATATGGTCTAGGGAAGATTGTGCATTTTAAGGGTGGTAGTACCCTGTAAGAACCATTGACCCCTGGAAAAGATAAGGGTACTCCCCTGAGTGGATTTCGGACAAAAGGAATACAAGTTTTATCCCGATATGTGTGATGCCCCAAGAGTATGTGGGATGAAGTTGGAGACTGTCAGTTGTTTGGACCAAATGTGATCAAGGAGTCAGAAGAGAATGTTAAGCTGATTTGAGATAGACTAAAAGTAGCTCAGTCCAGGCAGAAGAGTTAGGTAGACTCAAAATTCAAGGAGGTAGTCTATGAAATTGGAGACAGAGCATGTCTTCATGTGTTCCCTCTGCGAGGAGTTAAACGGATTGGAGTTAAGGGACAGTTAGCCCCGAGATTTATAGGACCATACGGAGTTTTGGAGCGTATGGGAGAAGTGGACAATAAGTTGGAGTCACCCGAAGGACTGTCAGGAGTTCATGATGTGTTTCACGTTTCCCAGTTGAAGAAGTGCCATGCAGAGATGGCCAATATTCCCCTGTAAGGACGCTTGACCCTGGAAAGGATAATGATGTTCCGTGAAGTGAATATGGACTTCATAAGTATATGTTTATATCTCGGTATGTGGGATATCTCACGAGGATGAAGAGATAAATTACTATTGGATAAAAAGGAGGTATGATGTTGGAAATATGGATCAATGAAAACTCCATGATGAGTCTGAGTAATCATGTCCTAGTTTGGTGCCAATAGAAGGAAGGAAGACAATACAATTGGATGGATTTAAGAATACTAGGAAGTTGGAGGTTGGACTAATGATCAGTTGCCCGAAGATGAGTTCAAGGATTTCAAGTGATGAGATGGGCCATAACCCACAGGCTCCAGAACCTGCCAAGAAGCAAGCACATTCTTACTGAAGGAAGGACCCTGGAAGAGGATATACCTTTGTCAATAGACGATCTTATAGGAGTAACGTAAAACTTGAGAGTTCTGAAGGAACGATAGATGTTTGTCTGGCTTGCAGAATCTATGGATATATCCGAACTTGGTTCGTCGACAAGAGAAATTCTGCAATGCTTGTGAGGATGACCAAGTGTTAGTATGCGAGATTCACTAAACTGTATACATGGTAATGATTTGGGTGCGGGATGGATTGATCACCATACCGACTTACCCTTATTATTCGCCCTGCTATATGGGATGGTAAATCTGAGTGACTTACCTATAGTAGAGAGACGGCGATATTAAACCTTGTTTAAGCCTTAGAATGGTATAAGTATTTTTCCCTTGTACACAGCAGTTGTTGCCAACCATAGGTTATACGGTGAGGTTCAACCCAGACCCATTTCCTGCAGGAGAAACCATAAATTGTTGACCACCATGAGATATAAATAGTTGTTTAGTTTTGGCGCCAGACCCGTCAGCTAAGAAGACCCAGTCTCGGAAGAACCTTACCTAGATGAAAGACAGAAGAATTGAGGAAAAGGTTATGCCACTACCGGAAGTGCTCGGAGAAGGAATTTTCTCGAGGATCTGAGAAGACCGACACTGTCAAGGATAAGGATGGAGTATATGAGTTTTGATGGGACGGTAACGATGTTTCTAAGGGTGGTAGCACCCCAGACCCCGAAGACGGTCGATGGATTTGGAGAAGACCCCCAAACCCTAACCTATTTCTTTCTAGCCTCTCCGAATCTCGAGGACGAGATTCATTTTAAGGGTGGTAGGTTTGTAACATCCCAAAATTCTAAATTTTGGAATGTTATAAACAAATAGATAGATTGATTGATTGTTTGATTGATTGTCTGAAAGTGAGTGAATTCGAAGCTTTTGAAAGTTAAATGAGAGGGAACAAAAGGACTTTCCCAAACTTTCATATTTGCTTTCTAACCTCCGTGAATTCAAATTCTTTTCACCACGAAACCCTGGAGAGAAGATGACATGACTTCTTCCATTTATTTAAATGACAAGGGGTGCTGAAAACATTTGAATTTCATTTGGAAAAATATTTCCAATTCTGCAACTCTATGCAACTCAATGATTTTCACGAGAGAAGATAAAATGACTTCTTCAAATTATATGAAATATGAGTTGGGAGTTTTCTCAAATTTGAAAAGAGGATCATTTGATTTATTTATTCCATCTTCAATAATTTTTCCGATATAAAAAAATAAGAGAGGGAATAAAATGACTTTCCCGAAATTATGGAAAAATGAAGATTTAATAAATAGATCAAATTTTCCTTTTGCCGGAGTTTTGTTTGCGTTTTATTTGGATAGGGAAAAATGCGCGTTTTCAAAAAAATTGCTATTTAGGCCCGGAGAAAAGTTCATTTTTGTTCGGCTCATTTTTAGGAGTCGGGGAAAAATTACTTTATTAATTTTGGAGTCCGGTAGATTTGTTTTTCTTTTTTTTCCAAGCGCGGAACCGTTTAAAAAAACTGGACCAAGGCCGGCCAGGCCAAGGCCCAGCCGGGCCGAAGGCCACCGCCCCAGGGAGCCGCGCGCGCCTAGTGCTGGCGCAGGAGGCCGCCGCCTATTGCCTCGCCTCTAGTCCGTTTTGGACTAGGGTTAGTCCTTTTCCTTGTTTTGTTTTTCCTAGTCCTACTCCGTTTGCCTTTTTCTTTTAGGATTCCTATTCCTAGTCTATTTCTTGTCCCCTACCCCAAGTCTCCTCACCCCTACCCAATATAAATACCCAAGCACCCCCCCCTCTAAACACATCAAATCCAAAGCCCCGCGCCGCGCTACACCACGCCGCGCCCAACACCGCCACCCCGCGCCCTAGTGCCGCCGCCGCCGTCATACACTGCCGCCGCCGGAGCCCCCGCTCGCCGGAGACCTCGCCGGAGGTACCGCGCCGCGTCTCTTTCTTTTCCCTCGGATCGGTTTTCTTCTAGATCGTTCCGTTTCTTCTGATTCGTTTTCTTTCCGGTTCTTCGCTAAACCGTTCCGGTTTTCTAGATCGGTTTTTCGTTCCGATCTCTTTTTTCGAAACCCTAGATTGGTTTTCGTTCTTCTTTCGGACCGTTCGTTTCAACGAACGTGATCACCGATTCTTCTAGGTTAACGAACGTCCGTTCGTTTAACCGTTCTTCGTTTTTCTTTCTGTCGGATTTATTCCGCGTTCTCTCCAATCGTGATCTCAAATCCGATCTTCTTTCGAGTCTTGCTTTTCGCTCGTTTATCGGAATCAGGTGATTCAAGCGCCTGGAGTTTCGTCTCGAAACCGCCGTTCCGTCTAATCAACTTGAACAAGCTTTTGCTACAGTAAAATTTGACCTAGTTTCAACCTTCTAGAACCAAGTTGTTTTCTTTCGTTGTTTGTTCGGTTCTTTCTTTCTTCTCAACCGGAGTTCTTAAGTTGAACTTTCTGGTTCGTTCTCTTGTTCGAGTTTTACCCGTGCCTTAGATGAGTACTTATTGTGTGGTTACGATTGCTTGATTACGATAGATTGACCGGAGTGTGACGAGTAGATCTATCAAGAGTTTTGAGTGCGCATCATCTTCATCAACATTGCAGGCAAGTTCACACTTTGATCATACCTTTCCTACAACCTAGTTTTATTGCATTAGATCCATCCTCACACATTGCATGATTAGGATCTAATTAAATTGTGGGATGGGGAGTAGATGAGGTAGTACCTATTACCTGTTACTATGAAACCTTTCGGAGTTACTTCTACGTTTGCTTATTATGCCATGCTATGCTAGTAGACGTGGAATTGGGTGAGTGATATCCATGACAGATGTGAGATTGATAATTTTAATGGTATATCTAAGGTGGCAACTTAAATACACATCTGGGTGGATTGAGGCACCTGATGTCTATCAGGACTTGCCTGTTTTTTTTATGGACCGCCACCCAGGCTCAAAGGGATCATAAGACCTTCATGCTAAATACTTACGTGTGCAGCCACAAGCCATTATGGGCTCTGGCATAGTTGAGTAAGTTGCGTAAGCTCTTGAAGAGGTGGACTAGCAGATGTAGGGGATTGTAGGTGTACCGGTCCGCCCGGAGTAGAGAGCAAATGCTTCTGAAAGACTGTGTCTCGGTCATCCATTTCTCAAACACCCTGTAGTGCGAGAAAACCAACGGATGAGATCGAGTCTTGTGGGGAAAAGTGCACAAACCTCTGCAGAGTATACAAACTAATCATGATTAGCCGTGTCCCCGGTTATGGACATCTTGAGTATCTAGTTCTTGGATTATCCTGTTGATCTCATCATGTTACTTTAATTAAATTATTGGGTTTTAATGATTACTTTTAATTGGGATTGAGAATGCTGTCAACCATTCTCAATGTTCAACAACCACCATGATAGTTAAATAAATTTATTCCTTTGTAGTAGGGAAAAATTGTCTTTTCACAAAAACCTTATAACCATAGAGCCTATCCACCAGCCAAATATGCATGTAGTGATAGCCATTGTTCATCATTATTCTCTATGGTGTGAATTTGCCAGTACATTCAATGTACTGACCCGTTTTCGGGCTGCAACGTCTCATGTTGCAGGTTTCTTACGACGAGTAAGTGATACGTTAGGGTTATGATTTCTACACTCAACTTTGTCATTGGTGTTGATGGGAATCCACAACCTTGTTACTTCCACTATATGGATTGAGGTAATAGTATTTACGTTACTTTATACATGTGATTTACCTCTGTTATAAATCCTTCGAGTACTGTGTGTGTCAGCATACTGATCCAGGGATGACACATAAGCACAGAGACTTGATCCATTCGGGTCGGGTCGCTACAAGATGGTATCAGAGCACATGTTGACTGTAGGACGTGACCCTAGAAACTGGCAAGCCCATAGCAAAGATTTTCTCTACAACTTTCCCTTTCAAAAGATCTTTTACCTCTCTTCTCTTCTGAGCTTATTCAAAAATTCCCTTTAGTGAGACCATACCCTTTTTCCCTTTTGACCACTTGAAGATTCGACGGATGAGACCACTCCAAGAAGTACATGATATTGGACAACTAAGACCACTTCGGAATGAAGAGTATTTTCCGTGCATCTGAATAATGGAAACTACAACGGTTGAAGACCGAAGACAAGTAGAATTTGAAGGCTCTGAAGAATTTCCAGATTTAGTATGACCTAGGAAGGCTACCCTTTTGGAACTTGGCAGACTATGGAAGTTGTCAATACCGAGATCAAGGTGTATCAGAGAAAGACCGGAGCATGTAGAGTGAAGAACTTAAAGTTTTGTCGAGAAACCCTAAGGCAGGAGATATCAACTATGGAATGATAGCTCATGGAAATGACAAGAGCAGAAACACGGTTATCTGTGATGTCATCACCCGCTCATGCTATTGACACCGTGCTGAGTTAAGGATGCATTTCTTCAGAATGGATTTGATGGAAGAAGGCTGATGGAGCACCTATCAGTAAGATGAAGTTTTAACCTTATCTGGTGTATCACCAAGATCTGGAGTGTCAGATCAGGAAGTTAAGGTGGAGCTCCATGAAGCCGTATTAGACAAGGAGCATTTCGTGAAGAACTTAGGACCCAGAAGTTGAAGTAGCCAAGCTGGAGGAGCTACAACCTCGAGATACCGGAGATTTGTCAGGAACTGAAGGACAGTATGACCATGGCTCATGCCAAGGATGTTGAAACCAGAAGTTTGGAACGCAACTCTAGAACATTGAAGGACGTCACGAGAGACTTCGCGTCAACAGAGTTGATCTGGCAAAAGAACTTGAGAAAGACAAGCACGACGAGAAGAAGCCGTTGGAGGCATGAACAAAACTGGAAGAGTTTGACGACGTTGACCTTTAGAAGACCAAACCCCTGTTATATACCTACGTTAGATGCGATGATTGTGAGCTGTCATTTGTTTGATGTTTTTCCGACAGCCACAATAAAATCTGTCTTTTCAAAACCTTTGTTTGTATTGTGTGCATCTCTCTTGATCTCTCTTATCTCACCCCAAACCCATGGACCGAATAGAGGATGAATGAAGATGAGCTTATATTTTCAGGACCGATGAGTCAATTGGAGACGGACCGATGGATTCAGAACATGGAGGATCACATGGAGAGTAACCCTGTAGTTCGAAATGATATGACCCAGCATGCTCTTCAGTGTTTTGAAAGAGGTGCTGCTACTTGGTGGAGAATGTACTAAATCATCAATGGATGGCAAGGAGTAACCACTTGGAAAGAATTTAAGTTGACTTTGCTAAAGTCTCAGTTCGTGTCCCAGAAATTGAAGTCTTCTGGAAAGGATATGAAGAAAACTTGTGCATGCAAGCTTTGTGGAGAAATAGGACACAACCATAAAGAACACAAGGATGAATGCCCTAACTGTGAAGGAAGTCACCCAGCTGAAAAATGCCCAACTAGGCAGATCACTTGTTTCTTGTGTGAAGGGACTACCCACTACCCTGCTCAGTGTCACATTTACCCCTTGGTACGAAGAACCGTACAGCTGAAGAAAGAAGTAATGAAAGGAGCCCTCATGGAAAGTTTAGAAGAACCTGTGATGAAGAAAGAGGTGGAGGACACACCCAAAGAAGAGCCAAATAAACCCTGCACCAAGTCATGCTATTCATGTGGAGAAGAAGGACACCTCTCCCAGAACTGTATGAATGGGGATCTAGTAGAATTCCCGACAGAGGAAGTAGAATATGACCCACAGGAAATAGAAGCCCTGATTGGAATGAAAATGTCCAGGAAGAGAAGTAGATTGGATTCCAGGAAGGATCTGAGTCATGTCACCTGTTATAGGTGCAAGGAGTCAGGGCACTACCTCAGCAGTTGCCCAAAAAGGAAACCTCGATACTTGTCAGAAGTAATATGTTTTAGTTGTAATAAAGCAGGGAACTTTGCCAGAGATTGTCCGAAGGAGAAGGAGACTTGTGATAAATAGTTGAGTTTGTAACAGAAGTAATATAGTAGTAGTAGTGACAACATTTTCCTTTATATTGAGGTGTTGAGTTGAGACATGTAATGCAAAGCGAGAGATTGTAATGATTTGAGAATCAATAAAGTTAGCATCGTTGGTACTGATATGGATTTTATGAGTTACTCTATGAAGAAGAATTTTGGCCATTTGAGGATATGAGAAATATGGTCTAGGGAAGATTGTGCATTTTAAGGGTGGTAGTACCCTGTAAGAACCGTTGACCCCTGGAAAAGATAAGGGTACTCCCCTGAGTGGATTTCGGACAAAAGGAATACAAGTTTTGTCCCGATATGTGTTATGCCCCAAGAGTATGTGGGATGAAGTTGGAGACTGTCAGTTGTTTGGACCAAATGTGATCAAGGAGTCAGAAGAGAATGTTAAGCTGATTTGAGATAGACTAAAAGTAGCTCAGTCCAGGCAGAAGAGTTAGGTAGGCTCAAAACTCAAGGAGGTAGTCTGTGAAATTGGAGACAGAGCATGTCTTCATGTGTTCCCTCTGCGAGGAGTTAAACGGATTGGAGTTAAGGGACAGTTAGCCCCGAGATTTATAGGACCATACGGAGTTTTGGAGCATATGGGAGAAGTGGCCAATAAGTTGGAGTCACCCGAAGGACTGTCAGGAGTTCATGATGTGTTTCACGTTTCCCAGTTGAAGAAGTGCCATGCAGAGATGGCCAATATTCCCCTGTAAGGACGCTTGACCCTGGAAAGGATAATGATGTTCCGCGAAGTGAATATGGACTTCATAAGTATATGTTTATATCTCGGTATGTGGGATATCTCACGAGGATGAAGAGATAAATTACTATTGGATAAAAAGGAGGTATGATGTTGGAAATATGGATCAATGAAAACTCCATGATGAGTCTGAGTAATCATGTCCTAGTTTGGTGCCAATAGAAGGAAGGAAGACAATACAATTGGATGGATTTAAGAATACTAGGAAGTTGGAGGTTGGACTAATGATCAGTTGCCCGAAGATGAGTTCAAGGATTTCAAGTGATGAGATGGGCCATAACCCACAGGCTCCAGAACCTGCCAAGAAGCAAGCACATTCTTGCTGAAGGAAGGACCCTGGAAGAGGATATACCTTTGTCAATAGACGATCTTATAGGAGTAACGTAAAACCTGAGAGTTGTGAAGGAACGATAGATGTTTGTCTGGCTTGCAGAATCTATGGATATATCCGAACTTGGTTCGTCGACAAGAGAAATTCTTCAATGCTTGTGAGGATGACCAAGTGTTAGTATGCGAGATTCGCTAAACTGTATACATGGTAATGATTTGGGTGCGGGATGGATTGATCACCATACCGACTTACCCTTATTATTCGCCCTGCTATATGGGATGGTAAATCTGAGTGACTTACCTATAGTAGAGAGACGGCGATATTAAACCTTGTTTAAGCCTTAGAATGGTATAAGTATTTTTCCCTTGTACACAGCAGTTGTTGCCAACCGTAGGTTATACGGTGAGGTTCAACCCAGACCCATTTCCTGCAGGAGAAATCATAAATTGTTGACCACCATGAGATATCGATAGTTATTTAGTTTTGGCGCCAGACCCGTCAGCTAAGAAGACCCAGTCTCGGAAGAACCTTACCTAGATGAAAGACAGAAGAATTGGGGAAAAGGTTATGCCACTACCGGAAGTGCTCGGAGAAGGAATTTTCTCGAGGATCTGAGAAGACCGACACTGTCAAGGATAAGGATGGAGTATATGAGTTTTGATGGGACGGTAACGATGTTTCTAAGGGTGGTAGCACCCCAGACCCCGAAGACGATCGATGGATTTGGAGAAGACCCCCAAACCCTAACCTATTTCTTTCTAGCCTCTCCGAATCTCGAGGACGAGATTCATTTTAAGGGTGGTAGGTTTGTAACATCCCAAAATTCTAAATTTTGGAATGTTATAAACAAATAGATAGATAGATTGATTGTTTGATTGATTGTCTGAAAGTGAGTGAATTCGAAGCTTTTGAAAGTTAAATGAGAGGGAACAAAAGGACTTCCCAAACTTTCATATTGCTTTCTGACCTCCGTGAATTCAAATTCTTTTCACCACGAAACCCTGGAGAGAAGATGACATGACTTCTTCCATTTATTTAAATGATAAGGGGTGCTGAAAACATTTGAATTTCATTTGGAAAAATATTTCCAATTCTACAACTCTATGCAACTCAATGATTTTCACGAGAGAAGATAAAATGACTTCTTCAAATTATATGAAATATGAGTTGGGAGTTTTCTCAAATTTGAAAAGAGGATCATTTGATTTATTTATTCCATCTTCAATATTTTTTCCGATATAAAAAAATAAGAGAGAGGGAATAAAATGACTTTCCCGAAATTATGGAAAAATGAAGATTTAATAAATAGATCAAATTTTCCTTTTGCCGGAGTTTTGTTTGCGTTTTATTTGGATAGGGAAAAATGCGCGTTTTCAAAAAAAATTGCTTTTTAGGCCCGGAGAAAAGTTCATTTTTGTTCGGCTCATTTTTAGGAGTCGGGGAAAATTTACTTTATTAATTTTGGAGGCCGGTAGATTTGTTTTTCTTTTTTTTCCGAGCGCGGAACCGTTTAAAAGAAACTAGACCAAGGCCGGCCAGGCCAAGGCCTAGCCAGGCCGAAGGCCACCGCCCCAGGGAGCCGCGCGCGCCTAGCGCTGGCGCAGGAGGCCGCCGCCTCTTGCCTCGCCTCTAGTCCGTTTTGGACTAGGGTTAGTCCTTTTCCTTGTTTTGTTTTTCCTAGTCCTACTCCGTTTGCCTTTTTCTTTTAGGATTCCTATTCCTAGTCTATTTCTTGTCCCCTACCCCAAGTCTCCTCACCCCTCCCCAATATAAATACCCAAGCACCCCCCCCCCTCTAAACACATCAAATCCAAAGCCCCGCGCCGCGCTACACCACGCCGCGCCCAACGCCGCCACCCCGCGCCCTAGTGCCGCCGCCGTCATACACCGCCGCCGCCGCCGGAGCCCCCGTTCGCCGGAGACCTCGCCGGAGGTACCGCGCCGCGTCTCTTTCTTTTCCCTCGGATCGGTTTTCTTCTAGATCGTTTCGTTTCTTCTGATTTGTTTTCTTTACGGTTCTTTGCTAAACCGTTCCGCTTTCTAGATCGGTTTTTCGTTCCGATCTCTTTTTCCGAAACCCTAGATTGGTTTTCATTCTTCTTTCGGACCGTTCGTTTCAACGAATGTGATCACCGATTCTTCTAGGTTAACGAACGTCCATTCGTTTAACCGTTCTTCGTTTTTCTTTCTGTCGTATTTATTCCGCGTTCTCTCCGATCGCGATCTCAGATCCGATCTTCATTCGAGTCTTTCTTTTCGCTCGTTTATCGGAATCAGGTGATTCAATGTGACGCCCGGATAATCATGCTATAGTAATCCCACGCTAATCATGCCACGTCACC
Organism: Triticum monococcum; assembly: GCA_034509565.1. Classification (NCBI taxonomy): domain Eukaryota; kingdom Viridiplantae; phylum Streptophyta; class Magnoliopsida; order Poales; family Poaceae; genus Triticum; species Triticum monococcum. The sequence goes on along the minus strand of CM067843.1, from coordinate 588,341,510 downwards.
TCGGTTACTGTTGCTAATCTATCGTTAGGTCAAAAACCGGTCCAAAATTCAAATTCAAAGTTTGGTAAATAATAACAGTTTTCAAAAATTAAAACAAAAATGTTCGGTGATTGCCGAATAATGCATAGGTAATTATGGAGGAGAAACCACACCTTTATAAAATATTTCGATACTATAAGATGAATAAAACAGTAGCGAAAACTATTATTTAAATACTTTTAAATATTAAATAATTACGAAACTATTTTAGATCTGGTAGCAAGTTAGTTAGGTAGTGGCATATTTGGTAACTTCAAAATAGGTGCCATTTTGGTATTTTGCTAAAACAAAATTAAAAGAAAACAGAAAAGAAAAAAAATAAAAGTAAAAAAAACAAAACAAGGGCCACCCCCACCCACTGGGCCATGGCCCAGCTAACCGGCCAGCCCACTAACCAGCCGGCCCAACCGCGCCCTCTACTTTCCCCCCTGGGCGCCCGAAACCCTAGCCCCACTCGCTCACTCCCCCCCTCCTCCCGCACGACGCCCACTCCCCTCGCTCCTCTCCTCCCCACTCGCCTGTTCTGGATCGACGGGAGGGACCCCGATCCTGCGCGACCTCGATGACGGCGCCCGTCGCTGGCACCGCCAGGCCGCTGTCGCCTCCCCCTCTCCCCTCCTCTGCACCCCCCCCCCCCCCGATTGGATCGGGGGATCGAACCGCCGCCGCCGCCCGGAACACCGCCTGGAGGCCCCGCCGTCGCCGGCCATCGTCGCCGCTCAGATCACCCGCCGCCTCACCGTCCTCCTCCTCGTCTCCTCCTCGCCGGACCACTCCGCGCATGCTGCCCGAACCCTACGGCCCCAGTGAGCGCCCCCCCCCCCCTCTCCTCTTGGTCTCCCTCGCGCAGCTCACCGCGCCGCGGTCGCGCCCCTGCTGTGCTTCGGCGCCGCCCGTGCCGCTGCTCCCTTTAGTTGTTGTGCTAGCTACTGCTGCTCTGCCTCCACCGTTGCACACAGCTGTTGCCGCCCTTGCTACTGCCGCAGCCGATCTGCTAGCTGCAGTTGCTGTTCGTTTGCTGCCGCCACTGCCCATCGCCGCCCCGACCGCTGCCGGCGCCGCTTGCCACTGCCCCGCGTCGGGCTAAGGCCTTCGCCCAGTACCGGGCACCCGCACCCGTTACCAGCACCCGTAAACCGCCTGTGCTAGCGCCCGCTAAGCCCCAGGCCAATGACAGCCGGTGCTCACAGCCCAGAACGTTTATAAAAAAAATTTAATAATAGATAAAATATTAATTAATTAATTAATTAGATTAATTAACTTAATTAATTATGTTAGTTAACCTAATTAACTAATTAACCTAGTTAACTACTGTTAGTTAACTAAACAGTCTATGACAGCCGGGACCCACCTTTACTATTCACCCTTTGACCAGTCAAATGTTGACCGGGTCAACTCAGTCAACATGCCCCACATGTCAGCCTCTATAGACCCTGTTGTGTACACTTCAGTGTGTGCACATAGCATTTGACTATTAATTTCGAATTAATAATAATTCCAGAAATTGGGAAAATCTTTTAAAACTTCAAGAATTAATATAAAATAATCTGTAACTCCGATGAAAAAACTTTATACATGAAAGTTACTCAGAACGACGAGACGAACCCGGATACGCGGCCCGTTCGTCCGCCACGCATCCCTAGCATAGCAAACACGCAACTTTTCCCCTCCGGCTCCTTTGCCCGAAAACGCGAAACACCGGGGATACTTTCCCGGATGTTTCCCCCCTTCACCGGTATCATCACGTACCGTGTTAGGGCACCTCTAACACCGATACTTGTCATGTCATACATCGCTATGCATCTGTTTGCTTAAATATTTATTGTTTCTTCCCCCTCTTCTCTCGCTAGACACCGAGACCGACGCCGCTGCTATCCAGTACGACTACGGAGTTGACGACCCCTCTCTCTTGCCAGAGCAACCAGGCAAGCCCCCCCCCTTTGATCACCAGATACTGCCTACTCTTCTCTATACTGCTTGCATTAGAGTAGTGTAGCATGTTACTGCTTCCCGTTAATCCTGTACTGATGCATAGCCTGTCCTTGCTACTACTGTTGTTACCTTTACCTGCAAACCTAATGCTTAGTATAGGATGCTAGTTTATCATCAGTGGCCCTACATTCTTGTCCGTCTGCCATGCTATACTATCGGGCCGTGATCACTCGGGAGGTGATCATGGGTATATACTATATACTTTATACATGATACATGTGGTGACTAAAGACGGGTAGGCTCGTAGGAGCACCCGCGAGTGGATCTTTGAGGCGGAGCGACAGGGCAGGTTCCGACCACCTAGGAGAGAGGTGGGCCTGGCCCTGTTCGGCGTTCGCGGACACTTAACACGCTTAACGAGATCTGGGTATTTGATCTGAGTCTGGCCATTTGGTCTATACGCACTAACCATCTACGTGGGAGCAGTTATGGGTATCCCGACGTCGTGGTATCAGCCGAAGCCTTCGTGACGTTAGCGACTGAGTGGCGCGCGCCGGATTGGACTGGAAAGCCACTAGGCTAGGTCTGCTTCCGGCCGCGTACGCAACGTGCAGGTGTGCAAAGGGCGATGGGCCCAGACCCCTGCGCCATAGGATTTAGACCGGCGTGCTGACCTCTCTGTTGTGCCTAGGTAGGGCTGCGACGTGTTGATCTTCCGAGGCCGGGCATGACCCAGGAAAGTATGTCCGGCCAAATGGGATCGAGCGTGTTGGGGTATGTGGTGCACCCCTGCAGGGAAGTTTATCTATTCGAATAGCCGTGTCCCTCGGTAAAAGGACGACCCGGAGTTGTACCTTGACCTTATGACAACTAGAACCGGATACTTAATAAAACACACCCTTCCAAGTGCCAGATACAACCGGTGATCGCTCTCTCACAGGGCGACAAGGGGAGGATCATCAGTTAGGATTATGCTATGCGATGCTACTTGGAGGACTTCAGTCTACTCTCTTCTACATGTTGCAAGACGGAGGCTGCTAGAAGCGTAGTCTTCGACATGATTAGTTATCCCCCTCTTATTCTGGCATTCTGCAGTTCAGTCCACATATGATACCCTTATTCCATTTGATACCCATGCATATGTAGTATAGCTCCTTGCTTGCGAGTACTTTGGATGAGTACTCACGGTTGCTTTCTCCCTCTTTTCCCTCTATCCCTTCTACCTGGTTGACGCAACCAGATGTTGGAGCCCAGGAGCCAGACGCCACCGTCGACGATGACTCCTACTACACCGGAGGTGCCTACTACTACGTGTTGCCCGCTGACGACGACCAGGAGTAGTTTAGGAGGATCCCAGGCAGGAGGCCTGCGCCTCTTTCGATCTGTATCCCAGTTTGTGCTAGCCTTCTTAAGGCAAACTTGTTTAACTTATGTCTGTACTCAGATATTGTTGCTTCCGCTGACTCGTCTATGATTGAGCTCTTGTATTCTAGCCTTCGAGGCCCCTGGCTTGTAATATGATGCTTGTATGACTTATTTTATTTGTAGAGTTGTGTTGTGATATCTTCCCGTGAGTCCCTGATCTTGATCGTACACATTTGCGTGTATGATTAGTGTACGATTGAATTGGGGGCGTCACAAGTTGGTATCAGAGCCGACTGCCTGTAGGAATCCCCTTCCATACTCCTTGGCCGAAGTCGAGTATAGACATTGCAAAACTTTTACTAACACGGCTGTGTGTCTTACGGGCACACGTCGCCGTTTGGGTGGTATTAGGATCTTTTACTCCTCGATTCTTACTGTGGGGCTCTGATCTCTCTTCTATTCGGGTTAAAATGAATTAACTAACGCTGACTCTAGGATCTCGTTACTACTTCCACCTGGAGAGCACCTTATTAGGATGATCGTCTACTGCATCAGAAGACTCTGAAGATACTCTTTAATATTCTCTCGAGACTTGTGCCCACCACTTTTTCAATTCCTGACCACCGATAAATCCTTATGGATAAATACTTACACCTGTCACCCTTACTATTATTCCCAGTTAATCTTGTTATTACAAGATACCCTGAAAATTCTCTCTCTTGTTCCGATAATACCCTGTGCCCACTGCCCTTGCAGTTCTTTGCAACCTGGATAACCCTTCGAATAATTTCTCGCACTTATTAAGTATCCGCTCATCCCAAGTGGATACATGTGTTTCACAATGGTCTTCGAAATACTATTCGATCCTCCAAAAATCCTTAGTAGCTTATTGCTCTGCAATACTTGCCTGCTTGCATTATGGATGCTTTCCATATGTCTGGCGATATTCGTTAGTATCCTTAGGCATCGTCTTTTGATCCTATTGATTCAACTTGAGTGCGAATGCACGCAATCATCAGTTGATCCTTTTAAATTATCTTTCCAGCTTAGACGTTAATTTAAAACATGAGCTGGATCTCGACCAATCAAATTACTGTTGATTGTACCCTTAAGGCTATTCAACTTATCCATCCCTGATCAGAGCATTGCTTCTGATCCCTTGTCTTGGAATTGATAATTCCTTTGCATTTGAGCCTTGAATTAGTCAGTTGTTTCTAAAGTCTGATCTCCTTGCATTGTTTCTCCCTCTGGTTGAGTACCGATGCTCGCACCAGATCCCTTGAGGACCACCAGATCATTTGCTGGAATTTTATCCGACAGCGTCCTTCATATTCAATAAGTCTGTGGGCCTTTCCTCGGATACATAATACCTTTGGTAAGTTGTATCCTTTGCTTTCTCAAACATGCTCTACTATCGAGCTGGTGTTATTTATTCTTGAAATTTGTGGTATATACTCCTAAGATGCCCTGATGGGTTGAACATATTCCTTCTCTAAACTATGTGAACTCGAAAGTTTTCACGAGTCATACACTTCTGGTATTTTGCTAGATAAAATTTCTATACTACAGCTTCATCAAAAGCGAGAAGTAAAATGAAAGGTTATGCATGGAAGAATTGGGAGTCGACCTTGAGCCTTTGCGTTCATGCCCATGGACCTGATGTGAAACTTATCATCGAAGCTTCATGTAAATGATATTAGTTCCCTTGGTATAAGTTCATCTTATATCTGGGATCCGGCCTTTTACAATCGTGGTTCCGACCATGTTCTCTTTTAAATACCATTTTCGATGCAAGTGTAAGCACTTGTCTCATGTGGATCAATACCTCGGTCCAACCTCTACTTTGATCCGTCTTCGAGTATTACCCCCCTGGTATCTCGAGATTATCTTGAAACTGCATAACTTCTTATGAGTTCTTCATCAAGTACTACATTCTCACTGATTACAGTTTTCATGGGCTCTGAGTTATTAAACACTCAAAGACACTGATAACTGAACCGAGTCTGCCCTACGGTTCAGCAACTCTTGATAATCTTCTTTAAGTCCAAGTTTGTACTCGATCATGTCATTCCTAGCCTGATCGGCTATATCATTATCGTGCTAAATTTTAACTGTGCTACCTGGTCCTTAATCCCGGAGCACAACTTTCGATGATGAGCTAAGCTTACGTCGATCTTCCTCGTCATATCAATTCACCTTGAACAACAAGCTTGATTTCAAGTTTGTGCCCTACCCATGGTTCCAATAACCTTCTGCTTCATCATTCCTTTGATTTGATGTTGTCACTGATTGATTACATCTTGAAATCTCTCGACCAATGTGCCGTGAAGATCATCAACCTTATGAGGTCTTCCTGGATATCAATTGAATTCATGATGAGAAATACCATCCTTGCCCCCGATGAATTGTATTATCATTGGCCACTTTATTGCCTTCCCTCCAACACAAACTTATTCGTGTTTTGAGTTATACCTTGAGATCCTTGCTATACAGCATTTGTTCTTCTTTACCTTGGAATGTTACCACCTTTTATGTCAAGAATGTCGTGGTAATTTTACCACCTCTTGAGAATTCTTGATATAGTAATATCTCTCGCCTTTTGCGTTCATCTCTTGGTCTCCGTATTGTTTCTAACCGGAATACCGACTAATGGTCTGTGTTGTGCAAATTCTAAACTTCTAGCAACCCTATTGCTTGAAGTTATTGGTCTATAGTTTCATTCTAAGTCTATTGATTATTGAATCATCATTCAAACATTGATCGTGCTACCTAGTCCAGATTCCTGGTTGCACCCTTCTATCATTGTTCGGTTGTGTATGTTTCCCTCGAGCATACATCATTATGACATTTGATCCGACAAATGATATTTCCTTGTTCACATAATTGTGGAAATCAATCCTTTGGAAATCGCGATGATTTGTTGCTGAGCCTATCAGCCACCTCCTCATCCTCTCCTTGGTTTACTGATGAACTCTTGTTTCGGAACTCGCTTCCATAGTTCATTTCTCGAGAATCTTACAATGTCATCTCGTCAAATTGTGCCGCACCTTTTCTTCTCAGGCATCCTAAGTCTGAGGTATCGTGACACCAATCAGATCTGAATCTCGGTCAGATATGATGGTTGGAACTTATTTCCAAGAGTTATAATGTTGGTCTTTATATATGACCCGGTAAGGTTATGTGAGGCCTAGCACACCTGGCCGGAGGACCTATTGTTGTAGTATCCTTTTTAGCAAGTTTAGCCATTCTTCCGTGAGGAAATTGTAAGACTTATTTCACAAGCTATTCCTGATGGATCCTTTGTGTTTCCAAAATCTGACCTTTGCTTGAATACCATGTCAATGCTTCTTGAAGCATGTTTGTGGTACTCCGATTTTCAATAAGAGCATTGAAAGCGCAATGCTAAGTTTTCTTTAACCATTATCCAAACACCGTTGTATGGGTCCTGTCATGAAATTTCTCTCCCCTTACTTAAAGGGTTTTCTACATGATATCCTGCCACGGATAACATGCTCTGTTTGTCCTTGGGAAGGATATACCCCTGAAATATGTGTTTAAACACATTTTCCTTTCCATTCTTCTGTTAAATCTGATAATCATATTTTCCTTTCCATTGTTCTGTTTAACCTTCTTGAGGTTTATATGATCTAAGCAGTAATACGTCACTGCTTTTATAAGCACCTCGGCGTACAACTCTGTCAGTAAGACCCTGTTACTATTGTTGTTGACATTCCGGTAACCACCGATGAACGAGAACTTTGCCTATTGGTCCGCCTCGTTTTAACGAGCAGGAAAATGGTTCTCTTCATCCCTTGCCCTTGGTACCGACATTGTTGCCAACCTAAATGATAGGCTACCCTCTGACATGTCTTGCTATCACGACCGAGCAAGATATCAACGCTTTACCTACTTTTAACCACATGGTGGGCCCATAACCCACAGTTACACAGGATCGAAACCTGACCCTCCTATACACCCCCGGTTTCCAAATTTAATTCCTCGCACTTGGCCTCGTTTGTGATTCACGAGCCACCTTCCGAGAAATCATCGATTCTGGTATTAAACACAATACCTATACCGTTGCCTTGTTTCAGGCAACGAAGATTGTCTATCCGTTTCAAACTTCTTATGGTACCTTCTTACTTTGCTCTCGATGTGTTTTAATTGTTCAACTCGAGAGATACTCTTATGATCATTCTTGGGATACCCCCTAAATGAATTTCCCTTATAACATTCAATTGTTGTAAAGCTGCCCCTTACCTATTCGTAAGTACGATGGAGTTCCCGAAGAAAGGACGACAACTTCATCATGATGACCTGAAGCAGAGAAATGAAGACATCAATGTAATGGATCGACCTCTTCGAGAAGAGCAACTATGACCAAGAAGAATCGTTAGAATTATGTAACCAGATCCCCCACCCCCTTACTCCCGCTCCTAAATCTCGGGACGAGATTTCTTGTAGTGGAGGAGAATTGTGACACCCGGATAATCATGCTACAGTAATCCCACGCTAATCATGCCACGTCACCTCGGTTACTGTTGCTAATCTATCGTTAGGTCAAAAACCGGTCCAAAATTCAAATTCAAAGTTTGGTAAATAATAACAGTTTTCAAAAATTAAAACAAAAATGTTCGGTGATTGCCGAATAATGCATAGGTAATTATGGAGGAGAAACCACACCTTTATAAAATATTTTGATACTATAAGATGAATAAAATAGTAGCGAAAACTATTATTTAAATACTTTTAAATATTAAATAATTACGAAACTATTTTAGATTGGGTAGCAAGTTAGTGTGGTAGTGGCATATTTGGTAACGTCAAAATAGGTGCCATTTTGGTATTTTGCTAAAACAAAATTAAAAGAAAACAGAAAAGAAAAAAAAAGTAAAAAAAACAAAACAAGGGCCACCCCCACCCACTGGGCCACGGCCCAGCTAACCGGCCAGCCCACTAACCAGCCGGCCCAACCGCGCCCTCTACTTTCCCCCCTGGGCACCCGAAACCCTAGCCCCACTCGCTCACACACCCCCCCCCTCCCGCACGACGCCCACTCCCCTCGCTCCTCTCCTCCCCACTCGCCTGTTCTGGATCGACGGGAGGGACCCCGATCCTGTGCGACCTCGACGACGGCGCCCGTCGCTGGCACCGCCAGGCCGCTGTCGCCTCCCCCTCTCCCCTCCTCTGCACCCCCCGATTGGATCGGGGGATCGAACCGCCGCCGCCGCCCGGAACACCGCCGCCTGGAGGCCCCGCCGTCGTCGGCCATCGTCGCCGCTCGGATCACCCGCCGCCTCACCGTCCTCCTCCTCGTCTCCTCCTCGCCGGACCACCCCGCGCATGCTGCCCGAACCCTACGGCCCTAGTGAGTGCCCCCCCCCTCTCCTCTTGGTCTCCCTCGCGCAGCTCACCGCGCCGCGGTCGCGCCCCTGCTATGCTTCGGCGCCGCCCGTGCCGCTGCTCCCTTTAGTTGTTGTGCTAGCTACTGCTGCTCTGCCTCCGCCGTTGCACACAGCTGTTGCCGCCCTTGCTACTGCCGCAGCCGATCTGCTAGCTGCAGTTGCTGTTCGTTTGCTGCCGCCACTGCCCATCGCCGCCCCGACCGCTGCCGGCGCCGCTTGCCACTACCCCGCATCGGGCTAAGGCCTTTGCCCAGTAGCGGGCACCCACACCCGTTACCAGCACCCGTAAACCGCCTGTGCTAGCGCCCGCTAAGCCCCAGGCCAATGACAGCCGGTGCTCACAGCCCAGAACGTTTATAAAAAAATTTAATAATAGATAAAATATTAATTAATTAATTAATTAATTAGATTAATTAACTTAATTAATTATGTTAGTTAACCTAATTAACTAATTAACCTAGTTAACTACTGTTAGTTAACTAAACAGTCTATGACAGCCGGGACCCACCTTTACTATTCACCCTTTGACCAGTCAAATGTTGACCGGGTCAACTCAGTCAACATGCCCCACATGTCAGCCTCTATAGACCCTGTTGTGTACACTTCAGTGTGTGCACATAGCATTTGACTATTAATTTCGAATTAATAATAATTCCAGAAATTGGGAAAATCTTTTAAAACTTCAAGAATTAATATAAAATAATCTGTAACTCCGATGAAAAAACTTTATACATGAAAGTTACTCAGAACGACGAGACGAACCCGGATACGCGGCCCGTTCGTCCGCCACGCATCCCTAGCATAGCAAACACGCAACTTTTCCCCTCCGGCTCCTTTGCCCGAAAACGCGAAACACCGGGGATACTTTCCCGGATGTTTCCCCCCTTCACCGGTATCATCATGTACCGTGTTAGGGCACCTCTAACGCCGTTACTTGTCATGTCATACATCGCTATGCATCTGTTTGCTTAAATATTTATTGTTTCTTCCCCCTCTTCTCTCGCTAGACACCGAGACCGACGCCGCTGCTATCCAGTACGACTACGGAGTTGACGACCCCTCTCTCTTGCCAGAGCAACCAGGCAAGCCCCCCCCCTTTGATCACTAGATACCGCCTACTCTTCTCTATACTACTTGCATTAGAGTAGTGTAGCATGTTACTGCTTCCCGTTAATCCTGTACTGATGCATAGCCTGTCCTTGCTACTACTGTTGTTACCTTTACCTGCAAACCTAATGCTTAGTATAGGATGCTAGTTTATCATCAGTGGCCCTACATTCTTGTCCGTCTGCCATGCTATACTATCGGGCCGTGATCACTCGGGAGGTGATCACGGGTATATACTATATACTTTATACATGATACATGTGGTGACTAAAGACGGGTAGGCTCGTAGGAGCACCCGCGAGTGGATCTTTGAGGCGGAGCGACAGGGCAGGTTCCGACCACCTAGGAGAGAGGTGGGCCTGGCCCTGTTCGGCGTGCGCGGACACTTAACACGCTTAACGAGATCTGGGTATTTGAACTGAGTCTGGCCATTTGGTCTATACGCACTAACCATCTACGTGGGAGCAGTTATGGGTATCCCGACGTCGTGGTATCAGCCGAAGCCTTCGTGACATCAGCGACTGAGTGGCGCGCGCTGGATTGGACTGGAAAGCCACTAGGCTAGGTCTTCTTCCGGCCGCGTACGCAACGTGCAGGTGTGCAAAGGGCGATGGGCCCAGACCCCTGCGCCATAGGATTTAGACCGGCGTGCTGACCTCTCTGTTGTGCCTAGGTAGGGCTGCGACGTGTTGATCTTCCGAGGCCGGGCATGACCCAGGAAAGTATGTCCGGCCAAATGGGATCGAGCGTGTTGGGGTATGTGGTGCACCCCTGCAGGGAAGTTTATCTATTCGAATAGCCGTGTCCCTCGGTAAAAGGACAACCCGGAGTTGTACCTTGACCTTATGACAACTAGAACCGGATACTTAATAAAACACACCCTTCCAAGTGCCAGATATAACCGGTGATCGCTCTCTCACAGGGCGACGAGGGGAGGATCATCGGTTAGGATTATGCTATGCGATGCTACTTGGAGGACTTCAGTCTACTCTCTTCTACATGCTGCAAGACGGAGGCTGCTAGAAGCGTAGTCTTCCACATGATTAGTTATCCCCCTCTTATTCTGGCATTCAGTAGTTCAGTCCACATATGATACCCTTATTCCATTTGATACCCATGCATATGTAGTATAGCTCCTTGCTTGCGAGTACTTTGGATGAGTACTCACAGTTGCTTTCTCCCTCTTTTCCCTCTATCCCTTCTACCTGGTTGACGCAACCAGATGTTGGAGCCCAGGAGCCAGACGCCACCGTCGACGACGACTCCTACTACACCAGAGGTGCCTACTACTACGTGCTGCCCGCTGACGACGACCAGGAGTAGTTTAGGAGGATCCCAGGCAGGAGGCCTGCGCCTCTTTCGATCTGTATCCCAGTTTGTGCTAGCCTTCTTAAGGCAAACTTGTTTAACTTATGTCTGTACTCAGATATTGTTGCTTCCGCTGACTCGTCTATGATCGAGCTCTTGTATTCTAGCCTTCGAGGCCCCTGGCTTGTAATATGATGCTTGTATGACTTATTTTATTTGCAGAGTTGTGTTGTGATATCTTCCCGTGAGTCCCTGATCTTGATCGTAAACATTTGCGTGTATGATTAGTGTACGATTGAATCGGGGGCGTCACATTCAAGCGCCTAGAGTTTCGTCTCGAAACCGCTGTTCCATCTAATCAACTTGAACAAGCTTTTGCTACAGTAAAATTTGACCTAGTTTCAACCTTCTAGAACCAAGTTGTTTTCTTTCGTCGTTTGTTCGGTTCTTTCTTTCTTCTCAACCGGAGTTCTTAAGTTGAACTTTCTGGTTCGTTCTCTTGTTCGAGTTTTACCCGTGCCTTAGATGAGTACTTATTGTGTGGTTACAATTGCTTGATTACGATAGATTGACCGGAGTGTGACGAGTAGATCTATCAAGAGTTTTGAGTGTGCATCATCTTCATCAACATTGCAGGCAAGTTCACACTTTGATCATACCTTTTCTACAACCCAGTTTTATTGCATTAGATCCATCCTCACACATTGCATGATTAGGATCTAATTAAATTGTGGGATGGGGAGTAGATGAGGTAGTACCTATTACCTGTTACTATGAAACCTTTGGGAGTTACTTCTACGTTTGCTTATTATGCCATGCTATGCTAGTAGACGTGGAATTGGGTGAGTGATATCCATGACAGATGTGAGATTAATAATTTTAATGGTTTATCTAAGGTGGCAACTTAAATACACATCTGGGTGGATTGAGGCACCTGATGTCTATCAGGACTTGCCTATTTTTTTTATGGACCGCCACCCAGGCTCAAAGGGATCATAAGACCTTCATGCTAAATACTTATGTGTCCAGCCACAAGCCATTATGGGCTCTGGCATAGTTGAGTAAGTTGCGTAAGCTCTTGAAGAGGTGGACTAGCAGATGTAGGGGATTGTAGGTGTACCGGTCCGCCCGGAGTAGAGAGCAAATGCTTCTGAAAGACTGTGTCTCGGTCATCCGTTTCTCAAACACCCTGTAGTGCGAGAAAACCAATGGATGAGATCGAGTCTTGTGGGGAAAAGTGCACAAACCTCTGCAGAGTATACAAACTAATCATGATTAGCCGTGTCCCCGGTTATGGACATCTTGAGTATCTAGTTCTTGGATTATCATGTTGATCTCATCATGTTACTTTAATTAAATTATTAGGTTTTAATGATTACTTTTAATTGGGATTGAGAATGCTGTCAACCATTCTCAATCTTCAACAACCACCATGATAGTTAAATAAATTTATTCCTTTGTAGTAGGGAAAAATTGGCTTTTCGCAAAAACCTTATAACCATAGAGCCTATCCACCAGCCAAATATGCATGTAGTGATAGCCATTGTTCATTATTATTCTCTATGGTGTGAATTTGCCAGTACATTCAATGTACTGACCCGTTTTCGGGCTGCAACGTCTCATGTTGCAGGTTTCTTACGACGAGTAAGTGATACGTTAGGGTTATGATTTCTACACTCAACTTTGCCGTTGGTGTTGATGGCAATCCACAACCTTGTTGCTTCCGCTATATGGATTGAGGTAATAGTATTTACGTTACTTTATACATGTGATTTACCTCTGTTATAAATCCTTCGAGTACTGTGTGTGTCAGCATACTGATCCAGGGATGACACATAAGCACAGAGACTTGATCCATTCGGGTCGGGTCGCTACAAGATGGTATTAGAGCACATGTTGACTGTAGGACGTGACCCTAGAAACTGGCAAGCCCATAGCAAAGATTTTCTCTACAACTTTCCCTTTCAAAAGATCTTTTACCTTTCCTCTCTTCTGAGCTTATTCAAAAATTCCCTTTAGTGAGACCATACCCTTTTTCCCTTTTGACCACTTGAAGATTCGACGGATGAGACCACTCCAAGAAGTACATGATATTGGACAACTAAGACCACTTCGGAATGAAGAGTATTTTCCGTGCATCTGAATAATGGAAACTACAACGGTTGAAGACCGAAGACAAGTAGAATTTGAAGGCTCTGAAGAATTTCCAGATTTAGTATGACCTAGGAAGGCTACCCTTTTGGAACTTGGCAGACTATGGAAGTTGTCAATACCGAGATCAAGGTGTATCAGAGAAAGACCGGAGCATGTAGAGTGAAGAACTTAAAGTTTTGTCAAGAAACCCTAAGGCAGGAGATACCAACTATGGAATGATAGCTCATGGAAATGACAAGAGCAGAAACACGGTTATCTGTGATGTCATCACCCGCTCATGCTATTGACACCGTGCTGAGTTAAGGATGCATTTCTTCAGAATGGATTTGATGGAAGAAGGCTGATGGAGCACCTATTAGTAAGATGAAGTTTTAACCTTATCTGGTGTATCACCAAGATCTGGAGTGTCACATAAGGAAGTTAAGGTGGAGCTCCATGAAGCCGTATTAGACAAGGAGCATTTCGTGAAGAACTTAGGACCCAGAAGTTGAAGTAGCCAAGCTGGAGGAGCTACAACCTCGAGATACCGGAGATTTGTCAGGAACTGAAGGACAGTATGACCATGGCTCATGCCAAGGATGTTGAAACTAGAAGTTTGGAACGCAACTCCAGAACATTGGAGGACGTCACGAGAGACTTCGCGTCAACAGAGTTGATCTGGCAAAAGAACTTGAGAAAGACAATCACGACGAGAAGAAGCCGTTGGAGGCATGAACAAAACTGGAAGAGTTTGATGACGTTGACCTTTAGAAGACCAAACCCCTGTTATATACCTACGTTAGATGCGATGATTGTGAGCTGTCATTTGTTTGATGTTTTTCCGACAGCCACAATAAAATCTGTCTTTTCAAAACCTTTGTTTGTATTGTGTGCATCTCTCTTGATATCTCTTATCTCACCCCAAACCCATGGACCCAATAGAGGATGAATGAAGATGAGCTTATATTTTCAGGACCGATGAGTCAATTGGAGACGGACCGATGGATTCAGAACATGGAGGATCACATGGAGAGTAACCCTATAGTTTGAAATGATATGACCCAGCATGCTCTTCAGTGTTTTGAAAGAGGTGCTGCTACTTGGTAGAGAATGTACCAAATCATCAATGGATGGCAAGGAGTAACCACTTGGAAAGAATTTAAGTTGACTTTGCTAAAGTCTCAGTTCGTGTCCCAGAAATTGAAGTCTTTTGGAAAGGATATGAAGAAAACTTGTGCATGCAAGCTTTGCGGAGAAATAGGACACAACCATAAAGAACACAAGGATGAATGCCCTAACTGTGAAGGAAGTCACCCAGCTGAAAAATGCCCAACTAGGCAGATCACTTGTTTCTTGTGTGAAGGGACTACCCACTACCCTGCTCAGTGTCACATTTACCCCTTGGTACGAAGAACCGTACAGCTGAAGAAAGAAGTAATGAAAGGAGCCCTCATGGAAAGTTTAGAAGAACCTGTGATGAAGAAAGAGGTGGAGGACACACCCAAAGAAGAGCCAAATAAACCCTGCACCAAGTCATGCTATTCATGTGGAGAAGAAGGACACCTCTCCCAGAACTGTATGAATGGGGATCTAGTAGAATTCCCGACAGAGGAAGTAAAATATGACCCACAGGAAATAGAAGCCCTGATTGGAATGAAAAGGTCCAGGAAGAGAAGTAGATTGGATTCCAGGAAGGATCTGAGTCATGTCACCTGTTATAGGTGCAAGGAGTCAGGGCACTACCTCAGCAGTTGCCCAAAAAGGAAACCTCCATACTTGTCAGAAGTAATATGTTTTAGTTGTAATAAAGCAGGGCACTTTGCCAGAGATTGTCCGAAGGAGAAGGAGACTTGTGATAAATAGTTGAGTTTGTAACAGAAGTAATATAGTAGTAGTAGTGAGAACATTTTCCTTTATATTGAGGTGTTGAGTTGAGACATGTAATGCAAAGCGAGAGATTGTAATGATTTGAGAATCAATAAAGTTAGCATCGTTGGTACTGATATGGATTTTATGAGTTACTCTATGAAGAAGAATTTTGGCCATTTGAGGATATGAGAAATATGGTCTAGGGAAGATTGTGCATTTTAAGGGTGGTAGTACCCTGTAAGAACCGTTGACCCCTGGAAAAGATAAGGGTACTCCCCTGAGTGGATTTCGGACAAAAGGAATACAAGTTTTGTCCCGATATGTGTGATGCCCCAAGAGTATGTGGGATGAAGTTGGAGACTGTCAGTTGTTTGGACCAAATGTGATCAAGGAGTCAGAAGAGAATGTTAAGCTGATTTGAGATAGACTAAAAGTAGCTCAGTCCAGGCAGAAGAGTTAGGTAGACTCAAAACTCAAGGAGGTAGTCTATGAAATTGGAGACAGGGCATGTCTTCATGTGTTCCCTCTGCGAGGAGTTAAACGGAATGGAGTTAAGGGACAGTTAGCCCCGAGATTTATAGGACCATACGGAGTTTTGGAGCGTATGGGAGAAGTGGCCAATAAGTTGGAGTCACCCGAAGGACTGTCAGGAGTTCATGATGTGTTTCACGTTTCCCAGTTGAAGAAGTGCCATGCAGAGATGGCCAATATTCCCCTGTAAGGACGCTTGACCCTGGAAAGGATAATGATGTTCCGCAAAGTGAATATGGACTTCATAAGTATATGTTTATATCTCGGTATGTGGGATATCTCACGAGGATGAAGAGATAAATTACTATTGGATAAAAAGGAGGTATGATGTTGGAAATATGGATCAATGAAAACTCCATGATGAGTCTGAGTAATCATGTCGTAGTTTGGTGCCAATAGAAGGAAGGAAGACAATACAATTGGATGGATTTAAGAATACTAGGAAGTTGGAGGTTGGACTAATGATCAGTTGCCCGAAGATGAGTTCAAGGATTTCAAGTGATGAGATGGGCCATAACCCACAGGCTCTAGAACCTGCCAAGAAGCAAGCACATTCTTGCTGAAGGAAGGACCTTGGAAGAGGATATACCTTTGTCAATAGACGATCTTATAGGAGTAACATAAAACCTGAGAGTTGTGAAGGAACGATAGATGTTTGTCTGGCTTGCAGAATCTATGGATATATCCGAACTTGGTTCGTCGACAAGAGAAATTCTGCAATGCTTGTGAGGATGACCAAGTGTTAGTATGCGAGATTCGCTAAACTGTATACATGGTAATGATTTGGGTGCGGGATGGATTGATCACCATACCGACTTACCCTTATTATTCGCCCTGCTATATGGGATGGTAAATCTGAGTGACTTACCTATAGTAGAGAGACGGCGATATTAAACCTTGTTTAAGCCTTAGAATGGTATAAGTATTTTTCCCTTGTACACAGAAGTTGTTGCCAACCATAGGTTATACGGTGAGGTTCAACCCGGACCCATTTCCTGCAGGAGAAACCATAAATTGTTGACCACCATGAGATATCGATAGTTGTTTAGTTTTGGCGCCAGACCCGTCAGCTAAGAAGACCCAGTCTCGGAAGAACCTTACCTAGATGAAAGACAGAAGAATTGAGGAAAAGGTTATGCCACTACCGGAAGTGCTCGGAGAAGGAATTTTCTCGAGGATCTGAGAAGACCGACACTGTCAAGGATAAGGATGGAGTATATGAGTTTTGATGGGACGGTAACGATGTTTCTAAGGGTGGTAGCACCCCATACCCCGAAGAAGATCGATGGATTTGGAGAAGACCCCCAAACCCTAACCTATTTCTTTCTAGCCTCTCCGAATCTCAAGGACGAGATTCATTTTAAGGGTGGTAGGTTTGTAACATCCCAAAATTCTAAATTTTGGAATGTTATAAACAAATAGATAGATTGATTGATTGTTTGATTGATTGTCTGAAAGTGAGTGAATTCGAAGCTTTTGAAAGTTAAATGAGAGGGAAGAAAAGGACTTTCCCAAACTTTCATATTTGCTTTCTAACCTCCGTGAATTCAAATTCTTTTCACCACGAAACCCTCGAGAGAAGATGACATGACTTCTTACATTTATTTAAATGATAAGGGGTGCTGAAAACATTTGAATTTCATTTCGAAAAATATTTCCAATTCTGCAACTCTATGCAACTCAATGATTTTCACGAGAGAAGATAAAATGACTTCTTCAAATTATATGAAATATGAGTTGGGAGTTTTCTCAAATTTGAAAAGATGATCATTTGATTTATTTATTCCATCTTCAATAATTTTTCCGATATAAAAAAATGAGAGAGAGGGAATAAAATGACTTTCCCGAAATTATGGAAAAATGAAGATTTAATAAATAGATCAAATTTTCCTTTTGCCGGAGTTTTGTTTGCGTTTATTTGGATATGGAAAAATCTGCGTTTTCAAAAAAAATTGCTTTTTAGGCCCGGAGAAAAGTTCATTTTTGTTCGGCTCATTTTTAGGAGTCGGGGAAAATTTACTTTATTAATTTTGGAGTCCGGTAGATTTGTTTTTCTTTTTTTCCGAGCGCGGGACCGTTTAAAAAAAAACTGGACCAAGGCCGGCCAGGCCAAGGCCCAGCCGGGCCGAAGGCCACCACCCCAGGGAGCCGCGCGCGCCTAGCGCTGGCGCAGGAGGCCGCCGCCTCTTGCCTCGCCTCTAGTCCATTTTGGACTAGGGTTAGTCCTTTTCCTTGTTTTGTTTTTCCTAGTCCTACTCCGTTTGCCTTTTTCTTTTAGGATTCCTTTTCCTAGTCTATTTCTTGTCCCCTACCCCAAGTCTCCTCACCCCTCCCCAATATAAATACCCAAGCACCCCCCCCCCCCCCCCCTCTAAACACATCAAATCCAAAGCCCCGCACCGCGCTACACCACGCCGTGCCCAACGCTGCCACCCCGCGCGCTAGTGCCGCCGCCGCCGTCATACACCGCCGCCGCCGCCGGAGCCCCCGTTCGCCGGAGACCTCGCCGGAGGTACCGCGCCGCGTCTCTTTCTTTTCCCTCGGATCGGTTTTCTTCTAGATCGTTCCGTTTCTTCTGATTCATTTTCTTTCCGGTTCTTCGCTAAACCGTTCCGGTTTTCTAGATCGGTTTTTCGTTCCGATCTCTTTTTCTGAAACCCTAGATTGGTTTTCGTTCTTCTTTCGGACCGTTCGTTTCAACCGTTCTTCGTTTTTCATTCTGTCGGATTTATTTCGCGTTCTCTCCGATCGCGATCTCTGATCCGATCTTCTTTCGAGTCTTTCTTTTCGCTCGTCTATCGGAATCAGGTGATTCAAGCGCCTGGAGTTTCGTCTCGAAACCGCCGTTCCGTCTAATCAACTTGAACAAGCTTTTGCTACAGTAAAATTTGACCTAGTTTCAACCTTCTAGAACCAAGTTGTTTTCTCTCGTCGTTTGTTCGGTTCTTTCTTTCTTCTCAACCGGAGTTCTTAAGTTGAACTTTCTGGTTCGTTCTCTTGTTCGAGTTTTACCCGTGCCTTAGATGAGTACTTATTGTGTGGTTACAATTGCTTGATTACGGTAGATTGACCGGAGTGTGACGAGTAGATCTATCAAGAGTTTTGAGTGCGCATAATCTTCATCAACATTGCAGGCAAGTTCACACTTTGATCATACCTTTCCTACAACCCAGTTTTATTGCATTAGATCCATCCTCACACATTGCATGATTAGGATCTAATTAAATTGTGGGATGGGGAGTAGATGAGGTAGTACCTATTACCTGTTACTATGAAAACTTTCGGAGTTACTTCTACGTTTGCTTATTATGCCATGCTATGCTAGTAGACGTGGAATTGGGTGAGTGATATCCATGACAGATGTGAGATTGATAATTTTAATGGTTTATCTAAGGTGGCAACTTAAATACACATCTGGGTGGACTGAGGCACCTGATGTCTATCAGGACTTGCCTGTTTTTTTTATGGACCGCCACCCAGGCTCAAAGGGATCATAAGACCTTCATGCTAAATACTTACGTGTGCAGCCACAAGCCATTATGGGCTTTGGCATAGTTGAGTAAGTTGCGTAAGCTCTTGAGGAGGTGGACTAGCAGATGTAGGGGATTGTAGGTGTACCGGTCCGCCCGGAGTAGAGAGCAAATGCTTCTGAAAGACTGTGTCTCGGTCATCCATTTCTCAAACACCCTGTAGTGCGAGAAAACCAACGGATGAGATCGAGTCTTGTGGGGAAAAGTGCACAAACCTCTGCAGAGTATACAAACTAATCATGATTAGCCGTGTCCCCGGTTATGGACATCTTGAGTATCTAGTTCTTGGATTATCCTATTGATCTCATCATGTTACTTTAATTAAATTATTGGGTTTTAATGATTACTTTTAATTGGGATTGAGAATGCTGTCAACCATTCTCAATGTTCAACAACCACCATGATAGTTAAATAAATTTATTCCATTGTAGTAGGGAAAAATTGGCTTTTCGCAAAAACCTTATAACCATAGAGCCTATCCACCAGCCAAATATGCATGTAGTGATAGCCATTGTTCATCATTATTCTCTATGGTGTGAATTTGCCAGTACATTCAATGTACTGACCCGTTTTCGGGCTGCAACATCTCATGTTGCAGGTTTCTTACGATGAGTAAGTGATACGTTAGGGTTATGATTTCTACACTCAACTTTGTCGTTGGTGTTGATGGGAATCCACAACCTTGTTACTTCCGCTATATGGATTGAGGTAATAGTATTTACGTTACTTTATACATGTGATTTACCTCTGTTATAAATCCTTCGAGTACTGTGTGTGTCAGCATACTGATCCAGGGATGACACATAAGCACAGAGACTTGATCCATTCGGGTCAGGTCGCTACAACTATGCTCAATTTTGTCAATTCCTCGACAGTAATTTGTTCACCCACCGTAGAATACTTATGCTCTTGGGAGAAGCCACTAGTGAAACCTATGCTCCCCGGGTCTATTCTCATCATATCAATCTCCATCACTTTAATCTTGTTTTGCTTTTTACTTTGCCTTTACTTTTTACTTTGCATCTTTATACCAAAAATACCAAAAATATTATATCTATCAGAACTCACTCTCGTAAGTGACCATGAAGGGATTGACAAACCCTAATCGCGTTGGTTGTGAGTAGTGTGACACCCTCGATTCAATCATACACTAATCATACACGCAAATGTGTACGATCAAGATCAAGGACTCACGGGAAGATATCACAACACAACTCTAGACACAAATTAAAATAATACAAGCTTTATACTACAAGCCAGGGCCTCGCGGGCTCGAATACATAAGCTCGAAAACATAGGAGTCAACGGAAGCAACAATATCTGAGAACAGACATGAGTTAGACAAGTTTGCCTTAAGAAGGCTAGCACAAAAACAACAACGATTGAAAAGGCAAGGCCTCCTGCCTGGGAGCCTCCTAACTACTCCTAGTCGTCTGCGGTCTTCACGTAGTAGTAAGCATCCCCCGGGTAGTAGTAGTCTTCAGTGGCGTCGTCTGGCTCATGGGATCCGTCATCTGGTCACAACAATCAGGTATGGGGAAAAAGGAGTAGCAAAGCAACTGTGAGTACTCATCCAAAGTACTCGCAAGACTTACATCAGATCTAAACTAAGTATGCATCTGTATCAAAGGAATGGGTTGTATCTGTGGACTAAACTGTAGAATGCCAAAAGGGAAGGGGAAAGCCTAGCCTATCGAAGACTAGCATCTTCTGGAAACCACCATCTTGCAGCAATAGGAGGGAGTAGAGTAGCATAAAGTAAAGTAGCAGTAATGTTATCAACCTCGGCCAGAGATCCTTTCTCGACTCCCTGCGAGAAAGCAATCCCAGAGCCATACTATCCAGTTATCATCTCATATCCAAGTCTCATCTCCATGTCTCATCTCAAGTATCCAGTTCTAGTTGTATCGATCGGGATACAACTCCAAGTGTCCGTTACCATAGGACAGGCTATCGATAGATGTTTTCTTCCCTGCAGGGGTGCACCAACTTACCCACCACGCTCGATTAACTCCGGCCGGACACACTTTCCTGGGTCATGCCTGGCCTCGGCCAAACAATACGCCACAACCCGACCTAGGCTTAATAGAGAGGTCAGCACGCCGGACTAAACCTATGCCCCCAGGGGTCATGGGCCATCTCCCCAGGAACTCTTGCACGTTGCGTGGGCGGCCGGTGAGCAGACCTAGCTACCTCCTTCAACAAGGCAGGTGCATACGCAGTCCAACCCGGCGCGCGCCGCTCAGTCGCTGACGTCTATTAAGCTTTGGCTGATGTATACGACGCAGAACGCCCATACTATGCCCACGTGACGGTTAGTGCTATCAGGCCAGAGGCCCCTCGGATCAAATATCCAAATCATAGTGGATTGGGAGCACGTGGTAACAAGCAGAGACTCACGAAAGATGTGACCCCGTTGCCCCATCTCGAGTACTTGCGGCAATGGCTAAGAATGCCCGGCCACGCCTCGTAGTTATCTCGCGGGCACCTTCCAGGTCAACCCGACTCCACATCACTCGCTAATAAGCTCACGCGGATACCCCTTAGGGCCGACCCGTCTTTAGTAACAGGGTTCAGTGTAAAGTCATAGTAACCATAGTAACTGTGTGTCTAACACCAAGGGGGAAACCCGAGGAATCACCCCCGGTGAATCCCACTTGATGTTATCATCAAGGTGAACGTAAGAGGATCTACCCTCGAGGTTCACGTTTGATGGGTTGCACGATAGAGCCGTAACGGAAGTGGTTAAGGAGGAAATCACCCTCGATGACCTCGACCGTATAGCTACACTACAGAGATCTTATCAGGAGTGATGTAAGAGGTTCCACCCTCGGCACTCGATGGTAACTCTGCAGATTCATACAACTAGGGGGTGATGTGCGGTGTCGGGGCCTGGACGTCGATCACGTTGATCGAGTCATCGAACATAAAGCGAGGCAACTGGGACAAGGTGGGGTCACTGATGGATCACTAACCATCCTATACTAAGAAGTTTAGCATAAGCGGGTAAGGTATGAAAGCAGGTAACAATAACAGGCTATGCATCAGGGTAGCATCATACAGAAAGCAGTAGCAGTTCTAATGCAAGCATGAGAGGGAAAGAAATGGGTGATATCGGAATGCTCAAGGGGGGTTTGCTTGCCTGGTTGCTCAGACAAGAAGGAGGGGTCGTCGGTGACGTAGTCGATCACAGTGGCAACATCGGTCTCGGGGTCTACCGGAGAGAAGAGGGGGAAGAAACAGTAAATACAGAGCAAACAATGCATCACAAGGCATAACATGACGATGGGAAGAGCTAGGGTTACCCTAACGTAGTACTACACATTGCAGACGAAGGGGATAAACATCCGAGGATGAATTCCCGGCGTTAGGAGGATTCCGAACAAATGAAAGAGAGGGGACGGTTCCATGTTCAGCATGCTAGGGGCATGTGACAGATGAACGGACCACGTATTCGAATTCGTTGGATTTTTCTGAGCAACTTTCATATAGAAAACATTTTCATCCGAGCTACAGTTTATTTTCTATGAATTTTCAAAGATTAAAGCATTTTCTAGAATTATTAACATTAACAGAAAAGGAATTATGACGTCAGCAGAGTGTCAGCATGACATCAGCAGGTCAACAGACCTGCTGACTGGTCAAACTGGCCAATGGGACCCACCTGTCATTGGCAGTGGGCTAACAGCAGTTCATTTTAACTTAAACAGAATAATTAGTGACTGGACCCCACTAGTCAGTGACTCATTAGTTTAGCTAATTATGTTTATTTAGGAAAATGTTTTAATTAGGTTAAAAAGGCGGGGGGCATGTGTCAGTGGCACTGAGTGCCCAGTCAGCAAAGTTGACTGGGTCAATTGGTCAACAGGCGGCTGGGGGCCCCACTGGCAGTGACCCAGGGGGTGGCCCTAGGTGTGCCAGCTCAGCGCGGCCGGCGGCTTGGCGCCGGTGACCTCTAGACACGGCGGAGGGCTCGGGCCGGCGTCGGGAATCGTCTATAGGCGGCCATTTCGCGCACGCAAGGGTGCGTTCGAATGAGCGAACGATGCCGCGTCGAATGGTGGTAGAGGCACGGCCAGACTTGGCCGGTAACGTCAGCGACGACGAGTACGGACGGCGGTGGCTTTCGGGCGGTCGACGAGGTGGAGCTACGGGCGTCGGCTACGGGCTTTGCTGGGCTCGCCCGAACGAGCGAAGCAAGCTGCACCCTCATGTGGTGGCGGTGAGGCCGGAGGAGGCCCATAGCAACGGCGACGAGCGGTGAGCTATGCGGCGGAGCTGAGCTCGGCCATGGCGAACGCGGTGGCTACGTGAGCGCGAGAGGCCAAGGGAGCGAGGGAAGGGGAAGAGGGGCTCACTTTGCGGCACGCACGATGGCCCTCGGAGATTTAGTAGCAGTAGAGACGGCGCCGGAGACGAAGAAGATCGACGGCAGCCGGAGATGGGGACGAGGACGAACAGCGGCTGCGGTGCTTCCCAGTTCCAGTGGAGGGCGCCAATCGAAGGAGTCGAACCTGATGAAGCTCACCGATAGGGTCAGCGGGCGCGGGGCCGCTGGTGGCCGTGACAACAACGGAGGGCAGCAGCGACTGCGCTCGAAGGTGGACGGGGGAACGAGGGGGAGGCGAGGAGGAATCTGGTGGGGAGAGGGAGAGGCGGAGCGGGCGGAGTGGGCGAGGGGAAGTGGGAGAGGCGCCCAAGGCGTCGCCCTTATCCTCTCTCGGCGAGGCCGGCGAGGTGGTTGGACGGCGACGGACGGCTCTGTCCCGCTCGGTCAGAGGAGCAGTGCGCGGGGAAGGAGGCGACCAGGGGGAAAGGGGGGGAGTGGGCCGGCCTGCTGGAGTGGGTTAGGTGGGCCGGCCCAGGTGGGTTCGGTCCAGGGAGGGGGCACTTCCCTCTCTCTCCTTTCCTTTTACCTTTTTATGCTTGTTTGTTTTAGCTATTTTAGGCCACCTTCACGTTTTGCAAAAATGTTGGTTCACCACCAATATTACCAGAAGAATACTTCCCACATGATGAACATTTTAGTTTTCATGTTTGAGCATTTTGAATTCCACACAAAATTTGAATTTGAATTCAACTGGAATTTGAAAGAGAGAGGAGACAAAGATGATCAAGCACTTGTTTAGCAAAATAATTAACTGAACCCCAGGGGTTACTGTAGCATCATTACACCGGGGTGTTACAACTCTCGTCCTCTAAAAGAAATTCTCGTCCCGAGAATTAAGAGGTAGAAGGGAACAGGTCAGGGTACTCAGCACGGAGGTTATCCTCGCGTTCCCAAGTGACTTCATCTTTAGAATGATTTGACCATTGCACCTTGAGGAACTTGGTAACCTTCTGGCATGTTCGATGTTCAGCTTCTTCAAGAATGCAGATCGGATGCTCTTTGTATGTGAGATCATCTTGCACTTCAATCAGTTCCGGATCCACTTCACGTTCCGGATCCTTGAAGCATCGACGAAGTTGCGACACATGAAAGACATCATGAACGTGAGAGAACTGAGGTGGCAACTCCAATTGATAAGCCACCAATCCACGACGGGCCAGAATGCGGAAAGGACCAATGTAGCGCGGAGCTAGCTTGCCCTTGACTCCGAACCGATGAGTGCCTCTCAAAGGAGTGACACGCAGATAAGCTTGTTCACTAGGTTGATAAGTTGAACCCCAGTGTTTCCGGTCATAGTTGCTCCTATGGCGGGACTAGGCCGCCTTGAGATTATCCCGGATAATGCGAACCTGCTCTTCAGCTTGTTGAATAATGTCTGGACCAATGAACGTCCGTTCCCCAGTTTCTGACCAATTCAGAGGGGTTCGGCACTTACGTCCATAAAGCACTTCAAAGGGTGCCATTTTCAAGCTGGCTTGATAGCTGTTGTTATAAGAGAACTCCGCATAAGGGAGAGATTCTTCCCACATCTTACCGAAAGAAATAACACAAGCTCGAAGCATGTCTTCAAGAATTTGATTAACTCGCTCGACTTGGCCTTGGGATTGGGGATGATAAGCAGTGCTCCAGGTAATATGAGTTCCCATTGCCTCTTGGAAACTATCCCAGAACTTTGAAGTGAATATACTGCCACGGTCTGAACTGATCTCCTTCGGAATGCCGTGGAGTGACACAATTCGGGAGATATACAAGTTTGCTAATTGACTAGCAGTGATGGTCTCCTTGACTGGCAGAAAGTGAGCAACCTTTGAGAATTGGTCGATGACGACAAAGATAGCATCATTACCTTTCTGAGACTTGGGAAGGCCTGTGACGAAGTCCATCTGAATCTTATCCCACTTCCATTCAGGAATCGGAAGCGGTTGTAGATGTCCAGCCGGTTTCTGATGTTCTGCTTTGACGCGACGACAAACGTCACATTATTCAATATATCAAGCAATCTCTTGCTTCATATTAGACCACCAGTACTTCTGACGGATGTCTAGATACATCTTGGTACTTCCCGGGTGAATAGAGAGGGGGGTGTCATGCGCTTCTTTCATCACCTTCTCTGTCATAAGCTCAAATCGGGGTACGACAATGCGATCTCTGAAGTATAAGGTCCCATCTTCAGCAAGTGAGAAATCTCAGGATTTCTCTAAGGCAAGATCCTTTTTCATCAAATCCACGTGAGCATCTTTGGCTTGAGCAGACTTAATTGCTTTCAGCAGAGTTGGTTCTAGGACAAGGTTATTCAAAGAACCTTGTGGAACTAGTTGAAGGTTCAGCTTGCATAGCTCTTCATAAAGGCGGGGTTGGGCTTTGAAGACCATGTGATTGTTGCAATAAGACTTACGGCTCAGGGCATCGGCCATTACATTAGCCTTGCCAGGTGTATAAGATATACCGCAGTTGTAGTCAGCAATAGCTTCCATCCATCACTGCTGACGGAGGTTCAGATCTGGTTGAGTAAACAGGTACTTCAGACTCTGATGATTGGTGAAGATCTCACAACGATTACCGAGAAGGTACTATCGCCATAGCTTCAGTGCATAGATAACCGCAGCAAGCTCAAGGTCATGAACTGGGTAGTTCTCTTCATGAGAACGCACTTGACGAGAGGCATAAGCAATCACTCTGTGCTCTTGCATTAGGACACAGCCTAATCCTTGATATGAAGCGTCGTAATAGATGACAAAGTCCTTGCGAGAATCAGGGGGAGCAAGCACTGGGGTAGATGTCAGCTTGTCTTTGAGTGCCTGGAAACTTTTCTGACATTTGTTTGTCCAATCAAACTTAACGCCTTTGTGAAGCAAATTGGTTAGTGGCTTGGCAATCTTGGAGAATTTCTCGACAAAGCGACGACAATAGCTGGCAAGACCGAGAAAGCTTCTGACTTGCTTGACAGTCTTCGGAGGGGTCCAGTCAAGAATAGCCTGAACGCGCTCTGGGTTGACGGCAATACCATCCTTGGAGATGACATGACCAAGGTAGGTGACTTCAGGAAGCCAGAATTCACACTTGGAATACTTGGCATAAAGTTGATGTTCTCGAAGCTTCTCTAGAACAAGTCGAAGATGTTCAGCATGTTCTTCTTTGTTCTTCGAATATACCAGAATATCATCCAGATAGACTACGACGAACTTGTCGAGGTAATCCATGAATATGTAGTTCATCAGACGAGAGAAAGTGGCTGGAGCATTGGTCAAGCCAAAAGACATGACGGTGTACTCATAAGAACCATAACGAGTGACGAATGCGGTCTTTGGAATATCTTCTTCACGAACACGGATCTGGTGGTAACCCAACCTCAAGTCGAGTTTAGAGAATATTGATGAACCAGCCAGTTGATCATACAGATCATTGATCCGAGGAAGCGGATATTTGTTCTGAATTGTAGCTTGGTTGATAGGACGATAGTCTTGTACCAAACGATTCGTTCCATCCTTCTTCTTCACAAATAGAGAAGGTGCTCCCCAAGCTGAGGAACTTGGACGAATGAAACCACTGCGAAGAGATTTGTCGATTTCCTCCTTAAGTTCAAGGAGTTCATGAGGCGGCATCTTGTAGGGTCGTTTGGCAATAGGAACGGTGCCTGGTTTCAAATCGATGACGAACTCGATAGCCCGGGTAGGGGGTATTCCTGGAAGTTCTTCTGGAAAGACATCTAGGAAGTCGTGAACAATTGGAATCTTTTAAATTCCCTCAAGAGGTGCTGCATTCAACGCATTCAAGACATAAATTCGTGCTTTAGCGTTTTGAACAAGTTGAGCATGGTAGCTTACTATCTCACCGGAAGGATGTAGGAGGTGAACGACTTTGGTGGCACAAACGATGGAGGCAATATGAGCTTTCAACCATTCCATTCCTAGAATGAGGTCAATGTTGGAAGACTCCAGAATAATGGGAGACACATGAAATTCCAACCCTTCAATTTCAACGGGGACGTCGCGACCAATCATGGTAGTTCGACACTGACCCGTAGGGGTGCGTACCACTATCGGGGTGTTCATGGGCTCGCATCGAATGTCGTGTGCATATGCAAAATTTTCTGACATGAATGAATGTGATGCTCCTGAAACAAATAAAACAGATGCTGGTACTGAATTAACAAGGAGAGTACCCATCACAATAGCAGGCTGGTCTTGAGCTTCATTCAGATCAACATGATTAGCCTGACCACGACCATACTGTCTGGCATTGTTGTTGTGGGGCTAGTTGTTACGGCCAGTTGAAGGCAAAGCCAGCTGGTTCTGATTCTGAGGGAAGTTCCTGGAACGATGGCCCGGAAGGCCACACTTGTAGCACAGACCATCATTGGGATTGTGAGCAGAAGCTTGGGGTGGTACAGTCCGAAGGGGCTGTGTCGGTGTCAAAACCGGCATATATCGGGTAGGGGGTCCCGAACTGTGCGTCTAGGCCGGATGGTAACAAGAGACAGGGGACACTTTGTTTTACCCAGGTTCGGGCCCTCTCGATGGAGGTAAAACCCTACTCCTGTTTTTCGTGTGTTGTTTGCTTATTTTGATGAATCTATGGCTAGTAAAATAGTTTATAATCCATTGAGAAGTTGGAATAAATTAGGTTTAACACCAATATAAATAAATAATGAGTTCATTACAGTACCTTGAAGTGGTCTTTTGTTTTCTTTCGCTAACGTAGCTCACAAGTTTTCTACTTTAAGTTTTGTGTTGTGAAGTTTTCAAGTTTTGGGTGAATTCTTGTGATGGATTATGGAACAAGGAGTGGCAAGAGCCTAAGCTTGGGGATGCCCATGGCACCCCCAAGATAATCCAAGGACACCAAAAAGTCAAAGCTTGGGGAAGCCCTGGAAGGCATCCCCTCTTTCGTCCACTTCCATCGGTAATTTACTTGGAGCTATATTTTTATTCACCAACATGATATGTGTTTTGCTTGGAGCGTCTTGTATTATTTGTGTATTTTTGATTTAGTATGCCACAATCATCCTTGTTGTACACACCTTTTGAGAGAGCCATACATGAATTAAAATTTGATAGAATACTCTATGTGCTTCACTTATATCTTTTGAGCGGTATAATTTTGCTCTATGTGCTTCACTTAGATCTTTTAGAGCACGGTGGTGGATTTGTTTTGAAGAAACTATTGCTCTCTCATTATTCACTTAAATTATTTTGAGAGTCTCTTAATAGCATGGTAATTTTCTTAATAATAATATGCTTGGTATTCAAGATTTGTGAAACTTTCTTTTGAGTGTGTTGAATACTAAGAAAAGATTGAAGCATGATAATTGTTTTGAGATATGGAGGTGATAATATTAGAGTCATGCTAGTTGAGTAGTTGTGAATTTAAAGAATACTTGTGTTAAAGTTTGTGATTCTCGTAGCATGCACATATGGTGAACCGTTATGTGATGAAGTCGGAGCATAATTTATTTATTGATTGTCTTCCTTATGAGTGGCGGTCGGGGACGAGCGATGGTCTTTTCCTACAAATCTATACCCCTAGGAGCATGCGTGTAATACTTTGCTTTGATAACTTCTAGATTTTTGCAATAAGTATATGAGTTCTTTATGACTAAGGTTGAGTCCATGGATTATACGCACTCTCACCCTTCCACCTTTGCTAGCCTCTCTAATACCGCGCACCTTTCGCCGGTATCATACACCCACCATATACCTTCCTCAAAACAGCCACCATACCTACCTATTATGGCATTTCCATAGCCATTCCGAGATATATTGCCATGCAACTTTCCACCGTTTCATTTATCATGACACATTCATCATTGTCATATTGCATATCCCGGTACACCACCGGAGGCATTCATACAGAGTCATATTTCATTCTAAGTATCGACTTGTAATTGTTGAGTTATAAGAAAAATAAAAGTGTGATGATCATCATTTTTAGATCATTGTCCCAAGTGAGGAAATAATGATGGAAACTATGCTTCCCCCATAAGTCGGGATGAGACTCCGGACGAAAAATAAATAAAAGAGGCCAAAGAAGCCCAAATAAAAAAGAGGCCATAAAAAAGGGAGAAAAGGCCCAAATAAAAAAATAAAAAAAATATGAGAGAAAAAGAGAGAAGGGACAATGTTACTATCCTTTTACCACACTTGTGCTTCAAAGTAGCACCATGATCTTCATAGTAGAGAGTCTCTCATGTTATGTCACTTTCATATACTAGTGGGAATCTTTCATTATAGAACTTGGCTTGTATATTGCAATGATGGGCTTCCTCAAATTGCCCTAGGTTTTCATGAGCAAGCAAGTTGGATGCATACCCACTTAGTTTTTTTTTGAGCTTTCATATACTTATAGCTCTAGTGCATCCCTTGCATGGCAATCCCTACTCACTCACATTGATATCTATTGATGGGCATCTCCATAGCCCGTTGATACGCCTAGTTGATGTGAGACTATCTTATCCTTTTTTGTCTTCTCCACAACCACCATTCTATTCCACCTATAGTGCTATATCCATGGCTCACGCTCATGTATTGCGTGAAGATTGAAAAAGTTTTGAAAAAGTTAGAGTATGAAACAATTGCTTGGCTTGTCATCGGGGGTGTGCATGATTTAAATATTTTGTGTGGTGAAGATAGAGCATAGCCAGACTATATGATTTTTTAGGGATAACTTTCTTTGGCCATGATATTTTGAGAAGACATAATTGCTTTGTTAGTATGCTTGAAGTAATATTATTTTTATGTCAATATAAACTTTTGTCTTGAATCTTTCGAATCTGAATATTCATATCACAATTAAGAAGATATGCATTGAATTATGCCAAGTAGCACTCCACATCAAAAATTCTCTTTTTATCATTTACCTACTCGAGGACGAGCAGGAATTAAGCTTGGGGATGCCTGATACGTCTCCAACGTATCTATAATTTTTGATTGCTCCATGCTATATTATCTACTGTTTTGGACTATATTGGGCTTTATTTTCCACTTTTATATTATTTTGGGGACTAACCTATTAACCGGAGGCCCAGCCCAGAATTGCTGTTTTTTGCCTATTTCAGTGTTTCGAAGAAACGAAATATCAAACGGAGTCCAAACGGAATGAAACCTTCGGGAACGTGATTTTCTCACCGAACGTGATCCAGGAGACTTGGACCCTACGCCAAGGCATCAGAGAGGTGGTCACAAGGGTGGGGGCGCCCCCCCCTAGGGCGCGCCCCCTGCCTCGTGGGCCCCTCGGAGCTCCACCGACGTACTCTTTCCTCCTAAATATACCTACGTACCCCCAAACGATCAGAACAGGAGCCAAAAACCTAATTCCACCGCCGCAACTTTCTGTATCCACGAGATCCCATCTTGGGGCCTGTTCCGGAGCTCCGCCGGAGAGGGCCATCATCACGGAGGGCTTCTACATCATCATAGCCCCTCCGATGAAGTGTGAGTAGTTTACCTCAGACCTTCGGGTCCATAGTTAGTAGCTAGATGGCTTCTTCTCTCTTTTTGTATCTCAATACAAAGTTCTCCCCCTCTCTTGTGGAGATCTATTCGATGTAATCTTCTTTTTGCGGTGTGTTTGTTGAGACCGATGAATTGTGGGTTTATGATCAAGTCTATCTATGAATAATATTTGAATATTCTCTGAATTCTTTTATGTATGATTGGTTATTTTTGCAAGTCTCTTCGAATTATCC
Source organism: Triticum monococcum (assembly GCA_034509565.1). Taxonomy (NCBI): domain Eukaryota; kingdom Viridiplantae; phylum Streptophyta; class Magnoliopsida; order Poales; family Poaceae; genus Triticum; species Triticum monococcum. The sequence continues at coordinate 588,310,217 of CM067843.1, read as the reverse complement.
GTTTGGTTTGGCCAACTAGATTGGTAGTTCTTGCCATGGGAGAAGTGCTTAGCTTTGGGTTCGATCTTGTGGTGTCCTTTCCCAGTGACAGAAGGGGCAGCAAGGCACATATTGCATCGTTGCCATCGAGGATAACAAGATGGGGTTTATTTCATATTGCATGAATTTATCTCTCTACATCATGTCATCTTGCTTAAGGCGTTACTCTGTTTTTAACTTAATACTCTAGATGCATGCTGGATAGCGGTCGATGAGTGGTGTAATAGTAGTAGATGCAGAATTGTTTTGGTCTACTTGTCACGGACGTGATGCCTATATACATGATCATGCCTAGGTATTCTCATAACTATGCTCAATTTTGTCAATTGCTCAACAGTAATTTGTTCACCCACCGTAGAATACTTATGCTCTTGAGAGAAGCCACTAGTGAAACCTATGGCCCCGAGTCTATTCTCATCATATCAATCTCCATCACTTTAATCTTGTTTTGCTTTTTACTTTGCCTTTACTTTTTACTTTGCATCTTTATACCAAAAATACCAAAAATATTATATTTATCAGATCTCACTCTCATAAGTGACCGTGAAGGGATTGACAACCCCTAATCGCGTTGGTTGTGAGTAGCTATCGTTTTGTGCAGGTACGAGGGACTTGAGCGTGGCCTCCTACTGGATTGATACCTTGGTTCTCAAAAACTAAGGGAAATACTTATGCTACTCTGCTGCATCATCCCTTCCTCTTCGGGGAAAACCAACGCAAGCTCAAGAGGTAGCAGTGTCAAACCTGACTCCTTACCATTATCGAGGTCCCAATCTTCAGAGTTGCGTTTAATTCTTTCCAATAAATCCCATTTGAATTCAATAGTCTTCATCACAAAAGAGCCAGCACAAGAAGTATCAAGCATGGTGCGATTGTTACCAGAAAGCCGAGCATAAAAATTTTGAATAATCATTTCTCTTGAGAGCTCATGGTTGGGGCATGAATATAACATTGATTTAAGCCTCCCCCAAGCTTGAGCGATGCTTTCTCCTTCGCGAGGCCAAAAATTATATATATAATTGCGATCACGATGAACAAGATGCATAGGATAAAACTTCTGATGAAATTCCAATTTCAATCATTTGTAATTCCAAGATCTCATATCATCACATAGCCTATACCATGTCGATGCATCTCCCCTCAAAGATAAGGGAAAGACCTTCTTCTTAACAACATCTCCGGGTACACCTGCAAGATTAAATAATCCACAAACATGATCCACATATATCAAATGTTCATCAAGATGTTTTGTTCCATCTCCTAGAAAAGGATTAGCTAGCAGTTTTTCTATCATACCCGAAGGAACTTCAAAGCAAGCATTTTCATTTTCATATTCATTTTCATTAGGTTCAGTAGGTTGAGGAGCAACTCTTTGCTCTACTGGTCGGGCTGAAAATACCCCGAACAAGCCCCTCAGAGGATTACCTTCCATGGTAACAAGTGACAGTAAATTTCAGCACACTATATAAATTTTTCCTTACCAAATTCCACCTACCAAAGGCGCTTCACTCCCCGGCAACGGCACCAGAAAAGAGTCTTGATGACCCACAAGTATAGGGGATCTATCGTAGTCCTTTCGATAAGTAAGAGTGTCGAACCCAACGAGTAGCAGAAGGAAATGATAAGCGGTTTCCAGCAAGGTATTTTCTGCAAGTACTGAAATAAGTGGTAAAAGATAGTTTTGTGATAGGATAATTTGTAATGAGCAATAAGTAAAAAAAGTAAATAAAGTGCAGCAAGGTGGCCCAATCCTTTTGTAGAAAAGAAAAAGCCTGGACAAAATCTTATATGATGTAAAGCGCTCCCGAGGACACATGGGAATATCGTCAAGCTAGTTTTCATCACGTTCATATGATTCACGTTCGGTACTTTGATAATTTGGTATGTGGGTGGACCGGTGCTTGGGTGCTGCCCTTACTTGGACAAACATCCCACTTATGATTAACCTCTATTGCAAGTGTCCGCAAATACAACAAAAGTATTAAGGTAAACCTAACCATAGCATGAAACATATGGATCCAAATCAGCCCCTTACGAAGCAACGCATAAACTAGGGTTTAAGCTTCTGTCACTCTAGCAACCCATCATCTACTTATTACTTCCCAATGCCTTCCTATAGGACCAAATAATGGTGAAGTGTGATGTAGTGGATGTTCACATAACACCACTAGAGGAGAGACAACATACATCTCATCAAAATATCGAACGAATACCAAATTCACATGACTACTAATAGCAAGACTTCTCCCATGTCCTCAGGAACAAAAGTAACTACTCACAAAGCATAAACATGTTCATAATCGGAGGGGTATTAATTTGCATATAGGATCTGAACATATGATCTTTCACCAATTAAACCAACTAGCATCAACTACAAGGAGTAATTAACACTACTAGCAACCTACTAGCACCAATCCCGGACTTGGAGACAAGAATTGGATACAGGAGATGAACTAGGGTTTTGAGATGAGATGGTGCTGATGAAGATGTTGATGGAGATTGCCCTCTCCCGATGAGAGGAGCGTTGGTGATGACGATGGCGATGATTTCCCCCTCCGGGAGGGAAGTTTCCCCGGCAGAACAGCTCCGCCAGAGCCCTAGATTGGTTCCGCCAAGGTTCCGCCTCGTGCCGGTGGAGTTTCGTCCGAGAAGATGTCTTATTAATTTTTTCCCATCGAAAGACTCCATATAGCAGAAGATGGCCACCGGAGGGCCACCAGGGGACCCACGAGGTAGGGGGCGCGCCCAGGGCGGTAGGGCGCTCTCCCACCCTCGTGGGAAGGGTGTGGCCCCCCTAGTGAGGTTCTTGCGCTCAATATTTTTTATATATTTGGAAAACATCATCCGTGAAGTTTCAGAGCTTTTGGAGCTGTGTGGAATAGGTCTCTAATATTTGCTCCTTTTCCAGCCCAGAATCCCAGCTACCGGCATTCTCCCTCTTTATGTAAACCTTGTAAAATAAGAGAGAATAGGCATAAGTATTGTGACATAATGTGTAATAACAGCCCATAATGCAATAAATATTGATATAAAAGCATGATGCAAAATGGACGTATCAATGACCATAGAAGGTTTTATTCATGTAAACAAAACAACAATTATTCTTTGACTTAAATGCATAACCGTATTGCAATAAACATGATCCAATCATATTCATGCTCAACGCAAACACCAAATGACATTTCTTTTAGGTTCAACACTAATCTTGAAGGCAAAAGGAGTGTGCGATGGTGATCTTATCAACCTTGGAACCATTTCCAACACACATCGTCACCTTGCCCTTAACTAGTCTCTGTTCATTTTGCAACTCCTGTTTCGAGTTACTAATCTTAGCAACTGAACCGGTATCAAATACCCTAGAGTTACTATGAACACTAGTAAAGTACACATCAATAACATGTATATCAAATATACTTTTGTTCACTTTGCCATCCTTCTTATCCGCCAAGTATTTGGGGTAGTTCCGCTTTCAGTGACCATTCCCTTTGCAGTAGAAGCACTTAATTTCAGGCTTAGGTCTAGCTTTGGGCTTCTTCACGGGAGTGGCAACTTGCTTGCCATTCTTCTTGAAGTTCCCTTTCTTTCCCTTACCCTTTTACTTGAAACTAGTGGTCTTGTCAACCATTAACACTTGATGTTTTTTCTTCATTTCTACCTTCGCCAATTTCAGCATCGCGAAGAGCTTGGGAATCGTTTCCGTTATCCCTTGCATATTATAGTTCATCAGGAATTTCTAGTAACTTGGTGATAGTGACTAGAGAACTCTGTCAATCACTATCTTATCTGGAAGATTAACTACCACTTGATTCAAGTGATTGTAGTACTCACACATTCTGAGCACATGTTCACTAGCTGAGCTATTCTCCTCCATCTTGTAGGCAAAGTACTTGTCAGAGGTCTCATACCTCTTAACACGGGCATGAGTCTGAAATGCCAATTTCAGCTCTTGCAACATCTCATATGCTCTGTGGCATTCAAAATGTTTTTGAAGTCCCGGTTCTAAGCCCTAAAGTATGGCGCACTAAACTATCAAGTAGTCATCATACCGAGTTTGTCAAACGTTCATAACGTCTGCATCTGCTCCTGCAAAAGGTCTGTCACCTAGCGGTGCATTAAGGGTGTGTTTGGTTTATGTCATCAAGTGGAACGACACGGGTCGGTTCGGTCCCCAGGACCCATTCCCGTGTTTAGATGGTCGAAGGAACCGGAACCACCCGATTCCAGGGAATGGGGTATTCGCTGATTATGTCGTCCCAAGCGCTGTCTCCAATTCGAGCGGACCACGTGGAACCACTCGCTCCCATGACCTCCCCTCCGCCTCATGCACCGTCTGGAGAAGCCGCTCCAAGAATCGAGAGCCACTAGCGTGTGCTGCCGCTCCAAGCGCCGCGAGGAGCTACAGTCAGGAGCAGGCGCTCCAGGCGCCAGGAGCAGCCGCTCTAGATGGCCCCCGCGTGGCTTGAGCAGCCACTGCCAATGGAGGCAGCGCAAGTAACAGTCCGTCTCCTCGAGGAGGCCGTCCGTTAGGCAAGATTCAAGACCTCCGACAATCACCGCTCCCAGTTCTGCGCCACCAAGCTACCGCCATTCCGCATCAGTGGGCGAATAGCTGGACTGTGTGGCCTCTGTACCGGGCCGCCTGAGGGAGAGATGAGAGGGCCGAAGACTCGGGACAGGACGCTGCTAAATTGACCTCGACACCCAGGTCATGCCGCACGTCGTGGTCAGTTTGGAGTTCTTCCTCAAGTCCGGCGCCGCATCAATTTTTGCCATTCTGACCCCAGGAACGGTTCCATCCTACCTGGTTCTCTTCTAACTAAACACCAAGATGGAATCATTCCATTCTTTTGGAATGGAACGGTTCCATGACATTCCACTTGGTTTTAGAACCAAACACACCCTAAGGACATAATTCTTCTGTGCAGCAATGAGGATAATCCTCAGATCGCGGACCCATTCCGCATCATTGCTACTATTATCTTTCAACATAGTTTTCTCTAGGAACATATCATAAATAAAACGGGGAAGCTATACGCAATCAATTGATCTACAACATAGATATGCAAATACTACCAGGACTAAGTTCATGATAAATTAAAGTTCAATTAATCAAATTACTTAAGAACTCCCACTTAGATAGACATCCCTCTAATCATCTAAGTGATCACGTGATCCATATCAACTAAACCATGTCCGATCATCATGTGAGATGGAGTAGTTTTCAATGGTGAACATCACTATGTTCACCATATCTACTATATGATTAATGTTTGACCTTTTGGTCTCCAGTGTTCCGAGGCCATATCTGCATATGCTAGGCTCGTCAAGTTTAACCTGAGTATTCCGAGTGTGCAAAACTGGCTTGCACCCATTGTATGTGAACGTAGAGCTTATCACACCCGATCATCACGTGGTGTCTCGGCACGACGAACTATCGCAACGGTGCATACTCAGGGAGAACACTTATACCTTGAAATTTAGTGAGAGATCATCTTATAATGCTACCGCCGAACTAAGCAAAATAAGATGCATAAAGGATAAAAATCACATGCAATCAAAATATGTGACATGATATGGCCATGATCATCTTGCGCCTTTGATCTCCATCTCCAAAGTACCGTCATGATCTCTATTGTCACCGGCATGACACCATGATCTCCATCATCTTGATCTCTATCAACTTGTTATCACATGGTCGTCTCGCCAACTATTGCTCTTGCAACTATTGCTATCGCATAGCGATAAAGTAAAGCAATTATTTGGCGCTTGCATCTTATGCAATAAAGAGACAACCATAAGGCTTCTGCCAGTTGCCGATAACTTCAACAAAACATGATCATCTCATACAATAACTTATATCTCATCACGTCTTGACCATATCACATCACAACAAGCCCTGCAAAAACAAGTTAGACGTCCTCTACTATGTTGTTGCAAGTTTTACGTGGCTGCAACGGGCTGAGCAAGAACCGTTCTTACCTACGCATCAAAAACCACAATGTGGTATACTGATTGCTTTTCGATCTTCAGAAAGAACCTTGTTCATTGAATCCGATTCAACTAAAGTTGGAGAAACAGACACCCGCTAGCCACCTGTGTGCGAAGCACGTCGGTAGAACCAGTCTCGCGTAAGCATACACGTAATATCGGTCTGAGCCGCTTCATCCAACAATACCGCTGAATCAAGAATCAACTAGTGACGGTAAGCAATATGTATATACACACGCCCACAACTCCTTTGTGTTCTACTCGTGCATATAACATCTATGCATAAACCTGGTGTAACATCCCAAAATTCCAAATTTTGGAATGTTATACTAAATAGATAGTTATGATTGATTGTTTGATTGCTTGTGTGAAATTGAGTGAAATTTGAAACTTTTTGACATGACTTCCCCAAAACTTTCACTTTGCCTTCTGACCTCCATGAATTCAAATTCTTTTGAGATACAAAACCCTAGAGAGAAGATGACATGACTTCTTCCATTTAAATAAAATGAAAAGGGTTCCGAAAATATTCGAATTTCATTTGGAAATATTTCAAATTCAAAAACTTTATGCAACTCGATGATTTTCATTAGAGAAGATAAAATGACTTCTTCAAAACATATGATATATGAGTTGGAAGTTTTAAAAGAATTAAATTTAAAGTCCTTTTAGAAATTATTTTTTCAATTTGGAGTTATTTGGTTTTATTCAAATTTTTTTTCTCCAAAAATAAAATATATGGAAAATAGGGTAACATGATTCCCTACAATAGAAAATTGGAGAGAAATAAATTTGAAATCATTTTTGGTATTTTTAAAATGATTTTTATTGGATTTTATTGCAACAGTAGCACTCTTTGCTTTATCTAAATTTTTGAGGATTTCATGTGACGTTAGAAAAGTGTTCACGTTGTAGAAAATATTGTTCTGAAAATTTTGATATATTATATGCCTATACTATATTTTTATTCGATTTTATTTTATTTTATTACTTGTTAAAAAAACTCTCCTCCGCCTGTCGGCGTTCTGGGAACGGGGGTCCCCAGACTTGCCTTCCTGCGGCCTGCGGCGTGGCTCGAATGGGGGCCCAACATGGCCCATCTTCATCAAGCACAAGACTCAAGACCCTCGCGAGGGGCCAAGCCTCGCGAGGTGGACGACGCAGCGCATCCTCAGGCAGCCTCCTCAGGCTGGCTCGCGAGAAGACGGAGATATCAAGGCGGGGTGCCTCGTGAGGTGCCCGTGACGTAAGCCATGACGATCGAGGGCGCCAGGCAGGCGCCAGCGTGCGCAGCGTCCTCCTTTCCTCTTTGGTGCAAAGGGGGCAAGCGCAGCCGCGGAGTACCGAGGCATCAGGCAAAGGTTGCCATTTCGGTGCAACGAGACCAGGACCAAGCGGACTACGAGACGGAGGTCACCATGGAGCCCAGCACGGCGTCACCGCAGAGTCTTTTGCAGGCGAAGACCACCTTTAGTCAGGATAGATGTACTCGTTGTCCCCCTTCCAATTAGCCCGCCATTGTTGGCTCCCTTCCCGCTCAATATTTGCGAAGAGGACCAGGGCCTCTATAAATAGGGACCGGCCGCCCACATAGCAAAGGGTTCGAAAGGGTTCGGTTTTCGTAGGAAAGCACACAGAGTAGGCCGATCCGACTAGCAAGTAGAGAGAGAGAGAGAGAAGGTGACCGAACTCCTCCTAGCAGTTCGTCGCCCCAGCCAAGAACAGCCCCTCGCGAGGCAGTTCTTCCTTGTAGGGTTCATCATCCGCAGCCCCTAGAGGCAATCCAACCACCACAAACTGGAGTAGGGTATTACACCACAATGGTGGCCCGAACCAGTATAAATCTTGTGTCTCTTGTGTGATTCCTTTGGTAGTTTAGATCTTTGTGAGGCGGAGAGGTTGAGGACGTGATCTCCGCGCGCACCCCAGTGTTCGAACCTTAAGGGTCTGCCGGAACCCAAAATCCGACATTTGGCGCGCCAGGTAGGGGTGCGCCGGAATCTGTCTTCCACCACTCCGTCCTTCTCCGACCGTCGCATCCATGTCTGACGCTCGTCAGGCCCGCGCCGAGCGCCGGGCCGCCATCGCTTCTCGCGTCGCCCAGACGGCCCTCATCGGTGGGCGTCCTCGTCGTTCCAAGTCGCCCGCCGTCAACGCTGCCACCGGTCCGGCGGGGGGCGAGCAGCAGGCATCGTCTCAGCACCCGTCCGTGTGGCAAGACGGCCGCACCGCCACTCCATCACTCGCTCCAGCCGGTTCTTCATCCCGCGCGCTCCGCGCACCCCTGGAGGCTTGGGCTGTGCTCCTCGCGGCAAACAAGCTCCTGCGCTATCGTCCCGTCGACGACGACTATGAGGAATGGCTCGACCGCGTCGCCGAGCTTGTCCGCGCCGCAGGGGGCTCTTCCGCGCCGTCCGTCCCTTTGCGCCGCACTCCGCCCCGCGCGGGCAATGAAGCTCCAGAGGCACACCAGCCGCCTCCCCTCCAAGAAGATGCCATGGCTCCAAGGCGCTTGGTCCCTGGGCGGAACCCGCTCCGTCAGGCGCCAGCGCAGCAAGAGCGAAGCTGCCAAGAAGTTCCTCGCCCGCAAGGGGCTGCCAGGGTGCTCCCTCCTCCGGCACGCCGCGACCCTGCTCCAGCTCCGGCGTGCCAAGACCCCACCCTGCTCCTAGCTGCAGCGCGTGGGGACCCTCAAGACCAAGCTCTCCACCAACTGAGGCCTTTCGTGGCCACCGCGGGCTGCCACGCCTACACCACTGAGCTGCGCAGCGTCGCGTGGCCCGGCAAGTTCAAGCCCGACCTGCCTCCTCGCTACGACGGCACAACCGATCCCGCAGAATTCCTCCAGCTTTATGAGCTGGGCATCGAGGCTGCCGGCGAGGATGAGAAGGTCATGGCGAACTGGTTCCCCATGGCGCTCAAGGAAGGAGCTCGAACCTGGCTCCTGAATCTGGCTCCAGGCACGATCTCCTCCTGGGACCAGATGCGCGCCCGCTTCATCGCCAACTTCCAAGGTACTCGCGACCGGCCGCCCGCCGTGAGCGACATGCGCCGCATCAAGCAACAACCCGGAGAAACCCTGCAAAAGTACATCCATCGCTTCAAAAGCGCACGCCTCAAGATCCCCAAGGTGTCCGAGGAGGCCATCATCTCCGCCTTGTCTGACGGCGTGCGTGACGTCAAGATAAAGGAGGAGCTGGCGATGCACGAAGACCTCTGCACCTCCCTGGAGCTGTTCAACTTGGTGAACAGGTGCGCCAGGGCTGAGGAGGGATGCCTCTCCCTCCTCGAGCCGCCTGCCGCAGATCCAGAAGAGAAGAAGCCCAAGGCCAAGGACGCGAAGCGCAAGGGGGCTGCCGTACTCGCGGCAGAACTAGACACCAAGCGGGGCAAGGATCTGCCCGAACCCTCCAGAGGCAGTCGGTACTGTGTGTACCATGACCTCCACACCCACAACACCAACGAATGTCAAGAGCTCCGCGTCGTGCGAGAAGGAAGGATCGGCCGTCACCCTGACCGTGCTGAGTGGGGCTACGGCCGAGGAGGAGGAAGAAACCCAGGACGCTGGGAAGATCGCGGCCCGCGCCCCGGGTGGCGCGACCAGCCTCGCGAGGACCGCTGGCGGGACCTGCCTCGTGAGGAAGACTGGAGGGATCAGCCTCGCGAGGATCGCCCTCATGGCAATGCAGGCCTACCTCCGCTGCCGCCTCCACCAAGAAGGAACGAAGACCGACATCAAGACGAGGGGGCTGGGGGCTTCCAGGAGCCGCGCGTGATCGCCTGCATCCTGGGCGGAGCTCAAGCCCCAGCCTCCCAACGTATCTTCAAGCAGTTTGCCCGCGAAGTGAATGCAGTTCTCCCCAAGCTCGAAGCAACGCGCCCCCTCAGGTGGTCGGCGTGCCCCATCAGGTTCAGCTCGGCGGACCAGCTCAAGTGCGCAGCCACTGCAGGAGTCCTCCTGATGCTCTGCTCCCCGGTCATCAGCAACGTGCTGGTCACCAAGACCCTCATCGATGGCGGGGCAGGGCTCAACATCCTGTCCGTGGAAACATTCAACAATCTCCAAGTGCCCTATGACCAGCTGCAGCCGACCAAGCCTTTCTCCGGGATCACTGACGGCTCCATAGTCCCGATCGGGCAGGTCCGCCTCCCTGTCACCTTCGCGGCTCGCAGCAACTACCGCACCGAGCTCATCGACTTCGACGTCGCCCACATCCGCCTGCCGTACAACGCCATCCTCGGGTACCCAGCACTGGCCAAGTTCATGGCTGCGACTCACCACGGCTACAACGTCCTCAAGATGCCAGGGAGTGGTGGCGTCATCACGGTGCCCTGTGAAGAGAAGGATGCAGTGTGTTCCCTGGAGCGGGCCTATCAGGCCGCGTCGCTAGAAGACCCAGATCGCGGAAGCAGGAGGCTTCCTGAGACCACCCCAAGAAGAAGAAGACATCGTCAGGCTCGGCCCCTCAGGGCCCATGTCTGCCCAGGGGGACCCTCGTTCCATCGCATAGGAAAGCGCACCCGGCGCCCTCCTCAAGCAGGGCTCAGGGGCTCTCACCTGGAGGGCCACCGACCTAGCCAGGGTCACGAGGGAGGCGCTTGGGCACCATGTGGGGGCGTGCTTCGCAGCATGTTTCCCCCGGAAGGAGTCGCGCCAGGAAGGCCAAACCAGCAGGAGTTCGTTGACAAGGCCATTCAAGAACTACAGGAGACAAGGATCATGAGAGGTTGCCGCCGCCTACCAGCTGTGGCCCCACATCCAGGCGAGGATGGTGGGCTGCGCGCCTGCGTCCACGTACCAGGGCTCAATCGGATCGCCACGACGGAGCGTCTCTGGCCCTCACGAGTGGGGCGCTACGGGGGTCCACCCCACAGCTATGTTCGCATGCCTCACGGCCTGCCAAGCATGGCTGCGGCGTACCAGCGCCTCATGAGGGGCATCGTGGAGCCTCAGGAAGGCAGGCGTTCTGCGGCCTTGGCAGAGATGGAGGCAGCTCGCGAGGAGTCACCAGCGCCTCCGGAGCCTCCCGAGGCCCCGGGGCCTGGGGGCTCGTGAGGATCGGCTTCTGCAGCCCGTCAAGTCTGCTACACCAACGCCACAACGCCGACGACATCTTCAGGTGGCATCTTTCAAGTTCCGTTCTCAGCTGGGAGCACCCTCCCAGGGTGGCATCACTCCCAGGCCGCGTGGGTCCGTCCCCGCGGCATGTATCTGCATTTACCTTTCCGTCGTTAGTTTGCCTTGTTGGGGGCGCCTCTCGGGCTGCATCATCCCCAAGCCGCTCGGGCCAGACCCAGCGGCGTGTATCTCCCTAGCGTTTATTTCCAACTATGCATTGCCTATCACGCCTAACTGCATGGTGCCCGTCCGCGGCATCCTTTCTTCCCATGTCGGCCACTTGCATGTTAAAGGGGGGTGCCTGAGCATCGCGACTCAGGGCTCTTACTGGCTCTCCAGCCCTCACCCTCTGGCCTTGTCCATGGCATCGCGACCTGGCATACCAGCGATGGCTGAGACAAGCTCGAGGGCCGGGACCCGAGGACGTAGAGTGTCACGACCGGTTTTCCAATAAAAATATTTATTGAGAAACCAATCTTTGAGTCCAGTATGAGAGAAAATCCTCCTCACTGGTAGACAAATACTTGATACAATAAGCCAGTAGCATAGAATATATTACAGGGTTGAGCTAGGGCTGCTCAACGAATTATTACAAGCGCACCAATAATTATACATAATGGCGGATATAACACAATGGAGTGGTGGCATACTACTGACTCGAGGATATGGTGGTGGTGGAATAACACAATGGGGAGTGTGGTAACAAGACTCTCAAACTGGCATCTCATCGAGCGTCGAGGTGAGGCTCGATAAAATATTTGGGTTGCGGAAGCGGGTATAAAACTGAGACCAAGACCAGGGTCGCACGAGACTGACTGGGATTCCTCTAAGCGTCGGACTCGCTATCGAACTCTTCATCCATGAGATCGCCTTCGTCAGCATCTGGCCAAATCAACAAGCCAGTGAGTACTTTGAAAGTACTCGCAAGACAGTTCGGACGTAAGATATAACAAATGCATGCATGGATGCGTCATGAATAATCTTCCCAATGCACACTGATAATATTTGCACAACGAAGTAAGTACGAGGGAAACGGCGGTAGTCCGCCTGAAATCCCAATAGGCTATAAATGAGAACCGATCGGGTGTCTGAAGCGACGCCTCGAAGGGTGAACAAATAATAACAGAGAGATCATGCCACAGTCGGACGTCTGAGCGACATCACAGAAAGGGCTTTAAAAGAAATGCCACAGTCGGACGTCTAAGCGACATCACAGAAAGGGCTTTAAAAGAAATGCCACAGTCGAACGTCTGAGCGACAACACAGAAAGGGCTTTAAAAGAAATGCCACAGTCGGACGTCTGAGCGACATCACAGAAAGGGCTTTAAAAGAAATGCCACAGTCGGACGTCTAAGCGACATCACAGAAAGGGCTTTAAAAGAAATGCCACAGTCGGACGTCTAAGCAACATCACAGAAAGGGCTTTAAAAGAAATGCCACAGTCGGACGTCTGAGCGACATCACAGAAAGGGCTTTAAAAGAAATGCCACAGTCGAACGTCTAAGCGACATCACAGAAAGGGCTTTAAAAGAAATGCCACAATCGGACGTCTAAGCGACATCACAGAAAGGGCTTTAAAAGAAATGCCACAGTCGGTCATCTGAGCGACATCATAGAAAGGGCTTTAAAAGAAATGCCACAGTCGGACGTCTGAGCGACATCACAGAAAGGGATTTAAAAGAAATGCCACAGTCGGACGTCTAAGCGACATCACAAAAAGGGCTTTTATTCACAAGTAAATAATACTCATAATAAATATTCAATTCATGATAATAAACAGGTTAGTCCATCCACAGGAATAACATTTAGCCGGGCTTAGCACTCATGGGATTCACCGGAGTCTCTGTCATCAAACTGATACTGTTAGGCCAAGATGATATGAATTTGGACATGGAATAGATGATTCAAGGAATGTATGACTCTGCAGAGTTTGTACAAAAAAAATCCCACAGCCAACGGATTTCCGTAGTCACGAGGGACTAGTTCCGTTTACGATTTTTCGGAAGAAAACATAGCTAACCAGTACACACCCATCCTACCTCTCGATGCCAGGACTCACCCTAGACATCGTCCAAGAAAAACTTTTGAGACGGGGAGATCACAATCTCGAATAGCATGGGATCAAATTTATATACGCGCGCTCTAAGGGGTGCCCCCCTCTCGGTCCCAACCGGAAACACCCATGCCCCCTGACCGGATGACTGGCTTTAATCCAGGGCCATGGAACCATCATCCCGGCCTCTCCTTTTGGTGTGTACCAGGAAAGCGGTTTGCAACTTACTAAGCCATATTCCTTGCGGAAAACATGTGGTAGTACAGGGAAGGAAATGGGAGGAACTGGACCGATACGGTTCGTCCCTGAAGTCATATAGTCTGGCATAAGACTGACATGCTACAACACTGCCATCTTACCCATCCTCATGCCAACACATGGCCTTTCATACTCGCATCCATTTATGGATCATCGAACTCACTTACCTCAACATTTCATAAAAATAACGTTCATCGGTATGCTCATCAACATGCCATGAAACTAACTAAATGCAAACATGCCAAGACACTCATCATATCAAAAGTTCAAACATGCTTGCCTGGTTCAGAGTAGTCCGAGCCTAGCTCGGTGAAGTTCGCGGCTCCGTCACCTCCTTCGGTATCTACGGTATAAAGAAAATATATGTGCTATCGTAAATACCAAGAGGTGCACATAAAGTATTCCAAATATTTTTCAAATAAATATGATAAAAAAACTAGACAAAAATCTGAAGAGGACAGAAAAAGAATCACTCAAAAATTCCTTTCTGTTAAAAAGTTATAAGGGTTTTAATCCAAGGACTTATCTGTAATGAAACAGAAAGTTTCCAGGGGCTAGTTTATAAAAACAGAAAGCGCTTTGGCAGAAACTACGCCAGCCCAGAGGGAAGGCGCATTTGGCAGAAGGCGTTTTCAGAAAACGCTTCGCTTAGACAGGATAGAGAGGCTGACAGCGGGTCCCGCCTGTCAGGTTTAAACTTTCAAATGGGGCGGCAGATTTCGCCGGTGCCCGAGAGCCGCGGTGGTCGCCAGCGGCGATTCACGGCGAGGCAGGGTGATCGGAGATTACCAACGTGCTCACCGTGTCCTTCTGCAACGGTGGGTGGTGGTGTTGGTCGCCGGTGAGCACCACGTCGACGGCGGGCTTGACTCCGGCGGACGGTGGTTCGGGCGTTGATGGGTCTCGCCGAGGAGGGCTGCAAGGATCAAATTGAGGTGGGGGTTAGAGCACTAGGCGTAAGAGAAGGCTACGGACGAGGTTTGGGCGCCGGAGATGGCCTCACCGGAGTGAATCGAGGTGGAGGCCGAGGCGGGGCGAGGCGGCCGGAGTTGGGGGAGGAGACCTCCTCGAGGTCCTCCTGGTGGTTTGGCAGGGTCCTGGAGAGGCGTAGTGAAGGTGTGGGTCTCGTGAGCGAGCTCGGGGTCCCTTTTATAGGTGATCCGAGGCGGTGGCCGTGAACGGGGATCTCCGGTGAAGGTTACGACGGCGCAGAGCTTGGTCGGGAAGGTTTAGGGAGTTGGGCGTCATCACGAAGTTCCACCGGTTCCATTTAGGTGCTAAGCGAGCTTTGATTGGGGTGCTAAGGGCGAGCTCGACGGAACGGGGCGGCGCGGGCCCGTCGGCGGCAGGGAGCATGTTCCGTGCTTGCCGGGCCGTGGTGATGGTGCCACGGGCGTGCGCTGGCATGCATGAGGCCACGCGGAGGTCCAGGAAGCTTTGGGCGGTGCCAAAACGGTGTTCTGCCGTGGTGTGCCTTCTGTCGGCCGCCACGGGAGGTCCCAACGCCGCAGAAGACGCCGGTGAGGGCGGGCCAGCGCGCTACCGACGCCAGGAAAGCTCCAAGCACGCGTGTGAAGCTCCGGACAAGAGGGAGGGGCTGCGAGCATCGAGCCAAAGGCACTGTGAGCATGTGCCTGCAACTCTGAAGAAAACGACACTGTAAAAACTGAATTTTACTGAACTTTGCAAAGAACAGTGCAGCTCCGGTGTTCGACAGAATGTTTTTGGCATCTAGGGATTTTTCCTTGAGCTGAAACTTGGTGGAGTGGCCTCTCATTGCTCTAGTAGGCTGCCTGAATTTTGGTGGAATTTTTGGAGAGGGGTAGATATGAATTTCACCAAATTTGGCAAATCTGGTCCAAACTTGCAGTGAGTGAAATTTGAAATATTTGAAAAGAAGAAGAGTGGATCAAGATGGTTCTAGGTTGTGGGTACTAAAGACAATCCAGGGAAGTTGGTTTGGGATAAAAACTCAAAGGCAAAGAGATACTTGCTTTGAAAAACACTTAAGCTCAAAATAAATGGCAGAAATGTTTTGGGGGGGGGGGATAATTTAAATAGAATCCAAAACTTGTTTGGACTTGTTGAGACAGGGGATTTAGATTGTTCAAAGGTGGAGGGAATGGATTTTGAGAAGATTTACTATAGGAGACATGGTAAAACCATGGGTGTTTTCAAAAAGAGAGAAGTCCCAAAACTCCTAGGGTTTCTCTTTTTGAAAATAAATAAGTTTGAGAGGGAAATAACCAGAAGAAAAGCTTCCAAAATTTTAACACTAAAATTAAAAGGAAAGGAAATCCTTGCCAAAGGTGAAAGGAAGTTTTTAAGAGGAAGGATTTTTTGAAAGAATTTTTTTTTAAAGGCCCTCCTTTAGAATCCAATGAAGTTTTTGATGAAAACCAAATCAAAAAATTTGGAGTGTCACATAGAGTACCGGCATCTAACCAAATTTTGCAGGGACACATCCCAGGATACGGCCCAGTGCCAGGCGCAACCCGCCTAGGGGTAGGGCCTCGTGAGTCCCGCGCTGGCTCACGGGTGCCCAGATACACCTCACCTACTCCAACCAGCAAGCTCTTGAGTGACTAACGATCGACTAATGGCCGCCATGGCAACACCATCTTCTTTCTGTGATGAACCTACAGGATCCTTGGAGTGGACTGCGCTAGCCAAGGCCCTCGCGAGGTTCTCTTCACCCTCGCCCGCGCAAACCACTTGCACGTTAAAGGGGGGGTGCCTGAGCATCGCGACTCAGGGCTCCTACTGGCTCTCCAGCCCTCACCCTCTGGCCTTGTCCATGGCATCGCGACCTGGCATACCAGCGACGGCTGAGACAAGCTCGAGGGCCGGGACCCGAGGACGTAGAGCAGAAAGGGGAGTAGAGGCGAGGGGGAAGGGGCTCGCGAGGACCTCGCCGAGCGACTCCGCTCCTACCGACACGCGAACCCGATGGCGCACCAGGAATAACCCTCGACCCTCGAGATAAGTCACCATCCAAAACACTGGCTACCGTGACACAACCCTCGCACCTAAGGCAATTCCGTACTAGCGACATCGCTTCCCTTTCTCACCGAGCAACGGCTGCTTGGGCGCCAAAGGGGACCTCCTGAGCATCGCGACTCAGGGGCTCCTACCGGACCCCGGGTCGCTCACCTCCTGGCCTTGACCACGGCATCGCGACCTGGCATACCAACGACGGCTGACGCCGCCTTGGGACTGGGACCTGTCGGCGTAGAGCACCAAGCCCTCGCGAGGTTCGAAAGGGAGAACTAAGCTATGACGGAATCGGCAACTCACACAAATCCATAGCAAAGGTCATATATTAACAAATGGGACTACAGACACCTTACAAGCCCCCATGGGGCGCATTTTGATTCCTCGCAGGGAATGGATCCTAAGGAGTGCTAACTACACGGGCTCCTGCAGAAGATGCCATCATCAACAGTGGGCCGTCAGGCACCGGCGCCAACCACATCCAGATCAGGGTCGGCGACGGCCTGACGAGCCCGCCCTGCTCCGGGAGCGGCGCCGGCTCGGGGGCTCGTAGCTGTCGTCGCTCGTCTCCGGAGTCGCGAAGATCTCGCTGGAGTCGCTGGACCCCCCCCCCCCCCGGCGCCTTTGCCAAGGGAGCGGTCGACGGGCCTAGCCCTCACCAGGGCAAGGTCCTGGCCACCTCTCCCGCGGCAACACTCCAGCCGGCGCCCGATCGCGTCGAAGACCTTGAGGAACATCACTGCAGCGCCATCGTACTCCAGGTGGACCGCGAAGACGCCCCTCTCCTTGCAGACCCGTGCGACTTCTCTCCAGCCGCGGGACAAGTAGACCTCGCCCGGGGCGGCGACCACGAACTCAGCCTCGGTCGCGAGGGCACTACAGCCGGCGTGCTGCAGCCAGAGCTCCAGAGGCCCTCCTGGAGGGACGACGGAGGCGAAGAAGGGAGGTAGACGGATCCAGGATTAAAGAGGAACGGCGACGTGGAGCACGAACTCGTGGGAGGAGCCCTCGGCATGGACTCTGGGAGGAACAACCCACGCCTTCGTGACCCTACGGCGCCTACGACGGCGCCGGCCGCGGAGATCAGCATCGACACCCTCGGGGCCCTCGGTGGGGGTGTACAGAGGAAGCGGGAACCCCGGCGGAGCCCGCTCGCACCGGGGCCTTGGCTCCACCTGCCGGTCTTCCTCGCTCCGGCTGCAAATGGTGATTCAGCGGGAGCGGGTCTGGCCCCTCTCGAGGAGCTTTTCCCTTCTCCGCTGCAGAGAGCCGGCAGATCGGAGCCATCACACCAAGATGGAGCAAGGATCGGGAAGAAGGAGAAGCCAGGAGGAATGGACTGGAAGGGCACGCGTCGTACAGTACTTATAGCCGGCGGAGGCCAACCGCCGGCCTCCACGATCACAGGTAATCATGACACGATTTGCATGCAGGGACTTGTCCACCTCGCGCGGTCACCAAGGCGTCGTGGGGAAGTGGAGTCGCCCACATCCAATCAACCGCCATGCGGCGCCCAAGGCCGCAGGCTGTTAGGGCCCGCGGCGCTTCGCCCTTTCCCTTTCGCCTCTCGGCACGGCCAAGCCCATGAGCGCCTTGGGCCCGGGGGCTACTGTCGGCGTTCTAGGAACGGGGGTCCCCAGACTTGCCTGCCTGCGGCCTGCGGCATGGCTCGAATGGGGGCCCAACATGGCCCATCTTCAGCAAGCACAAGACTCAAGACCCTCGCGAGGGGCCAAGCCTCACGAGGCGGACGACGCGGCGCATCCTCAGGCTGGCTCGCGAGAAGACGGAGATATCAAGGCGGGGTGCCTCGTGAGGTGCCCGTGACGTAAGCCATGACGATCGAGGGCGCCAGGCGGGCGCCAGCGCGCGCAGCGTCCTCCTTTCCTCTTTGGTGCAAAGGGGGCAAGTGCAGCCGTGGAGTACCAAGGCATCAGGCAAAGGTTGCCATTTCGGTGCAACGAGACCAGGACCAAGCGGACTACGAGACGGAGGTCACCATGGAGCCCAGCACGGCGTCACCGCAGAGTCTTTTGCAGGAGAAGACCACCTTTAGTCAGGATAGATGTACTCGCTGTCCCCCTTCAAATTAGCCCGCCATTGTTGGCTCCCTTCCCGCTCAATATTTGGGAAGAGGACCAGGGCCTCTATAAATAGGGACCGGCCGCCCACATAGCAAAGGGTTTGAAAGGGTTCGGTTTTCGTAGGAAAGCACACAGAGTAGGCCGATCCGACTAGCAAGTAGAGAGAGAGAGAGAGAGAGAGAGAGAAGGTGACCGAACTCCTCCTAGCAGTTCATCGCCCCAGCCAAGAACAGCCCCTCGCGACGCAGTTCTTCCTTGTAGGGTTCATCATCCGCAGCCCCTAGAGGCAATCCAACCACCACACACTGGAGTAGGGTATTACACCACAATGGTGGCCCGAACCAGTATAAATCTTGTGTCTCTTGTGTGATTCCTTTGGTAGTTTAGATCTTTGTGAGGCGGAGAGGTTGAGGATGTGATCTCCGCGCGCACCCCAGTGTTCGAACCTTAAGGGTCTGCCAGAACCCGAAATCCGACACCGCCGCTGAACTGGGCCGGCCCAACAGGCTGCGGCCCAGCCCACGTCACGCCGCCGTCACCGACCCCGGGAGGTCTCCGCCTCCCGCACGCATCGCTGCTGCCATGGATGTTGTGGCCGACTCAGCCACCCGCTGCTGTGTCCCCTCCGCCAAGGCAGACCCGCCCTGCCCTCCTATAAAGCGTCGCCCGTGGATCCCCTCCTCACTTCACGCCGCCACCCGCCGCCCACGCATCCCGCGCCGCCACCCGCTGTAGCCGCCGCCGCCGTTGCTGCAGAGCCGCGCCGCCTCTTGCCGCTCACTGCCGCTGCCCCGCGTCGCGCCGCGCCGCCGCTGCCGCCGCCGCGGCATAGCGCCACCCGCGCCGGAATCGCCTCGCCCGCAGCCACCGCCGATGTCCGCGACCGCCAGATCCGATCCGCCCCGAACCGGTATAAACCGCCCCGGTCCGGTTTATTTTTTTAGGTTTTCTTGGTTTTTCTTCTAAAGCCGGTTTTATTTATTAGTTAGGTTAATTAGTGGACATTCTCTAGTTTAGGATTTGTAGCGATCGATTTTCGTCACTTATGCTTCTGTAGCGAAGATTCGTCTGATAATTTTTTCTTTTTCTGTTTTATTTGGGCCAGGGACCCTTTCGCAATTAAAGTTTCTGATAAGGCCAAATTCACATAATTTTGGTACTGTTAGAAATTGTTTTCTGTTGCGAGAGTTAATTGCTTGTTTTTGAAGTTTTCTGAAGTCTTTTCTTCGATTCTTTTGCATGATTGCTTATGTGTGTTTACTATTGCTTGCTCACGATAGATTGACCGGAGTGTGACGAGTAGAACTATCAGGAGTTATGAGTGCGAATCATCTTCATCAACTGTACAAGGCAAGTTAACACTTTGATCATATCCCTTTTACCCAGTTTTTATGCATTAGTTTCAACCCCTCAAACATTGCATGGTTAGGATTTGATAACATGTGGGTATTGTGAAGTAGTTGATGAGGTACGAACCTATTGTCCTGCATTCAAACCTTGGGAGTTACTTCTATGTTATGCTCATACTGCTCTGCTATGCTCGTAGACGTGGATTGGTTGAGTGTATTCATGAAAAATGTGAGAGTTATCATTAATGGTTAACTTAAGGTGTATACTTTAATACACATCTGGGTGGGTTGGTTGGGGCACCCTGGGGATATACCAGTGGCTTGCCCGGACACCTGGGGATATACCAGTGTTGTCCTAGGAGATCCCGGGGTACCCATGTGAACATCCAATGGTTTGCCACCCAGGCTCAAAGGGATCATAAGATTATTCATGCTAGAAACTTCCGTGTGCAGCCACAAGCTATTATGGGCTCTAGCATTGCTGAGTATGTTGCATGAACTCTGATAACCCACAAGTATAGGGGATCACAACAGTTTTCGAGGGTAGAGTATTCAACCCAGATTTATTGATTTGACACAAGGGGAGCCAAAGAATATTCTCAAGTATTAGCAGTTGAGTTGTCAATTCAACCACACCTAGAAACTTAATATCTGCAGCAAAGTATTTAGTAGCAAAGTAATATGATAGTAGTGGTGATGGTAGCAAAAGTAATATTTTTGGTTTTATAGTGATTGTAACAGTAGCAACGGAAAACTAAATAAGCGAAGAACAATATATGAAAAGCTCGTGGGCATTGGATCGGTGATGGAGAATTATGTCGGATGCGAACAATCATGCAATAGTTATAACATAGGGTGACACAAAACTAGCTCCAGTTCATCAATGTAATGTAGGCATGTATTCCGAGTATAGTCATACGTGCTTACGAAAAAGAACTTGCATGACATCTTGTGTCCTACCCTCCCGTGGCAGTGGGGTCCTATTGGAAACTAAGGGATATTAAGGCCTCCTTTTAATAGAGTACCGGACCAAAGCATTAACACATAGTGAATACATGAACTCCTCAAACTACGGTCATCACCGGTAAGTATCCCGATTATTGTCACTTCGGGGTTAACGGATCATAACACATAATAGGTGACTATAGACTTGCAAGATAGGATCACGAACTCACATATATTCATGAAAACATAATAGGTTCAGATCTGAAATCATGGCACTCGGGCCCTAGTGACAAGCATTAAGCATAGCAAATTCATAGCAACATCAATCTCAGAACATAGTGGACACTAGGGATCAAACCCTGACAAAACTAACTCGATTACATGATAAATCTCATCCAACCCATCACCGTCCAGCAAGCCTATGATAGAATTACTCACGCGCGGCGGTGAGCATCATGAAATTGGTGATGGAGGAAGGTTGATGATGACGACGGCGACGGATTGCCCTCTCCGGAGCCCCGAACGAACTCCAGATCAGCCCTCCTGAGAGAGTTTAGGGCTTGGCGGCGGCTCCATATCGTAAAACGCGATGAATCCTTCTCTCTGATTTTTTTCTCCCCGAAAGTGAATATATGGAGTCAAGGTGGACGTCGGTGGAGCATCAGGGGTCCCACGAGGCAGGGGGCACGCCCCCACCCTCGTGGACAGGGTGTGGGCCCCTGACATGGATTCTCCTTCCAGTATTTTTTATATATTCGAAGAAATAATCTCCGTTGATTTTTAGGTCATTCCGAGAACTTTTATTTCTGCACAAAAATAACACCATGGAAATTCTGCTGAAAACAGCATCAATCCGGGTTAGTTCCATTCAAATCATGCAAGTTAGAGTCCTAAACAAGGGCAAAAGTGTTTGGAAAAGTAGATACGACGGAGACGTATCAACTCCCCCAAGCTTAAACATTTGCTTGTCCTCAAGCAATTCAGTTGATAAACTGAAAGTGATAAAGAAAAAACTTTTACAAACTCCGTTTGCTCTTGTTGTTGCAAATATGTAAAGCCAGCATTCAAGTTTTCAGCAAAGATTATGAACTAACCATACTCACAATAACACTTAGGTCTCATGTTTACTCATATCAATGACATAATCAACTAGCGAGCAATAATAATAAATCTCGGATGACAACACTTTCTCAAAATAATCATAATATGATATAACAAGATGGTATCTCGCTAGCCCTTTCTGAGACTGCAAAACATAAATGCAGACCACCTTTAAAGATCAAGGGCTGACTGGAAATTTTAATTCATGGTAAAAGAGATCCAGTCAAGTCATACTCAATGTAAACTAACAACAATACATGCAAATGATAGCGATGCTCTCCAACTGGTGCTTTTTAATAAGAGGGTGATGACTCAACATAAAAGTAAATAAATAGGCCCTTCCCAAAGGGAAGCATGGATTTGTAGATGTGCCAGAGCTCAATTTTGAAATAGAGATGAATAATATTTTGAGCTGTATACTTTCATTGTCAACATAACAACCCAGAGATCTTGATATCTTCCATGATACACACATTACACGCGGTTCCCAAGCATAATGGTAAAGTTTATACTCCCCCACCACCAACAAGCATCAATCCATGGCTTGCCCGAAACAACGGGTGCCTCCAACTAACAACAATCCTGGGGGAGTTTTGTTTGCAATTATTTTGATTTGATTTGAGCATGGGATTGGGCATCCCAGTGACCAGCCATTTTCTCGTGAGTGAGGAGCGGAGTCCACTCCTCTTGAGAATAACCCGCCTAGCATGGAAGATACAGACAAACCTAGTTGATACATGAGCTATTCGAGCATACAAAACAGAATGTTTATTTGAAGGTTTAGAGTTTGGCACATACAAATTTACTTGGAACGGCAGGTAGATACCGTATATAGGTAGGTATGGTGGACTCATATGGAATAACTTTGGGTTTTATGGAATTGGATGCACAAGTAGTATTCTCGCTTAGTACAAGTGAAGGCTAGAAAGAGACTGGGAAGCGACCAGCTAGAGAGCGACAACAGTCATGAACATGCATTAAAATTAATCAACACCGAATGCAAGCATGAGTAGGATATAATTCACCATGAACATAAATATCGTGGAGGCTATGTTGATTTTGTTTCAACTACATGCATGAACATGTGCCAAGTCAAGCTACTCAAATCGTTCAAAGGAGGA
Organism: Triticum monococcum; assembly: GCA_034509565.1. Taxonomy (NCBI): domain Eukaryota; kingdom Viridiplantae; phylum Streptophyta; class Magnoliopsida; order Poales; family Poaceae; genus Triticum; species Triticum monococcum. The sequence continues at coordinate 588,287,166 of CM067843.1, read as the reverse complement.
TACCACCCCATCATAACACATCACAACCATTTTAATAGCATGTTGGCACGCAAGGTAAACCATTATAAACTCCTAGCTAATTAAGCATGGCATAAGCAACTATAATCTCTAATTGTCATTGCAAACATGTTTCATTCATAATAGGTTGAATCAGGAACGATGAACTAATCATATTTACAAAAACAAGAGAGGTCAAGTTCATACCAGCTTTTCTGATCTCGACCAGTTCATCCTATATCGTCATTATTGCCTTTCACTTGCACGACCGAACGGTGTGGATAATAATAATAGTGCACGTGCATTGGACTAAGCTGGAATCTGCAAGCATTCAATTCATGGGAGAAGACAAGGTAATATGGGCTCCTCGTTAAATCAACAATAATACATATAAGAGCCACTCAAAAATTTCATTATGGTCTTCTCCTCTCGACCCCCAAAGAAAAGAAACAAAACTATTTACACGGGGAAGCTCCCAACAAGCAAAAGAAGAACGAGAAATCTTTTTGGGTTTTCTTTTTAATTACTACTACTACAGGCATGGAAAGTAAACTAACTAAAAGCTACAACTAATTTTTTTGTTTTTCTTAAGGTTTTTCAAACACATAAGAAGAAAGCGAGAAAATGAAAATAAACTAGCATGGATGATACAATGAAAAAGTATAAGCACCAACAATTGGCATGAGTGTGTGAACATGAATGTAATGTCGGTGAGAGATATGTACTCCCCCAAGCTTAGGCTTTTGGCCTAAGTTGGTCTATGCCTATGGATGGCCTGGTGGATATCCGAAGTTGAAGCTGGGGTCGTACTGAGATGCATCAGCTACTGCCTGAAGAGCTGCAGCCTGGAGGCGAGCTGCCTTCATCCTCCTCTCATACTCGTCCGCCTCCTCCCTGGTTATAACATGTCTCCTTTTTTCTTGGAAGTCAAATAAAGCAGGAGCAGGGAGAGCGACGTGATAGGTGCGTTGTCTGTCAAAGATTAGTCGGTACTGGAGGGACTGATTGTTCCTCTCAATGAACTAATGACGAACCATAGCATCATAATCTAAATAAGCAGGAGGCAACTCAATATCATATCCATGTATGGGTACCTCAAGAAAATCAGCTAAACGGGTTGCATAAATTCCACCAAAGAAATCTCCATTAATTTTGTTATTATGCAACCTACGTGCAACAATGGCCCCCAAGTTATATAATCTATCTCCTAATACATCACTCTTGAGAACACTAAGATCTGGAACACACGTGACATGCCTCATCCTTACCATTTATGCATCTACCTATAAAGAGAGCAAAATAATGTATAGCAGGAAAATGAATGCTCCCTATGGTAGCTTGCGTGATTTCCCTAGATCCCCCCATAGTGATACTAGCAAGAAAATATTTATATTCGGATTTACGAGGTTCACTAACATTACCCCACTATGGGAGTTTACAAGCAGTATTAAAATCTTCTAAATCCATGGTATAAGATTTATCATAAAGATCAAACATGACAGTTTGAGAATTGTGTGATGATGTAAATTCAAACCTTCTCACAAAGGAATCAGTGAGGTAGTAGTACTGACGGCACTTATCTGCCTCGAAGCTCTCAAGATCAGCATTACGCACATATGCGTCAAATTCCTCCTCGATTCCTGCTCGAACCATGAAGTCCTCTGACGGCCATTCACAAGGCCGCACTTGAGCCTCCCTTGGTAGTTCATTGTCAGGCTCGCGTATTGCGGATCTTGGTAGTTCACAAGGTCTCATACCTCTTGACACAGGCATGAGTATGAAATACCAATTTCAACTCTTGAAACATCTTATATGCTCCGTGGCGTTCAAAACATTTTTGAAGTCCCGGTTGTAAGCCGTAAAGCATGGTGCACTAAACTATCAAGTAGTCATCATACCGAGCTTTGTCAAATGTTCATAACGTCTGCATACGCTCCTGCAATAGGTCCGACACCTAGCGGTGCATCAAGGACATAATTCTTCTATGCAGCAATGAGGATAATCCTCATATCACGGATCCAATCCGCATCATTGCTACTAACATCTTTCAACTTAGTTTTTCTCTAGGAACATATCAAAAAATAAACAAGGAAGCTATACGCGAGCAATTGATCTACAAAATAGATATGCAAATAATATCAGGATTAAGTTTATGATAAATTAAAGTTCAATTAACCATATTACTTCAGAATTCCCACTTAGATAGACATCCCTCTAGTCATCTAAATGATCACGTGATCCAAATCAACTAAACCATGTCCGATCATCACGTGAGATGGAGTAGTTTTCAATGGTGAACATCACTATGTTGATCATATGTACTATATGATTCACGCTCGACCTTTAGGTCTCCAGTGTTCCAAGGCCATATCTGCATATGCTAGGCTCATCAAGTTTAACCCGAGTATTCCGCGTGTGCAAAACTGGCTTGCACCCGTTGTATGTGAATGTAGAGCTTATCACACCCGATCATCACGTGGTGTCTCAGCACGAAGAACTGTCGCAACGGTGCATACTCAGGGAGAACACTTATACCTTGAAATTTAGTGAGAGATCATCTTATAATGCTACCGCCGAACTAAGCAAAATAAGATGCATAAAGGATAAACATCACATGCAATCAAAAATATGTGACATGATATGGCCATGATCATCTTGCGCCTTTGATCTCCATCTCCAAAGTACCGTCATGATCTCTATCGTCACCGGCATGACACCATGATCTCCATCATCTTGATCTCTATCAATGTGTCTTCACATGGTCGTCTCGCCAACTATTGCTCTTGCAACTATTGCTATCGCATAGCGATAAAGTAAAGCAATTGTTTGGCGCTTGCATCTTATGCAAGAAAGAGACAACCATAAGGCTTCTGCCAGTTGCTGATAACTTTAACAAAACATGATCATCTCATACAACAATTTATATCTCATCACGTCTTGACCATATCACATCACAACATGCCTTGCAAAAACAAGTTAGACGTCCTCTACTTTGTTGTTGCAAGTTTTACGTGGCTGCTACGTGCTAAGCAAGAACCGTTCTTACCTACGCATCAAAACCACAATGATAGTTCGTCAAGTTAGTGTTTTTTAACCTCCTCAAGGACCGGGCATAGCCACACTCGGTTCAACTAAAGTTGGAGAAACTAACACCTGCCAGCCACCTGTGTCCAAAGCACGTCGGTAGAACCAGCCTCGCGTAAGCGTACACGTAATGTCAGTCCGGGCCGCTTCATCCAACAATACCGCCGAACCAAAGTATGACATGCTGGTAAGCAGTATGACTTGTATCGCCCACAACTCACTTGTGTTCTACTCATGCATATAACATCTACACATAAACCTAGCTCGGATGCCACTGTTGGGGAACGTAGTAATTTCAAAAAAATTCCTACGCACACACAGGATCATGGTGATGCATAGCAACGAGAGGGGAGAGTGTGTCCACGTACCCTCGTAGACCGAAAGCGGAAGCGTTAGCACAACGTGGTTGATGTAGTCGTACGTCTTCACGATCCGACCGATCCAAGTACCGAACGTATGACACCTCCGAGTTCAGCACACATTCAGCTCGATGACGTCCTGTGAACTCCAATCTAGCAGAGCTTCATGGGAGAGTTCCGTTAGCACGATGGCGCGATGACGGTGATGATGATGCTACCGACGCAGGGCTTTGCCTAAGCACCGCTACGATATGACCGAGGTGGATTATGGTGGAGGGGGGCACCACACACGGCTAAAAGATCAATGATCAATTGTTGTGTCCTAGGGTGCCCCCTGCCCCCGTATATAAAGGAGCAAGGGGGAAGGCTGGCCGGCCCCTGTAGGGCACGCCAGGAAGAGGAGTCCTCCTCCTAGTAGGAGTAAGACTCCCCTTTCCTACTCCTACTAGGAGGAGGAAATGAAGGAGGAGAAGGAGAAGGAAAGAGAGGGAGGAAAAGGAGGAAAGGGGGGCCGGCCCCCTAGTCCAATTTGGTTTGGCCTAGGGGGGCGCGCGCCCTGCCTCCTCTCTTCCACCACTTGGCCCATGAGGCCCATTGCTTCTTCCTCGTATTCCCGTAACTCCCCGGTACCCACGAAAATACCTGAATCACTCAAAACATTTCCGATGTCCGAATTGAAGGAAATATGCCCTAGAGGCAATAATAAAGTTATTATTTATTTCGTTGTATCATGATAAATGTTTATTATTCATGTTAGAATTGTATTAACCAGAAACATAATACATGTGTGAATACATAGACAAACAGAGTGTCACTAGTATGCCTCTACTTGACTAGCTCGTTGATCAAAGATGGTCATGTTTCCTAACCATAGACATGAGTTGTCATTTGATTAACGGGATCACATCATTAGGAGAATGATGTGATTGACTTGACCCATTCCGTTAGCATAGCACTTGATCATTTAGTTTGTTGTTATTGCTTTCTTCATGACTTATACATGTTCCTATGACTATGAGATTATGCAACTCCCGTTTACCGGAGGAACACTTTGTGTGCTACCAAACGTCACAACGTAACTGGGTGATTATAAAGGTGCTCTACAGGTGTCTCCGAAGGTACTTTTTGGGTTGGAGTATTTCGAGATTAGGATTTGTCACTCCGATTGTCGGAGAGGTATCTCTGGGCCCTCTCGGTAATGCACATCACTTAAGCCTTGCAAGCATTGCAGCTAATGAGTTAGTTGCGGGATGACGTATTACAGAACGAGTAAAGAGACTTGCCGGTAACGAGATTGAACTAGGTATTAAGATACCGACGATCGAATCTCGGGCAAGTAACATACCGATGACAAAGGGAACAACGTATGTTGTTATGCGGTTTGACCGATAAAGATCTTCGTAGAATATGTAGGAGCCAATATGAGCATCCAGGTTCCGCTATTGGTTATTGATCGGAGACGTGTCTCGATCATGTCTACATTGTTCTCGAACCCATAGGGTCCGCACGCTTAACGTTACGATGACAGTTTCATTATGAGTTTATATGTTTTGATGTACCGAAGGTTGTTCGGAGTCCCGGATGTGATCACGGACATGATGAGGAGTCTTGAAATGGTCGAGACATAAGATTGATATATTGGAAGCCTATGTTTGAACATCGGAAGTGTTCCGGCTGAAATCGGCATTTTACCGGAGTACCGGGAGGTTACCGGAACCCCCCGGTAACCTAATGGGCCTTAATGGGCCTAGTGGAGGAAGTAGAGAGGAGGCCAAGCGGCAGCCGTGCGCCCGTCGCCCCCAAGTCTGAATTGGACAAGGAAGGGGGCGGCGCCCCCCTTTCCTTTCCCCTCTTTCTCTCCTCCCCCCAAGTCCTAGTCCAACATGGAAAAGGGGGGTCATGAGTAGGACTCCTCCTGGCGCGCCCCTTGCCTGGCCGGACTCCTCCTGGCGCGCCCCTTGCCTGGCCGCACCTCCTCCCCCTTGCTCCTTTATATACGGGGGCAGGGGGCACCCCATAGACACAACAATTGATCATTGATCTCTTAGCCGTGTGCGGTGCCCCCCTCCACCATAATCCACGATAATATTGTAGCGGTGCTTAGGCGAAGCCCTGCGACGGTAGAACATCAAGATCGTCACCATGCCGTCGTGCTGACGGAATTCTTCCCTGACATTCTGCTGGATCGGAGTCCGGGGATCGTCATCGAGCTGAATGTGTGCTAGAACTCGGAGGTGCCGTAGTTTCGGTGCTTGATCGGTCGGGCCGTGAAGACGTACGACTACATCAACCGCGTTGTGCTAACGCTTCCGCTTTCGGTCTACGAGGGTACGTAGACAACACTCTCCTCTCTCGTTGCTATGCATCACTACTACCTCTTGAGCTTGCGTTGGTTTTCCCCGAAGAGGAAAGGATGATGCAGCCGAGTAGCCTAAGTATTTCCCTTAGTCTTTGAGAACTAAGGTATCAATCCAGTAGGAGGCCACGCGCAAGTCCCTCGTACCTACACAACACAAAGAGCTCAATGCAACCAACGCGATTAGGGGTTGTCAATCCCTTCATGATCACTTACGGAAGTGATATCCGATAGATAATATTTTTGGTATTTTTGATATAAAGATGCAAAGTGAAAAGTAAAAGGCAAAGTAAAAACAAAACAAGATTAAAGTGATGGAGATTGATATGATGAGAATAGACCCGGGGGCCATAGGTTTCACTAGTGGCTTCTCTCAAGAGCATAAGTTTTCTACGGTGGGTGAACAAATTACTGTTGAGCAATTGATAGAATTGAGCATAGTTATGAGAATATCTAGGCATGATCATGTATATAGGCATCACATCCGTGACAAGTAGATCGAAACGATTCTACATCTACTAGTATTACTCCACTCATCGACCGCTATCCAGCATGCATCTAGAGTATTAAGTTAAAAACAGAGTACCGCTTTAAGCAAGATGACATGATGTAGAGAGATAAATTCATGCAATATGAAATAAACCCCATCTTGTTATCCTCGATGGCAACGATACAATACGTGTCTTGCTGCCCCTTCTGTCACTGGGAAAGAACACCGCAAGATCGAACCCAAAGCTAATCACTTCTCCCATGGCAAGAACTACCAATCTAGTTGGCCAAACCAAACGGATAATTTGAAGAGACTTGCAAAGATAACCAATCATACATAAAAGAATTCAGAGAAGATTCAAATATTGTTCATAGATAGACTTGATCATAAACCCACAATTCATCGGTCTCAACAAACACACCGCAAAAGAAGAAGATTACATCGAATAGATCTCCACAAGAGAGGGGGAGAACATTGTATTGAGATCCAAAAAGAGAGAAGAAGCCATCTAGCTAATAACTATGGACACGAAGGTCTGAGGTAAACTACTCACACTTCATCGGAGGGGCTATGATGATGTAGAAGCCCTCCGTGATGACGGCCCTCTCCGGCGGAGCTCCGAAACAGGCCCCAAGATGGGATCTCGTGGATACAGAAAGTTGCAGCGGTGGAATTAGGTTTTTGGCTCCTATTCTGATTGTTTGGGGGTACGTGGGTATATATAGGAGGAAGGAGTATGTCGGTGGAGCACCGAGGGGCCCACGAGGCAGGGGGCGCGCCCTGTAGGGGGGTGCTACCCTCGTGACCGCCTTCGGTACTTCTTGTAGTAGGGTCCAAGTCTCCTGGGTCTTATCCGAGAAGAAAATCACGTTCCAAAAAGGATTTTTCTGTTTGGACTCCGTTTGATATTCTGTTTCTTCGAAACACTGAAATAGGCAAAAAAACAGCAATTCTGGGATGGGCCTCCGGTTAATACGTTAGTCCAAAAAAATAATATAAAAGTGGAAAATAAAGCCTAATATAGTCCAAAACAGTAGATAATATAGCATGGAGCAATCAAAAATTATAGATACGTTGGGGACGTATCAGGCATCCCCAAGCTTAATTCCTGCTCGTCCTCGAGTAGGTAAATGATAAAAAGAGAATTTTTGATGCGGAGTGCTACTTGGCATAATTTGAATGCAAAATTTCTTAATTGTGGTATGAATATTCAGATTAGAAAGATTCAAGACAAAAGTTCATATCAACATAAAGAATAATAACACTTCAAGCAAAGTAACAAAGCAATTATGTTTTCTCAAAGTAACATGGCCAAAGAAAGTTCATCCCTACAAAATCATCTAGTTTAGTCATGCTCCATTTTCGTCACACAAGAATGCTCTCATCATGCACAACCCCGATGACAAGCCAAGCAATTGTTTCATACCTTAATAATTTCAAACTCATAAACTTTCACGCAATACATGAGCGTGAGCCATGGATATAGCACTATGGGTGGAATAGAATATAAGGATGGGGGTTGTGTGGAGAAGATAAAAAAGGAGAAAGTCTCACATCAATGAGGCTAATCAATGGGCTAGGGAGATGCCCATCGATTGATGTTAATGCGAGGAGTAGGGATTGCCATGCAACGGATGCACTAGAGCTATAAATGTATGAAAGCTCAACAAAAGAAACTAAGTGGGTGTGCATCCAACTTGCTTGCTCATGAAGACCTAGGGCACTTGAGGAGGCCCATTGTTGCAATATACAAGCCAAGTTCTATAATGAAAAATTCCCACTAGTATATGAAAGTGATAACTCAAGAGACTCTCTATATGAAGAACATGGTGCTACTTTGAAGCACAATATATGAGACTCGCTATATCATGGTGCTACTTTGAAGCACAAGTGTGGAAAAAGGATAGTAACATTGCCCCTTTTTTGTTTTTTTGGGCCTTCTTTTTTTGGCCTTTCTCTTTTTTTGGGACAATGCTCTATTGAATGATGATCATCACACTTCTATTTATTTACAACTCAATGATTACAACTCGATACTAGAACAAAGTATGACTCTATATGAATGCCTTTGGCGGTGTACCGGGATATGCAATGAATCAAGAGTGACAAGTAAAAATTATGAACAGTGGCTTTGCCACAAATACTATGTCAACTACATGATCATGCTAAGCAATATGACAATGATGAATGTGTCATGATAAACTGGATGGTGGAAAGTTGCATGGCAATATATCTCGGAATGGCTATGGAAATGCCATAATAGGTAGGTATGGTGGCTGTTTTGAGGAAGATATAAGGAGGTTTATGTGTGAAAGAGCGTATCATATCACAGGGTTTGGATGCACCAGCGAAGTTTGCACCAACTCTCAATGTGAGAAAGGGCAATGCACGGTACCGTAGAGGCTAGCAATGATGGAAGGGTGAGAGTGATTATAATCCATGGACTCAACATTAGTCATAAAGAACTCATATACTTATTGCAAAAATCTACAAGCCATCAAAAACCAAAGTATTATGCGCATGCTCCTAGGGGGGTAGATTGGTAGGAAAAGACCATTGCTCGTCCCCGACCGCCACTCATAAGGAGGACAATCAAATAACACCTCATGTTTCAAATTTGTTGCATAATGTTAACCATACGTGCATGCTACGGGACTTGCAAACTTTAACTCAAGCACTTCTCAAATTCACAATTACTCTACTAGCATGACTTTGATATTACTACCTCCATATCTCAAAACAATTATCAATCATCCAACTTTTCTTAGTATTGAACGCACTCAAAAGAAAGTTTCACAAATCTTGAATACCAAGCAAGTTATTATTAAGCAAATTACCATGCTATTACGACTCTCAAAATAATTTAAGTGAAGCATGAGAGATCATAGTTTCTTTAAAACAAAACACCGCCGTGCTCTAAAAGATCTAAGTGAAGCACATAGAGCAAAATTTCAATGCTCAAAAGATATAAGTGAAGCACATAGAGCAAAACTACATAGCTCAAAAGATATAAGTGAAGCACATAGAGTATTCTATCAAATTTTAATTCATAGATGACTCTCTCAAAAGGTGTGTATAGCAAGGATGATTGTGGCACCCTAACAAACAAATACACAAATAATACAAGACGCTCCAAGCAAAACACATATCATGTTGGTGAATAAAAATATAGCTCCAAGTAAATTACCGATGGAAGTGGACGAAAGAGGGGATGCCTTCCGGGGCATCCCCAAGCTTTGACTTTTTGGTGTCCTTGGATTATCTTGGGGGTGCCATGGGAATCCCAAAGCTTAGGCTCTTGCCACTCCTTGTTCCATAATCCATCAAAAGAACTCACCCAAAACTTGAAAACTTCACAACACAAAACTCAATAGAAATCTCGTGAGCTCCGTTAGAGAAAGAAAACATAAGACCACTTAAAGGTACTGTAATGAACTCATTATTTATTTATTTTAGTGTTAAACCTACTGTATTCCAACTTCTCTATGGATTATAAACTATTTTACTAACCATAGATTCATCAAAATAAGCAAACAACACACGAAAAACAGAATCTGTCAAAAACAGAACAGTCTGTAGTAATCTGTAACTAACGCAAACTTCTGGAACTCCAAAAAATCTACCAAAATTAGAAGACCTAGATAATTTGTTTATTGATCAGAAGCAATTGGAATCAGTATTTTATCACGTTCTGATGATTTTTAGTAATTCGGGCACTGAACGCAAAGTTTTTGGAAATTACAGCAAGATCAAATAACTATCATCCAAGAAGATCCAATAGGTCTAGCTTGGCAAAAACACTAATTAAAACACAAAACCACATCCAAACAGAGGGCATATGGGTTATTTATTCCCTAACAGAAGAAAAACACAAAAAAAATAAAAAAATAAAACTGGGTTGCCTCCCAATAAGCGCTATCGTTTAACGCCCCTAGCTAGGCATAAAAGCGAGGATAGATCTAGGTATTGCCATCTTTGGAAGGCAATCCATAAGTGGCTCTCATGATGATTTCATATGGAAATTTTATTTTCTTTCTTGGAAAGTGTTCCATGCCCTTTTTTAATGGAAATTGGAATCTAATATTCCCTTCCTTCATATCAATAATCGCACCAACCGTTCTAAGGAAAGGTCTACCAAGAATAATAGGGCAAGAAGGATTGCAATCTATATCAAGAACAATGAAATCTATGGGCACATAATTCCTATTTGCAACAATAAAAACATCGTTAATCCTTCCCATAGGTTTCTTAATAGTAGAATCCGCGAGATGTAGGTTTAAAGAGCAATCATCAAGATCGCGGAAATCTAGCAAATCACACAAAGTTTGGGGATAGTGGAGACACTAGCACCCAAATCACACAAAGCATAAAACTCATGATCTTTAATTTTAATTTTGATAGTTGGTTCCCACTCATCATAGAGTTTTCTAGGGATAGAAACTTTCAACTCAAGTTTTCTTCATAAGATTGCATCAAGGCATCAACAATATGTTCGGTGAAGGCTTTCTTTTGACTATAAGCATGCGGAGAGTTTAGCACGGATTGCAACAAGGAAATACAATCAATCAAAGAGCAACTTTCATAATTAAATTCCTTGAAATCCAATATAGTGGGTTTAGCAACATCTAAATTTTTATTTCTTTCAATCCCACTTTCATCAATTTCATCATAAAGATCTAAATACTCTGAATTTTTGGAACGCCTTCTAGGTAAAGGAAGATCATATTCAGTTTCATCAAGATTCATATTGCAAAACAAAGATTTGATAGGGGACACATCAATAACTTTTAGATATTCATCTTGATTTTCATAGGTATTGGAAGAACACACTTTAATAAAGGCATCTTTTGAAGCACACATCCTAGCGGTTCTTTCCTTGCACTCATCAATGGAAATTCTCATAGCTTTGAGAGACTCATTGATATCATGCTTAGGAGGAATAGATCTAAGCTTTAAAGAATCAATCTCAAGAGAAATTATATCAATGTTCCTAGCCAAATCATCAACTTTAAGCACTTTCTCTTCAAGCAAAGCATTAAAATTCTTTTGTGAATTCATAAACTCTTTAACACTTTTCTCAAATTCAGAGGGCATCTTATTATAATTTCCATAAGAGTTGTTGTAGGAATTTCCATAATTATTAGAAGGATTACTAGGATATGGCCTAGGATTAAAATTCCCTCTATAAGCGTTGTTACCAAAATTATTCCTACCAACAAAATTCACATCCATAGATTCATTGTTATTCTCAATCAAGGTAGACAAAGGCATATCATTAGGATCAGAAGAAACACTCTTAGTAGCAAATAATTTCATAAGTTCATCCATCTTTCCACTCAAAACATTGATTTCTTCTATCGCATGCACTTTTTTATTAGAAAATCTTTCAGTATGCCATTGAGAATAATTAACCATAATATTATCTAGGAGTTTAGTAGCATCTCCTAAAGTGATTTCCATAAAAGTGTCTCCCGCGGCCGAATCTAAAAGATTTCTAGAAGCAAAATTCAATCCGGCATAAAAAAATTGTATAATCATCCACAAATTTAAACCATGAGTAGGGCAATTTCGTATCATTAATTTCATTCTCTCCCAAGCTTGTGCAACATGTTCATGATCAAGTTGCTTAAAATTCATAATATCGTTTCTAAGAGAGATGATCTTAGCGGGAGGAAAAATACTTAGAGATAAAAGCATCTTTGCACTTGTTCCAAGAATCAATACTATTTTTAGGCAAAGATGAAAACCAAGCTTTAGCATGATCTCTAAGCGAAAAAGGAAATAGCTTCAATTTAATGACATCATTATCGACATCTTTTTTCTTTTGCATATCACATAAATCAACGAAGCTATTCAGATGAGTAGCAGCATCTTCACTAGGAAGGCCGGCGAATTGATCTTTCATAACAAGATTCAACAAAGCAGTATTGATTTCACAAGATTCAGCATTGGCAAGAGGAGCAATCGGAGTGCTAAGAAAATCATTATTGTTGGTATTGGTGAAGTCACACAATTTGGTAGTATCTTGAGCCATCGCGACAAACAAGCAATCCAACACACGAGCAAACAAAAGGCAAGCGAGAAAAAGGCAAACGGAGAAGGAGAAGGGGAAGGAGAAAGAGAGGGCGAATAAAACGGCAAGGGTGAAGTGGGGGAGAGGAAAACGAGAGGCAAATGGCAACTAATGTAATGCGGGAGATAGGAATTGTGATGGGTACTTGGTATGTTGACTTTTTGTGTAGACTCCCCGGCAACAGCGCGAGAAATTCTTCTTGCTACCTCTTGAGCTTGCGTTGGTTTTCCCCAAAGAGGAAAGGATAATGCAGCAGAGTAGCATAAGTATTTCCCTCAGATTTTGAGAACCAAGGTATCAATCCAGTAGGAGGCCACGCGCAAGTCCCTCGTACCTACACAACACAAAGAGCTCAACGCAGCCAACGCGATTAGGGGTTGTCAATCCCTTCACGGTCACTTATGGAAGTGAGATCCGATAGATAATATTTTTGGTATTTTTGATATAAAGATGCAAAGTGAAAAGTAAAAGGCAAAGTAAAAACAAAACAAGATTAAAGTGATGGAGATTGATATTATGAGAATAGACCCGGGGGCCATAGGTTTCACTAGTGGCTTCTCTCAAGAGCATAAGTTTTCTACGGTGGGTGAACAAATTACTGTTGAGCAATTGACAGAATTGAGCATAGTTATGAGAATATCTAGGCATGATCATGTATATAGGCATCACGTCCGTGACAAGTAGATCGAAACGATTCTGCATCTACTACTATTACTCCACTCATCGACCGCTATCCAGCATGCATCTAGAGTATTAAGTTAAAAACAGAATAACGCTTTAAGCAAGATGACATGATGTAGAGAGATAAATTCATGCAATATGAAATAAACCCCATCTTGTTATCCTCGATGGCAACGATACAATAAATGTCTTGCTGCCCCTTCTGTCACTGGGAAAAAACACCGCAAGATCGAACCCAAAGCTAAGCACTTCTCCCATGGCAAGAACTACCAATCTAGTTGTCCAAACCAAACGGATAATTCGAAGAGACTTGCAAAGATAACCTATCATACGTAAAAGAATTCAGAGAAGATTCAAATATTGTTCATAGATAGACTTGATCATAAACCCACAATTCATCGGTCTCAACAAACACACTGCAAAAGAAGAAGATTACATCGAATAGATCTCCACAAGAGAGGGGGAGAACATTGTATTGAGATCCAAAAAGAGAGAAGAAGCCATCTAGCTAATAACTATGGACCCGAAGGTCTGAGGTAAACTACTCACACTTCATCGGAGGGGCTATGATGATGTAGAAGCCCTCCGTGATGACGACCCTCTCTGGCAGAGCTCCGGAACAGGCCCCAAGATGGGATCTCATGGATACAGAAAGTTGCGGCGGTGGAATTAGGTTTTTGGCTCCTGTTCTGATCGTTTGGGGGTACGTGGGTATATATAGGAGGAAGGAGTACGTCGGTGGAGCACCGAGGGGCCCACGAGGCAGGGGCGCGCCCTGTAGGGGGGCGCCCCCTACCCTCGTGACCGCCTCCGGTACTTCTTGGAGTAGGGTCCAAGTCTCCTGGGTCTCATCCGAGAAGAAAATCACGTTCCAAAAAGGATTTTTCTATTTGGAATCCGTTTGATATTCTGTTTCTTTGAAACACTGAAATAGGCAAAAAACAGCAATTCTGGGTTGGGCCTCCGGTTAATAGGTTAGTCCCAAAAATAATATAAAAGTGGAAAATAAAGCCCAATATAGTCCAAAACAGTAGATAATATAGCATGGAGCAATCAAAAATTATAGATATGTTGGAGACGTATCAATCACCATGATCTTGCGTGTGCGTAGGAATTTTTTTGAAATTACTACGTTCCCCAATAGTGGCATCAGAGCCTAGGTTTTATGCATTGATGTTGTGCATGAGTAGAACACAAGTGAGTTGTGGGCGATATAAGTCATACTGCTTACCAGCATGTCATACTTTGGTTCAGCGGTATTGTTGGATGAAGCGACCCGGACCGACATTACGCGTACGCTCACGCGAGACTGGTTCTACCGACGTGCTTTGCACACATGTGGTTGGCGGGTGTCAGTTTCTCCAACTTTAGTTGAACCAAGTGTGGCTACGCCCGGTCCTTGCAAAGGTTAAAACCTCACCAACTTGAAAAACTATCGTTGTGGTTTTGATGTGTAGGTAAGAACGGTTCTTGCTAAGCCCGTAGCAACCACGTAAAACTTGCAACAACAAAGTAGAGGACGTCTAACTTGTTTTTGCAGGGCATGTTGTGATGTGATATGGTCAAGACATGATGCTAAATTTTATTGTATGAGATGATCATGTTTTGTAACCAAGTAATCGGCAACTGGCAGGAGCCATATGGTTGTCTCTTTATTGTATGCAATGCAATCGCGTTGTAATGCTTTACTTTATCACTAAGCGGTAGCGATAGTCGTGGAAGCATAAGATTGGCGAGACGACAACGATGCTATGATGGAGATCAAGGTGTCGTGCCGGTGACGATGGTGATCATGACGGTACTTCGGAGATGGAGATCACAAGTACAAGATGATGATGGCCATATCATATCACTTATATTGATTGCATGTGATGTTTATCGTTTATGCATCTTATCTTGCTTTGATTGACGGTAGCATTATAAGATGATCCCTCACTAAATTATCAAAGTATAAGTGTTCTCCCTGAGTATGCACCGTTGCGAAAGTTCTTCGTGCTGAGACACCACGTGATCGGGTGTGATAGGCTCTACGTTCAAATACAACGGGTGCAAAACAGTTGCACACGCGGAATACTCAGGTTAAACTTGACGAGCCTAGCATATAACAGATATGGCCTCAGAACACGGAGACCGAAAGGTCGAGCGTGAATCATATAGTAGATACGATCAACATATTGATGTTCACCATTGATACTACTCCGTCTCACGTGATGATCGGACATGGTTTAGTTGATTTGGATCACGTGATCACTTAGAGGATTAGAGGGATATCTTTCTAAGTGGGAGTTCTTAAGTAATATGATTAATTGAACTTAAATTTATCATGAACTTAGTACCTAATAGTATCTTGCTTGTCTATGTTTAATTGTAGATAGATGGCTCGTGTTGTTGTTCCGTTGAATTTTAATGTGTTCCTTGAGAAAGCAAAGTTGAAAGATGATGGTAGCAATTACACGGACTGGGTCCGTAACTTGAGGATTATCCTCATTGCTGCACAGAAGAATTACGTCCTGGAAGCACCGCTAAGTGCCAAGCCTACTGCAGGAGCAACACCAGATGTTATGAACGTCTGGTAGAGCAAAGCTGATGACTACTCGATAGTTCGGTGTGCCATGCTTTACGGCTTAGAACCGGGTCTTCAACGAGGTTTTGAACGTCATGGAGCATATGAGATGTTCCAGGAGTTGAAGTTAATATTTCAAGCAAATGCCTGAATTGAGAGATATGAAGTCTCCAATAAGTTCTATAGCTGCAAGATGGAGGAGAACAGTTCTGTCAGTGAACATATACTCAAAATGTTTGGGTATCATAATCACTTGACTCAACTGGGGGTTAATCTTCCTGTTGATTGTGTCATTGACAGAGTTCTTCAATCACTGCCACCAAGCTACAAAAGCTTCATGATGAACTATAATATGCAAGGGATGAATAAGACTATTACCGAGCTCTTCGTGATGCTAAAAGCCGCGGAGGTAGAAATCAAGAAGGAGCATCAAGTGTTGATGGTTAATAAGACCACCAGTTTCAAGAAAAAGGGCAAAGGGAAGAAGAAAGGGAACTTCAAGAAGAACAGCAAACAAGTTGCTGCTCAGGAGAAGAAACCCAATTCTAGACCTAAGCCTGAGACTGAGTGCTTCTACTGCAAGCAGACTGGTCACTGGAAGCGGAACTGCCCCAAGTATTTGGCGGATAAGAAGGATGGCAAAGTGAACAAAGGTATATGTGATATACATGTTATTGATGTGTACCTTACTAATACTCGCAGTAGCACCTAGGTATTTGATACTGGTTCTGTTGCTAACATTTGCAAATCGAAACATGGGCTACGGATTAAGCGAAGATTGGCTAAGGACGAGGTGACGATGCGCGTGGGAAATGGTTCCAAAGTCGATGTGATCGCGGTCGGCACGCTACCTCTATATCTACCTTCGGGATTAGTATTAGACCTAAATAATTGTTATTTGGTGCCAACGTTGAGTATGAACATTATATCCGGATCTTGTTTGATGTGAGATGGTTATTCATTTAAATCAGAGAATAATGGTTGTTCTATTTATATGAGTAATACCTTTTATGGTCATGCACCCTTGAAGAGTGGTCTATTTTTAATGAATCTCGATAGTAGTGATACACATATTCATAATGTTGAAATCAAAAGATGCAGAGTTGATAATGATAGTGCAACTTATTTGTGGCACTGCCGTTTAGGTCATATCGGTGTAAAGCGCATGAAGAAACTCCATACTGATGGACTTTTGGAACCACTTGATTATGAATCCCTTGGTACTTGCGAACCGTGCCTCATGGGTAAGATGACTAAAACGCCGTTCTCTGGTACTATGGAGAGAGCAACGGATTTGTTGGAAATCATACATACAGATGTATGTGGTCCAATGAATGTTGAGGCTCGTGGCGGATATCATTATTTTCTTACCTTCATAGATGATTTAAGCAGATATGGGTATATCTATTTAATGAAACATAAGTCTGAAACATTTGAAAAGTTCAAAGAATTTCAGAGTAAAGTTGAAAATCATCGTAAAAAGAAAATAAAGTTTCTACGATCTGATCGTGGAGGAGAATATTTGAGTTACGAGTTTGGTCTACATTTGAAACAATGTGGAATAGTTTCGCAACTCACGCCACCCGGAACACCACAACGTAATGGTGTGTCCGAACATCGTAATCGTACTTTATTAGATATGGTGCGATCTATGATGTCTCTTACTGATTTACCGCTATCATTTTGGGGTTATGCTTTAGAGACGGCTGCATTCACGTTAAATAGGACACCATCGAAATCCGTTGAGACGACGCCTTATGAACTGTGGTTTGGCAAGAAACCAAAGTTGTCGTTTCTGAAAGTTTGGGGCTGCGATGCTTATGTGAAAAAGCTTCAACCTGATAAGCTCGAACCCAAATCAGAGAAATGTGTCTTCATAGGATACCCAAAGGAGACTGTTGGGTACACCTTCTATCACAGATCCGAAGGCAAGACTTTTGTTGCTAAATTTGGAGTTTTTTTAGAGAATGAGTTTCTCTCGAAAGAAGTGAGTGGGAGAAAAGTAGAACTTGATGAGGTAACTGTACCTGCCCCCTTATTGGAAAGTGGTTCATCACAGAAAATGCTTTCTGCGACACATACACCAATTAGTGAGGAAGCTAATGATAATGATCATGAAACTTCAGATCAAGTTACTACCGAACCGCGTAGATCAACCAGAGTAAGATCCGCACCAAAGTGGTACGGTAATCCTGTTCTGGAAGTCATGCTACTAGATCATGATGAACCTACAAACTATGAAGAAGCGATGGTGAGCCCAGATTCCGCAAAATGGCTAGAAGCCATGAAATCTGAGATGGGATCCATGTATGAGAACAAAGTATGGACTTTGGTTGACTTGCCTGTTGATCGGCAAGCAATTGAGAATAAATGGATCTTCAAGAAGAAGACTAACACTGACGGTAATGTTACTATCTACAAAGCTCGACTTGTTGCGAAAGGTTTTCGACAAGTTCAAGGGATTGGCTACGATGAGACCTTCTCACCCGTAGCGATGCTTAAGTCTGTCCGAATCATGTTAGCAATTGCCGCATTTTATGATTATGAAATTTGGCAGATGGATGTCAAAACTGCATTCCAGAATGGATTTCTGGAAGAAGAGTTGTATATGATGCAACCAGAAGGTTTTGTCGATCCAAAGGGAGCTAACAAAGTGTGCAAGCTCCAGCAATCCATTTATGGACTGGTGCAAGCCTCTCAGAGTTGGAATAAACGCTTTGATAGTGTGATCAAAGCATTTGGTTTTATACAGACTTTTGGAGAAGCCTGTATTTACAAGAAAGTGAGTGGGAGCTCTGTAGCATTTTTGATATTATATGTGGATGACATATTATTGATTGGAAATAATATAGAATTTCTGGATAGCATAAAGGGATACTTGAATAAGAGTTTTTCAATGAAAGACCTTAGTGAAGCTGCTTACATATTGGGCATTAAGATCTATAGAGATATATCAAGACGCTTAATTGGACTTTCACAAAGCACATACCTTGACAAAGTTTTGAAGAAGTTCAAAATGGATCAAGCAAAGAAAGGGTTCTTGCCTGTGTTACAAGGTGTGAAGTTGAGTAAGACTCAATGTCCGACCACTGCAAAAGATAGAGAGAAAATGAAAGATGTTCCCTATGCTTCAGCCATAGGCTCTATCATGTATGCAATGCTGTGTACCAGACCTGATGTGTGCCTTTCTATAAGTCTAGCAGGGAGGTACCAAAGTAATCCAGGAGTGGATCACTGGACAGCGGTCAAGAACATCCTGAAGTACCTGAAAAGAACTAAGGATATGTTTCTCGTATATGGAGGTGACAAAGAGCTCATCGTAAATGGTTACGTTCATGCAAGCTTTGACACTGATCCGGACGATTCTAAATCACAAACCGAATACGTGTTTACATTAAATGGTGGAGCTGTCAGTTGGTGCAGTTCTAAACAAAGCGTCGTGGCGGGATCTACAAGTGAAGCGGAGTACATACCTGCTTCGGAAGCAGCAAGTGAAGGAGTCTGGATGAAGGAGTTCATATCCGATCTAGGTGTCATACCTAGTGCATCGGGTCTAATGAAAATCTTTTGTGACAATACTGGTGCAATTGCCTTGGCAAAGGAATCCAGATTTCACAAGAGAACCAAGCACATCAAGATATGCTTCAATTCCATTCGGGATTTAGTCCAAGTGGGAGACATAGAAATTTGCAAGATACATACGGATCTGAATGTTGCAGACCCGCTGACTAAGCCTCTTCCACGAGCAAAACATGATCAGCACCAAGGCTCCATGGGTGTTAGAATCATTACTGTGTAATCTAGATTATTGACTCTAGTGCAAGTGGGAGACTGAAGGAAATATGCCCTAGAGGCAATAATAAAGTTATTATTTATTTCCTTGTATCATGATAAATATTTATTATTCATGCTAGAATTGTATTAACCGGAAACATAATACATGTGTGAATACATAGACAAACAGAGTGTCACTAGTATGCCTCTACTTGACTAGCTCGTTGATCAAAGATGGTTATGTTTCCTAACCATAGACATGAGTTGTCATTTGATTAACGGGATCACATCATTAGGAGAATGATGTGATTGACTTGACCCATTCCGTTAGCATAGCACTTGATCGTTTAGTTTCTTGCTATTTGCTTTCTTCATGACTTATACATGTTCCTATGACTATGAGATTATGCAACTCCCGTTTACCAGAGGAACACTTTGTGTGCTACCAAATGTCACAACGTAACTGGATGATTATAAAGGTGCTCTACAGGTGTCTCCAAAGGTACTTGTTGGGTTGGCGTATTTCGAGATTAGGATTTGTCACTCCGATTGTCGGAGAGGTATCTCTAGGCCCTCTCGGTAATGCACATCACTTAAGCCTTGCAAGCATTGCAAGCATTGCAGCTAATGAGTTAGTTGCGGGATGATGTATTATAGAACGAGTAAAGAGACTTGCCGGTAACGAGATTGAACTAGGTATTAAGATACCGACGATCGAATCTCGGGCAAGTAACATACCGATGATAAAGGGAACAACGTATGTTGTTATGCGGTCTGACCGATAAAGATCTTCGTAGAATATGTAGGAGCCAATATGAGCATCCAGGTTCCGCTATTGGTTATTGACCGGAGACGTGTCTCGGTCATGTCTACATTTTTCTCGAACCCGTAGGGTCCGCACGCTTAACGTTACGATGACAGTTTCATTATGAGTTTATATGTTTTGATGTACCGAAGGTTGTTCGGAGTCCCGGATGTGATCACGGACATGACGAGGAGTCTCGAAATGGTCGAGACATAAAGATTGATATATTGGAAGCCTATGTTTGGACATCGAAAGTGTTCCGGCTGAAATCGACATTTTACCGGAGTACCGGGAGGTTACCGGAACCCCCCGGTAACCTAATGGGCCTTAATGGGCCTAGTGGAGGAAGTAGAGAGGAGGCCAAGGGGCAGCCGCGCGCCCCTCCCCCCCAAGTCCGAATTGGACAAGGAAGGGGGGTGGCGCCCCCTTTCCTTTCCCCTCTTTCTCTCCTTCCCCCCCAAGTCCTAGTCCAACATGGAAAAGGGGGGAGTCCTACTCCCGGTGGGAGTAGGACTCCTCCTGGCGCGCCCCTTGCCTGGTCGCACCTCCTCCCCCTTGCTCCTTTATGTATGGGGGCAGGGGGCACCCCATAGACACAACAATTCATCATTGATCTCTTAGCCGTGTGCGGTGCCCCCCTCCACCATAATCCTCAATAATATTGTAGCGGTGCTTAGGCGAAGCCCTGCAACGGTAGAACATCAAGATCGTCACCATGCCGTCGTGCTGACGGAATTCTTCCCCGACATTCTGCTGGATCGGAGTCCGGGGATCGTCATCGAGCTGAATGTGTGCTAGAACTCGGAGGTGTCGTAGTTTCGGTGCTTGATCGGTCAGGCCGTGAAGACGTACGACTAGATCAACCGCGTTGTGCTAACGCTTCCGCTTTCGGTCTACGAGGGTACGTAGACAACACTCTCCTCTCTCGTTGCTATGCATCACCATGATCTTGCGTGTGCGTAGGAAATTTTTTGAAATTACTACGTTCCCCAACACGAATATAGTCATCCAATATACCGATCTTTACGTCTCGACCATTTCGAGACTCCTCGTCATGTCCTCGATCTCATCCGGAACTCCGAACTATCTTCGGTACATCAAATCACATAAACTCATAATACCGATCATCACCGAACTTTAAGCGTGCGGACCCTACGGGTTCGAGAACTATGTAGACATGACCGAGACACGTCTCCGTTCAATAACCAATAGCGGAACCTGGATGCTCATATTGGCTCCCACATATTCTATGAAGATCTTTATCGTTCAAACCGCATAACAACATACGTTGTTCCCTTTTGTCATCGGTATGTTACTTGCCCGAGATTCGATCGTCGGTATCTCAATACCTAGTTCAGTCTCATTACCGGCAAGTCTATTTACTCGTTCTGTAATACATCATCCCGCAACTAACTCATTAGTTACAATGCTTGCAAGGCTTATAGTGATGTGCATTACCGAGTGGGCCCAGAGATACCTCTCCGACAAACGGAGTGACAAATCCTAATCTCAAAATACGCCAAATCAACAAGTACCTTCAGAGACACCTGTAGAGCACCTTTATAATCACCCAGTTACTTGTGACGTTTGGTAGCACACAAAGTATTCCTCCGGTAAACGGGAGTTGCATAATCTCATAGTCATAGGAACATGTATAAGTCATGAAGAAAGCAATAGCAACATACTAAACGATCAAGTGCTAAGCTAACGGAATGGGTCAAGTCAATCACATCATTCTCCTAATGATGTGATCCCGTTAATCAAATGTCAACTCATGTCTATGGTTAGGGAAACTTAATCATCTTTGATTAACGAGCTAGTCAAGTAGAGGCATACTAGTGACACTATGTTTGTCTATGTATTCACACATGTATTATGTTTCCAGTTAATACAATTCTAGCATGAATAATAAACATTTATCATGAAATAAGGAAATAAATAATAACTTTATTATTGCCTCTAGGGCATATTTCCTTCAAAATTAGGTCAAGATGTACCACGAGGGGCCCACAAACCTAGGGGCGCACCTAGTGAGCTTCTTGCTCCCTCGTGGCTCCTCTGGCCTTCTCCTGAACCTTCTATGGTCTCTCTTGGTCCTGAAAAAACCGTCAAAAAGTTTCATAGCGTTTGGACTCCGGTTGGTACTGATTTCCTTAAAAGCCAAAAACAAGCAAAAAAACAGCAACCGGCAGTGGGCACTAGGTTAATAGGTTAGTCCCAAAAAATTATATATAATTGAATATAAAACATCCAAAATTGATATTATAATAACATGGAACAATAAAAAATTATAGATATATTGAAGATGTATCATGGCTATACTCGTCAATTCCCAAGTGACGAACTAGCCAAGGTTAGCACTGAGTATTACTTTCTTGTTTACAACTTCTACTAATCTCTCTCAACTCTTTCTCGTCAATTCCCAAATGACGTACTATTATCTTGTTTTTATAGCGCCAAAGTGAAACGTTATGATACGATTATGCTAGTTGTTTTTGATCTTGTTGAAATTTATAGAAACCAACTTTAACCATCGCAAATATAATGATGTGTGTATAGCGCCCAAGCGGAACATTATATACAATGTTATGATACTTATTTTTTCGCAACGGATTTTTTTATCAATCTGACTCCCCCCTTCCCCCACCCCCTAAATCCTGGCTCCGCCCGTGAGAGGCACAATGTATCAGCAGGTTGGTTCCATCTTGCTTTAGGGTGTACGATAAAGTTTCATCATGTATCCTTATTTACGTGGATTTCCTACACAATAAAAGGCAGATCTACGCATGCCGGCCATTTTTCCTTTTCCATTTATGTTACTATTTTTTAACTTTTATAATACTTTTTTAAATACCATAGATATTTCATTGAATTCATTTTATATAAAATTTGATGTAATACATTAAATTGTTCATACATATGTTTTGTCTAGAGATCTATGTTTTCTTGCATAATTTTTAAAAATTAATTTTGTGTAATGGATTTAGTTATCATCCTTACATAATTTTGTTGAATAGGCAAAAATATTCATGGCAAAATTTTGATACATGGACATTTTTTTGGCAGAAATATAGATTTTTTGCACAAAAATTATTTATCAAAGGGTTTTTAAAAGTTGCATCAGCAGTTAATCTTACACACATAAGCATTTATTTAGAACAAATGAACATACATTTGATAATCATAAACAATTTCCATATACCATAATACCTTTCAAAAGTGATTTCTAAAAAAAATCAACAACAACAATTAACTTGATTTTACAAATTACTTTATATTTGTCGAGAAGAATAAAGTTTGGTAAAAAGGGGCTAGTCGGCCGCACTCTATTTACCCATTAAGGTGGGCCTCCCTCTTCTCCAGTTGGCAAACTGTGGGCGTCAACTCCCAATTCCTATTGGGCGCTTAAGCGCCGGTTATAGGGTTAACCGTGGGGTGAAAAGTGGTAGCGGATAATCTGAAATATCCGATATTCGTATTTGAAAAAATGCCTATTCGTATCCGAAACATCCGTATCCGGACCAAAATGATAGTGGAAATTATCCGTATCCGAATTTATTAAACAAATAAAAAATAAAATATGGTAGTAGATTTTGACACAAATATGGATATGGAAGTGGATATATCCGTATCCAAATAAGATTATGGGAGGTAATTTTTGAAATTCTAGGCCCAATATTCTAATTATCCAACATAAAAGCCAAATTTATATGATTAAACTTATAAATTATTATGCATTACAATAGTATTTATTCATAAACCTATTTATCATTGACTTATTGTATGTCACAAGTTGATTATTTCAGGTCACATAGCTATCGACTAATTTACTTAAGCAATATGTTGATATTATTCGTATCCGTTCTGAATCAAGAAAATATCCATACATATCCATATTCGAATAATATCCGAGCCACATTCGTATCTGATAACATCCATATTCGGATTCGTATTCGTTTTAAAAATATGAAAATGGAAGTGGTAAGAGCACTATTCGATCCGCATCCGATCCGTTTCCACCCCTAACCGTGCACACACCCTTCAATTCGAACGGGCTAGCCCATCTAAGGCACGTAGCAGGAAGTTTATCCCGGTTTTTCAGAAAATTCTGGAAGCTTCCTACCCCGGTGTTAGGACCCTTCTAAAAGCTTCCGGTCCTTTTATTGATTTTTTTGGTTTCTGGTTTTTTTAAATCAGTTTTGTTCAGTTTTATTTTTTCCTTTCTTTCAAATGCATAATTTTTTGTACTTTTTTTCAAATCTATAAACCTTTTCAGTTCTTTTTTTTTTAAATTTACGATCTTTTTCAAAATTTGTTAGCCTTTTATAGAAACTTTATTTTCTTCCCAATGTGCGGACATTTTCAATTTTTGTGAACTTTTTTCAAGTTCATGTTTATTTCAAAAGCCAACGACCAACCGGTTGACCGAGCGCGGGGATGATGGGGATTCGAACTTGCAACCTCACGATCGCGAGTAACTGATCTTTACCACTACAGCAGCTAAAAGCACGTGATTAAATGAAGCGCGAAACTCTAAGAACTATAAAGGCAGCGGCAGAGAAAAAAAAGAAAAATTTCCACCATTGAACATTTTTCTTATTTAGGCTGAATAATTTTTAAATACAATTTGAACATTTTTGTGATATACGCTGAATAGCTTTAAATACGAATTGAACATTTTTTGATATATGATGAATAATGTTTAAATACACATTGAACATTTTCATTATATACGCTGAACACTTTTTAAGTACACAATGAACATTTTTCAAAATACAATGAACATTTCCTTAATATACGTTGAACATTTTGTTAAATGTATGGTGAACATTTTTGTAATACACAATGAACATTTTCCAATGCAAGGTGACTTTTTCATTAAGACGATGAAGATTTTCTTAATATACAATGAACATTTTTGTAATACGCGGTGAAATTTTTAGATAACACAGCAAAAAGAGAAGAAGAAAAGAAGAAAAGAAGATAAAAGAAAGTAAGCGAAAAAGAAAAAAAAACAAAGGAAAATGGAACCAAAACAAAAATAACCCAGAACAAAACCTGTGAAAACCGGACAAAGCATTGAAACAACAGAAGCAAAAAACCACAGAAGAAAAACGAAAAAAAAAACCGGCAGGAAACAGCGAACGACGAACACAAGAATCCTGTACATGGGCTGGCCCAACCAGATGTTCGCTTCAGCGAAGGGACGACCTTTTGACGCTAACGAGCGTCAAATAGGATCTGCCACAACTCGGGAGCTCCTATGCCGCTCTTTGCGGTAGTCGCCCAATCGCACAGGGCCAGTCTACTTGGGCCAGCCTATTGTGGTGCGGGGTAAAAATCGGAAAAATGGTTCGCGGTATGTGGGGTTCGAACAAGCGACGACGCGCTGCAGTGTGCTCGATCAAAGCCACTACGAGAAGACTACTCTTGCGCCAAATAAGCATAGCGAAGGTAGAAAAACAAACTTAAATCTCGTTGAAAAAAAATCACAAACAAAATTTTAAATTTTCTGAAATCGTGAACTCCTCTTGAAATTCCCGCACTTTTTCCAGAAACATGAACATTTTTCAATTTTCAACAAATCTGAAAACGGGAACAATTTTTTGAGAAAAATATTTTTTGAGAGCACCAACACTTTAAAGAATTTAAGAACAAATTTTGATATTGAGAACAATTTTGAAATTCCCGAGAAAATTGGAAATTGCGAACATTTTTTAATACGTGAACAAACTTCTGAAAACCGGACATTTTTAGAAAACTTTGAACATTTTTTACAAAATGCGAACAATTTTTGGAACTTAAAAATCCGAACATTGTTTGGAGACACAACCAAATTATGAATTTTTTTGAATAAGTGAACAAAATTTGAGAACCAGAACGAACTTCTTAAAGAATGATTTTTTTTGAATTTAAGAACAATTTTTGAAACTGAGAACAATTTTGAAAATCCCAGATAACTTGGAAACGTGAACAATTTTTGAATACATGAACAATTATTTTTGAAAACTGTAACATTTTTGAAATCTTTGCATGAAACCGCAAACATTTTTTAATACGTGAACAAACTTTTGAAAACCGGATATTTTTTTTGAAAACTTTGAACAATTTTTACAAAACGTGAACAGTTTTTTGAACTTCAAAATCCGAACATTGTTTGGAGACACAAACAAAATATGAAAACATTTTCAAAATTTATTGAATTTGTGAAAACAATTCAGAACTAGAACAAATTTCTAAAAGGACGAATTATTTTCTGAATTTAAGAACAAATTTTGAAACTGAGAATAATTTTGAAACTCCCAAACGACTTTGAAAACGTGAACAATTTTTTAATACATGAACAATTATTGTTGAAAATCCTAACATTTTTTGATAGTTTGAACATTTTTTGCGAAATGCAAACAAAATTTTCAAATACCGAACCTTTTTTAAATGAAAAAATTGGAATATTTTGAATATTTTGAAAACTTTTGTAAAATTCCTAAATGAAAAAACGAAGAAAAAAATATTAAAAATAAACGAAAAAATGATGAAAATAAAACTACAGAAAAGAGAAAAGGGAAAAAGAAAAGGAGAGAGAAGAAGAAAGAAATAGGAAAAAGCAAAGAAGAAACAAAGAAGAAACATAGAAAGGTTTCTAGAACCTTCTAGAAGGTTCCAAAACCGAAAAAAAAAACGGCTGGAAACCACCATGAAGTTTCCCAAAACCGTAATCGTAGAGACGTTTCATGGGCCGGCTCACCCCCGCACGTTCGTCGATCTCCTAAGCGGCAGCCCGACAACTTGCCGCAACGAGCGGTAAATAGGGATTTCCTGACAACTCTGCGTATATTCGCCTGCAGCGAGTCGCAGTGGGCCTGTCGAGTAGGCGGCTTCGCTGCGAGCTTCTGCTTTTATCATCCGTTTTTATCAAAAACATTTGTGGTTTCATTGTTTCAATTTTTTCGTATTTGGGTTTCTTTCATTGCTGGATTTTTTCCCTTTTTGGATTTGTTTTTCGGGTTTTGCACTTTACATCTTTCTATAGCTTTTGTACTATAATATTTTTCGTAATATACGGTGAACATTTTTCAACTACACATTGAACATTTATTTAATATACAGTAAACACTTACATACAGTAATAAAAAATTTAATATATGATGTAGGTTTTTAAAAATATAGTGAACATTTTCTTAATATAGATTGATGTTTTTGATGTATGGTCATCTTTTTTTAATATATTCTGAAATGTTTTAATACAGACATTTTTTAGAAAACGCACAATTAAAAAAAACAGACGGAATATCTTTTGAAAAAAACCAACAGGAAAAAAAATCAAAGAGAAAAACATCCAACATCCAGTTTTCAAAAGGAATCACAGAAGTGGAGCTCACTAGAATTGTGCCGGGCCCATTGGCGGTCACTTTCAGGCGTTAACTGCACTGTTTGATGGCAATGAGCGACGAACAGGAGAGCGCTCCTAATCAGCGCCAACTAACGGAATAGGCGCTCACACACATGCTCTCATGGGTCGGCCTGGTTGACTGTTGCCCAGCTGACTTTCTAAAAAAGTATCATTCTGAAAAGATCATAAAATTGAAGAACAAATTTGTAAAGTTTGTAAAACAAATCGTTGATTTGGAAGATATTCATCAATAAAAAAACAGATTTGAGAAATCATTAAAAAATAGTTACATAGATTTGAAAAAAAATCACGAATTTGAAAATTGTTCATGATTTTCAGAAAAAGTTCATGAAATTAGGAAAACATTCTCGAGTTTGGAAAAATTTCATGAGTTTGAACATATTGGCGAATTTGGAAAATGTTCATGAACTTTAAAATATGTCCAAACACATATTGTCCAGGAAGCAGCTCCCATCGAACAATTTCGTTCGCCTCGTTGCGGTGCGGGAGGTGGGGGGGGGGGGGGGGGCAGGAGAACCCTGAATGTCCCAGTTAACTTTTTTCCAAAGCCATGGACGAAAAAATACACATTTTCTTATAAAATAGAGAAATAAATAAATAAATGACATGTTTCGAAAAAATATATGAAAAAATGCCATGCTAATTTATTAACTGCCATTTCTCCAATTTATATGTTTACAGTGCTATAACTAAAAAAATGTGCCATCTGATCTACAAAAAAATAAATTTGTGAATGCCGTGGAGATGTTTCACTCTGCAAAATAAGCCATATTTTTGGAGAACAGTTTTTCGTTATTTTTGCCATGGGTAAAAAATGCCCATGTGTAAACTTTTGCCTTATTGGGTCCATTTTTCAAAAACAAATCATAAAAAAATGCCATGTCAATGAAAATATAATAAAATTGCCAAGACAATAACAATAAAAGTGCCATCCTCTTAGTAATAAAGCTGTCATCCTCTTGATAATAGAAATGCCATGCAAACAATAATAAAAATGCTATCCTTTCAATAATAAAATTATCATCCTATTAATATTAAATTTCCATGCTCTTAATAATAAAGCTATCATCATCTTAACAATTGAAATGTCGTGTTATTAATAATAAAAATGTCATGCTCTTAATAGTAAAACCGTCATACTCTTAATAATAAAAATATTATTAAAAAATCCATGCTCTTAATAATAAAACTTCCATGCGAGAAAGTAAAAAAAACAATTCCAAAATCGCCATGAATAAGTGATAAAATTTCCCAAAAACTTGCCATGGGGCTTTACATAAAAGACCTAAAAGTTACCAAGTTTTGAAACACGAAAAAATTTCAAGGATCAAAATAGAACGAAATTACCATAGTACTTATAATAAAAAATGTACATGGCAAGTTTAGGGAAAAAATCACACTAAAGAAATGGGGATTTTTGTTCTTTCGGAAAATGGAAAAATTTCAGGAGTTTTGAAAAAAATCGAAAGAAAAAACAAAGTAAAATCAAATTTAGCTTTAAAAATTCATGTAACAGTTTGGTCACAAGTATTCATAAAACTCCGCTCCCACCAAGTGGTAAGCGCCCCTTGCCCTGTACACTCCAGCTGATTTACGTGACATGGGCCTTGCGCAAGATCCATGAAGACGTTCCCTGTTTGACATCCGTCAGATATCTCTATCTCTTCTCTACTATCTCTATCTCTATCTCTACTCTCTACTACCTAAAAGAACTGTAAGGTTCCGTCTCCCCTCTTACGTTCTCCCACCCCTTCGTCCATCCTCTCCCACCCGACAGCGATTTCCCTCTCCTCCCGGTCAATATTTGGTAATTCAATGAATTACGGATGGCAATTAATACCTTATTTGGTAATGCATATATAACACAATTAATACAGATCAATCACGGACGACATCTCTCCCATTCCTTCCTTTTAACTGTTCAGTTTCCCTCTACCTTGGCTCCCTCGATCCTCTCCTTTATTCGCTCCTCCCAGCCGCGAGCCGCTAGATGCCTAGCCCCCCTCTCTCGCCTTGCTCGACTAGATCCGTCATGGGTGCATCAAGTCAATCGTGGTGGGGAGATAGAGAGGGGGCCGCCTCGAGTAGAGGAGAGGTCGCCGTTGAGGGAAGGAGAGGATGCGGGAGGCAGGTCGCCGTAGGGGAAGAAGAGGATGCAGGAGGAAGGTCGCTGGCCGAGGTAGAGATCTGGCAGCTCTTCGTAGAGCGATGCAGCCAAGGTGCTTGACCACGCGCTGGTGTGCGTTGCGGCGCCGATGCACGTACGCCCTTGCCCGTACCAAGGCGGCAGGGAGGGGAGGGAATAGGGGTGTAGCGCTCGATCTGGGAAGGAGATGAGTAGATGCGGCATCGACGGAGCGACACGACGATGGTAACTGAAGGAGAAGAATGGAAGAATTGACAGTGTTTTCAATTTTTTATTCATCCTTTGACAGTGTACATATACAGGAGGCAGTCATGCCGTTGTCCACTAACCACTAAAGCTAAACTCTAGCTAACAACCCTGGAGACTAGGTAGCCAATCGTGTGCAGACCGTTGAAGCTACTCCTGAAGATGCGTTCCAACAGTGACGATCAGGGGAGACCTGCGTAAGATATGCAATTTTGCCGCTACGCTGCTGCTTCTATTCGTCCTACCATTTCATCCACGTTGAACACAACCTCACACCTCTATTTCCCTTGAGGCCAATATTCGGAATC
Source organism: Triticum monococcum (assembly GCA_034509565.1). Classification (NCBI taxonomy): domain Eukaryota; kingdom Viridiplantae; phylum Streptophyta; class Magnoliopsida; order Poales; family Poaceae; genus Triticum; species Triticum monococcum. The sequence continues at coordinate 588,256,873 of CM067843.1, read as the reverse complement.
CTCCCTCCATATGAAATCCTTTGATATGATATTTTATGTAGATATTGGAATTTCCACTGCCAAACTTGTTATCTGAAAATATCACTTAACCATCGGACCCTCCTTCCAGAGTAGATCGTGGTTGGCCTCCATGCAGTATAGCTTTTGTTAGCTTGTTTCATTAATGATTTTTGCTTGCCATTCGGATTCACGGGAACCATGAAAGCATGAAGGGAACCTGAAGTCAAAATTCCAGGCTTTTTTCACGTGTTTAGTTCATGCATTATGGTGATCCGTAATCTGGGTGTGTTGCTGTGAATAACTTACACTGATCCATGACAATTGTGTAATATTTCCTCTGAAAGGGCCTTGATGTATTTCACATCAGTGGAAAAGTTTACTATTGTGTGATCAGACTGTACAATTTTCCAAACAATAGTATGCTTTGTTTTTCATTTTTTAATGCCTGAAACTCAGTTTCAGTATCCTCTCAGCTTGACAGTAGTTTCACTATATTAGGGTGGAGTTAGCACTTGATCACCAATGACTTTTCCTCATAGAAGGAAGTTTTAGTACTTATTTACCAAATCAGAGTTTGTAATCCATGCTATGTGTTAAGTGCTTTTACATTTTGAAATATTAATGTGTTTTACAAGGTTCGCCCTCCATCGATATTATGCAGCTCATGGGCAGGATACAAAATCTTCACCTAAGAAAAACAATTGCTTTCATCGGCATACCAGGATATATTCTGCAGTGGATTACACCTATGATGCACATGCACTTCCGAGAACCCCCACCCCCACCGATTTTCCTTCGCCTTCCACCGATTTTCCTCCCCATTCCACCGGGGTTTTTCTCTCTTACTTGTTTATTCGTCTGCTTGTCATGCCCGTGAAATCCCAGTGTATCTCAAATGTAGTATGGTAATTACGGTAATCAATCAATTCACATATGGTAAGGCCATAAACTCACGAAAATCTCATATATGGTAATTATGGTAATCAATCAATTCACGTATGGCAAGGTTATAAATTTGCGGAAACCAAATAATCAATTGTGGTGTTATCCAGATGTGCTTCATACCTACCAGAAATCGTGAGTTTCTGCTAGAATTGTTTACGTTGAGCTTGATGTTATATTACTGGAATATATATAGCCCCGTTGCAACGCACGGGCAAATAGCTAGTCACTTCCCAAATTTTTTCATTCAGCGTTTGGAAGAACACTTCGGGACTGCCCGATAGCTCTCACGCTCTCAATTCCTTTGAACTCCAGGTGTGAAAAAAGGAGATTTTTCTTCTAGGGTTAAGTAGAAGTTAGTAGCGAAGCATATTGTATTTAGTGAGGAACTCTTTAAAAAAATGTATTTCACAATTTATTTAATTGATTTCATGAGGGGTTGCCACCCGTGGGACAACTCATCCTCTCATTCTCCCGTCTCCATTCCCCTCTTTTCCAGAGCATATACAGCTGGTCTTGGCAAGTCCGGCCCTCAAAACACCCGCGGACATATCCGGATGCATTCGTCCATAGTAATCAGTCACCCTTTAAATGCCGCTTTCATAATCAGGTATCTCATTTACAAATCCTTAAATCTATACAGTCACATGCATCGAAAACTATCTCTACGAAAATACATCTCGGTCCGGCTACTTTATCATGCATGTCATTGGACTATCAAAATTGACATGTTGTACTACAACAATACATGCCATCGGACTATCAAAAATTGATATGTTTGGTTGGCATGTTCTGCATACTAAGCAATGGAGAAAGATCATACATGGCTGCTCTCAGAAGAAAAAACGTCCAAGCCCATCCGGCCATCCTGCCGCTCTCAAAGCTACACCACCGCTCCACTGTTCACTTTGGTGTCTTTTCGTCGCACGTGAACTCCGATTCCTACACGGGCCATGACGACCAGCTCCGCTCGGGGCCTATTTGATTGAACACAAGGGATCCGGAGAAAAAGGGGGAGAGCCAAGGCGACGTTGCAAGAGCCGATGAATGAATCCTCCGCCAGGAAGCAAGAAAAGTCGACGGCCCGCCGGGCCCCCGCGAAAAGCAGAACGGCTCTACGTCTTGTCACACCGACGTGCGGTGCCCCACCGTGCATGCCATTAAAAAACCACAGAAAGAAAGAGAAAGGCCCAGGCAGAGGCAGCGAGGCGAGCTCACTTCACTCGCTGCAAAAGTAGAAAGGCCCCGCCCCTACGCTTCAAAAGACGAGTAACGGGCCACATACATAGAGGGAGAGGGAGATGGAGCACCCGAAGAGGACGCTTGTGCCTCTGTGGTGGTGTACTGGTGTGATTTGAGACTTCAGCGGAGCGCCCCCCGGGATAGCTGCTGGCGCCACAGAGGCAGGGCGGCCATGGCCCGCGCGGCCGGTAAATCGTAAGAACTGGTGGGTGAAACTGAAAGCAGTCACGTACGATACGTTGAGCTCGCTGCTTCAGGTCCATGCGTGGGAGCTGGCTCGCAGCTGTGTTGTCATGCTCAAAATTGAGGTAATATTATCTGTAGGTCACAAACTTGTCACACTATTCATTCTCAAACTTGCAAAAGTGATGCTGCCCGTCCACAAGCTTGGTAAGAGCATCTACGGCCATGGCTCCCATGATGAAAAAATTCCTTAAATTACCTCTATAGAATGAGTATGTGGATTTACAGAGTTGATGTCTAATTTTTTTGTATGGCCCTCTCCCTCCAAAGCGGTCCATCTCTTGTCAATGGGCTTGATTCTCTAGGCTGCAATATGGCGTCGCGGGCCCTCGGTTCTTCCGCGTGCACGTCGTACATAGTCAGTGGAAAATCAAATCATGGAGCTCAAGGTGGAGGACGAGACGCTTTCTAATAACGTTGGTATAGCAGATGCGGATTTTTGGCACTTCACCAACATCCTTGGCACCGCCGAGGTGCAGCGTTTCTCCCTCGACCTCTATATCATGCATGTTGGACCATTTGCGCTGTCGGACTTCGATGAGCCGTTCTCAGAGGAGGAAATCCGGACAGCCATCAAGAGCTTGCCTTTGGGCAAAGTGCTGGGCCGTGATGGTTCCAACGTCGAGTTCCTTTGCAGTGCTTGGGATGTCATCCAACACGATTTTTGCGACATCTTTGCTAAACTTCACTCTCACAATGGACGACGATTTCAATGGTTGAACGAGGTGCTCATCACCTTGCCACTCAAGAAGCAAGACACGCCGTCCTTCTTCGATCATTGCTCGATCAGTCTCATCCACCTCACCGCGAAGCTGTTTGCGAAGGCGTTATCCCTATGGATGGCCCCACACTTAGGCACCATGGTTTTCACTTACCAAAGTGCGTTCATTATCGACAGTAGCATTCACGACAACTTCCTCCTCATCTAGAGTATAGGTAGCGGGAAGTAATGTAACGCCCCGTATGTAACCTGCCATATTTGTATTTCAACTCTTGCCATTTTTGGCACTAAGTTATATTATTCCCTCGTGGTTGGGTTTTGTCTTTGTGTTGCTTTTGTCCATGTCATGCATCTCATATCATGTCATCATGTGCATCGCATTTTCATACGTGTTCGTCTCACGCATCCGAGCGTTTTCCCCGTTGTTCGTTTTGCATTCCGGCTCACCTATGTCCTCCGGCGTCTCCTTTTACCTCTTTTCGTGTGCGGGGGTTAAACGTTCTCGGATTGGACCAAGACTTGCCAAGCGGCCTTGGTATACTACCGGTAGACCGCCTGTCAAGTTTCGTACCATTTGGACTTCGTTTGATACTCCAACGGTTAACCGAGGAACCGTAAAGGCCTCGTGTGTGTTGCAGCCCAACACCTCTCCAAAGTGGCCCAAAACCCACCTAAACCCCCTCCATCATCTCGGTCGTTTGATCACGATCGCGTGGCCGAAAACCGCACCTCATTTGGAGTCTCCTAACTCCTTCTATGTATAAACAGGTGCCTTCCCCCAAAAATCCCGGATGAAACCCTAGTCTTCTCCTCCCTCTCGCCCGGCGGACATGTCCGCGCGCCGCCGGACAAAACCCGCCGCCGCACCGCACCAGTGAATCGTCGCCACGTGTCCCCGCCACTGCCGTCTCCCACTGTGCGCCGCCGCGGGCCCAGATCCGGCCCCTGCCGGGCCCGAACCGGGCCGCCGCCTGCGCTCGCGCCCCGCGCCGCCTCGCTCGCCGCCTCCCCGTCGCCAGCGTCGTTCGCCGCCGCGGCCGAGGCCACCCACTCGCTGGCCACCTCGAGCCGCCGTCTCTCCTTGCCGATGTCGCCTCTCCTCGCTGGCGTCGCCTCGCCCGCCGCCTCCGCTCCCGAAGCCCGGCGCCGCCCCGTCAAGCTCCGGCACCGCTCCTCGCCGGCCCACCTTCCTCTCTGGCCTTCTCCCGCAAACTCCGGCGAGCCCGCAGCTACTGTTCCGGCGAACCTCGGGAAACGTGCCTCCCGGATCCAGATATGAGAGAAACCCTAGAGGTTGACTCCGTTTTCTGCCCAAGTCCCCAACATTTTTAGCTATCTTCATCGCATCATAACTTTGCATCCGTAGCTCTGTTTTGGGCGTGTAGCATATCAAATTGTTCGTGTGGATGTGCACTTCATTTCATTCCATTGCACCATGTTCATTTGAGTTCATCTTAATGCCCTAAATGCTGTTGCAAGAGTGCCATGTAATGTTAGTCTTAGTTTCTTATCAGATTATGGACATTTGTCATTTTTTCCATGTTTAATGTGTGCCTCCTATGAACTTGAGCCCTACATGTGTTTTGGGCTATGCCATGCCATATTTACAGGGGTGTATGCCATGTATTTTTATGATCAATATGGTGACCAGCACAAGCATGCAAAGTAGCTCTCGTGATGTTGCTGATTTCAAGGACTTAGAATTCTTCCAAGTCTTTTCCCTGATGATATTTTTATGCCTTGTATTCATGTTGCTACAGAGTGATCCATGCCTCTTTTGAGCATGTTCAGTATGGATGATTTTGAGATATTGCTATGTTCTATCCATCCATGTCTTTGTTTGCAATTATGGAGTACCCTAGCATGACCCAATCTTGCTCTACTTTTGCTATAAAATGTTCCTAGCAGATTGTTTACGTGTTAATCAATTTTGTCGAGGTTGTTGTAGTTGATCCTTGCATGATATGAGGTTGTTATTGCCATGGTTAGCTACTTGATCATGTCTTCTTGCTCGATGTATGCTTAGTTTGTCATGAAATGCCTTGTGGTGAGTGCATCGAGCTCGCAAACATGCCTATGTAACTCTGTTTATGCCATGTCCAGTTTTTCTGCTAAGTCTAAATCTGTTAATGGAACTTGCTATGTTCACATGGTTGCCATTGTATTTTTCTGATCCCTTTTGGCTTATGGTCAGTAAGGGACTTTTGTTATATGCTTTGAGTAGTTTCATGCCATGCCTTACTTTGCCATGATATGTTCCTGTAGCATGTTGTTATCTTGCTCTAAACATTGCTTCCTGATGTTAAATCCTGACATGTTGTTATTTTCACTAAGTCTGTGAACCTAATATCTTTTGCACTTTTGTCATACTTGTTTGAACCTGCCATTGTGTGATTTAGCCACAGCTCAGTGTTCATCTTTTGTCAAGCATCTTGAGTGGATCACTTCCATGTGCTTTGTTGCCATGTTAGAGTGCAGTAGCTTATTTTTCTTGATGCATTTAGATGACATTGTGCTGTTAATCGCAGATTGTTGCCATTATTGTTTTGCTTGCCATTTGCAAACCGTGCATCCGATTCCGGTGATCTTTATATCAATTTCGACCGAAATCAACTCATCTTTCCAGCGGCACTCTTGGTTTGACAAGTTGAGGCCTGGTTCAATCTTTCCTTTCTGAAGCATGCATATGCATTGCATATCACTTCCCGCATATCATGCCATGTTTTGCATCATGTTGCTTGCGCATTGCACTGTGGTTACTTTTGCTTGTGTTCTTGCTTTGGGTAGAGCCGGGAGACAAGTACGTGATCAAGGAACCCGTTGAGTACGTTTACGAGGATCAAGCTTACGTCAACTCGGAGAACTTTGCAGGCAAGATGACCATACCCTCGAAATCACTTCTGTCTTTGCTTGCTAGTTGCTCGCTCTATTGCTATGCCTATGCTACGATACATACCACTTGCTTATCATGCCTCCCATATTTCCATGTCAAACCTCTAACCCACCTTGTCCTAGCAAACCGTTGTTTGGCTATGTTACCGCTTTGCTCAGCCCCCCTTATAGCGTTGCTAGTTGCAGGTGAAGATTGGAGTTTGTTCCTTGGTGGAACATGTTTATTTTTGGGATATCACTATTATATCTTGTTTACTTTAATGCATCTATATACTTGGTAAAGGGTGGAAGGCTCGGCCTTATGCCTGGTGTTTTGTTCCACTCTTGTCGCCCTAGTTTCCGTCATACCGGTGTTATATTCCTTGATTTTGTGTTCCTTACGCGGTTGGGTTATAATGGGAACCCCTTGACAGTTCGCCTTGAATAAAACTCCTCCAGCAAGGCCCAACCTTGGTTTTACCATTTGCCACCTAGCCTTTTCCCTTGGGTTCTGCAGACTCAAGGGTCATCTTTATTTTAAACCCCCCAGGCCAGTGCTCCTCTGAGTGTTGGTCCAAACTAGAGCCCCTTGCAGTGCCACCTCGGGGAAACTCGAGGGTTGGTTTTAGTTGTACGGATTGCTTATCCGGTGTGCCCTGAGAAAGAGATATGTGCAGCTACTATCGGGATTTGTCGGCACATTCAGGCGGCTTTGCTGGACTTGTTTTACCATTGTTGAGATGTCTTGTAACCGGGATTCCGAGTCTGATCGGGCCGTCCTGGGAGAAGGTTTATCCTTCGTGAGAGCTTGTGATGGGCTAAGTTGGGACACCCCTGCAGGGATTTGAACTTTCGAAAGCCGTGCCCGCGGTTATGGGTAGATGGGAATTTGTTAATGTCCGGTTGTAGAAAACCTGAAACTTAACTTAATTAAAATGGATCAACCGCGTGTGTAGCCGTGATGGTCTCTTTTCGACGGAGTCTGGGAAGAGAACACGGTCTCGGGTTATGCTTGATCGTAAGTAGTCTAGGATCACTTCTTGATCATAGATTCTCGAACGTGCTTTGCCTTCTCTTCTCGCTCTCATTTGCGTATGTTAGCCACCATATATGCTAGTGCTTGATGCAGCTCCACCTCATACCTTTTACCTACCCATAAGCTTAAATAGTCTTGATCGCGAGGGTATGAGATTGCTGAGTCCCCGTGACTCACAGATTACTTCCAAAACCAGATGCAGGTGCCGATGATACCATTCCAGGGGATGCGACTGAACTTAAGTGGGACTTCGATGAGGACTCAGGACGATACTATGTTTCCTTTCCAGACGATCAGTAGTGGAGCCTAGTTGGGGCGATCGGGGATCTTATGCATTTGGGGTTGTCTTTATTTTGGTTCCGTAGTCGGACCTTGATTGTATCTGGATGATTGTAATGCTATATTTATGTATTGTGTGAAGTGGCGATTGTAAGCCAACTATGTGCCTCTTTCTTATTCAGTACATGGGATGTGTAAAGATTACCCCTCTTGCGACATTGCCTACAATGCGGTTATGCCTCTAAGTCGTGCTCCGACACGTGGGAGATATAGCCGCATCGTGGGTGTTACAAGTAAAGACATGCAAGTGCTAGTAATTAAAAGATTGAGTTGATACGTCTCCAACATATCTATAATTTTTGATTGCTCCATGCTATATTATCTACTGTTTTGGACATTATTGGTGTCGGCGTTCTGGGAACGGGGGTCCCCAGACTTGCCTGCCTGCGGCGTGGCTCAAGCGGGGGCCCAGCGCGACCCATCTTCATCATCTCAAGCTCAAGACCCTCGCGAGGGGCCAAGCCTCGCGGGGCGGACGACAGGAAGCTTCCTCAGAGGCAGCCTCATCAGGCAGGCTCGCGAGGAGGCGGAGAGATCGAGGCAGGGGTACCTCGCGAGGAACCCGTGACGCAAGCCATGACGATCGAGACCAGGCGGGCGCCGGCCTGTGCAATGTCCTTGTTTCCCCTTTGGTGCAAAGGGGGCAAGCACAGGCCAAGGCATCAGGCAAAGGTTACCATTCTGGTGCAACGAGACCAAGACCAGCCGAACGGCAGGACGGAGGTCACCGTGGAGCCCAAGACGACATCATCACCAGTGCTTTTGGCAGCCGAAGACCACCTTTAGTCAGGATAACCTGTACTAGATGTTCCCCTTTGAAATGGCCAATTGTTGGCGCCCTTCCCGCTCATTATTTGGGGAGAGGCCCAGGGCCTCTATAAATAGAGCTAGCCACCACAGAAGGAGGGGACGGCTGGAAATCTGGTAGAACCATAGCAGAGAGAGGAAGAGGCGACTGAACTCACCCTAGCAGTTCATCGCACCAGCTCAAGAACACCTCTCGCGAGGCTGTTCTTCCCTTGTACTGTCCATCATCATCCCCAGAGGCAATCCACCACACCACACCACACATTGGAGTAGGGTATTACACCACAACGGTGGCCCGAACCAGTATAAACCTCATGTCTCTTGTGTTGTTCATCATTTTCGTCTTAGTTCGCACGAGAGGATCGGGCGTAGATCGGTAGGGGAGAGATCTCCGCGCGCACCCCAGTGTTTGAACCTCAAGGGTCTGCCGAAACCCGAAACCCGACATTTGGTGCGCCAGGTAGGGGTGCGCCGGAGTCCTCCCTCCTGACGACCCGCTCTCCCCCGACATCGCATCCCGCCCTCATGGCGGACAGCGCGCCGCCCGCTCCAGCAACGGATGCCGACACTGGGGCCAGGGGGCTCCGGGCCTTGGCCCCTGCCTTGCGGCAAGTGTAGTGGCCGCGCAAGTTCAGGCCCGAGATGCCGCCGCGCTACGACGGCGCGACGGACCCGATGATTTTCCTGCTGGCGTACGAGGAGGCCGTCCTCGGAGCCGGGGGTGACGATCGGGTGATGGCCAACTGGTTACCCATGGCCCTCATCGGCATCCCGCGCGCGTGGCTCCTCCACCTGCCGATGGCCTCTGTCACCTGCTGGGAGGAGCTGCATGACCTCTTCCTCGCCCGTTTCGCCGCACCCGCGCCGCCCGTCGTCGCAGCTCTCCTGGGTGGCTCCCAGGCACCACCCTCGAGTCATCATGTCAAGCCGTTCGCCCGCCGGATCAGCACTGCCTCCAGGCGCCAAGAAGCCCCTCCCGGGCTGGGTGGCGCCCGAGGCCGATCTAACCTTCGACTCGGAGGACCACACCTTCAACCCCATTGGTTCGGGCGCGCTCCCGATGCTGTGCACCCCCACCATCTACCAGGTAGCCGTCACCAGGACCCTCATCGACGGTGGTGCCGGCCTCAACATGCTCTCGGTGGAGGCCTTCAGCCTACTCCACATGCCGCCGGAGCGGCTCCAACCCAGCAGGCCTTTCTCGGGCGTCGAAGCCGGTTCCACCGCCTCCTTGGGACAAATCCGCCTCCGAGTGACCTTCGGCACCTGCGACAACTTCCGCACGGAGCTGATCGACTTCGACATCACCCCTATCGGCCTTCCCTACAACACCATCCTGGGCTATCCGGCCTTGGCTCGGTTCATGGCAGCAACTCACCCGGCGTACAACCTCATGAAGATGCCCGGGAGCAGCGGCGCCCTCACCGTGTCAGGAGACACAAGGGATGCGCTGCAGGTGCTCCGGCTTGTTTTCAGGGCGGCCGCGGTGGCGCAGCCCACTAGCACCGACGCCCTTCAGCCCAAGGGGGCTGCGCCAGCTAAAAAGAAGCAGCTGTTCACCCAAGACAAGGAAGAAACCAGGCAGGTACCAGTCGATGAGGACAGGTCCACTAGCGCCACCTTCACCATTGGGGCCAACCTCGAGCCCGAGCAGGAGAAGGCCCTAATCAAGTTCCTGCGTGCGAACAAGAAGGTGTTCGCGTGGGAACCATATCAGTTAGCAGGGGTCCCAAGGGAAGTGATTGAGCATCACCTCAACGTGTGCCCCAATGTACGCCTCATGAAGCAGAAGGCAAGGTGGCAGTCTACTGAGAAACAGGCTTTCATCGTTCAAGAAACCCGGAAGCTAGAGGCGGCAGGGGTTATCCGTGAGGTCCGCTACCCCGATTGGCTGGCTAATCCTGTTGTCGTGCCAAAGAAGGGGGGGGGGGAGAGCGCATGTGCGTCGACTTCACCAACCTCAACAAGGCCTGCCCGCAGGATCCATTTCCACTCCCCGCATCGACCAGATAGTTGACTCCACCGCAGAGTGTGACCTATTGTGCTTCCTGGATGCCTTCTCGGGCTATCACCAAATCAAGATGGCGGTAGAAGACGTGGAGAAGACGGCTTTCCTGACCCCGTGTGGAGTGTACTGCTATACGTGCATGCCGTTTGGGCGGTGCAATGCAGGCGCAACCTTTCAGCGGCTAATGCACATCGCCTTAGGCCGGCAGCTCGGGAGGAACGCTGAAGCTTATGTCGATGACATTGTGGTGAAGTCTCGTGAGGCAAGAACCCTGATACAGGACCTGGAAGAAACCTTTGCCAGCCTCAACGAAGTGGACCTACGGCTCAACCCGGAGAAGTGCGTATTTGGAGTCCCCTCGAGCAAGCTCCTGGGTTTCCTCGTATCCCACAGGGGCATCGAGGCCAACCAGGAGAAGGTCAAGGCAGTCGAAGATATGAGCCCGCCGAGGACCCTCAAAGAAAGGCAGACGCTCACCGGGCGTGTGACTGTGTTGGGGCGCTTCATCTCCAAGCTGGGGGAACGAGCCCTGCCCTTCTTCAAGCTGATGAAGAAAAAGGGCCCCTTCGAATGGACTAAAGAGGCCGACAAGGCATTCCAAGACCTCAAGAGGTACCTTACCAGTCCGCCAGTGATGGTAGCTCCGCGTCCTCGGGAGCCCCTGGTGCTCTACCTTGCGGCCACCCCCTACTCCGCCAGCACAGCCCTGGTGGCGGTCAGGGAGGAGCGCTGTGCTAAGGCCGCATCGACCGTCTGAACTGAAGCAAAGCAGAGCCAGGAGGGCCTCGCGAAGGCCGCAACCACAGCCAGAAAGGGACAGCCACAGCAGGAGAACGCACCCGGAGCAGGAGAGGCCTCTTCTGGTGACCAAGCCCCGGGGGCTCCGTCGTCTCCAGAGACGCCTCGACCTCTGGAGGACGCAAGCAGCGCCAACACCCTCAACCTCGTCGAGCATCCCATGTACTTCGTCAGCACGGTGCTACATGACGCAAGGGCACGGTATCCCATGTCTCAAAAACTCCTCCTCGCGCTACTAGTGGCCTCGCGCAAGATGTGCCACTACTTCCAAGGACATCCCATCAAGGTCGTCTCAGCATACCCCTTGGAAAGAGTGCTCAGGAGCCCCAACTCAGCTGGAAGGGTCACCGAATGGAACATTGAGCTACAGGCATTTCAACTAGAATTCAGCACGACCAGAGTTATCAAGGGAGCCGCACTTGCAGATTTCGTGGCAGAATGGTCAGAAGCGACGGGTCTCGAGGCAGGCGAAGACCGATCACTTTCCCCGAGAAGTGAAGCACCGAACGGCTGGGTCGTGTACTTCGATGGGGCGTTCTCCCGACATGGTGCAGGAGCTAGCGCTGTGCTTGTGTCCCCTACCCAGGACAAACTCTATTACGCCCTGCAACTCTGCTTCCAGCACGGAGAGAAGGTCTCCAACAACATAGCAGAATACGAAGGCCTGATAGCAGTCTTGAAAGCCGCGATCACCTTAGGGGTAAAGCGCCTCACCATCAAGGGCGATTCACAGCTCCTCGTCAACTTCTCCAACAAGATATACAAGCCGAAGGACGAGCACATGGAAGCTTACCTCGCTGAAGTCCGCAGGATGGAGAAACAGTTCTGGGGGCTAGAGCTGCAGCATGTGCCTCGTGGTACCAATCAGGAGGCTGGCGACATTGCCAAGAGGGCGTCTAGGCGGCTGCCGCAGGAACCTGGCGTCTTCGAGGAGCGGCTCTTCAAGCCCTCGGCGGCGCCGTCGCTATCAGGCGCGGCGCAACCAAGGGAGGAGCCTCCTCAGCCGCCTGCCTTGGGAGCTCCGGTCTGCGGCCCAGCATCAGGGGCACGCCTGCTCCTGGCGTTGGAGCCTCAGGAGGGATGTTGGATCCCAGAGCTCAAGGACTACCTGATCCAAGGGATTCTGCCGAAGAACGAGGAGGAGGCGGAGCGTGTGGCACGGCAGGCCACGGCTTATTGCATCCAGGATGGCGAGCTCTACAGGAAACGGACAAATGACGTGTCCCTACGTTGCATTTCCAGGGAGCAAGGAAAGGAACTGCTGGCGGACATACATAGCGGAGACTGCGGGCACCACTCGTCGTCACGAACCCTCGTCGGCAAGGTGTTCCGCAGCGGGTTCTACTGGCCCACAGCACTCACCGACGTCGTTGAGCTGGTGAAGGCTTGCAAGGCCTGCCAGTTTCATGCTAAACAGATCCATCAGCCTGCGGGGGGTCTGCAGACCATACCCCTCTCCTGGCCGTTCATAGTTTGGGGGTTGGACATTCTGGGCCCGTTCCCTCGGGCGCCAGGGGGCTATCGCTACCTCTACATCGCTGTGGACAAGTTCACCAAGTGGGCCGAGGTGGAAGCTGTCTGCACAATCCTGGCAGGCTCGGCAGTCAAGTTCATCAAGGGCCTCGTGAGCCGGTTTGGGGTGCCTAACCGCATCATCACTGACAACGGTTCGCAATTCACCAGTAATCTCTTCAAAACGTACTGTGCTAACCTTGGAACGCAGATATGCTACGCTTCGGTAGCACACCCGTGGAGCAATGGCCAGGCTGAACGAGCCAAAGCGGAGGTCCTGAGGGACCTCAAGGCCTGGACCTTCAAGAAGAAGCTGGAGGCCTGTGGCAGGGGCTGGCATGACGAGCTCCAGTCCGTGCTATGGTCAATCCGCACGACAGCGACCAAGCCGACTGGCGAGACCCCGTTCTTCCTCGTCTACGAAGCGGAGGCTGTTCTCCCTCACGAGGTCAGACGTCGCTCTGCACGGGTCCTGGCATTCGACGAGGCTCAGCAGGACGCCATGCGGGGGACGGATCTCGTGCTAGGGGAGGAACACCGTCGGGAAGCCGCACTGCGAGCGGCAAGGTATCAACAGGCGCTACGACAATACCATAGTCGCAACATCTTCCCCAGGACCCTTGAGGTAGGGGATCTCGTGCTCAGAAGGGTTCTCTCGAGGGAGGGGCTGCACAAGCTCTCTCCCATGTGGGAGGGCCCGTTCAAGGTTGTTCATGTTTCCAGGCCTGGCTCCGCGCGCTTGGAGACTCCGGAGGGAGTACCCATCCAGAACCCATGGAACATTCAACATCTCCGGAGGTTCTCCCCCTGAGTGAAGCCGCTGCGTTTTGGAAAAGGCCCGATGCCTATGAAGAAGGCGAATGCCTGTGAAGCTGCTGCGTTTTGGAAAAGGCCCGGTGCCTGTGAAGAAGGCAAATGCCTGTGAAGCCGTTGCATTTTGGAAAAGGCCCGGTGCCTGTGAAGAAGGCGAATGCCTGTGAAGCCGCTGCATTTTGGAAAAGGCCTGATGCCTGTGAAGAAGGCGAATGCCTATGAAGCCGCTGCGTTTTGGAAAAGGCCTGGTGCCTGTGAAGAAGGCGAATGCCTGTGAAGCCGCTGCATTTTGGAAAAGGCCCGGAGCCTGTGAAGAAGGCGAACGCATGTGAAGCTGCCGCATTTCAAGAAAGGCTCGGTGCCTATGAAGAAGGCCAATGCCTGTGAAGCTCGCCGCCCGTGACACTCTCACGTAATAATGAGTGGGGCTGTACACGCCCCGGAGTCTCCGGAGTGCCGCCCTCGGGCCTCGGGGGCTCCCACCCATGCCCAGTGGCAGCACTTAGCTCCGCGCTGGTGAGAAGACGTCGAAGACTAGAATAGGCGCCGGACGCGGCTTTCCCATTTGCTTTCTGCAGTTGGCTTGTTTATTCCCGTTAGAAGTTTTTATTGGAGTTGCTGACGTTCCTGGCTTGTTGCTCCTTGTCTTTCTCGCTCGCTCACCTCGTTTTCTCTTGCGAAGTATCGCGAGGGAGGATCGTGGGCGTCCTCGCGAGTGTTTTCTGCCCCGATCGTTTGGAGCTTTCCTATCCGAGTCCTCTGCGGAAGCACCCCTCCCAGTCCGTGCCCCACGGGCATCGCGAGACGAGCACAGGACCTGGGCCGATCGCCCCCACAGCTAAGACCATAAGTTACCCCTCCTACTGATCCTTGCAGGGCACGAAGCGCACGAGGAGGCCATGGCCTCGGGAGGCGAGGACCGCGCCAAGCCCCATCGAGCTAAAATAGTTCCCGCACATGGGAGTGCGGTGCGAAAACACGGCGCAGAAATAGCGGAAACAACGCGATGGTTAAACAACAACAGTTCTAATACGCCCTCGCAGGGCCCTACATTACTTACTATTTTTGCGCAGGATAAGAAAGAAAACAAGACGGGCGCGATTCGTCCTGCGCCAACCCACAGCGAAGGCTCGAGCTGCTCCTGGGGCTCAGGCGGATCCCTCCTCTCGCTTCACCGGGGCGCGACGGCGGGCTGACCCGCTACCTTCACCCAAGTGGGCGCGACGGCGAGGAGGCTGGTCGTGGCCACTGCTGGAGGAGCTGCTGCCTGAGAGGGGGTTGCCAAAGCTTGGCGAACCCCGAGCACCGCCGCTTGTACGCCAGTCGCTATCTTCATCCTGGTCAGAGCCAGGGCTGGGCAGGCGGCCGCGGTCGTCGTCTTCAAGGTAGCACCCGGCATAGCGACCGTCTTCCCCGAACACCCTCACATAGAGGGTGGCGTCGCCATCAAACTTGAAGTACAGGGTGCACCACTGGCTCAGGCCACGCGCGCGGGCAAACGTTTGCCAGCTGCGTGTGAGAGCCCCGTTCCGAGAAACGGAGACCTCCAGCGACGCCCAGGATGCCCTGCTGCAACATCCGTCTGCCTGGAGCCAGAAGCCGCACCGGGCGCTAGCCGGCAGTTCATCTACGAAGAAACGTGGGAGATGGAGCCTGGTGCTGGATGGGTCTGCCGACCACACGACGAGCTCCGGCAGCACCTCCGTAGAGCGAAAGCGTGGCCCAGGGGGGCGCACACCCACGGCGTGCCCCCCGTCGGCAACCTGGCGCTCACCACCGTGCCGGGAACCGCCTCCATGGCTGTGGGAGGCCACCACGGGGACCGTGGTATACTTGCGAGGGCGGCCTCGGCCGCGCTTGGCCAGGGGGGAGTCAGGCCCAGCCTGGGGGGCCTTTCCTTTCTCCACGGCCGAGAATCTCTTTGGAGCCATGGGAGCGACGAGTAATCGAGAAGAAGGAAAGGAGCAGCAAGGAGGGACGGGTCGAAGGGGGTCGCCCAGCCCCGTAGTTATAGCTGGGGAAGGCCAACCGCCGTGCACCATGATCGCAGGTAATCATGACCGGTTTCTCTGCCGTGGGGAAGCGCAGTCGCCCATGTCCAATCAATCGCCACGCAGCACCCAAGGCCGCAGGCTGTTAGGGCCCGCGGCGCTTCGCGCTTGCCCTTTCGCTTCTCTGCTAAGCCAAGCCCGCGCGCGCCTTGGGCCCGGGGGATACTGTCGGCGTTCTGGGAACGAGGGTCCCCAGACTTGCCTGCCTGTGGCGTGGCTCAAGCGGGGGCCCAGCGTGGCCCATCTTCATCATCTCAAGCTCAAGACCCTCATGAGGGGCCAAGCCTCGCGGGGTGGATGATAGGAAGCTTCCTAAGAGGCAGCCTCATCAGGCAGGCTCGCGAGGAGGTGGAGAGATCGAGGCAGGGGTACCTCACGAGGAACCTGTGACGCAAGCCATGACGATCGAGACCAGGCAGGCGCCGGCCTGCGTAGTGTCCTTGTTTCCCCTTTGGTGCAAAGGGGGCAAGCACAGGCCAAGGCATCAGACAAAGGTTACCATTCCGGCGTAACGAGACCAAGACCAGCCGGACGGTAGGACGGAGGTCATCGTGGAGCCCAAGACGGCATCATCACCAGTGCTTTTGGCAGCCGAATACCACCTTTGGTCAGGATAACTTGTACTAGATGTTCCCCTTCAAAATGGCCAATTGTTGGCGCCCTTCCCGCTTATTATTCGGGGAGAGGCCCAGGGCCTCTATAAATAGAGCTAGCCACCACAGAAGGAGGGGACGGCTAGAAATCTGGTAGAACCATAGCAGAGAGAGAGAGGAAGAGGCGACTGAACTCACCCTAGCAGTTCATCGCACCAGCTCAAGAACACCTCTCGCGAGGCTGTTCTTCCCTTGTACTGTCCATCATCAACCCAGAGGCAATCCACCACACCACACACTGGAGTAGGGTATTACACCACAACGGTGGCCCGAACCAGTATAAACCTCGTGTCTCTTGTGTTGTTCATCATTTTCATGTTAGTTCGCATGAGAGGATCGGACGTAGATCGGTAGGGGAGAGATCTCCGCGCACACCCCAGTGTTCGAACCTCAAGGTTCTGCCAGAACCCGAAACCCGACAATTGGGCTTTATTATCCACTTTTATATTATTTTTGGGACTAACCTATTAACTGGAGGCCCAACCCAGAATTGCAGTTTTATGCCTGTTTTAGGGTTTCGAAGAAAAGGAATATCAAACGGAGTCCAAACGGAATGAAACATTCGGGAACGTGATTTTCTCAACGAACAAGACCCAGGAGACTTGGACCCTACGTCAAGACACAAAAGAGGAGGCCACGAGGTAGGGGGTGCGCCTACCCCCCAGGCACGCCCTCCACCCTCGTGGGCCCCTTGTTGCTCCACCGACGTACTCCTTCCTCCTATATATACCTACGTACCCCCAAACGATCAGATATGGAGCCAAAACCCTAATTCCACCGCCGCAATTTTCTGTATCCACGAAATCCCATCTTGGGGCCTGTTCTGGAGCTCCGCCGGAGGGGGCATCGATCACGGAGGGCTTCTACATCAACACCATAGCCTCTCCGATGAACTATGAGTAGTTTACCTCAGACCTATAGGTCCATAGTTATTAGCTAGATGGCTTCTTCTCTCTTTCTGGATCTCAATACAATGTTCTCCCCCTCTCTTGTGGAGAACTATTCGATGTAATCTTCTTTTTGCGGTGTGTTTGTTGAGACCGATGAATTGTGGGTTTATGATCAAGTCTATCTATGAATAATATTTGAATCTTCTCTGAATTCTTTTATGTATGATTGGTTATCTTTGCAAGTCTCTTTGAATTATCAATTTGGTTTGGCCTACTAGATTGATCTTTTTTGCAATGGGAGACGTGCTTAGCTTTGGGTTCAATCTTGCGGTGTCCTTTCCCAGTGGCAGTAGGGGCAGCAAGGCACGTATTGTATTGTTGTCATCGAGGATAACAAGATGGGGTTTTCATCATATTGCACGAGTCTATCCCTCTACATCATGTCATCTTGCTTAAGGCGTTACTCTGTTTTTAACTTAATACTCTAAATGCATGCTGGATAGCGGTCGATGAGTGGAGTAATAGTAGTAGATGCAGGCAGGAGTCGGTCTACTTGTCTCGGACGTGATGCCTATATACATGATCATACCTAGATATTCTCATAACTATGCTCAATTCTGTCAATTGCTCAACAGTAATTTGTTCACCCACCATAGAATACTTATGCTCTCGAGAGAAGCCACTAGTGAAACCTATGGCCCCCGGGTCTATCTTTATCATATTAATCTCCTACTACTTAGTTATTTCCTTTGCTTTTTTACTTTGCCTTTATTTTACTTTGCATCTTTATCACAAAAATACCAAACGTATTATCTTTATCATATCTATCAGATCTCACTCTCGTAAGTGGTCGTGTAGGGATTGACAACCCCTATTCGTGTTGGTTGCGAGGATTTATTTGTTTTGTGCAGGTACGAGGGACTCGCGGGTAGCCTCCTACTGGATTGATACCTTGGTTCTCAAAAACTGAGGGAAATACTTACGCTACTTTGCTGCATCATCCCTTCCTCTTTGGGGAAAACCAATGCAGTGCTCAAGAGGTAGCAAGAAGGATTTCTGGCGCCGTTGCTGGGGAGGTCTACGCAAAAGTCAACATACCAAGTACCCATCACATACCCTTATCTACCGCATTACATTATTTGCCATTTGCCTCTCGTTTTCCTCTCCCCCACTTCACCCTTGCCGTTTTATTCGCCCTCTCTCTTTCTCTCTATCCTCCCTCTCTTTCTCTATTTGCCTCTTTTTGCCCGCTTGCTTTTTGTTTGCTTGTGTGTTAGTTGCTTGCTTGTTACAATGGCTCAAGATAATACTAAATTATGTGACTTCACCAATACCAACAACAATGATTTTATTAGCACTTCGATTGCTCCTCTACCGATGCTGAATCTTGTGAAATTAATACTGCTTTGCTGAGTCTTGTCATGAAAGATCCGTTTTCCGGCCTTCCTAGTGAAGATGCCGTTACCCACCTAAATAGCTTCGTTGATTTGTGTGACATGCAAAAGAAGAAAGATGTGGATAATGATATTGTTAAATTGAAGCTATTTCCTTTTTCTCTTAGAGATCGTGCTAAAGCTTGGTTTTCGTCTTTGCCTAAAAATGGTATTGATTCATGGAATAAGTGCAAAGATGCTTTTATCTCAAAGTATTTTCCTCCCGCTAAGATCATCTCTCTTAGAAACGATATTATGAATTTTAAGCAACTTGATCATGAACATGTTGCACAAGCTTGAGAGAGAATGAAACTAATGATATGTAATTGCCCTACTCATGGTTTAAATTTGTGGAGGATTATACAAATTTTTTATGCCGGATTGAATTTTGCTTCTAGAAATCTTTTAGATTCGGCCGCGGGAGGCACTTTTATGGAAATAACTTTAGGAGAAGCTACTAAAATCCTACTCCCTCTGTCCCAAAATATAAGAACGTTTTTAATACTACACTAGTGTCAAAAACATTCTTATATTATGGGACGGAGGGAGTAGATAATATTATGGTTAATTATTCTCAATGGCATACTGAAAGATCTACTAATAAAAAGGTGCATGCGATAGAAGAAATTAATGTTTTGAGTGGGAAGATGGATGAACTTATGAAATTATTTGCTAATAAGAGTGTTTCTTCTGATCCTAATGATATGCCCTTGTCTACTTTGATTGAGAATAATAATGAATCTATGGATGTGAATTTTGTTGGTAGGAACAATTTTGGTAACAACGCGTATAGAGGAAATTTCAACCCTAGGCCTTATCCTAGTAATCCCTCTAATAATAATTATGGTAATTCCTACAACAATTCTTATGGAAATTATAATAAGATGCCCTCTGATTTTGAATCTAATATTAAAGAATTTATTACTTCGCAAAAGAATTTCAATGCTTTGATTGAAGAAAAATTGCTTAAGATTGATGATTTGGCTAGGAACGTTGATAGAATTACTCTTGATGTTGATTCTTTGAAACTTAGATCTATTCCACCTAAGCATGATGTCAATGAGTCTCTCAAAGCCATGACAATTTCCATTGATGAGTGCAAAGAAAGAACCGCTAGGATGCGTGCTAAGAAAGATGCCTTTATAAGAGCGTGTTCCTCTAGTTCCTATGAAAATAATGATGAAGATCTAAAAGTTATTGATGTGTCCCCTATGAAATCTTTGTTTTGCAATATGAATCTTGATAATGATGGGACTGAATATGATCCACCTTTACCTAGAAGGCGTTCCAAGAATTCGGAATTTGTTGATCTTGATGCTAAAATTGATTAAAGTGGGATTGAAGAAATTAAAACCCTAGATGTTGCTAAATCCACTATTATGGATTTCAAGGAATTTAACTATGAAAATTTCTCTTTGATTGATTGTATTTCCTTGTTAGAATCCGTGCTAAATTCTCCTCATGCTTATAGTCAAAATAAAGCATTTACTAAACATATCGTTGATGCCTTGATGCAATCTTATGAAGAAAAACTTGAATTGGAAGTTTCTATCCCTAGAAAGCTTTATGATGAGTGGGAATCAACTATTAAAATTAAAATTAAGGATCATGAATGCTATGCTTTATGTGATTTGGGTGCTAGTGTTTCCACGATTCCAAAGACCTTGTGTGATTTGTTAGGTTTCCGTGATTTTGATGATTGCTCTTTAAACTTGCACCTTGCACATTCCACTATTAAGAAACCTATGGGAAGAATTAATGATGTTCTTATTGTTGAAAATAGGAATTATGTGCCCGTAGATTTTATTGTTCTTGACATAGATTGCAATCCTTCATGTCCTATTATTCTTGGTAGACCTTTCCTTAGAACGATTGGTGCAATTATTGATATGAAGGAAGGGAATATTAGATTCCAATTTCCATTAAGGAAAGGCATGGAACACTTTCCTATAAACAAAATTAAATTACCTTATGAATCTATTATGAGAGCCACTTATGGATTGCCTACCAAAGATGGCAATACCTAGATCTATCCTTGCTTGTTATGCCTAGCTAGGGGCGTTAAATGATAGCGCTTGTTGGGAGGCAACCCAATTTTATTTTTATTCCTTGCTTCTTGCTCCTGTTTAGTAATAAATAATTTACCTAGCCTCTATTTTGGTTGTGTTTTTTTGAGTTTAATTAGTGTTTGTGCCAAGTAGAACCGTTGGGAAGACTTGGGGAAAGTCTTGTTACACTTGCTGTAAAAAACAGAAACTTTAGCACTCACGAGAACTACTGCCATTTTTATTTGGAAAGTGATATTTAGTTAATTCTTTTTGAAGATGATTAATAGATAAATTCCTCACGTCCAGCAATTTATTTTAGAATTTTTGGGGTTCATATATTGCTCTAGCTACAGATTACTACAGACTGTTCTGTTTTTGATAGATTCTATTTTTCGTGTGTTGTTTGCTTATTTTGATGAATCTATGGCTAGTAAAATAGTTTAAAAACCATAGAGAAGTTGTAATACAGTAGTTATAACACCAATATAAATGAAGAATGAGTTAATTACAGTACCTTGAAGTGGTCTTTTATTTTCTTTCGCTAACGGAGCTCACGAGATTTTCTACTTTAAGTTTTGTGTTGTGAAGTTTTCAAGTTTTGGGTAAAGATTTGATGGATTATGGAACAAGGATTGGCAAGAGCCTAAGCTTTGGGATGCCCATGTAACCCCCAAGATAATCTAAGGACACCTAAAAGCCAAAGCTTGGGGATGCCCCGGAAGGCATCCCCTCTTTCGTCTACTTCTATCGGTAACTTTACTTGGAGCTATATTTTTATTCGCCACATGATATGTGTTTTGCTTGGAGCGTCTTGTATGATTTGAGTCTTTAATTTTTAGTTTACCACAATCATCCTTGCTGTACACACCTTTTGAGAGAGCCATACATAATTTGGAATTTGTTATAATACTCTATGTGCTTCGCTTATATCTTTTGAGTTATATAGTTTTGCTCTAGTACTTCACTTATATCTTTTAGAGCACGGTGGTGGATTTGCTTTATAGAAACTATTGATCTCTCATGCTTCATTTAGATTATTTTGAGAGTCTTAATAGCATGGTAATTTACTTAAAATCCTAATATGCTAGGTATTCAAAGTTAGTAAAATTTTCTTAAGAGTGTTTTGAATACTAAGAGAAGTTTGATGCTTGATGATTGTTTTGAGATATGGAGGTAATAATATCAAAGTCGTGCTAGTTGAGTAGTTGTGAAATTGAGAAATACTTGTGTTGAAGTTTGCAAGTCCCGTAGCATGCACGTATGGTAAACGCCGTGTAACAAATTTTAAACATGAGGTGTTATTTGATTGTCTTCCTTATGAGTGGCGGTCGGGGACGAGCGATGGTCTTTTCCTACCAATCTATCCCCCTAGGAGCATGCGCGTAGTACCGAGGTTTTTGATGACTTGTAGATTTTTGCAATAAGTATGTGAGTTCTTTATGACTAATGTTGAGTCCATGGATTATACGCACTCTCACCCTTCCATCCTTGCTAGCCTCTTCGGTACCGTGCATTGCCCTTTCTCACATTGAGAGTTGGCGCAAACTTCGCCGGTGCATCCAAACCCCGTGATATGATACACTCTTTCACACATAAAATTCTTTATATCTTCCTCAAAACAGCCACCATACCTACCTATTATGGCATTTCCATAGCCATTCCGAGATATATTGCCATGCAACTTTCCACCATTCCGTTCATCATGACACATTCATCATTGTCATATTGCTTAGCATAATCATGTAGTTGACATAGTATTTGTGGCAAGGCCACCGTTCATAATTCTTTCATACATGTCACTCTTGGTCCATTGCATATCCTAGTACACCGCGGGAGGCATTCATATAGAGTCATACTTTGTTCTAGTATCGACTTGTAATTATTGAGTTGTAAATAAATAGAAGTGTGATGATCATCATTAATAGAGCATTGTCCCAAAAAAAGAGGAAGGGCCAAATAAAAAAAGGCCAAACAAAAAAATATAAAAATAAAAGGGGTAGTGCTACTATCCTTTTTTTCCACACTTGTGCTTCAAAGTAGCACCACAATCTTCATGATAGAGAGTCTCTTGATTTGTCACTTTCATATACTAGTGGGAATTTTCATTATAGAACTTGGCTTGTATATTCCAACAATGGGCCTCCTCAAGTGCCCTAGGTCTTCGTGAGCAAGAAAGTTGGATGCACACCCACTTAGTTTCTTTTGTTGAGCTTTCACACATTTATAGCTCTAGTGCATCCGTTGCATGGCAATCGCTACTCCTTGCATCAACATCAATCGGTGGGCATCTCCATAGCCCATTGATTAGCCTCGTTGATGTGAGACTTTCTCCTTTTTGTCTTCTCCACATAACCCCCCTCATTATATTCTATTCCACCCATAATGCTATGTCCATGGCTCGCGCTCATATATTGCATGAAAGTTTATAGGTTTGAGATTACTAAAGTATGAAACAAATGCTTGGCTTGTCATCGGGGTTGTGCATGATGAGAGCATTCTTGTGTGACGAAAATGAAACATGACTAAACTATATGATTTTGTAGGGATGAACTTTCTTTGGCCATGTTATTTTGAGAAGACATAATTGCTTAGTTAGTATGCTTGAAGTATTATTATTTTTATGTCAATATGAACTTTTGTCTTGAATCTTTTGGATCTGAATATTCGTACCACAATTAAGAAGAATTACATTAAAATTATGCCAAGTAGCACTCCTGTAACGCCCAGATAATTAAGCTACAGTGATTCCCCGCTAATGATGCCACGTCACCACGGTTACTGTGGTAAACTCTCGATAGTTTAGAACCGAAACAAGTTCAAAATTTAAATAAAAGAAAACAATAAAAGTTTTCAAAAATTAAAACAAAAATGTTCGGTGGTTGCCAAATATTACAAAGATAATTATGGTGTAAGGTTCACAATTTTATAAAATGCCTAAGTGTTTATAAATAAATAAAAAAGAAAAGAAAATAAACAAAAGAAAAGAAAACAGAAAGCAAACAATCAAACAAACAAAAAAAAGAACAACCCCCCCTCCCCACATGGGCCAACCGGCCCAGCCGGCCAACCCAACTGGCCCAGGCCGGCCCACCCCTGGCCTACACATGCCCCCCACCCCGAAACCCTAGCCCCCACTCACCCCCCACTCGCCCCCCACGCCGCCACTCCCCACGTCTCCTCTCGTTCCCCCCTCTCTCGTGGAACTGGATCAAGGGCAACCGACGCCCCGATCCCGTCGCCCACGACCCCGGCACGCCTGAACCCGCCACCTCGTCCCTACGCCCCGTCTACGCCGTCGTCTCGCCTCCTCACGTCCTCCTCGTCCCGAGCCGAGGCCGCCATTCCGGCGCCGCGTCCTCGACCCCGTCGCCCCGCCGCACTCGTCGCCGGCGACCCGAACGCCGCCCCCTTCCTCGTCCTCCTCCTCGAGCTCGAGACCGCTGCCCCGTTCCCTGCACCTTCCGTGAGCACCCCCCTCTCTCCCCGTCCCCGTTGCCCGTTCCGGCCACCGCGCCGCCAAGCCCCGCCCCTGTGCGCTGCCGGCGTCAACTGCGCACGCAAGGCCGCACCCGCCTGCTCGACCCGCTCCTCACGCTCGGCCGTGCCCTATGCACGTGCACACTCGCCGCTGCCCCGTGCTGAAGCTCCGCGCGCGCCGTGCTCGCCCACCGGTCGCCGGCGCCGTCCGCGGCTTGCGCGTGTCCGCCCCCTTGCTCGCGATGCTCCCCTCGCCCCGATCGCTGTTGCGTCTGTCGCCGCTCGCCGTCCCGCCATTTGCCCGCGCCGCGCCTTCGTTCCTTGCCCCGGCGCCACCCCGACGTGGCCTCGCCGCTGCCGCTGTCGTCCCAGGCGGCCGGGCTTGCCGTGCCCGTGGCCGGCGCCCCTGCCCATCTGGGCATTTGCCAATCGGGCTGGGTGCCTGCGCCCATAACCCGCGCGCCCGAATCGCTGTGGCCCTTTGGGCCACTGACATGTGGGGCCCGGCCCCAGAACGTTAATAAAAAGGAAATAAAATTAATTAATTAATTAATTAATTAATTAGTGAATTAATTAACTTAATTAATCTTGTTTAGTTAACCTAATTAAGTATTGTGAGTTAACTAAACTGTGATTAGATTAGTTAGATCCTAATTAGAGTAAACAGTGTATGACATGCGGGACCCACACGTCAGATTGACCCAGTCAACTCCCTGTTGACTGCTGACGTCATGCTGACGTCATGATGACATCAGCAGACACTATTCTGGATAATGTTGGTTAAATTAATTAAATAAATCCTAAAATTGATTTAAACCTTTTAAAATTAATATAAAATAAACCGTAGCTCGGATCGAAAAACTTTGTACATGAAAGTTGCTCAGAACGAGGAGACGAACCCGGATACGCAGCCCGTTCGTCCGCCACGCATCCCTAGCATAGCAAACACGCAACTTTCCCCCTCCGGCTCCTCTGCCCGAAAACGCGAAACACCGGGGATACTTTCCCGGATGTTATCCCCCTTCACCGGTATCACCTACTACCGCGTTAGGGCACCTCTAACGCCGTTACTTGTCATGTCATGCATCACTATGCATATGCTTGATTAAATATTTATTGTTTCCCCCCCTCTTCTCTCGATAGACACCGAGACCGACGCCGCTGCTACCCAGTTCGGCTACGGTGTTGACGACCCCTCTCTCTTGCCAGAGCAACCAGGCAAGCCCCCCTTTGATCACCAGATATCGCCTACTCTTCTCTATACTGCTTGCATTAGAGTAGTGTAGCATGTTACTGCTTCCCGTTAATCCTATACTGATGCATAGC
The DNA here is from genome assembly GCA_034509565.1 of Triticum monococcum. Lineage (NCBI taxonomy): Eukaryota > Viridiplantae > Streptophyta > Magnoliopsida > Poales > Poaceae > Triticum > Triticum monococcum. The sequence goes on along the minus strand of CM067843.1, from coordinate 588,231,663 downwards.
CTGTCCTTGCTACTACTGTTGTTACCTTTACCTGCAAACCTAATGCTTAGTATAGGATGCTAGCTTATCATCAGTGGCCCTACATTCTTGTCCGTCTGCCATGCTATACTATCGGGCCGTGATCACTCGGGAGGTGATCACGGGTATATACTATATACTTTATACATGATACATGTGGTGACTAAAGACGGGTAGGCTCGTAGGAGCACCCGCGAGTGGATCTTTGAGGCGGAGCGACAGGGCAGGTTCCGACCACCTAGGAGAGAGGTGGGCCTGGCCCTGGTCGGTGTTCGCGGATACTTAACACGCTTAACGAGATCTGGGTATTTGATCTGAGTCTGGCCATTTGGTCTATACGCACTAACCATCTACGTGGGAGCAGTTATGGGTATCCCGGCGTCGTGGTATCAGCCGAAGCCTTCGTGACGTCAGCGACTGAGTGGCGCGCGCCGGATTGGACTGGAAAGCCACTAGGCTAGGTCTGCTTCCGGCCGCGTACGCAACGTGCAGGTGTGCAAAGGGCGATGGGCCCAGACCCCTGCGCCATAGGATTTAGACCGGCGTGCTGACCTCTCTGTTGTGCCTAGGTAGGGCTGCGACGTGTTGATCTTCCGAGGCCGGGCATGACCCAGAAAAGTGTGTCCGGCCAAATGGGATCGAGCGTGTTGGGGTATGTGGTGCACCCCTGCAGGGAAGTTTATCTATTCGAATAGCCGTGTCCCTCGGTAAAAGGACGACCCGGAGTTGTACTTTGACCTTATGACAACTAAAACCGGATACTTAATAAAACACACCCTTCCAAGTGCCAGATACAACCGGTGATCGCTCTCTCACAGGGCGACGAGGAGAGGATCATCGGTTAGGATTATGCTATGCGATGCTGCTTGGAGGACTTCAGTCTACTCTCTTCTACATGCTGCAAGACGGAGGCTGCCAGAAGCGTAGTCTTCGACAGGATTAGTTAACCCCCTCTTATTCTGGCATTCTGCAGTTCAGTCCACATATGATACCCTTATTCCATTTGATACCCATGCATATGTAGTATAGCTCCTTGCTTGCGAGTACTTTGGATGAGTACTCACGGTTGCTTTCTCCTTCTTTTCCCTCTATCCCTTCTACCTGGTTGTCGCAACCAGATGTTGGAGCCCAGGAGCTAGACGCCACCGTCGATGACGACTCCTACTACACCGGAGGTGCCTACTACTACGTGCTGCCCGCTGACGACGACCAGGAGTAGTTTAGGAGGATCCCAGGCAGGAGGCCTGCGCCTCTTTCGATTTGTATCCCAGTTTGTGCTAGCCTTCTTAAGGCAAACTTGTTTAACTTATGTCTGTACTCAGATATTGCTGCTTCCGCTGACTCGTCTATGATCGAGCTCTTGTATTCGAGCCCTCGAGGCCCCTGGCTTGTAGTATGATGCTTGTATGACTTATTTTATTTGTAGAGTTGTGTTGTGATATCTTCCCGTGAGTCCCTGATCTTGATCGTACATGTTTGCGTGTATGATTAGTGTATGATTAAATCGGGGGCGTCACAAGTTGGTATCAGAGCCGACTGCCTGTAGGAATCCCCCCTTCCACACTCCTTGGCCGAAGTCGAGTCTAGACATTGCAAAAACTTTTACTAACTTGGCTGTGTGCCTTACGGACCCACGTCGCCATCGGGTGGTACTAGGATCTTTTACTCCTCGACCTTTGCTCTGGGACTCTTAACTCTCTTCTACTCGGGTTAAACAAATTTACTAACTCTGACACTAGGATCCCGTTACGACGTTCACCCCAAAGTTGGATAAAGCCATAGTTAATCCTTAGTATAGTATTTTGAACAATTTCCACACTGGCAATTGACTCCTTTGAAACATCTTTGTTTTCAGATGGAACCCACGAGGTAGGTCGTGCGCCACACGACGGCCATTGGTGCCTCGGGATCACCTGCCGTGCTAGCTGAGATGATGACCTATCTGGGTTATCGCTGGCACCCCGAGTACACCGTCACCGAGGAGTACCAGGACTTTAACCAGGAGCAGTACCGTGCCACCGTCCACCTCTACTCCCGGGAGTATGACTCCACTACTGTGCTGCACACCGCTTATGGTGTTGGAGTGACCATTGATATGGCAGTTCACGATGCTGCCTATGCTGCTCTGACACGCCTTCGTAGGGAGTACCGGGAGTTGGACACCTCCCCCTTCAGGCACATTGCTATCGCATCTGATATTGGTGCGGAGGGTTACTACACTGCTGCCTACTCCACTGTCACCCGCGAGCCCTTCCACCATCAGAACTTTGTTCTGCATGCTGATGGTCTGGATCGAGCTAACCGAGCTCTTCGCCACGAGTTGTACACCACTCGTCAGCACCTCTACCGTGCTTTGACGATGTTACACCCCTTTGTTGGATCTGGGGAGCTGCCGCGTTTTGCTATCTACCCCGCCAGGACCGTGATGCCTCAGGGTGTCGGTTGGCCAGAGGTGGGAGGCTACTCTCCCGCACTTGGCCCTCTTCTGCCACCTGAGCGTCGGGTTCAACACCAGAGCCCCCGCGGACCCCAGGTTGCCGACGTGGTGTACCCGCTGCCACACTACCAGCTTTCAGGCTACAGCTACCTCCGCAGTACCGTGTGGGACTAATGTAGACTTGCTTGTTAGTGTTAGTTGCATTCGCCGCGAGCCTGCGTGCCGCCTATGATGTCTTAGACTTTGTGCCGAACTCTGTGTAACGACCTCTATGCATGGTCTCTTTTGTAAGATATGCCGACTACTATGTAGTATCTATCGTGCTGCTTTCGTTGTGCATGTTTCTTCATGAATGATTCTTGTCTTTGCAAATTTCTAAATGCTGAACTACCCCTGTTATATATTAGCAGGATGGTTAGACCAGGTGGTCGTGGTCGTGGTGGCAACCCCCCACCACCGCCTGAGTACATGGCTGGGATGATGCAACAGTTTGAGCTGAATCGTCAGTTCATGGAGAATATTATGGCTCAGTTCCCTCGCCCCAATATGAACCAGCAGCCAACCCAAGTGACTCTGTAGGATTTCATGCGCCTGAACCCAACTGTGTACCGCAGCTCAACTCAGCCTCTGGATGCTGATGACTGGCTCCGTGACATCACCTATGAGATGGAGTCTGCTGATGTAGCCCCTGCCAGCTATGTCACCTTTGCTTCATTCTTCCTGAAAGGACCCGCAGCTCAATGGTGGGATAGCCACAGGCGTACCCTGCCAGCTGGGACAATCATCACCTGGCCAGACTTCCAAGCTACCTTCCGTGCTCGCTTCATTCCTCAGGGAGTCATGGACCGGAAGAAGCGTGAGTTCCACAACCTCACCCAAGGCAACAAAACGGTGGAAGCTTATCAGCGGGAGTTTCTGGACTTGTCCCGCTACGCTGAAGAGGACATTGCAACTGATGCACGCAGACAGGAGAAGTTCCGGGATGGCCTTCAAGCTGACATCAAGCTCGCACTTCTAGTGCATGACTTTGTTGATTTCGCCACTCTGGTGAACAAAGCCATCAATGTCGAAACTGGCCTGCAGGAATACTAGAGCTCTCACAGGCGCAGCCGTGACACGGGCTCATCTTCGGGCCCGTCCTCGCAGAAGCGCAAGATATGGATTCCCAACAGCATGTACCAGCCGAATGCACCTGCCCCAAGGCAGTCCTATGCTGCACCTCGTCTGCCTACTACTCCAACTAGGCAGCCAAGGCTTCCAGCTCCACCACCCCAAGCTCCTGTTCCTACTCCCGAGAATGGTTTGTGCTTCAGGTGTGGACAACCAGGGCACCGTGCTTGGGAATGCAACCAAAAACAGAATCAACTGGCCCTTCCAGCAACTGGCCGTGGAAACAACCAGCCCCGCAACAACAATGCCAAGTCTTATGGTCGCGTTCATGCCAACCATGTTGATCTGAACGAAGCCCAAGACTAGCCTGCTACCGTGATGGGTACACTCCTCGTAAACTCAGTACCTGCATCTGTTTTATTCGATTCAGGAGCATCGCATTCATTCATGTCAGAAGATTTTGCATACAAGCATGACGTTAAATGTGAGGAGATGAACACTTCGGTATTGGTAAAAACCCCCGTGGGACAATGTCAAACCTCATTGGTTGGCATCGATGTCCCCGTGGAAATCGAAGGGCTGGAATTCTATGCCTCTCCCATTATCTTGAAGTCGTCTAACATAGACCTCATTCTGGGAATGGATTGGTTGAAAGCGCATACTACTTCTATAGTTTGCGCCACTAAGGTCGTCCATCTGCTACACCCTTCTGACGAAATAATAGCTTACCAAGCTCATCTAGTTTAGAACGCCGAGGCACAACTATATGCCTTGAATGCGTTGAACACTGCACCACTCGAGGGCATTGAAAACATTCCCGTCGTTCGTGAATTCCAAGATGTCTTCCTAGAAGAACTTCCAGGGATTCCTCCTGCTAGAGCTGTCGAATTCATCATCGACTTGAAACCCGGCACTACCCCTATAGCTAAACGACCCTACAAGATGCCGCCGCATGAACTCATTGAGCTTAAGGAGGAAATCGACAAATCTCTTGTCAAAGGTTTCATTCGTCCAAGTTGCTCTCCTTGGGGAGCACCTTCTCTCTTTGTTAAGAAGAAGGATGGGACAAACCGATTAGTCCAAGACTACCGTCCTATAAACCAAGCTACCATTCAGAATAAATACCCACTTCCTCGGATCAATGATCTTTATGATCAGCTGGCTGGCTCATCAGTGTTCTCCAAACTCGACTTGAGGTTGGGTTACCACCAGATCCGTGTTCGTGAAGAGGACATTCCAAAAACCGCCTTCGTTACTCGGTATGGATCATACGAGTACACCGTCATGTCATTCGGCTTAACGAATGCTCCAGCCACCTTCTCTCGTCTGATGAATTATATATTCATGGATTACCTCGACAAGTTCGTCGTGGTTTATTTGGACGATATCCTTGTATTTTCCAAGAACAAGGAGGAGCATGCTGAACATCTTCGTCTTGTGCTGGAAAAACTTCGAGAGCATCAACTGTATGCTAAGTATTCCAAGTGCGAATTCTGGCTCCCCGAAGTAACCTATCTTGGGCATGTCATCTCCAAGGATGGTATTGCCGTCAACCCTGAACGAGTTCAGGCTATTCTCGATTGGACTCCCCCGAAGAACGTCAAGCAAGTCCAAAGTTTTCTCGGTCTCGCCAGCTATTGCCGTCGATTCGTCGAGAACTTCTCCAAGATTGCCAGGCCTCTGACTAATCTGTTACATAAGGGTGTCAAGTTTGACTGGACAGACAAGTGTCAGGATAGTTTCCAGGCGCTCAAAGACAAGTTGACTTCTGCCCCCGTACTTGCTCCACCTGATACTAAGAAGGACTTCGTCATTTACTGCGACGCTTCCCGTCAAGGATTAGGCTGTGTCCTAATGCAAGAGCGCAGAGTGATTGCTTATGCCTCTCGTCAACTGCGCCCTCACGAAGAAAACTATCCAGTTCACGACCTCGAGCTTGCTGCTGTCATTCATGCACTGAAGCAGTGGCGACATTACCTTCTCGGTAATCGTTGCGAGATCTTCACCGACCATCAAAGTCTGAAGTATCTGTTTACTCAGCCAGATTTGAACCTACGTCAGCAAAGATGGATGGAGACTGTTGCAGACTTTGACGTGGGTATATCCTATACCCCCGGCAAGGCTAATGTAATGGCTGATGCCTTGAGCCGCAAGTATTACTGTAACCACCTCCAGGTTCACAAAGTTCACCCATCGCTTGTTGAAGAATTTAGAAGGCTGAACCTCCATATTGTTCCTCCGGGATCACTCGCTCCCCCTCCCGAAGATTTCCCCAAACGGAACCTCCATGTTGTTTCCAAGGGTTCTCTCAATACCCTGGTTGCGAAACCAGATCTTGTGGACACCATCAAATGGATACAGAAATGTGACGATGAAGTCCTCAAGATTAAGCGCGACCTCAAAAAAGGAAAGCCCTCATTCTTCACTGTTGCTGACGATGGCGCCTTGTATTTCAAAGGCCGCCTAGTGGTACCTTGTTCGAAGAAAAACCTGGATAAAACTAAAGGGGTTATGCAAGAAGCCCATGATACGCCTTTGTCCATCCATCCTGGTAGTACCAAGATGTACCAGGATATTCGTCAAAGATTCTGGTGGTCTAATATGAAGCAGGACATTGCTCGTTATGTTGCTGAATGTGACGTTTGTCGCCGAATCAAGGCAGAGCATCAAAGGCCTGCTGGAACTCTGCAACCTATCTCTATTCCTGAATGGAAATGGGACCATGTTGAAATGGACTTCGTCACTGGATTTCCCAAATCTCAGAAAGGTAATGATGCTATTCTTGTCGTCATTGACCGGCTTTCCAAAGTTGCCCATTTTCTGGCGGTCAAAGAGACAATCACTGCTAGTCAGCTTGCTACTCTCTACATGGCCAGAATTGTTTCACTCCACGGTATCCCACTGGTTATCAGTTCAGATCGTGGCAGCTTATTCACTTCAAGGTTTTGGGCGAGTTTCCAAGAAGCTATGGGAACTCATCTGTCGTTCAGTACTGCGTTTCATCCTCAGTCACAAGGACAGGTTGAACGTGTCAACCAAGTTCTCGAAGACATGCTTCGAGCTTGTGTAATCTCATTCGGCAAGAAATGGGAGGAATCTCTTCCATATGCCGAGTTCTCTTATAATAATAGCTATCAAGCTAGTCTGAAGATGTCCCCCTTCGAAGTGTTATATGGACGAAAGTGCCGAACCCCTCTGAACTGGTCAGAAACTGGGGAACGTCCACTCTTCGGTCCGTATATTATCCAACAGGCCGAAGAACAAGTTCGCATTATTCGCGAGAATCTCAAGACTGCTCAGTCACGTCAGAAAAGTCAGTATGACCGTCATCACCAAGACATGGTCTATCAACCTGGCGAAAAGGCCTATCTTCGAGTTACACCAATGAAGGGTGCTCACCGCTTCGGGATCAAGGGAAAGCTAGCTCCTCGCTATATCGGTCCCTTCACTATTCTCGAAAGGCGTGGAAAGGTGGCATATCAACTGGAGCTTCCGCCGAACCTTTCTCAGGTTCACGATGTGTTCCATGTGTCACAACTCCGCCGTTGCTTCAAGGATCCAATCCGAGCGGTGGATCATGAAGTGCTTGAATTGCAACAGGACCTCTCCTATAAAGAGCATCCGGTCCGCATTCTCGACCAAGCTGAACGCCGCACACGCCAGAAGGCGATCAAGTTCCTCAAGGTCCAGTGGTCGAATCACTCTGAAGACGAGGCCACTTGGGAACGCGAGGATCGCCTGCGTATTGAATACCCCGCACTGTTTCCTTCTACCTCCTAAAATCTCGGGACGAGATTTCTTGTAGTGGAGGAGATTTGTAACGCCCGGATAATTAAGCTACAGTGATTCCCCGCTAATGATGCCACGTCACCACGGTTACTGTGGTAAACTCTCGATAGTTCAGAACCGAAACAAGTTCAAAATTTAAATAAAAGAAAACAATAAAAGTTTTCAAAAATTAAAACAAAAATGTTCGGTGGTTGCCAAATATTACAAAGATAATTATGGTGTAAGGTTCACAATTTTATAAAATGCCTAAGTGTTTATAAATAAATAAAAACAGAAAAGAAAATAAACAAAAGAAAAGAAAACAGAAAGCAAACAATCAAACAAACAAAAAAAAAGAACAACCCCCCCTCCCCACATGGGCCAACCGGCCCAGCCGGCCAACCCAACTGGCCCAGGCCGGCCCACCCCTGGCCTACACATGCCCCCCACCCCGAAACCCTAGCCCCCACTCACCCCCACTCGCCCCCCCCACGCCGCCACTCCCCACGTCTCCTCTTGTTCCCCCCTCTCTCGTGGAACTGGATCGGGGGCAACCGACGCCCCGATCCCGTCACCCCCGACCCCGGCACGCCTGAACCCGCCACCTCGTCCCTGCGCCCCGTCTACGCCGTCGTCTCGCCTCCTCACGTCCTCCTCGTCCCGAGCCGAGGCCGCCATTCCGGCGCCGCGCCCTCGACCCCGTCGCCCCGCCGCACTCGTCGCCGGCGACCCGAACGCCGCCCCCTTCCTCGTCCTCCTCCTCGAGCTCGAGACCGCTGCCCCATTCCCTGCACCTTCCGTGAGCACCCCCCTCTCTCCCCGTCCCCGTTGCCCGTTCCGGCCACCGCGCCGCCAAGCCCCGCCCCTGTGCGCTGCCGGCATCAACTGCGCACGCAAGGCCGCACCCGCCTGCTTGACCCGCTCCTCACGCTCGGCCGTGCCCTATGCACGTGCACACTCGCCGCTGCCCCGTGCTGAAGCTCCGCGCGCGCCGTGCTCGCCCACCGGTCGCCGGCGCCGTCCGCGGCTTGCGCGTGTCCGCCCCCTTGCTCGCGATGCTCCCCTCGCCCCGATCGCTGTTGCGTCTGTCGCCGCTCGCCGTCCCGCCATTTGCCCGCGCCGCGCCTTCGTTCCTTGCCCCGGCGCCACCCCGACGTGGCCTCACCGCTGCCGCTGTCGTCCCAGGCGGCCGGGCTTGCCGTGCCCGTGGCCGGCGCCCCCTGCCCATCTGGGCATTTGCCAATCGGGCTGGGTGCCTGCGCCCGTAACCCGCGCGCCTGAATCGCTGTGGCCCTTTGGGCCACTGACATGTGGGGCCCGGCCCCAGAACGTTAAAAAAAGGAAATAAAAAAATAAATTAATTAATAATTAATTAATTAATTAATTAGTGAATTAATTAACTTAATTAATCTTGTTTAGTTAACCTAATTAAGTATTGTGAGTTAACTAAACTGTGATTAGATTAGTTAGATCCTAATTAGAGTAAACAGTGTATGACATGCGGGACCCACACGTCAGATTGACCCAGTCAACTCCCTGTTGACTACTGACGTCATGCTGACGTCATGATGACGTCAGCAGACACTATTCTGGATAATGTTGGTTAAATTAATTAAATAAATCCTAAAATTGATTTAAACCTTTTAAAATTAATATAAAATAAACCGTAGCTCGGATCGAAAAACTTTGTACATGAAAGTTGCTCAGAACGAGGAGACGAACCCGGATACGCAGCCCGTTCGTCCGCCACGCATCCCTAGCATAGCAAACACGCAACTTTCCCCCTCCGGCTCCTCTGCCCGAAAACGCGAAACATCGGGGATACTTTCCCGGATGTTATCCCCCTTCACCGGTATCACCTACTACCGCGTTAGGGCACCTTTAACGCCGTTACTTGTCATGTCATGCATCACTATGCATATGCTTGATTAAATATTTATTGTTTCCCCCCCTCTTCTCTCGATAGACACCGAGACCGACGCCGCTGCTACCCAGTTCGGCTACGGTGTTGATGACCCCTCTCTCTTGCCAGAGCAACCAGGCAAGCCCCCCTTTGATCACCAGATATCGCCTACTCTTCTCTATACTGCTTGCATTAGAGTAGTGTAGCATGTTACTGCTTCCCGTTAATCCTATACTGATGCATAGCCTGTCCTTGCTACTACTGTTGTTACCTTTACCTGCAAACCTAATGCTTAGTATAGGATGCTAGCTTATCATCAGTGGCCCTACATTCTTGTCCGTCTGCCATGCTATACTATCGGGCCGTGATCACTCGGGAGGTGATCACGGGTATATACTATATACTTTATACATGATACATGTGGTGACTAAAGACGGGTAGGCTCGTAGGAGCACCCGCGAGTGGATCTTTGAGGCGGAGCGACAGGGCAGGTTCCGACCACCTAGGAGAGAGGTGGGCCTGGCCCTGGTCGGTGTTCGCGGATACTTAACATGCTTAACGAGATCTGGGTATTTGATCTGAGTCCGGCCATTTGGTCTATACGCACTAACCATCTACGTGGGAGCAGTTATGGGTATCCCGGCGTCGTGGTATCAGCCGAAGCCTTCATGACGTCAGCGACTGAGTGGCGCGCGCCGGATTGGACTGGAAAGCCACTAGGCTAGGTCTGCTTCCGGCCGCGTACGCAACGTGCAGGTGTGCAAAGGGCGATGGGCCCAGACCCCTGCGCCATAGGATTTAGACCGGCGTGCTGACCTCTCTGTTATGCCTAGGTAGGGCTGCGACGTGTTGATCTTCCGAGGCCGGGCATGACCCAGAAAAGTGTGTCCGGCCAAATGGGATCGAGCGTGTTGGGGTATGTGGTGCACCCCTGCAGGGAAGTTTATCTATTCGAATAGCCGTGTCCCTCGGTAAAAGGACGACCCGGAGTTGTACTTTGACCTTATGACAACTAAAACCGGATACTTAATAAAACACACCCTTCCAAGTGCCAGATACAACCGGTGATCGCTCTCTCACAGGGCGACGAGGAGAGGATCATCGGTTAGGATTATGCTATGCGATGCTGCTTGGAGGACTTCAGTCTACTCTCTTCTACATGCTGCAAGACGGAGGCTGCCAGAAGCGTAGTCTTCGACAGGATTAGTTAACCCCCTCTTATTCTGGCATTCTGCAGTTCAGTCCACATATGATACCCTTATTCCATTTGATACCCATGCATATGTAGTATAGCTCCTTGCTTGCGAGTACTTTGGATGAGTACTCACGGTTGCTTTCTCCTTCTTTTCCCTCTATCCCTTCTACCTGGTTGTCGCAACCAGATGTTGGAGCCCAGGAGCTAGACGCCACCGTCGATGACGACTCCTACTACACCGGAGGTGCCTACTACTACGTGCTGCCCGCTGACGACGACCAGGAGTAGTTTAGGAGGATCCCAGGCAGGAGGCCTGCGCCTCTTTCGATCTGTATCCCAGTTTGTGCTAGCCTTCTTAAGGCAAACTTGTTTAACTTATGTCTGTACTCAGATATTGCTGCTTCCGCTGACTCGTCTATGATCGAGCTCTTGTATTCGAGCCCTCGAGGCCCCTGGCTTGTAATATGATGCTTGTATGACTTATTTTATTTGTAGAGTTGTGTTGTGATATCTTCCCGTGAGTCCCTGATCTGGATCATACACGTTTGCGTGTATGATTAGTGTACGATTAAATCGGGGGCGTCACAACTCCGCATCAAAAATTCTGTTTTTATCATTTACCTACTCGAGGACGAGCAAGAATTAAGCTTGGGGATGCTTGATACGTCTCCAATGTATCTATAATTTTTGATTGCTCCATGCTATATTATCTACTGTTTTGGACATTATTGGGCTTTATTATCCACTTTTATATTATTTTTGGGACTAACCTATTAACTGGAGGCCCAGCCCAGAATTGCTGTTTTTTTGGCTTGTTTTAGGGTTTCGAAGAAAAGGAATATCAAACGAAGTCCAAACGGAATGAAACCTTCGGGAATGTGATTTTCTCAACGAACAAGACCCAGGAGACATGGACCCTACGTCAAGACACAAAAGAGGAGGCCACGAGCTAGGGGGCGCGCCTACCCTCCCAAGCGCGCCCTCCACCCTCGTGGGCCCCCTGTTGCTCCACCGACATACTCCTTCCTCCTATATATCCCTACGTACCCCCAAACAATCAGATACGGAGCCAAAACCCTAATTCCACCGCCGCAACTTTCTGTATCCACGAAATCCCATCTTGGGGCTTGTTCCGGAGCTCCGCCGGAGGGGGCATCGATCATGGAGGGCTTCTACATCAACACCATAGCCTCTCCGATGAAGTGTGAGTAGTTTACCTCAGAGCTACGGGTCCATAATTATTAGCTATATGGATTCTTCTCTCTTTTTGGATCTCAATACAATGTTATCCCCCTCTCTTGTGGAGAACTATTCGATGTAATCTTCTTTTTGCGGTGTGTTTGTTGAGACCGATGAATTGTGGGTTTATGATCAAGTCTATCTATGAATAATATTTGAATCTTCTCTGAATTCTTTTATGTACGATTGGTTATCTTTGCAAGTCTCTGCGAATTATCAGTTTGGTTTGGCCTACTAGATTGATCTTTCTTGCAATGGGAGAAGTGCTTAGCTTTGGGTTCAATCTTGAGGTGTCCTTTCCCAGTGACAGTAGGGGCAGCAAGACACGTATTGTATTGTTGCCATCGAGGATAACAAGATGGGGTTTTCATCATATTGCATGAGTCTATCCCTCTATATCATGTCATCTTGCTTAAGGCGTCACTCTGTTTTTAACTTAATACTCTAGATGCATGCTGGATAGCTGTCGATGAGTGGAGTAATAGTAGTAGATGCAGGCAGGAGTCGGTCTACTTGTCTCGGACGTGATGCCTATATACATGATCATACCTAGATATTCTCGTAACTATACTCAATTTTGTCAATTGCTCAACAGTAATTTGTTCACCCACCGTAGAATACTTATGCCCTCGAGAGAAGCCACTAGTGAAACCTATGGCCCCCGGGTCTATCTTTATCATATTAATCTCCTACTACTTAGTTATTTCCTTTGCTTTTTTACTTTGCCTTTATTTTACTTTGCATCTTTATCACAAAAATACCAAAAATATTATCTTTATCATATCTATCAGATCTCACTCTCGTAAGTGGCCGTGTAGGGATTGACAACCCCTATTCGCGTTGGTTGCGAGGATTTATTTGTTTTGTGCAGGTATGAGGGACTCGCACGTAGCCTCCTATTGGATTGATACCTTGGTTCTAAAAAACTGAGGGAAATACTTACGCTACTTTGCTGCATCATCCCTTCCCCTTCGGGGAAAACCAACGCAGTGCTCAAGAGGTAGCATGAGTTTAGAGATATGCACACACAATGTTGACACGGTGAAGATTTTTGACACATGATTTAGATAGGTGGTGTTATATATGTCCATGTTGTTGGAGGCTTCGATCCACAGAGGATCCAAGATCACTAATATCTCGGTTGTGAGATTCCACGGAGGAATTGAATCCACGAAGGGCTCATGCGTAGGAAGAAGCAATCTTGCCTATCCCACAATGGTTTACGCCCATGAAGGACTAGCCTCACTCAGTTAGATTTTCATGAAGTAGGCGATCTCCAAGCCCGCGCAAACGTTTGGGCTTCTCCACAACAATTGGAAACTTCCAAAAACACCTAGCCGATCTAAAAGGCACAACCCTCCAAAAGGTAATATATTGTGTTGATGATGAACTCCTTGCTCTTGTGCTTCAAATGATAATCTCCTCAACACTCAATCTCTCATAGATTTTGGCTTTGGTAGGAGATGATTTGAGTTTAAAGCAATAAGGTGATTAGAAGTCGAAGGTTTAATGGTTAGAGTGGAATCCCATTTGAAATCAGCACAAGGAAGTGGATCTCTCTCTCTCTCAAAAATATGGATATGAATGGTGTTTGCTTCGAGAGACAATGGTGGAGTGGGTGGGGTATATATAGGCACGACAAAAAATTGACGGTTACACACATTTTTGCACACATCGCTGAGACCGACTGGTTTACGCGGTCAGACCTGATATATACAAAAGGTGAGAACTTTGGATCATTCGGTCACACCGGGTGAGACTAATCGGTGGTTCCGACATGCGATGGCCTAAGAAATTTTGAACGCTTCAGTGAGTGTCACCGACTGAGACCATTCCAAAATTCCGAATGAATTATAAAAGGTTGGCACAATTGCTTCGGTGAGTCCGAATGGACATCTTGGTGAGACCGATACAACTAGGGTTTAGGACATTGACTATATCTTTTTGGCTCGGTGACTCTGATAGAAATGGTTCGGTGAGTCAGATTAGCATTTTTGGTTTGATACAGTGGAAGCTTCTGATTTTGTCTGAGGCTTTTGGAGTTTGATCTATCATCACTTGAGTAATGAACTATCATCTTTTCAACCTCGCCCCTTTCAATAGTATCGACATACCTATGGACTCAATGTGATCTTTGATCACTTAGCTATAAAATGAAGAGTCTTGAGTCATAAACCAACACTTGTCCTTAGCATTCTGAGGGGTCCAATTTCACTTCCCAAGTTGCACCTAAAATAAAATTTCCTGAAATATTCTTTGAATAGGCATTAGTTTAATGATATATATACATGAATTACCAAAACCACCCCAGGGGATTAGATGCTCTTTGAATGATTGAAATCGCATATCAAAGAATGCATTACACAGGAATCAAGGATCGGCAAACACTCCCCATGTTCCTGCATCGCTCCCAGAGGGTGACTCGGGTGGCGAGTAGATCGGGCATTGCCACCTTCCTCCCCGTGTCACTGTTTGTAAGGGAATATTTCTCCCTAAGTGGTTTTGGTGATTGATGACAATGCATTTGCGGACTAATCGTGTGCATTGGCATTTCAGATATCTCATGTCTAGGCACAAGACGATTTGGTGCCCCTCGGAGCCCATCGAAGACGGTGTTTCTCTATGTTTCTTTTTGGTGGAATTGAGTCATAGGAAAACCATACTATTAAGAGGGGGTCCACTTCGGAAAGGTTAGGGTGGAATCAACATGTACACATTTGTTACTTTGCACCATCTTTCTTTCACTTCATTGGAGCACCGGTTGTTTCCCTTGTCATTGCGAAGATGAAGGCTTCCTAGTGCTACTGATCTGTGGTGTGCGGTAGTACTGCTCAAGGCAGTAGTGGTACCGCAGCTGCCCACGGTAGTACCACCCATGGCAGCGGTAGTACCGCTCCTAGCACGTGGTAGTACCATGGCCTCTGACCCAGAACGGTGGCGTGCGTGGAAATAGGGGCGGAAGATTTTTTTTACTTCCGCACCCTACGCGGTAGTACTGTTGCCTGTGAGTTCTAGTACCGTGCCGGATTTTTGCACTGACTGAAACTCAGCGGAAGTAGCCACGGATGTAATTTTATTAGTCCGTGTCTTCCCAGCCCAGAATGAGCCCTGCCTTGTGATAGTACCGCAAGGGCGCGCGGTAGTACCGCTTCGGCGGTTCTACCGCCCGTTGCCATGTGCAGCAGGGCCTCGTCACCGCACTTCCAAGTGGTAGTACCGCATGCCTATGCGGTAGTACCGTGAGTGTGTGCGGTAGTACCACATGTCGCGGGCTGGTTAAGTGGGTAACGGTTGGATCTTTCCTCTCACTATATAAGGGGGGTCTTCTTCCCGAAGTTGACCACCTCTTCCCTCCCCAAGCTCCATTTTCGACCGATCTCTCTCCCTAGCCAATCAAACTTGTTGATTTTCTTGGGATTGGTTGAGAAGGCCCCAATCTACACTTCCACCAAGAGAAATTTGATTCCCCCCACTAATCCCTTGCAGATCTTTGAAAGTGCAACTATCCCTAGGTGGTTTTGGTAATTCATAACAACATATAGCTCATTGAGCTAATGCTATTCCAAGATGATTATTTCAGGAAAGCTCAATGATTGGCATGGCATGGATGGTGAAAGTGGAACCCTCAAAATGCTAAGGACAAAGGATTGGCTCTAGCTCATATGCTCAAGACTCTTCATTTTACATTTTAGTGGTCCAAGATCACATCGAGTCCATAGGAAAAGCCAATACTATCAAGGAGGGATGAGGCGTTGCTTAATGAGCCTCTTGCTTCAAGTGCTTAATGATATGCTCCAAAACCCTCAACTACTTTCTCATATCCACTCTTGACCTAAACCCAAAGCCAAACTCGGTCATACCGATTCTTTCAATCTGGCGCCACCGAGTTTCACTTGTCATAGCCATTGCCAAACCCTAAGCAAATCGGTTCTACCGATAGGGATCTCGGTCTCACCAAGATGGGATTGCAATCTCTCTGTTTCCTTTTCGTAACTTTTTGGTCTCACCGAAAGAGTGGATCGGTCCCACCGAGATTGCAATGCAAACTCTCTGTTTCCTTTTTGTAACTTTTCGGTCTCACCGAAAGAGCAAATCGGTCCCACCGAGTTCGCCTGACCAACTCTCTGGTTAGCTAATTACCAAAATCGGTCTCACCGAGTTTGTGTAATTGGTCTCGCCGAGATTACGTTATGCCCTAACCCTAACCATATCGGTCCTACCGAGTTGCATGTCAGTCCCACTAAAAATCTCTAACGGTCACTAGGTTTACTATTTCGGTCCGACCGAGTTTGTTGATTCGGTCCCACCGAGATTGGTAAATTGTTTAACGGTTGGATTTTGTGTGGAGGCTATATATACCCCTCCACCTCCTCTTCATTCATGGAGAGAGCCATCAGAACACATCTACACTTCCAACTCATATGTTCTGAGAGAGAACCACCTACTCATGTGTTGAGGCCAAGATATTCCATTCCTACCATATGAATCTTGATCTCTAGCCTTCCCCAAGTTGCTTTCCACTCAAATCTTCTTTCCACCAAATCCAAATCCTGTGAGAGAGAGTTGAGTGTTGGGGAGACTATCATTTGAAGCACAAGAGCAAGGAGTTCATCATCAACACACCATTTGTTACTTCTTGGAGAGTGGTGTCTCCTAGATTGGCTAGGTGTCACTTGGGAGCCTCCGAAAAGATTGTGGAGTTGAACCAAGGAGTTTGTAAGGGCAAGGAGATCGCCTACTTCGTGAAGATCTACCGCTAGTGAGGCAAGTCCTTCGTGGGCGATGGCCATGGTGCGATAGACAAGGTTGCTTCTTCGTGGACCCTTCGTGGGTGGAGCCCTCCGTGGACTCGCGCAACCGTTACCCTTCGTGGGTTGAAGTCTCCATCAATGTGGATGTAGGATAGCACCACCTATCCGAACCACAGGAAAAACATCCGTGTCTCCAATTGCGTTTGAACTCTCCAAACCCTTCCCTTTACATTCTTGCAAGTTGCATGCTTTACTTTCCGCTGCCAATATACTCTTTGCATGCTTGCTTGAATTGTGTGATGATCGCTTGACTTGTCCTAAAATAGCTAAAATCTGCCAAGAACTAAAATTGGGAAAAGGTTAAGTTTTTATTTGGTCAAGTAGTCTAATCACCCCCCTCTAGACATACTTTCGATCCTACAAGTGGTATCAGAGCTTTGGTCTCCATTTTCTTTGATTTCCATAGCTTTTGGTGGTCATAGCCTTGGTTTCACAACCTAGGAGAGTATGGCGTCTAGCGAGGGAAATTATCACCGTAGAGGTCCTTACTTTGATGGTACTAATTTTGCTAGTTGGAAGCATAAAATGAAAATGCATATTCTTGGACATAACCCCGCCGTTTGGGCTATTGTGTGTGTTGGTTTGCAAGGTGACTTCTTTGATGGGAGAGAACCAAACCGTGAAGCTACCGCGGATGAGTTGAAGATGTTGCAATACAATGCTCAAGCTTGTGGTATTCTCTTCAACGGATTGTGCCCCGAAGAATTCAACAAAATCAGCCGTCTTGAGAATGCAAAGGAAATTTGGGACACTTTGATTGATATGCACGAAGGTACCGACTCCGTCAAGGAATCCAAATTGGATGTGCTTCAAAGTCAACTTGACAAGTTCAAAATGAAGGATGGCGAAGGTGTCGCTGAAATGTACTCTAGGCTTGCTCTCATCACAAATGAGATTGCCGGCTTAGGAAGTGAAGAGATGACCGATAGATTCATCATCCAGAAGATTCTAAGAGCCTTGGATGGAAAATATGATACCGTGTGCACATTGATCCAAATGATGCCCAATTACAAAGATCTCAAGCCAACGGAAGTAATTGGAAGAATTGTTGCTCATGAGATGTCACTTAAGGATAAAGAGGAACTTCACAACAAATGAAGTGGTGCCTACAAAGCCTCATGTGAAGCCCCTACATCATCAAGTGAGAAACAAAACTTCAATGAAGAATTGAGCTTAATGGTGAAAAACTTCAACAAGTTCTACAAGAGTAGAAGGAAAGATAGAAGCTCCAAGTCAACATCCTACAATGACAAAAGATCTTCTAGTCGAGAGCGAAACTGCTACAATTGTGGAAGACCCGGACACTATTCCAATGAGTGTACGGCTCCCTATAAGAGAAGAGAAGACTCTCCAAAAAGAAGAAGCAAAAGAGAAGAATCACCATCAAGAGAGAGAAGGAGTAGAGATGATCATTATGAACGAAGATACTCACGGAGAAGCAAGGATTCAGAAAGGAAGGAAAAGTCATCAAGGAGCTACACAAAACGAAGACATCAAGCTCATGTTGGTGAATGGGTATCCGGCTCCGACTCCGACAGACACTCCGAGAGAAGTTATCACTCCGATTCCGAATATACTCAAGATGAAGGTGTTGTCGGTCTAGCACTTGTGTCAACCAACTCATACGATATATTTGACTCACCAAATGAAGGAATTGGAAGATGCTTCATGACCAAAGGTCCTAAGATAACACACCCCGAGTATGTTGATTTTAATAGTGATGAAGATGACTTGTTAGGTGATGATGATTTACTTGTTGACAACTCTAGTGATGAATACTATGATGAAACGTCAATTAATCATGCTAATCAAGATAAAACGAATGACAATGATAAGGAGAAGATTGAGGCTCTAACTAAAGAACTAAACACTCTTAAGTTAGCTCATGAAACTATCTTCGAAGATCATCGAGAACTTTTAAGAGCTCATGAGAAGTTACGCTTTGAAAAGCTCAATCTTGAGCAAGAGCATGAGTTTTTAAAGGCAATCAATGATGATCTCCGCAAGAAAAGTTCTTCTTACATTGCCAAGCGTTTACTCTTATCCACTTACATGCCTCAAGTCAAGTCTAGTATCAAGAACAAGAAAGATTCTTCCTCTAGTAGTAACAATGATCATGCTAAATCCAATATTGTTGCTTCTAGTAGTTCTCTTGATTCCACTAATGATTCTCTTAACCAAGTTACACTTGAGCAAGAAAATAGCTTATTGAAGGGAATTATAGAGAATGGAGTGTACAAAAGCCTTGCCGGGAGTAAGCAATTCGAGGAAATTGTGCGCAAGCAAGGAAGGCACCGGAAGAATCAAGGTGTTGGTTTTGAACGAAAGTTCAATGCCAATGGAGTTGAGAGGGAAGAAGATCAATACCCCAAGACAAAGTTTGTTCCTCAACAAGAGAAGTATGATATTTCCTTCAAGGGGACACAAGCTCAAGATGATCTTCCACCACAAGACTACAAGCAAAAAGGCAAGGACAAGCTTCAAGAAGAAATTGATGCATTTGAAGAAGCTCCTAAGACCTTAGTCAAGTGGATTCCCAAGACCACTTCAAGTTCCACTTCATCAAGTACGACTACAACTCCAAGGATTCCCATCAAGATGGTGTGGATCCAAAAGAAGAAGAACTAGAGAGTTCTTGAGGGTGACTCCGCCAACATACTTCACTCTTATCATTTTGGCAAGAACAAGTGCAATCAACTTCCACATCTTGCACTAGTTCAAGGAGTCACAAACCCTCTTGTTGGTAAGACAAGGTACAAGGTAACCTAAAAGTTTTCATGGACATCATCTGTGTGCATCACTCTATGTCTATGGATATCCTTGTTTGTTCCTTGTGGGACTAACCCATGTAGGTATTGAAAGTGCAATTCACTCAAATGGATAGCTCCAAGTGATCTACATCAACATTGAGCATCCACATCTTCAACATCTACATGAAGTCATCATTGACAAAACCCAAGGTTAGTTCATCCCTCTTAGGGGGGATATCACATCTAGGGGGAGCTTTACTCTAAGACTTGAGCTGAAGCAACTCTAAAGATGTGAACACAATAATGCTTTATGTAAAAGTGGTAACCCCACTTGAGCTTAAACGATGAGTATGACCTATGATCAAGTGTTCTCACTTGACTCCTAAGGCAATATACTCATATATAGATGACCTAGTCATCGCCAATTGCTTGATAGATGCTAGAATTGGTTGTGCATGCTTTGTCACATATTTCAATTGCCATTTTATTGTGTGAGCATGTTGGTTGCATATTTTACTCATTCGAGTACATCCACTTGTTGTTTTGATTGTTTGGTTTTATTTTCTTTTGCCAAGTGGATGGACAAGAATGCCTAAGAACCTCCTCTAGCTATCTATGCTTTTCTCGTCTCAAACTCTATTCATGCTACATCACAAAATTTGATCAAGTCAGATTCGAACCACTCTGTATGAGGAGCACTCGGAGTCCCCGATTCGTCATAGACTTAAACTTCCAAAACCTCTTTGTGATTCTCGGTCTGACCGATATCCTACTTTCGGTCCTACCGAGATCATTAAGTTGATCTGAATTTTCGATCTCGGTGCAACCAATTTGAACCATTCGGTCACACCGAGTTGCAATAACTGTATACAGTTTTGCATCTCGGTGCCACCGAGTTGTTCCACTCGGTCACACCGACAGGGTCGGGCTATATATAGTCACGGGCAAAAATTTGGAAATTTCTCCGAACCCCTTTGCCCGCGCAATAGCTCGCTCTGCCAACATGGTCTCCGGATCGTCTCCTCGCCGCCAGCCGCTGGTCTCCATCGCCGTCAACGGTTCAACCCCGCCATTGCCGCTGTAGCGAGTCTCCGCCGAACTAGGTTATGGACTCGATCTTTGTGCTATCCCCAATCTGATTCCTAGCACATAGTGATATTATTGTTTCTAGCCACGATTGAAACACTCCTATCCAGCCAATACGTTCGTAGAATAGGATTGATTCAAAAATTTTAGGGTTAGGTTTCCGTCGAAACCATCTCGGACCCACTGAGTTGAAAAACTCGGTCCCACCAATTTGGCTCATGCCATTGCACAAGTGAGACTCGGTCTGACCGAGAATTACTAATCGGTGTGACCGATTTTGGAACTTTGTGAAACCCTAGCAGTCTCGGTGCCACCGAACTGTGACTCGGTCTGACCGAGTTCACTAGTTTAGGTTCCAAAACTGCTTCGGTATCACCGAGTTTAAAAATCGGTAGATCCGAAATGCTTTCTGTGGGAAACTAAAACTAAGATTTTGAATCATTCTTTTGCAAAAATCTCTGCATTTTGTGATGCTCATCCACTCTACCTCATCTATAAACTATTCACAGGGTCAGCAGTCAGCTTGTTCATCATGTTAGATCAGAGTGACAGCCAGAATGCGTCAGAACAGCAAGTGCACATGAGTGAGGGCACTAGTCCCTCCAGTTCTTCAGATGAAGGCAGCAGGAGCACTCCTAGCAACCTGCCAAAAGCTGCTACCAGACAAAGGAAGAAGAGAACCTCAGACTCAGAGGATGAAGACTATGTGGCAGAATAGGAAGCAACTTCCAAGAGAGTTGTGCTCAAGAAGGAATATGGCCCAACACAGAGCATAAAGCCAGGGATGAAAATCAAAAAGCCAGCAGGTAGGCAGCCTATGCCAAAGGCCAGAGCCTCAACTCAGATTCCTAAAAAGCCTGAACCCAAAGAGGCTGCTGCAGAAGGGAAGAAGAGGAAGGAGAGGGTCAAAAAGACCACTGCTAGAGTGCTTGGGAGATCCTCAATCATGAGAGACTCTGAAGAGGAAGAGGAAGAAGAGGTTGCTGCACCAGCACCTAAGGCACCTAAGCTTATGGGTGATGCTATCAGGACAGGGGCTGCTGCATCAAAGCCCAAAGAAGCACCCAAAGCTGCCTCCAAGCCCAAGTCAGCTCCAAAGAGGAATACAAGGAGCATACCAGCTGCTGAGAAGAACAAGGCCCCAGTGCCTGACATTGCTGAGGAAGAAGAAGGTCAAGTGCTCAGGAAGCTTAAGCCCAAGATCCCAGACCACAATGATGCTCATCCTGTGGCTGAGGACATGAAAATCAGAAGAGATTCAGGGCTCAGGAAGTGGAGAGAAGCAGATCCATATGCTTCAAGGAGAAGAACTGCTGTTGACTACAGGTTCCACACAAAGGAACAACAGGACTTCTATGAGACAGTTTTGCTTGATAAGAAGCCCATTCTTTGTGACATGAGATGGGTTGATTGGGAGTACATCAAGGACAATGAAGAGCACTATCCTGGAGTGTATGACAGCTTCAATGCTTGTGGAGTAGCAGACTTTGTTGGGCAGAAGCTCACAAAGTGGAACAAGGAGCTCATTATGCAATTCTACTCCACAGCACACTTCTATCCAGATGGTAGGATAATGTGGATGTTTGAAGGCACTAGATACCAATCTACAGTTGCTGAATGGGCTCAACTGATCAATGCCCCAGAAGAGCAGGAAGATGACTTGGATATCTATGCCAAGAAGAAGATGGATCACAATTCCATGTCAAACATGTACAAGGAGATCCCAAATGAAGCTCTTGAAACTTTCAAGTTTGGCTCAGTGCATTATCTTCTGTCAGGGCTGCCAACTATCAACTGGATCCTAAGGCACACTCTATTGCCCAAGTCAGGTGATCACAAGATGATCAGAGGCCATGCAATAAATTTGCTTCATATATTTGATGTGCCACAGAAGTTCAAGGTGATGAGCCTCATGGTAGAGACCATTAAGAGGACATCAGCTGATCAGAAGAGGAGCTGTGGATATGCCCCACAAATTCAGGAGTTAATCAACTCAAAGATGGGCACAGGCACATACCTGCTGGACAAGGAACACCTACCCATCCATCCAGCTTTGAGGACAATCAAGTTGTGATGAATGAGAATGAACCATCATCAGTTCAAGCACAAGCAAAGAAGGAGAAGGCAAGGAAGGAGAAAGCTGCCAAGATGCCAACTCAAGAGGAGGCATCTGAGTATTTCTTGAAAACCAAACAAGAGCAGCTTGGTTACTTGATTGCATCCACACTGAGGATTGAGAAAGGACTGGCCACCCTCACTCAGAATCAGCAGAGCTTAGAGAGGATCATAGAACAAAAGTTCTATGACATGGATGTCAAAGTAACAGAGATCCAGTCTGCAGTGGAGCAACTTCAAGATGACATGCAGGAGAGGAGAGGGAAGACTACAACTGATGCATTTGCCAGAGTGCCACGAGCTCCGAGGTCGACTGCAGTGCCAGCTCCTGACACCAGAGCCACCATCTCAGCTCCAGCTACAGCACCAGCCCAACCAGCTCCAGCATCTACCTCAGCTTCAACTCCAACCATGTCTACAGAAGGCTTCGTCCTTGGAGTGATCCAGACTCCACCACCACCAGAAGATCAAGCCTGAGAGTCGATCTAGCACTATGCATTTTCTAGGAACTTTTTGGTAACTTGTTGCCAAAGGGGGAGAAAAATGTATAGATCATAGGCTTCGAGAGAGAGAGAGTGTTGCTTTTATTCTCTCCTGCTTTATTTGGTGTTTTTCAAACTTTGTTTGCTTTTGTGTGAGATACTTTGATATGCTTGTGAGACATTGATGATCATGTGTTTGATCATAAACTACACTTAAGCATGCTTGATATTATCCTATCTATCTTATGTGATCATTCATTTTTCTTGGTGATGAGTGCATGCACTTAATTCTTATCATTTTGAGCGCTCCACCAAGATGTATGTGACATAGAAGAGTAACCCATGACTCTAACTCCTTGTGCATTTGCAGTCCAAAGCAAACTTTGAATATGCACAAATTTAGGGGGAGCTTTTACTTATCACATACTTCTCAAAGCAATGATATATTTCATTCTTATTATTTGTCAAAGCTTTGATCTATATGTTGTCATCAATTACCAAAAATGGGGAGATTGAAAGTGCAACTATCCCTAGGTGGTTTTGGTAATTCATAACAACATATAGCTCATTGAGCTAATGCTATTCCAAGATGATTATTTCAGGAAAGCTCAATGATTGGCATGGCATGGATGGTGAAAGTGGAACCCTCAAAATGCTAAGGACAAAGGATTGGCTCTAGCTCATATGCTCAAGACTCTTCATTTTACATTTTAGTGGTCCAAGATCACATTGAGTCCATAGGAAAAGCCAATACTATCAAGGAGGGATGAGGCGTTGCTTAATGAGCCTCTTGCTTCAAGTGCTTAATGATATGCTCCAAAACCCTCAACTACTTTCTCATATCCACTCTTGACCTAAACCCAAAGCCAAACTCGGTCATACCGATTCTTTCAATCCGGTGCCACCGAGTTTCACTTGTCATAGCCATTGCCAAACCCTAAGCAAATCGGTTCTACCGATAGGGATCTCGGTCTCACCGAGATGGGATTGCAATCTCTCTGTTTCCTTTTCGTAACTTTTCGGTCTCACCGAAAGAGCGGATCGGTCCCACCGAGATTGCAATGCAAACTCTCTGTTTCCTTTTTGTAACTTTTTGGTCTCACCGAAAGAGCAAATCGGTCCCACCGAGTTTGCCTGACCAACTCTCTGGTTAGCTAATTACCAAAATCGGTCTCACCGAGTTTGTGTAATTGGTCTCACCGAGATTACGTTATGCCCTAACCCTAACCATATCGGTCCTACCGAGTTGCATGTCAGTCCCACTGAAAATCTCTAACGGTCACTAGGTTTACTATTTCGGTCCGACCGAGTTTGTTGATTTGGTCCCACCGAGATTGGTAAATTGTGTAACAGTTGGATTTTGTGTGGAGGCTATATATACCCCTCCACCTCCTCTTCATTCATGGAGAGAGCCATCAGAACACATCTACACTTCCAACTCATATGTTCTGAGAGAGAACCACCTACTCATGTGTTGAGGCCAAGATATTCCATTCCTACCATATGAATCTTGATCTCTAGCCTTCCCCAAGTTGCTTTCCACTCAAATCTTCTTTCCACCAAATCCAAATCCTGTGAGAGAGAGTTGAGTGTTGGGGAGACTATCATTTGAAGCACAAGAGCAAGGAGTTCATCATCAACACACCATTTGTTACTTCTTGGAGAGTGGTGTCTCCTAGATTGGCTAGGTGTCACTTGGGAGCCTCCGAAAAGATTGTGGAGTTGAACCAATGAGTTTGTAAGGGCAAGGAGATCGCCTACTTCGTGAAGATCTACCGTTAGTGAGGCAAGTCCTTCATGTGCGATGGCCATGGTGCGATAGACAAGGTTGCTTCTTCGTGGACCCTTCGTGGGTGGAGCCCTCCGTGGACTCGCGCAACCGTTACCCTTCGTGGGTTGAAGTCTCCATCAACGTGGATGTAGGATAGCACCACCTATCCGAACCACGGGAAAAACATCCGTGTCTCCAATTGCCTTTGAACTCTCCAAACCCTTCCCTTTACATTCTTGCAAGTTGCATGCTTTACTTTCCGCTGCCAATATACTCTTTGCATGCTTGCTTGAATTGTGTGATGATCGCTTGACTTGTCCTAAAATAGCTAAAATCTGCCAAGAACTAAAATTGGGAAAAGGTTAAGTTTTTATTTGGTCAAGTAGTCTAATCACCCCCTCTAGACATACTTTTGATCCTACAATCTTGTTACTCTTGGGTGTTTCAGCACCCTAGACGGTTGAGGTCACTGCGAGCCATATTCCATTGTGGTGAAGCTTCGTGGTGTCGTTGGGAGCTTCCAATTAAGTTGTGGAGATTGCCCCAACCTTGTTTGTAAAGGTTCGGTCGCCGCCTCCAAGGGCACCAATAGTGGAATCACGGCATCTCGCATTGTGTGAGGGCGTGAGGAGAATACGGTGGCCCTAGTGGCTTCTTGGGGAGCATTGTGCCTCCACACCGCTCCAACGGAGACGTACTTCCTCTCAAAGGGAAGGAACTTCGGTAACACATCCTCGTCTCCACTGGCTCCACTCTTGGTTATCTCTTACCTTTACTTGTGCAAGCTTATTTTGTGTTGTATCCCTTGCTTGCTTGTGTGCTTGTTGTTGTTGCATCATATAGTTTGCTCACCTAGTTGCATATCTAGACAACCTACTTTGATGCAAAGTTTAAATTGGTAAAGAAAAGCTAAAAATTGTTAGTTGCCTATTCACCCCCCTCTAGTCAACTATATCGATCCTTTCAATTGGTATCAGATCCTCGTCTCTTTATTAAGGACTTTACCGTCCGAAGAGTATGGTTGACACCGTAGACGGTGAGGAGGAGCACCCCGGTGTGATTCCGTCCTCGTCTACGGCCGATGGGGGATCCTCGGTCTCTCTTGAGGAGTTCAATTCAGCTTTGGACAGATTGGAAACCTCCATGATGACCGAGGTTGAAGGCATGTTCAACAAATTCTTAGAAGGTCTTAAATTATCCACCGCACCAATGAAAGTGGGTGATCCCGCTAACAAGGTGACGGATGCTAACTCCGACAGGGGGGAACTACTAGTGATAAAGTTCCTTTATCTAGTGGTAGAAGTGGAAATGGCATCTTTGCCCATGTTGAGCCTCCAATTACTTATGGAGTACCGGTTCCCTCCACTCATTTGAATCATGTTGGTCCTCCTCCTAAGTTTGTGAAAAATGAGGATTTTGCCTCTTGGGTCTATCGCTTTAAACATCATTTAAATCATAGTAATACTAATCTTTGGAGAATCATTGAGCAAGGTTTATACCCGCATGACCCAAGCAACTTCACTCCTAGAGAAGCCACGTATAATCAATTCAACGAGTCTGCTCTCTTCATCATCCAAGATGCAATTCCACCCGGAGATATTGCACATCTCCGACCCTTCGCTGTGGCCAAGGAAGCATGGCAACATGTTGTTTCCATTTACAAGGGAAGCGCAAGCATTCAATGCTCCAACTATGAAGTGGTGCAAGATGAAGCCGATGAGTTTGCGATGAACGAAGATGAAGAACCTCATGAGCTCTACCGGAGATTAACCAGTCTCACGGTCTCACTCCGAGATCATGGGAGCAAGGATACAAATGACAATTGGATCAAGCGCAAGCTTCTCAAGGCCATGGTGCCCTATCATAAGGCCATGTCATCCATCATCCATCAAAGGCCGGGCTTCCATACCTTGTCCTCAAGTGAAGTGTTGGATGATTTTGTTGCTATGAGAATCTTGGACAAGACCGCTGACAATGCAGTGTTGCGTTCTCAGCGGGTAAAGAAACCCAACCTTGCTTTGAAGGCCAAGGCTAGTGTGGAAGAAGAGGATGAAGAGGAAGAAGAGGAGAGTAACCCCAAAGACACAAAATATGCTTATCGTGAGTACATGGCTCTCGCTTCAAGGAAATTTTGGAGCAAGAAGAACTCAAGGCCCAACTTCAACAAGAACAACTCAAGTAGCGCCAAGGGCAAGCAACGTATGAGGACATGCTATAATTGTGGCAATGTGTGCCACTTTATTGCGGAGTGCCCTTATGAGAAGAGGGAAGACAGTGGCGGGAAGCTTATCCGAAAAGACAAGGCCAAGTCCTTCCCCAACAATATCAACTTCACCAAGAAGACTCCTCCCTAGGGGTTGGTGGCACAAGAAGAGTACAATGAGGATGAGGATGATGATGAAGATGGTGAAACAGTTGCCATGGCCTCCGTGGCCATTGCCACAACTCCACAGGTGTCCCTCTACGATTCACCCAACGAGAACATCACCGCCAAGTGCCTCATGGCCAAAGCCACCAACAAGGTAACCCCCAACATCAAAACCACCATCACTACTAATCCCTCTTTGATGGATTGCATTGATGAAAGTGAGGGGTCTAATGAGGAAGAAAATGAATTTGAGTCTTTTATGAGTAAGCTCAAGGATAAATCCAAGAAGCATTTTGTTGCTCTCTTGGAACAACTTGGTGAAGCCAATGACATGATCGAGGCTCACGAAGAAACCATCTCTAAGATGGAGGGGCATAGTCGTGACTATGCCGATGAGATATCATACCTCTCTAATGCGCTTGAGGAAGAGCGTGGTCATCATTTGGCTCTTGAGGAGTCACACAATGATGATCATGCTAAATTAAAGAAAGATCTTGATCATGCTCTTGTTGTATCTCGTGTGCTCAATTCCGAGAAGGCCATACTTGGGTTTGATCTTGCTAGACTCAAGGAGGAGTTTGATATACTTGACAAGGCTCACAAGGCCTTGAAGGGTAGTCATGCTATCCTTAAAGATTCTCATGCTCAACTCCAAGTGAAGCTAACCAAGGAGAAAGCCACATTTCCTCATATGGTTCTAATTGATAATGCAAATGCTACTAACCCGTGTTGTGAGCATGTGCATCTTGTGGAGGAGAATGCAAAGTTGAAGGAGCAACTTGAGAAAGGCCTTATGTCTTGCATACAAGGTGAGAAGAACCTCAATGACCTTTTGAGAAATCAAAAGGAAGTTGTGGGCAAGGAGGGAATTGGGTTTGCACCCAAGTCCAAGAACAAGAAGAAGAATGACAAGGCCAAACGACCTCCTCCTCTCAAGCAAACTTTTGTGAAGGAGGGAGAGGGTGCTTCTTAGGAGAAGAAGAACAATGCGAAGGGTGGTGGTGTCAAGAAGGGCAATGCCACCCCTTCCAACAAAGCCGGTGACTTTGACCCTTCTTATGTGTTATGCCATGCTAGTGATGGCCATGTTTATGCTAAATTTGTTGGTTCTCCTTATGAGTACATTTAATGGCCTATTTGGGTTCCTAAGACCCTTGTTACTAACATCAAAGGACCCATTACAAAATGGGTACCTAAAACCAAGCATTGATCTCTTGTAGGTGTTTGCTTCCAGTGGGGGATCATGGTTGCTTGATAGTGGAGCCACAAATCATATGAGCGGAAGCAAGGACTTTGTGGTGGACGTGCACAAGATTTAATCTATGCCCACCAATGTCGAGTGGGGTGATGCCACGTCTTCTAAGGTATTGGGTCTTGGCAAGGTTGTCATTTCTCATGATCTCACGATCAAGAAGGTCATGCTTGTTGAGTCCCTTACATACAATTTACTTTCCGTTCGTCAAACTTGCACTCATGGGCTTTGCCACCTCTAATATTGATACCGTGGCTCTCTTGTGGAACAAGATTCTTAAAGTAGCCTTTCTTGGGCATGTCAAGAACGGTACCTATGTGATTAACTTTTTGGAGCGAACCACTAAGACCGCAACATGCCTAATGGCTAAAGTTGACATGGGATGGCTTTGGCATCGCCATTTAGCCCATGTCAATATGAGATCTTTGCAAAGTATTCTCAAGGGGGACCATGTCCGTGGACTAACAAATGTCAGTTTTGCCAAAGATCGTGCTTGCAGTGCTTGTATCGAAGGAAAGCTACATGAGAAGGCTCACCCTCCCACGACTATCATCTACTCGAAGAGGCCCTTGGAGCTCCTTCACTTGGATCTCTTTGGACCTCCATCCTTTGACAGTCTTGGGGGTAGAAAGTATTGCTTGGTGATTGTTGATGATTATTCAAGATACACTTGGGTATATTTCTTCAATAGGAAGAGTGAGACCCAACAAACCATCATCGGCTTTGCAAATGAAGCTCAACGTCAACACAATGCAAAGATCTTGACGATAAGAAGTGACAATGGCACCGAGTTCAAGAACTACACCTTGGATGAGTTTCTTACTGATGAGGGGATCAAGCATCAATATTCTGCACCTTACACCCCTCAACAAAATGGTGTAGCGGAGAGGAAGAACCGGACGTTGATGGATGCGGCAAGGACCATGATGACGGAGTTCAAGTCTCCATACAACTTTTGGGCCGAAGCCATCAACACCACTTGTCATGCATCCAATCGGCTCTACCTCCGCAAAGGCTTGAACAAGACTCCATATGAGATATTCACCGGTAACAAGCCCAACCTCAAGTACTTCCGGGTGTTCGGGTGTAAGTGTTTCATTCTCAAGAAAGGTGTTCGTTTGTCTAAATTTGAGGCTAGAGCTCATGAGGGAATATTTGTTGGTTATGCAAAAAACTCTCATGCTTACTGTGTCCTAAGTCCACGGGACTTATTGAGGAGACATGTAACATGGAGTTTGATGAGAATAACAGCTCCCAAGTGGAGGAAAGTGGTACTTGTGATGTAGGTGATGAAATTCCTCCCCAAGCCATAAGAAGAATGGGAGTTGGTCATATCCTACCCATTGAGGAACCCCTTGGGGCCGAAGGAGAAGGACAATGTTCCACTCAAGTGGAACCATCACCAACCAAAGACCCACACTCTTCCGAAGAACAAAGTGAAGGCCCTCAACCTAATGTACAAGATCAAGGGCAAGATCAACCTCAAGATGGTGATGGACCACCGAGGATGCCCAAGGTCAAGTTCTCACCACCGAGCAAGTTCAAGATCAAGAGCAAGCTCACGATCAAGAACAAGCTCAAGACGACGCTCAAGATGATCAAGTTACCGCTCCTCAACTATCTCCCAAAGAGGAATTGGAGTGTCGTGCCACCAAGATTGCACCTAAGCTCACTACCAAAGATCATCTCATGAAAAATGTGCTTGGAAGCTTAAGAAAGGGGGTAAGCACTCATAGACAATTAGCAAACTATTGTGAACATCACACGTTTGTCTCTTGTGTTGAACCCCAAAAGGTCTATGAGGCGCTCGAGGATCCGGATTGGCTCAATGCCATGCATGAAGAACTCAACAACTTCGAGCACAACAAGATGTGCAGATTGGTGCCTAGGCCAACGGGGAACCATAATGTCATTGGAACCAAGTGGATATTCAAGAACAAGCAAGATGCTCATGGAATTATCGTTCGCAACAAGGCTCATTTGGTAGCACAAGGCTACTCCCAAGTCGAGGGTATCGACTACGGTGAAACCTTTGCTCCCATTGCTCGCCTTGAATCTATTCGTTTGTTGATTACTTATGCTTCTCATCATAACTTCAAGTTGCAACAAATGGATGTGAAGAGTGTTTTTCTTCATGGTACTATTAATGAGTTGGTATATGTCAAACAACCCCCGGGGTTTGAGGATCCCGAGTTCCCCAATCATGTGTAGCAACTCGATAAGGCACTCTATGGCCTTAAACGAGCCCCACGTGCATGGTATGAGCACCTTACCGAGTTGTTGCAAGATCATGGGTTTGAAATTGGGAAAATCAATCCACACTTTTTACTAAGAAGGTCAAAAGGGAGTTGTTTGTATGCCAACTATATGTTGATGATATTATCTTTGGTTCCCCTAACAAAGCTTTCAATGAGGAATTTGCCGCTCTCATGACCTCGAAGTTCAAGATGTCCATGATGGGAGAGTTGAATTTCTTTCTCGGGTTCGAAATCAAGCAAAGAAGAGAAGGAACCTTCATCAACCAAGCCAAATACACTCAAGACATGCTCAACAGGTTCAAGCTAAGTGATGTCAAGCTGGCTTCCACCCCAATGCCCGTCAAATGCCAACTTGACATAGATCCCAATGGTAAAGTGGTGGATCAAAAGGTATATCCCTCCATGTTTGGCTCCTTGCTTTACCTTTGTGCATCTAGACCGGATATCATGTTGAGTATGGGAATTTGTGCACGGTTTCGAGCCGCACCTAAGGAAAGCCACTATGTGGCGGTCAAGCGAATCTTTCGATATTTGGCTCATACCCCAAACTTTGGCTTATGGTACCCAAGAGGAGCTAACTTCAACCTCGTGAGCTTTTTGGACTCGGATTGGGCGGGAGACAAAGTGGATAGGAAGTCAACTTTCGGAGGATGCCAATTTCTTGGTTGTTCTTTGGTGAGTTGGTCTTCTAAGAAGCAAAGTTGTGTGTCTCTCTCATCCACCAAAGCGGAGTATGTGGCCGCCGGTAGTTGTTGTGCTCAACTTCTTTGGATGAGGCAAACTTTAAAGGATTACGATGTCATTTTCGAGAAAGTGCCTCTTTGGTGTGATAATGAGAGTGCCATCAAGATCTCTCTCAACCCGGTGCAACACTTCAAGATGAAGCATATTGAGATTTGGTATCACTTCATCCGGGATCACATTAGGCGAGGGGAGATCGAGCTCAACTATGTCAACACTCATGATAACCTTGCAGATATCTTCATGAAGCCCTTGGATGAGGCAAGATTTCGTGAGTTAAGGCATGAGTTAAATATCATTGATTCGAGCAATGTGGCTTGAACCCTTGCACACCCCACCATGCTCATCTTGACATATTGTTTAGGCGTAGGC
This sequence comes from Triticum monococcum, assembly GCA_034509565.1. Classification (NCBI taxonomy): domain Eukaryota; kingdom Viridiplantae; phylum Streptophyta; class Magnoliopsida; order Poales; family Poaceae; genus Triticum; species Triticum monococcum. The sequence continues at coordinate 588,199,987 of CM067843.1, read as the reverse complement.
ATGGACATAGGGGGAGTGTTGTTCTCTCAATGAACTCTCCCTCCCCCCATTATGCATAAATTGATCAACTCTTTCACATTAGCCATTTTTTATGGTACTTGTGCTTCAAAGACGAGTTTTGGTCATGGGCCCAAGGATAATTCTTCGCGGTGCCATACCAATTGACTCAAACATAGGTGGCTCCGGCCACCGCTCTCTCTTTGGAGAGGTTGTGTTTCGTGTTTGGTCCTTGTTGTCTTTTGCCTTCCTTTCAGCCATGTTTGTGTTTGAGTTGCCTCATGTATGTGTGCTCTTTTGCGTGTCCTGTTGCTTGAAGGTTGCATTGCAAAGGCTTGTTCTTCTTTTCTTGTTGAAACATGCACTTTCTTGGGGTACGGTACTACCGTGGAAAGCGACGTTACTACCACAGGAGATGGGTTGCCCTGTGTGTGCACAGCGGCATCCAGGCACGGTACTACCGCTTCCATCATGGCAGTAATTTTTTACTGCCGCTGGAAGAGCAGTACTACCGCCCTGTGTGTGGTACTTCCTCCCGGGCGGTGCTGCCGCGCCGTCACGAGCGGGTGGGGGTTAAGAGTGGGGCAGGGGGAGTTCCAACTCCCCAATACCCATTCATCTCTTTTCCCCACTCTCTCTCTCTCTCTCCTGCCTAAGAACGGCGATGGAGGACCTCGTCGAATCTCCATATCCGGCCGCTCTCCTCGCATTTCGACCGATGGGATCGTTCCCCACCTCGCCCTCTTGCCATGGAACCCGGTATCTCCCCTAGTCCCTCTCTTTTTGTTCCGTTCTTATGCTTCTAGGTCTTGGGGAGATTCATGTGTAGTTTGTGTGATTTTCGGCTAAATCTTTGCAGGAGGAGATTGTAGGAGAGTGCTAGTGCAGTAGGTATGCTATTTGGTGTGATACAACAGTGTAGTTTTGATCAATGGTAGTACCGATCTACTTTTGCGGATATTTTTAGATCCGGAGATGTTGTTCTTGAGGGATTTGAATCCATGCGGTACTACCGCTCCACCTGGAGCGGTACTACCGCTCGCTCGCCCGAGAACCGTCCTCGTGCGGTATTATCGCTTCACTGGAGCGCTATTACCACCTAGGGCGCGGAAGTAAAATTTTACTTCCGCTCCAGGAGCGGTACTACCGTGCCACCCCGACACAGTACTACCACGGCTAGAGCGGTAGTAAACTTTTACTTCCGCATGCTGGTCCAGTACTACCATGGAGTTGAAAATTATGATGTTTTATCCTCCCAATCCCATTTCTACTTGTTTCATTTGGTCTTTGCAATAATCCTTCTCGCTTTTCTCGTGTTTGTGTTGTGTGTCATAGGTGGTGGATCCGGTTCCAATGTCCAGCGCTCGAATCCCAGCCGTGACACGAGCTCAAAGCGCCTTCGCAACCAAGAGGCTCCAGAGGGCTCCAGTGCCCCATAACGCAGAACCAAGTCCACAGCTACCAAGCACAAGGAGCCAACTCTTGGCATGGATGAGTGCTACCTCTTGAGCATGCGTTGGTTTTCCCTTGAAGAGGAAAGGGTGATGTGGCAAAGTAGCGTAAGTATTTCCCTCAGTTTTTGAGAATGAAGGTATCAATCCAGTAGGAGATAACATGCAAGTCACCTAGTACCTGCACCAACAATCAAGAACCTCGCAACCAACGCGATAAAGGGGTTGTCAATCCCTTCACGGTCACTTACGTAAGTGCGATCTGATAGAGATAGTAATATAAATATTTTTGTTATTTTTGTTATATAGATTGGAAAGTAAAGATTGCAAAATAGTAAATAAGATGCGATAATAAAAGAGATGCAATATAATAAGAAAGAGACCTGAGGGCCATAGGTTTCACTAGTGTCTTCTCTCATGATAGCATGTATTACGGTGGGTGAACAAATTACTGCCGAGCAATTGATAGAAGAGCACATAGTTATGAGAATATCTAGGCAATGATTATGAAATATAGGCATCATGTCCGTGTTAAGTAGACCAAAACGATTCTGCATCTACTACTATTACTCCACACATCGACCGCTATCCAACATGCATCTAGAATATTAAGTTCATAAGAACAGAGTGACGCTTTAGGCAAGATGACATGATGTAGAGGGATAAACTCAAGCAATATGATATAAACCCCATCTTTTTATCCTTGATGGCAATAATACAATACGTGCCTTGCTGCCCCTACTATCACTGGGAAAGGACACTGCAAGATTGAGCCCAAAGCTAAGCACTTCTCCCATTGCAAGAAAGATTAATCTAGTAGGCCAAACTAAACCGATAATTTGAAGAGACTTGCAAAGATATAAAATCATGCATATAACAATTCACAGAAGAACCAAATATTGTTCATAGATAAACTTGATCATAAATCCACAATTCATTGGACCACGGCGAACACACCGCAAAAAGTATTACATCGAATAGATCTCCAAGAACATCGAGGAGAACTTTGTATTGAGAACCAAAGAGAGAGAAGAAGCCATCTAGCTAATAACTATGGACCCGAAGGTCTATGGTAAACTACTCACACATCATCGGAGAGGCTATGGTGTTGATATAGAAGCCCTCCGTGATCGAATCCCCCTCCGACAGATCACCGGAAAAGGCCCCAGATGGGATCTCACGGGTACAGAAGGTTGCGGCGGTGGAAAAGTGGTTTCGTGGCTCCCCCTTATGTTTTTGGGGTATAAGAGTATATATAGGCAAAAGAAGTACGTCGGTGGAGCTCTGTGGGGCCCACAAGGGTGGGGGGCGCACCTACCCCGCGGGGCGCGCCCTCCTGCCTCGTGGAAGCTTCGCGGAGTTCTAGACTTCCACTCCAAGTCTCCTGGTTTGCATTTGTTCCAAGAAAGATCCTCGCTAAGGTTTCATTCTGTTTGGATTCCGTTTGATATTCCTTTTCTGCGAAACACTAAAATAGGCAAAAAAACAAAAACTGGCACTGGGCCTCCGGTTAATAGGTTAGTCCCAAAGATAATATAAAAGAGCATATTAATGCCCATTAAACATCCAAAACAAATAATATAATAGCATGGAACAATAAAAAATTATAGATACGTTGGAGACGTATCAAGCATCCCCAAGCTTAATTCTTGCTCGTCCTCGAGTAGGTAAATGATAAAAAACAGAACTTTTGATGTGGAATGCTACCTAACATAATTTCAATGTAATTTTCTTTATTGTGGCATGAATGTTCAGATCCAAAGATTCAAGACAAAAGTTTAATATTGACAAAAAATAATAATACCTCAAGCATACTAACCAAGCAATTATGTCCCTTCTCTCTTTTTCTCTCATTTTTTTGTTTGGGCCTTCTCTCTTTTTTTGGCCTCCTTCTTTTCATCTGGAGTCTCATCCCGACTTGTGGGGGAATCATAGTCTCCATCATCCTTTCCTCACATGGGACAATGCTCTAATAATGAAGATCATCACACTTTTATTTAATTACGACTCAAGAATTACAACTCAATACTTAGAACAAAATATGACTCTACGTGAATGCCTTCGGCGGTGTACCGGGATGTGCAATGAATCAAGAGTGACATGTATAAAAAAAATTATGAATGGTGGTCATGCCACAAATACGATTTCAACTACATGATCATGCAAAGCAATATGACTATGATGAAGCTTGTCATAATAAACAGAACGGTGGAAAGTTGCATGGCAATATATCTCGGAATGGCTATGGAAATGCCATAATAGGTAGGTATGGTGGCTATTTTGGGGAAGGTAAATGGTGGGTTTATGGTACCGGCAAAAGTTGCGTGGCACAAGAGAGGCTAGCAATGGTGGAAGGGTGAGAGTGTGTATAATCCACGAACTCAACATTAGTCATAAAGAACTCACATACTTATTGCAAAAATCTACAAGTCATCAAAACCAAGCACTACGCGCATGCTCGTAGGGGGATAGATTGGTAGGAAAAGACCATCGCTCGTCCCCGACCGACACTCATAAGGAAGGCAATCAAAGAACACCTCATGCTTCAAATTTGTCACACAACGGTTACCATACGTGCATGCTACGGGACTTGCCAACCTCAACACAAGTATTTCTCAATTTCACAATTACTCAACTAGCACGACTCTAATATTACCATCTTTATATCTCAAAAGAATTATCAAGTATTAAACTATTCAATGCACTCTATATGAAAGTTTTTATTATACCCATCTTGGATGCCCGTCATATTAGATTAATTTCATAACCAAAGCAAATTACCATGCTGTTCTAAAAAGACTCTCAAAATAATATAAGTGAATCATGAGAGATCAATAATTTCTATAAAATAAAACCATCACCGTGCTCTAAAAAGATATAAGTGAAGCACTAGAGCAAAATTATCTAGCTCAAAAGATATAAGTGAAGCACATAGAGCATTCTAATAAATTCTGATTCATGTGTGTCTCTCCCAAAAGGTGTGTACAACAAGGATGATTATGGTAAAATAAAAAGAAAAGACTCAAATCATACAAGATGCTCCAAGCAAAACACATATCATGTGGTGAATAAAAATATAGCCTCAAGTAAAGTTACCGATAGATGAAGACGAAAGAGGGGATGCCTTCCGGGGCATCCCCAAGCTTAGGCTTTTGGTTGTCCTTGAATTTTACCTTGGGGTGCCTTGGGCATCCCCAAGCTTAGGCTCTTGCCACTCTTTGTTCCAAAATCCATCAAATCTTTACCCAAAAACTTGAAAACTTCACAACACAAAACTCAACAGAAAATCTCATGAGCTCCATTAGTATAAGAAAGCAAACCACCACTTTAATATACTGTAATTAACTCATTTTTATTTATATTGGTGTTAAACCTACTGTATTCCAACTTCTCTATGGTTAATACCACCCGATACTACCCATAGATTCATCAAAATATACAAGCAACACACGAAAAACAGAATCTGTCAAAAGCAGAACAGTGTGTAGCAATCTATAGGTTTCAAATACTTCTGTAACTCCAAAAATTCTGAAAAATTAGGATGACCTAGATAATTTGTATATTGATCTACTGCAGTTGGAATTTTCTATTTTATCGCTCTCAGGTAAAAAATGAAAATTATTTTCGTGAGCGTATACTTTCTATTTTTATCAGCAAGATCAAACAACAATCACCCAAGAAGATCCTAAAGGCTTTACTTGGAACAAACACTAATTAAAGCATAGAAAAACACAATCATAATAGAGGCTAGATAAATTATTTATTACTAAACATGAACAAAAAGTAAAGAACAAAAAATAAAATTGGGTTGCCTCCCAACGAGCGCTATTGTTTAACGCCCCTAGCTAGGCAAAGAGATTTCAATGATGCTCACATAAAAGACAAGAATTGAAGCACAAAGGGAGCATCATAAAACACGTGACAAACACATCTAAGTCTAACATACTTCCTATGCATAGGCATCTTATAGGCAAACAAATTATCAAGGCACAAAAACTAGCATATGCAAGGAAGCGGAAAGAAATAATAGCAATCTCAACATAAGAAACGACGGAAGGATCCGCACCCCGCCGATCAGACATCTCATCGCCATCGTCGAAGAAACGACAGAAGGATAACGATCTTCGAAGTTGAACAGTGTGTACCCTGGTCTCTAGCCCGGAGGTGGAAACCCATCAAGAGAAGAGCTCGGACTCGACCCATGACGCAGGATCCGACCTTGAGTCGGCCCAACTGCCTACGGGCACAAGCCCGAACACTATGCAACCAGATCCAGACATAACCCAGGCATGGTTTGCCGCCGCCGACGCTCCGGACTCATGGCAAATGGGAATGATAAAAAAAAATCCCACCCACCTCCCATACCGAATACTCCCCAGACATGGGAAGTCCGGAGGTATGGGACCTAATGTACATCAAGCAGCAGCCTCAAGAAATGGTCCATCATTACTGGTCTAGATTCCTCTTGGTCAAAAACAAGATGACGGACTGCCGTGACGAAGAAATAATTGAGGCCTTTTAGTTCAACTACCGGGACGAGGGAATCCTAAACGCCCTTGTTGGGGAACGCAGTATTTCAAAAAATTTACCTACGACCACACAAGATCCACCTAGGAGATGCATAGCAACAAGACGGGAGAGTGTGTCCATGTACCCTCATAGACCAAAAGCGGAAGCGTTATGTCAACGCGGTTGATGTAGTCGTACTCTTCGCGATCCAATCACGATCCAACCTATGAAGTACCGAACGCACGCCACCTTCGAGTTCTGCACACGTTCAGAGCGATGACGTCCCTCGGGCTCTTTATTCAGCAGAGGTTCGGGGATGTAGATGAGTTCTGTCAGCATGACGGCGTGATGACGGTGTTTATGATGTGATCCGCGCAGGGCTTCGCCTAAGCACTACGACAATATGATCTAAGGTGTAATCTGTGGAGGGGGCACCACACACGGCTAAGACAATTGATCTTGTGTGTTCTAGGGTGCCCCTGCCTCTGTATATAAAGGAGGATAGGGGGAGCCGGCCGGCCCCCGGTAGGGCGCGCCAGGAGAGAGGAGTCCTACTAGGACTCCAAGTCCTAGTAGGATTCCACTTGGTGGAAGGGGGAAGAAAGAAGGGAGAGGGAAAGGGCAGCCGCGCCCCCTCCCCTAGTCCTATTCGGACTCCCCATGGGGGGCCACCTCCTCGTGGCCTGCCCTCTCTCTCTCCCCTAAGGCCCATGTTGGCCCATTACTTCTCCGGGTGGGTAACCCCTCTGGCACTCTGTTTTTACCCGGTACCTCTCGGAACTCTTCCGGTGTACGAATAACATCGTCTAATATATCATTCTTTATGTCTTGAGCATTTTGAGAATCCTCGTCATGTCCGTGATCTCATCCAGGACTCCGAACAACATTCGGTCATCAAAATACATAACTCATATAATACAAAATCGTCATAGAATGTTAAGCGTGCGGACCCTACGGGTTTGAGAACTATGTAGACATGACTAAGACACCTCTCCGGTCAATAACCAATAGCGGAACCTGGATGCTCATATTGGTTCCTACATATTCTACGAAGATCTTTATCGGTCAAACCGCATAACAACATACGTTATTCCCTTTGTCATAGGTATGTTACTTGCCCGAGATTCAATCGTCGGTATCCTCATACCTAGTTCAATCTCGTTACTGGAAAGTCTCTTTACTCGTTCTGTAATGCATCATCCCATAACTAACTCATTAGTCACATTGCTTGCAAAGCTTAAAGTGACGTGCATTACCAAGATGGCCCAAAGATACCTCTTCGATACACGGAGTGACAAATCCTAATCTCGATCTATGCAAACTCAACAAACACCATTGGAGACACCTATAGAGCATCTTTATAATCACCCAGTTACATTGTGACATTTGATAGCACACAAAGTGTTCCTCCGATATTCAAGAGTTGCATAATCTCATAGTCAGAGGAATATGTATAAGTCATGAAGAAAGCAATAAAACTAAACAATCATTATGCTAAGCTAACGGATGGGTCTTGTCCATCACATCATTCTGTAATGATGTGATCCCGTTGATCAAATGACAACACATGTCTATGGTTAGGAAACTTAACCATCTTCGATTAACGAGCTAGTCTAGTAGAGGCTTACTAGGGACACTCTGTTTTGTCTATGTATCCACACATGTATCAAGTTTCCGGTTAATACAATTCTAGCATGAATAATAAACATTTTCATGATATAAGGAAATATAAATAACAACTTTATTATTGCCTCTAGGGCTTATTTCCTTCAGTCTCCCACTTGCACTAGAGTCAATAATCTAGTTCACACCGTCATGTGATTTAACACTAATAGTTCACATCTTTATGTGATTAGTTCATAACGCCACATGACTAACACCCAAAGGGTTTACTAGAGTAAATAATCTAGTTCACATTGCTATGTGATTAACACCCAAAGAGTACTAAGGTGTGATCATGTTTTGCTTGTGAGAGAAGTTTAGTCAACAGGTCTGTCACATTCAGAGCCGTATGTATTTTGCAAATTTTCTATGTCTACAATGGTCTGCATGGAGCTACTATAGCTAATTTCTCCCACTTACAATATGTATCTAGATTGAGACTCAGAGTCATCCGGATCGGTGTAAAAGCTTGTATTGACGCAACTCTTTACGATGAACTCTTTATTACCTCCATAACCGAGAAATATTTCCTTAGTCCCACTACAAAAAAGACACACCCGTGACAGTTTGGGCCGAATGAATTTTTTTCCTGTCATGCTTATGACACTTCTATGAAAATAATTCTGACAAAACCTGGTATCATCATAGATGTGGTGGGCTCCTACTTCTATGACAAAAAATCATGACAGAAATGGGCTTTTTGTTCTGGGCGGGCCGGAGACGCAGCTGCATGACATTCTTTGGGCCGTCCATGATGGAAAAAACCGTAGTAGAAGCGAGGGCAAGGAAAATATCGGGGGAGTTCCCAGTTATGGTGGGTGGTTGGGGCCCGAGCGATGCGCGTTTCTCTTGTACGTACGCGCGTGTGTGCGAGGCATTGCGCTCTAAGTAAACCTGAGCGAGGTGTTGGGCTCTAACTGAACCCGATCAATTGCACTGCAGGCTACACGTTACTGAACCCGAGCGATCGATCGATGACTGTTAACTGAACCCAATCGAGCGATTCCTTCACTACTGCTGCTAACTGAAGCTGATCGAACCTGCTGCCTCTTGATGAATAGTGAGCATTGTTGGGAGGGGGGTTGGATGAACAGTGAGCGATGGGGGGGGGGGGATGAACAGGACCCCGTGGTAGTAGAGGCCGTTGTCGCTGGATGAACAGTACCCCGATCAATCGAGCCGGTGGATGAGCAGGACCCCATGGAGGGGTGGATGAACATGACACCATGGAGGGCTGGATGAATAGGACGACCCCGTGGAGGGCTGGTTGAATACTAGCCAGTGGAGGGCTGGATGAACAGTAGCCCGTGGAGGGGTGGTTGAATAGGACCCCGTGGAGAGGGGTGGTTGAACAGTAGCCGGTGGAGGAGCGCGCGGTGGAGGCTGGATGAACAGGAGCCCGTGGATGAACAGTCGTAGGTGGAGGCTGGAGGAGGTCGACGGTGGAGATGAACAATATCCGTGGAGTCCCGTTTTGCGGTACGCCATACCCTTCCTGATGAACTGGACCCCCATTTCGACCGTAGCGCTCCAACACAAGGATGTTTCCTCCGTTTTGCGATATGCCACACCCCTCCCGATCAACAGGACCACGTTTCGACCAAGAGAAGTCTGTTTCCTCTGTTTTGCAGTATGCTAGACCCCTCCTGATGAAAAGGATCCCGTTTTGACCGTGGCCGGTCGAACACAAGGCCGTTTCCTCCGTTCTACGGTACGACACGCCTCTTTTCCATTGGTTGTTCCGTCCAAGCCGGTTGGCTCCCGATGAACAACACGCGTTCTGTTGCCTCCCGATGAACACGACGCATTCCGTTGCCTCCCCATGAACACGACGACGACGCAGTTTCTCCGTTTCGACCCAGCCATGTACACGAGCCCTGGCCATACCTATGCGCGAGTAGGCATTCGAGACCCCGCCCGTATGTACGTACATGGACGTATTTACTTTCTTGCACACTGGCCGCTGTACGTACATGTACATGCTACGCGCGCTCCTCTACTACGACAGGTTCCCTTCCTTACACGGTCACGGTTCATCGCTGCAGCCTGTAGATAGACCGATCGTATGTACGTACACGTTCGTGACCAGAATGACAATGCTAAGTACGCTTCGACCAGGTGGGTCTTGACTGTCAGGCACTTCCTTCCATGCGAAGATGTAGCTGGTGGGTCCCAGCAATCAAGGGGGAACATTTTTTCGCAAAATACGGTGGCCCGTCGGTGGGTCCTTGCTGTCAGGTGGAGGAACAATTATTTTGTGCGTAATAAGGAGGCACTTCCTTGCTGTTGCCGTGGACCCAGCTGTCAACCTCTCCACATACAGTACTCTTCCGATGGAAGTCGTTCCTTGACCATGTTGACCATGCTGCGCCGAGAGCAACATGGCAGTGGACGACGGCGAGGCCTAGGAAGGGGACGACGTGGAGCCGAGGAAGACACGACAGTGGATGCCCACGCGTAGGGGAGTACGTGGGTTGACTGCTTCGGCTGCGGTGTGAGGCTGCCATCGCCGGAGAATAACATGAGGTGTGGGTGAGTATAGAGGGATGGCAGGGCCAGCGGTGGCAGCACAGCCGGACACAGGAGATAGGAGCAGGCGGCACGGCCGACGCTTGTTTGGGCGGCTGAAGCAAGAAGACTAGAGGTTGAAGAAGCACCACGACCGTTGGATGGACATCGTAAGGTCACTGGAGCTAGAATCGTTCATTGACTAAGTTGACAAAGCCATCCATCCCCGTCATCTTAGTAGGCCCACAAGTCAGCCTCCCACTATGGTGTGTCCCAGCTAGTAGGGGGAGTATTCATTTTTTTATGCGTAATAGCAAGGCACTTCCTTGCATGCGAAGATATAGCTGGTGGGTCCGACCTGTCAGTGGAGGGAACGTTTGTTTCATGAAATACAAAGGCCCTTCGGGTGGGTTCCAGCTGTCAGGTGGAGGAATCATTATTTTGCGTGTAATAAGGAGGCATTTCCTTGTGTGTGGCCTTGGACCCAGCTGTCAGCCTCTCCATGTACAGTACACTTTAGATGCATGTCGTTCATTGACCATGTTGACCACCCGCGCCGAGAGCACCAGGGCAGTGGACGATGATGAGGCCTAGGAAGGGAACGACACGGAGCCAGGGAAGACTCGACAGTTGTTTCCCACGCGGAGGGGAGTACGAGCGTTTACTGGTTCGTCTGCCGTCGCCGGAGAATAACAGCAGGTGTGGGTGAGTAGAGGGATGGCTAGGCCAGCGATGGGAGTACGGTGGGGCAGTGAGGCCTGCGCGGCACCACAACAGGCCGTGGGAGGAGGGATTAGGCAGTCCTGCTGGCGCTTGTTTGAGCAGCTAGAGCAGGAAGAGCAGAGATTGAAGAAGCACGATGGCTGTTGGATGGACATCCAACAGTCACTGCTTGTGCGTCAACCTTTTTCTAGGAAAGCCTCAAATCTGTGGAAAACAACATACAACCCATCTGCCATTATTTCTAATAACTTACAGCCCATTCGCTAATTCTTAAGGTTTTTTTGGGGCCCATATTCTTTTTGTTAGCATTACAACCCATATTGTGGCCACGGTTAAAAAAAATATACGAAATTTTGCATATTTCGGTGCGGTCCGAACTATTTTTAATCCAAAAATTTCGAGTCACATTCAAACTGGTTTTAAAAATAAATATATATCAATATAAAATCCAACAAATTGTCCACGCATAAAAATCAATGCAATTTAAAATCTCGAAATGAAAAAAAGAAATTTGAAACTAATTGCCTGTTTGATGTGTTTTAAAAATGTGCATCCCATTTCTCATTACTAATAGGCCATTTTCTCGGCCTGCCGAATGAAGCTCTCCTCGTCTTGAAAGATTTGCAGCCCAACAGGCCTGACAAAGCGACTTACTTGACAAATCACAAAAAAACAGGACTAGCCATTTTCAAAAAGAAAAAAAACGACTGGGCTGGTCTGTGGTAAACATAAAAGAAAAGGCTGTCTAGACAGGCCAGAGTGCCCACATAGCCGAGTTGACACCTTGCTTCCCCCCTCAAAATCAAATTAGATAAATGCCACTCCAATTATGGCGATTCATAAAAATGCCACTGCAATTTCCAAACTTTGAAAAATGCCACTGCAATTTTTGCAAACTTTGAAAAATGCCACTACAATTTTTGCAAACTTTGAAAAATGCCACTCCAGACTTCAAAAAATGCCACTGGAAATGGCATGAAATGGCATTTTCAAAGTTTGGAAATTGCAATGGCATTTCTCGAAATCACCAGATTTGGAGTGGCCTTTATCAAATTAACCCAAAACAAAAATAACTGGGCGAGCTGCTGGGTCCCTGGTGTCAGCCGCTCGTTGTGCAATTCTCTCGTTTATTGACTACGTTGACAATGGCATGGGACCCAGATGTCAGAAATTCATTAGGAGGAGCCATTTTTTTATTGGCTTGAAATAAGGAGGCACTTGCTTGCTTACTGCCATGACCTTGGTGGATCCCTGCTGTCATCCTTTCCACATAAAATCATCTCCTTATTGTGTACGCGTCAACCTGGTAGGACAACAAGTCAACCTCCAAACCTGTGGCGGACAAATACAACCCATTAAAAAAATAACAGCTCGTTCCATACGTTCAAACGGAAAGTTCAACATTCAGAGCAATGTAACAGGTCTGATCTAGATATAGAGTACTGAGCTTCCACGTTGACAACCATCATAGCCAAGTTAACTATCTACTCCCACTAATACTCTAGTAGTGTACAAGTACTAACTTACTCTTAGCTAACTAGACAATGCCGACCGCCATCTGCGGTACACGCTAAACGTCGGCACCGGCGTCCTCCGCCTCGCCTCGGACTTGCCAGAGGTGCGATAGGGCGCGTTGGCCCTTTCCATGCCGACATGGTCCACCGAAGCTTCGGCTTCTAAGCAGGAAACCCACGTGATGAGCTGGTAGTAAAATTCGGCGCCGCAAACGCGTGCATGCCCGATAGCCTCCAGGGCTATTTGCTGGGCGCCGGCCTCCACGTAGTCGGCCCAATTGCGGGCGCTCTGCTCGTGACTCAGAGCGTCGGTGCGCTAGTGCTCCATGTCCCGCTGGCGGCACAAATCGGCGATACGCCGCTCCTCCGCCAGGCGGTCGCGCTCCAACAATGCCTCACACTCCGCATTGCCATCTAAAGACCGATAGAATGCCTCCTCCCTCCGTCTGCCTTCCGGTGAAAAACCGAACACTAGTTCTGGTGGTGACTGCCTCCGGCGTCGCCTATCACGGACAGGCGGGGGCATGGCGGACGTGGCGAGAGTGAGGATAAGTGGGGAGCAACGTCAGGCAGTGGGGGCTTATGAGGATAGGGCGAGTTGGGTGATGGTGCCACCGGAGAAGGTTGGGAAACAATAATTATAGGCGGAAGGTAGGCGAACCAGTGTGTCGCGGGAAACGCGACGGTCATCACGGTCATCTGAATTCAATGCATAAGCAGGCATGGCTTAGCGCGCCATCTTGCCATGGAAAACTAGAAAAACTAAAATTATGACTGTGCCACCCCGTCCCGCCAATGGTGCGTCCCGTCCGTGCTGGGTCGCATGCTGGCATGACGGTCAAACGAGTGCACCCGAATCATCCAGTTGTGGTACTCCCTCCTTGTCAAAAATTATTCCACCACTCATCATCTACCTTGGTTGGTGAGATTTTTGAATTAAGCCCTGCAAACCGGAAAGGAGGTCGCACGTGCGCGATCCGCTATTTATTCGTGTAGGTCATTTTTTGAATTGAGCCATGCAAACCGGAAAGGAGGTAGTATGTGCGTGATCCGCTATTTATCCGTGTAGGATCGAATAGGTCGGATAGTGTACGTTTAGGATCGAGTAGGTCGGATGTTGTACGTGTAGGATCGCATTAGCTGATGAATGTTTGCTGGGAGATAAGGCATTTGGGAACATTTTTGCTAGCAGTATCTTCAGATTCACATGGCATTTTCTTCAGAGCAGCTTGTCAGTTTCTTCAGAGGTAGGCATTTTTATTCAAAAAACTGCCACTTTGGATCTTGCGTCGCAACTAAAACTGCTAGGAGCGCATTAGTAGGCTAGCTAGTGATCGATCAGTAACTTGTAAACACTGAGCGAACAGAAATAAGAACTATTAGTAACTTGTAAACATTGAGAACACAGAAATAAGGACCATGCTGTGCACAATAGTAAGAGCCAATCTGTTTGAAATGTCCACATGAGACTCACAGGCCTGGCATTGTAATATGTTCACATTAGTAGCCCAAAGTCAAAACCAACTAGTACGATTCCCATACATAAGATCAACATGTTAATGCATCTCAATGATTCACAGATCATATTCAAATATCTAGCTCCAAAAGCAAAGATCTAGAAAAAACATCTGTTCTTCCTACTAACATGGATGCTTCTCTTAGCCAACATTCAGTACAGAGTGAAAGACAAATTTGTTTGTGAAGTCTACAATTCCTCTTGCAAACGTAAGTGGTTTTACCAACAGCTAGAACCATGATAATGAACCACACATGATGGAGGAACATCCACTTCAATATGATTTGGTCTTCTCTCGATCACACAACGAGACTATTTTTGGAATACAAACTTTAACTTAGGCAAAATCATGCCCACTGTATAACCAGACCAAAGCAATGAAGCACCTAGTGTTGGCTGAGGGAGTCCTGGATTAGGGGGTCTTTGGACAGCCAGACTATATCCTTCGGCCAGACTGTTGGACTATGAAGATACAAGATTGAAGACTTCGTCCCATGTCCGGATGGGACTCTACTTGGCGTGGAAGGCAAGCTAGGCAATACGGATATGTATATCTCCTCCCTTGTAACCGACCTTGTGTAACCCTAGCCCCCTCCGGTGTCTATATAAACCGGAGGGTTTAGTCCGTAGGACAACATACAATCATACCATAGGCTAGATTCTAGGGTTTAGCCTCTACGATCTCGTGGTAGATCAACTCTTGTAATACTCATATCATCAAGAACAATCAAGCAGGACGTAGGGTATTACCTCCATCAAGAGGGCCCGAACCTGGGTAAACATCGTGTCCCCTGCCTCCTGTTACCATCCGCCTTAGACGCACAGTTCGGGACCCCCTACCCGAGATCCGCCGGTTTTGACACCGACATTGGTGCTTTCATTGAGAGTTCCACTGTGCTGTCACCATAAGGCTCGATGTCTCCTTCGATCATCGGTAATGATGCGGTCCAGGGTGAGGATTTCCTCCCCAGACAGATCTTCATATTCGGCGGCTTCGCACTGCGGGCCAATTCACTTGGCCATCTGGAGCAGATCGAGAGCTACGCCCCTGGCCATCAGGTCAGATTTGGAAACTTGAACTACACGGCTGACATCCGCGGAGACTTGATCTTTGACGGATTCGAGAACATGTCGGACGCGCCGCACAGTCACGACGAGCATGACGTAACTCTGCCATCGGACAATGTTCGGGAGATCGCATCTGCAACTACTCCGGCCATTAATCCGGAGCAAGTCGTTCCATCCGAGAGTGGAGGGATGGACCCCGCCATGGAGGCCACACTCTCAATGGCGATAGAGCCGGATACTGACTTCACCCCTTACGAGAGCCGTGTCGCCGAACCGCTGGATTCATCTCCGGCCACGGACTCCGAGCCGCTTACATCCGTACCCGTCGAATCCAATTGGGCGCCGATCATGGAGTTCACCTCCGCGGATATCTTTCAGCACTCACCTTTTGGCGATGTGCTAAATTCATTAAGGTCTCTCTCCCTGTCAGGAGAACCTTGGCCGAACTATGTCCGGCTAGAATGGGATGCGGACGACGAAGAAATTCGCTGCCCACCCACCACCCACTTAGTAGCCATTGTCGACGACTTAACCGACATGCTCAACTTCGACTCTGAAGACTTCGACGGTATGGACGACGACGCCGGAGACGAACAGGAACCACCGCCCACAGGGCGCTGGACCGCCACCTCAGCATATGATATATACATGGTGGACACCCCCAAAGAAGGCAATGGCGACAAGACAGCGGAGGATGATCCCTCCAAGAAGCAACCCAAGCGCCGACATCAGCGGCGCCGCTCTAAGTCCCGCCACAACAAGAGCAGCGATACCGGCATAGGAGATAATAACACTCCAGATATTGCTGAAGACAACAACAATCCCCTCCAGCATGATGTAGAGCCAAAGGACGAACAAGCTGGCCCTCCAGAGCGGATAGCAGATGGAGAATCGGAGGAGGACAATTACATGCCTCTCTCCGAAGACGAGGCGAGCCTCGGCGACGAAGAATTCATCGTGCCTGAGGACCCCGTCGAGCAAGAGCGCTTCAAGCGCCGGCTTATGGCCACGACAAATAGCCTGAAGAAAAAGCAGCAACAGCTTCAAGCCGATCAAGACTTGCTAGCAGACAGGTGGACCGAAGTCCTTGTGGCCGAGGAGTATGAGCTCGTGCGCCCCTCCAAGAGTTACCCAAAACACAGGTTGCTACCTCACCTCGAGGAGGAAGCATTGAAACCTCATTTACCAGTGTACGATGCAGCTGACCGGTCACTACTCTCGGTGTCCTGTGAATGGGGGTCCCCAGACTTGCCTGCCTGCGGCCTGCAGCGTGGCTCAAGCGGGGGCCCAGCGCGGCCCATCTTCATCAGCTCAAGTTCAAGACCTTCGCGAGGGGCCAAGCCTCGCGAGGCGGACGACAGGAAGCTTCCTTAGACGCAGCCTCATCAGGCAGGCTCGCGAGGAGGCAGAGAGATCAAGGCAGGGGTACCTCGCGAGGAACCCGTGACGCAAGCCATGACGATCGAGACCAGGCGGGCGCTAGGCGGGCGCCGGCCTGCGCAGTGTCCTTGTTTCCCCTTTGGTGCAAAGGGGGCAAGCACAGGCCAAGGCATCATGCAAAGGTTACCATTCCGGTGCAACGAGACCAAGACCAGCCGGACGGCAGGACGGAGGTCACCATGGAGCCCAAGACGGCGTCATCGCCAGTGCTTTTGGCAGCCGAAGACCACCTTTGGTCAGGATAACTTGTACTAGATGTTCCCCTTCGAAATGGCCAATTGTTGGCGCCCTTCCTGCTCATTATTTGGGGAGAGGCCCAGGGCCTCTATAAATAGAGCTAGCCACCATAGAGTAGATGAGGAGGAGACACCCCAAGAACATCGAGTGATCTGGTAGAACCCTAGCAGAGAGAGAGAGAGAGGCGACTGAACTCACCTTAGCAGTTCATCGCACCAGCTCAAGAACACCTCTCGCGAGACTGTTCTTCCCTTGTACTGTCCATCGTCAGCCCCAAAGGCAATCCAGCACACCACATTGGAGTAGGGTATTACACCACAACGGTGGCCCGAACCAGTATAAACCTCATGTCTCTTGTGTTGTTCATCATTTTCATCTTAGTTCGTACGAGAGGATCAGACGTAGATCAGTAGGGAAAAGATCTCCATGCGCACCCCAGTGTTTGAACCTCAAGGGTCTGCCAGAACCCGAAACCCGACATTTGGCGCGCCAGGTAGGGGTGCGCCGGAATCTTCCTTCCGTTGTTCGCGTGTGATCTTCCGTCGTGTCCATGGCTGACGCTCGTCGGGCTTGCGCCGAGCGCCGGGCTGCTCATGCCGCTCGCATCACCCAGACGGCGCCCGTCGGCGGCCCCCCTCGTCGTTCGCCATCGCCCGCCGCCACCGGCCCGGCGGGGAACGAGCAGCAGGCCTCATCCCAGCACCCCTCGGTGCAGCGGGATGGCCGCACCGCCACCACATCACTGACTCCAACCGGCTCGTCATCCCATGCCCGTCGCGCACCCATGGATGTGCACACCTCACTGCTCTTGGCCCGGGAGCTCCTGCGCTATCGCCTCATCGATGACCTCTACGAGGACTGGCTCGCCCGCATCACCGAGCTCGTCAGTGCCGCAGGGGGCTCCCCATTGCGGCCCCTCTTGCTGGCTCGCCCTCCGTCCCGCGCAGGGGGCGAGGATCAGGAGGCGCCTCCACTGGGTCCTCCCCAAGAAGGTGCCTTGGCTCCAAGGCATGCAGCCCCAGGGTGAGACCCTCCATGTCCGGCGCCTGCGCAGCAAGAAGGGAGCTGCCAAGAGATCCCACGTCCCCGGGAAGGTGCTCGCGCGCTCCCAGCGTCGGCGCGCCAAGATCGCGCCCCAGCACCTCCACGACAAAACCCCGCGCTGCTCCCAGTGGCGGCGCATGGTGACCCGCAAGAACGAGTCCAGCACCAGCAAAGGGCGCCGGTGGCTACGGCGTGCTGCCCCGCCTTCACCCCCGAGCTGCACGGCGTCACATGGCCAGACAAGTTCAAGCCTGACCTCCATCCCCGCTACGATGGCACAGCGGACCCCATGGAGTTCCTGCAGCTCTACGAGCTGGGCATCGTAGCCGCCAACGGAGACGAGAAGGTCGTGGCGAATTGGTTCCCCATGGCGCTCAAGGACGGCGCCCGCACCTGGCTCCTGATCCTGGCTCCCGGCACGATCTCCGCCTGGAGCGAGATGCGCACCTGCTTCATCGCCAACTTCCAGGGCACTTGCGACCGGCCCCTGGTGATGAGCAACCTGCGCCGCATCAAGCAACAGCCAGGAGAAACCCTGCAGAAGTACATCCAACGCTTCAACTATGCTCGCCTCAAGATCCCCAAGGTGACTGAAGAAGCCATCATCTCAGCCTTCTCCGACGGCATGCCCGACGTCAAGATGAAGGAAGAGCTAGCAATCCATGAAGACCTGTGCACATCCCTGGAGCTGTTCAACTTGGCGACCAAGTGCGCCAGGGCTGAGGAAGGGCGTCTCTCCCTCCTCGAGCTCCCGGCAGCCGACCCGGAAGAAAAGAAGCTCAAGGCCAAGGACGTGAAGCGCAAGGGGGCTGCCGTGCTAGCAGCAGAACCGGACACCAAGCAAGGCAGGGACCAGCCTGAGTCATCCAAGGGCGGACGGTACTTCGTGTACCACGACCTCCACACCCACAACACCAACGAATGTCAAGAGCTCAGAGCCGTGCAAGATGGGCGAATCGGCCGACGCCCAGAGCGCAACGACAGGGGCTATGGCCGAGGAGGAGGAAGAGGCGACAGACGATGGGAAGACCGTGGCCCTCGCCAGGGATGGCGTGACCGCCCTCGCGAGGACCACTGGCAGTTCCAGCCTTGTGAGGGAGGCTGGAGGGGCCAGCCTCGTGAGGACCGTCCCCACAGCAACACAGGCCTCCCTGCTCTTCCACCTCCACCAAGGAGGAACGAAGACCAACACCAAGACGATGGGGCTGGGGACTTCCAAGAGCCGCGTGCAATTGCTTGCCTCTTGGGCGGTGCCCAGGCCCCACCCTCACAGTGCATCTTCAAGCAGTTTGCTTGCGAGGTGAATGCAGTCCTTCCCAAGCTTGAGGCCATGCGCCCTCTCAGGTGGTCTTCTTGCGCGATCACATTCAGTTCCGCAGACCAGCTAAAGTGTGCGGCAACAGCCGGAGTCCTCCCGATGCTTTGCTCCCCAGTCATTAGCAACATGCAGGTCACTAGGACCCTCATCGATGGCAGGGCAGGACTCAACGTCCTGTCCATCGAGACGTTCAACAATCTCCAAGTGCCATACGACTAGCTTCAGCCGACCAAGCCTTTCTCAGGAGTCACCGATGGTTCCACTGTTCCAATTGGGCAGGTTTGCCTTCCGGTCACCTTCGGGCAACGCAACAACTACCGCACCGAGCTTATTGACTTCGACATCGTCCACATCCGCCTGCCGTACAACGCCATCCTCAGGTACCCAGCCCTAGCCAAGTTTATGGTAGTGACTCACCATTGTTACAATATCCTCAAGATGCCAGGAAGCGGTGGAGTCATCACCGTACCCTGTGAAGAGAGGGACGCAGTGTGCTCGCTCGAGCGTGCGTTCCAAGCCGCAGCAATTGAAGACCCAGATCGCAGGAGCGGGGGGCCTCCCGAGGCGACCCTCAAGAAGAAGAAGACCTCACCTGGCCAGAGCCACAAGGAAGCAGGCACCTCCGGAGGTATTGCGTCAGGATTCGCGCCCGATCAGGGAGCGCCGCCCTCCCGCGCATAGGAAGGCGCGCCCGGTGCCCTCCTCAGGCAGGGCTCGGGGGCTCTCTCTTGGAGAGCCACCGACCTTGCCAAGGTCGCGAGGGAGGCGCTCGGGCACCGCTTGGAGGGGTGCTTTCAGGCACGCTTCCCTCAAAAAGGTACAAGTCAAAGGAGACAAAACCCTCATGAGTTCATCGTCAGGAATACCCAAGAGCTACAAGAGTCCAGAGTCATGCGCGACAGCCGCTGCTTACCTGCCGTGGCCCCACATCTAGGCGAGGATGGAGGACTGCGCGCCTGCATCGACGTACCAGGGCTCAACCGAGCTGCGTCCCAGGAGTGCCTATGGCCTTCGGCCGTAGGGCGCTGCGTGGGACCACCCCAAATCTACGTTCGCATGCCCTTCGGCCTGCCGAGCGCGGTCTCCGCACATCAGCGCATGTTGAGGAGCATTCTGGAGGCTCAGGAGGCCAGGCATTGCGCGGTCCTGGCAGAGGTGGCGACGGTCCCCGAAGACCTGCACGTGCCACCAAAGCCTCCCGAGGCCCCTGGGCCTGGGGGCTCATGAGGGCCGACGCCTTCACCATGCATCGCTCACTTCCTCAGCATCGCTTCGTCTTCAACAGCATCAGGTGACATCTTTCAGAGTTTTACTTTCAGCTGGGAGCGCCCACAGGGCTGCACCATTCCCAGGCCACGTGGGTCCGTCCCCGCGGCATGTATCCATTTTGGTTATGCTCTTTACTTACCCTGTTGGGGGCACCCCACGGGCTACATCATCCCCACACCGCTCGGGCCTAACCCAGCGGCAGTTGCTTTTCCAGCGTTTACCCTAGGATGAAGTTGTTCTTTCACGCTTAATCTGATTCCCATAATTATCACCTACTGCTTGTCGTCGTGCAAAGTGCTTGCACGTTAAAAGGGGGGTGCCCGAGCATCGTGACTCATGGGCTCTTACTGGCTCCCCAGCCCTCACCCCTGGCCTTGACACACGGCATCACGACCTATCATACCAGTGGTGGCTGAGCTCGCTCGGGGGCCGGGACCTGAGGACGTAGAGCATTTGCATTCTAACAACCATGCAGGAACACACCAATTGATAAAGGCCCAGAGCCAGGCGCAACCCGCCTTGAGGTAGGGCCTCGTGAGTCCTGCGCTGGCTCACGGGTGCCCAGATACACCTCTCCTAGCCCTACCGTGTCGGCCACGTGTCAGGGCGGGGCTGTACACGCCCCAGGGGCTCCTCCCGGAGGGGAGCCCCCTCCCACGCACCAGTGGAAGCACCATGCTCCGCACTGGCTGACGACACTGCCGAGGAGTGGCTATGCCCGTACACATATGGAAGCCTATGCTCTGCGCTAGTGATAAACAACTGAGGGCGGCCCATGGCCGTACCAACCTTAGGGAGCCCAGAGCTCAGTGTTCCGGCACCATCGCAACACCTCCCCTCGAGAGTGCCGCGCGAGGGGGCTAGACATGGGGGCTACGCCCGGGCCTCACCCGAGCGCATGCCACCCAGCCAGGTCCCTTGGACCTGGTCGTCGCGCGCCACTCTCCAAGCGGAGCCAAGGTACGAACCCGTTTGAGCGTCTAGGGAGACTCCTGAGCATCGCGACTCAGGAGCCTAACTTGCCATGTGGCCCCTCACTCCTTAGTCCCGTCCTTGGTTTCCGGTCGGGGCTAACGCTGGGTGAGGTACGTGCGGGGCCGGGCCCTACCGACGTAGAACGATCAATCCACTCCTCGCTCCCCCTTCCCTACTTGTTGCTCGCGCGTCAAGGGGGACTCCTAAGCATCGCAATTCAGCAGCCTAACTTGCCATGTAGCCCCTCACTCCTTAGTCCCGTCATTGGTTTCTGGTTGGGGTTAACGCTGGGTGAGGTACGCACGGGGCCGGGCCCTGCCGACGTAGAGCATAAACAAGTAGGAGAGGAAAATGCAAATTCCGGGAAATTCAAAGCAAATATTACAAGCCATAAGATTGTTCCACAACGCCAAACACAAGTTTTAACGCCTCCATGAGGCATGGTGCATGTGCAGGAATAAAACAGGATGGAAGTCGCGAAGGAATCACTCCCAGTAACGCCGTCACCGGTGGTGGAGTCACGCTGGACGACTTCGCCGCTCGAGGTCGCAAGGCCGGCGGCACCGCGCCCGGGCAGGACGCTGGGGGAGCGGAACTTCCCCAGCAAAACCTCGGCTCGGCCCCTCACGGCCTCAGCGGCGGCAGCGGCACGGTCTCCGCTCACGGGCTCCAGCAGGCTGTCGAAGTCGACGTTGGGGGTCGCACAGGTAGAAATGGCTGAGGACACGCGTCAGCGCCGTAGAAGATAGGGCACGCGCCTTGGCCTCGACCGTGGGGCCAAGGCCGTATGCGACGTCCTTAAGCGCATCAACCAGGAAGGGGAGCAGCTTGGCGGGGCCGTCCTCCGCACCAGCCAACGGCTCCTCCAGTCCGCTCTCATACAGCGTCTTCAGTATGCCTCGAGCCTTCTTCTCTAGCTCCGCGAAGGCCGCCCGGTCCTCCTTCAGGACCTTTGCCTTGGCGTCCAGCTCGGTCCTCTCCGCCTTTAGTGACCGCTCCAGCGTCTCCAGTCGGTGGTGGCGGTCATCAAGCTTGGTGTCCCGGTCCTTGGCGGTGGTCTCCCTAGCCTTCATCTCCCTCTCCTTCTCCTGGCGGCTGCGCACCTCCTTGGCGAGCTCATCGCGCAGGCCCTGCAGCTCGGCCTCAAGCGTCTTGCAGCAGCCCTGGGCATCTGCCACGTCGCCCAGGGCAGTATCCCGAGCGGCCTTGGCTTGGTTGGCGGCCCGCCTCTCCTCATCGGAGGATGACACGGCCTGGCTCAACACCGCTCGGACGGAGGCAGCAGAACTAGCCCAGCCAGAGGCCAACTCCAGGCGCCCGGCTACCAGACGAGGGTCCGCGCTCAGGAGATCCTCCCGCAACTGGCTCAGCTTGTTGGCAACCTGGTCCAGGACAGTGGCAGAGGGAGCAGAAGAAACAAGAACCTGTGGAGCAGGCGGAGAAGATGGCAGCATGGCCACAACTTGGCAGGAAGGGACCTCCTGAGCCCTGGCCGCCACGGCCGCAGCGCCGGGCACAGTCGACTCCAGGTCCAACGGGGCCACAGGGGCTGACTCCTCGCCGGGGCTCCCTAGTTGGCCTCGCGAAGGCGGTTGGGTCGGTGAGGCGCGGGCCTTGCCGTCCTCCCCCCAACAGGCGAAGGCGTCTCCCCGGCAGACGGATTCGCCCCAAGCAGGCTGCAGAAGCCTCCTTCAACCTCTTGGCCGCAGGTGCCGGCCTGGTAAAAGAGCGCAAACGTCAAGCCCTCAGTGACAGTAACCAAGCAGAGCACGAATCAAGCACTTACTGGACGTCGTCCGTGGAATCAAGCAACTTCCGGCCGTACTTGAAGCCCGAGAGCCTGCAGCGGGGGTCAGCCTTGGAGGGCCCGGAAGCAGAAGGCGCGTCAGGAGAGATGGAGCTGGCCTTGGACCCCCCAGGGACCAGAACAGACCCTGGGGGAACCAGGCTCGACCTGCCCTTCCTCGTGACCGAGGAAGAGCCCTCCTTTCCTCGCCTGGCATCGGCCTCGTCATCGTCTGGCATGGAGCGGAGGGCCTGGGACCTACGCCGAGGGAAGGACTCTCCCCAATCCTCGCGAGTCTCCTCTGGGTCGGACGCTTCCTCCTCCGCCTCTTCTTCCTCCTCTTCCCCGCTGGAGCTGCCGGAGGACAAGTTCACCGTCGCCAAGACCGCCAGATCTTCGGGAGCTGCCATGGGCACCATCCCCTCACCGTTGGAGGTGGGCATGGCGTTCACCACCAGCTCCCAGTCGTCATGAAGGAACAGGGGGACGGGGGCGCCCACTGGGCTCGCCACGTCTCCCCCAGCCAAGGAATGGAGGGCCGCAGCCAGATCCTCGTCGGTCAGGGCCTCGGAGCTCAGGTGTAGGGCGGCGTCTGCTCCTCCTAGCCCCCACAATGGGAGCGGGCGCTCCTGGAGCGGAGCCACCTGGTGCTCCAAGAACTCCCTCAGGAGCATGGCCCCGGTCAGCTTCGTCGCCTCCGAGTTGCTTGGTCTCAGGTCCGCGTTCATCCTCCTCAACACCTCCTTCGCGCGAGGGTCGACGAGCTCCGTGCTGGACCATGCGTCAACGGACTTAGGTTGCCCCGTGGGCAATACCAGACGAGGGTGGAGGCGCCCAACATCCATCATGACCCACTTGCTCCGGTAGCCTTCAATCCTCTTCCCAGGCTTTGAGATGGCGCTGGAGCTGGAATATGCAATGAAGCTCGCGCATGCAGAGACCTGAGCGCCAGAAACCCGGAGGGAGAAAAAGTGGCGCAGCAAGGCCACCGATGGCCTCACACCAACATGAGCCTTGCAATATTAGGCGAAAATCGCTAGGAGAAGGACAGAGTTGGGATGGAGATGCAGGGCCTGCAAGTTGTACTAGTGGAGAACGGCATAGAAGAACTCAGAGAAAGGAGGCACCAGACCAGCGACAATGGCGCTCACGAAGAACGGGTAGAAGGTGCTCCCCTTGCCCTCAAGCTGATCGGAGCCGACCTTGAGCACAGTCGCTCCCTCGCTGCCCTGCGCTATCGTCATCAGGTGCGCGAGGGCGAGGTTCTTCTCCGACAAATTCAGGGAATCCAGGGCCGGGGAGTACCAAGCATCAGCCGGGGACTTGCGAGGCACCATGGTGTGCCTGATGCGAAGGATTGAGACGGATTTGGAGGATTTCGGGAGCAAGAGGAAGGAGAACAAGAAAGGGGATCTAGGGCAAGATGGACGAGAGCGGGGCAAGTAAGCCTGGCCAGGGCCCCCTCCTTTTTGTCAGTCGTGCAGTTGCCGAGGCGTCGTGGGAAGTGCACACGCCCAATCAACCGCCATGCGGCGCCCATGGACGCAGGCTGTTAGGGCCCGCAGCGCTTCGTGCTTGCCCCTTCGCTTCTCTGCTAAGCCAAGCCCGCGCGCGCCTTGGGCCCTGGGGCTACTGTCGGCGTCCTAGGAACGGGGGTCCCCAGACTTCCCTGCCCGCGGCCTGCGACATGGCTCAAGCGGAGGCCCAGCGCGGCCCATCTTCATCAGCTCAAGCTCAAGACCCTCGCGAGGGGCCAAGCCTCGCGGGGTGGACGACAGGAAGCGTCCTCAGACGCAGCCTCATCAGGCAGGCTCGCGAGGAGGCGGAGAGATCAAGGCAGGGGTACCTCACAAGGAACCCGTGACGCAAGCCATGACGATCATGACCAAGCGGGCGCCAGGCGGGCGCCGGCCTGCGCAGTGTCCTTATTTCCCCTTTGGTGCAAAGGGAGCAAGCACAGGCCAAGGCATCAGGCAAAGGTTACCATTCCGATGCAACGAGACCAAGACCAGCCGGACGGCAGGACGGAGGTCACCGTGGAGCCCAAGACGGCGTCATCGCCAGTGCTTTTGGCAGCCGAAGACCACCTTTGGTCAGGATAACTTGTACTAGATGTTCCCCTTCGAAATGGCCAATTGTTGGCACCCTTCCCGCTCATTATTTGGGGAGAGGCCCAGGGTCTCTATAAATAGAGCTAGCCACCACAGAGTAGATGAGGAGGAGACACCCCAAGAACATCGAGTGATCTGGTAGAACCCTAGCAGAGAGAGAGAGAGAGAGGCGACTGAACTCACCTTAGTAGTTCATCGCACCAGCTCAAGAACACCTCTCGCGAGGCTGTTCTTCCCTTGTACTGTCCATCATCAGCCCCAGAGGCAATCCACCACACCACACTGGAGCAGGGTATTACACCACAATGGTGGCCCGAACCAGTATAAACCTCGTGTCTCTTGTGTTGTTCATCATTTTCATCTTAGTTCGCACGAGAGGATCGGACGTAGATCAGTAGGGGAAAGATCTCCGCATGCACCCCAGTGTTTGAACCTCATGGGTCTGCCGGAACCCGAAACCCGACAACTACGCGACCGAGCCAGAGAGGCGTTTCAGCCTGAAGTTCAGCCCGCACCCTATCGCCACTCAATCAAAAATACTAAGGCCCGGGGCAACACAGAGGACCTGCGAGACATATTGGACAGTAAGGCAAAAATCACAAGGTCAATATACGGGTCACGGACACGCGCGCCAACACGGGACAATGACCGTCGCGTCGGATACACCAAGATTAATCCGGCCGGGCCGAATACAGCAGACAAGATTCGTATGAACTGCGTCAGGATATAGCCCGGCACAGAGGCGCCGCACACCCCCTATGCTTCACTGATGAAGTTATGAATCATAAATTCCCGGAGGGCTTCAAACCCATAAATATTGAATCATACGACGGATCAACAGATCCCGCTATATGGATTGAGGATTTCCTCCTTCACATCCACATGGCTCGCGGTGATGATCTACATGCCATCAAGTACCTCCCACTAAAACTCAAAGGACCAGCTCATCATTGGCTGAACAGCTTGCCAGCAGATTCCGTCAGCAGTTGGGAGGATCTGGAAGACGCTTTTCTTGACAACTTCCAGGGCACTTATGTGCGGCCACCGGATGCTGATGACTTGAGCCACATAACCCAGCAGCCAGGGGAATCGGCCAGACAATTCTGGACATGGTTCCTCACTAAGAAAAACCAAATTGTAGACTGTCCGGCCCGCCACCTCGGCCAGGAGAAGCCAAAATCCATGGCAGCCCTCACAACACTCATGACCCGCTTTTGCGTGGGCGATGATAGCTGGCTGGCTCGCAGCAACAACACATCAAGGAATCCGGACACCTCGGATACCAAAGATGTTAACGGTAGGCAATGTCGTAATAGACCAAAGCGCCGCAATAACGGCGATAACACCGAAGATATGACAGTCTATCCCGGATTCAGAGGCTGTAGATCCGGTTAGCAGAAAAAGCCATTTAAAAGAAATACTCCGGCTCCGTCCAGTTTGGATCGCATACTGGATCGCTCGTGTCAAATCCACGACACCCCCACAAGCCCGCCAGTCACACCAACAGAGAATGCTGGGTGTTCAAGCAGGCCAGCAAGTTAAATGCCAAAAACAAGGACAAGGGGCTGCATAGCGATGACGAGGAGGAGCCTCGGCCGCCGAACATAGGAGGACAGAAGGAGTTTCCCCCACAAGTGAATACGGTGAAGATGATATACGCAACCCACATTCCCAAGAGGGAGAGGAAGCATGCACTAAGGGACGTCTATGCGATGGAGCCCGTCGCCCCAAAGTTCAACCCATGGTCTGCTTGCCCGATCACCTTCGATCGCAAGGACCACCCCACTAGCATTCGTCATGGCGGATCCGCTGCGTTGGTCCTAGACCCCATCATTGACGGATTTCACCTCACTCGAGTCCTTATGGACGGTGGCAGCAGCCTGAATCTGATTTATCAGGATACAGTGCGAAAAACGGGTATCGATCCCTCAAGGATCAAACCCAGCAAAACCACCTTTAAAGGCGTCATCCCAGGTGTAGAGGCTGATTGCACAGGCTCAATCACACTGGAAGTGGTCTTCGGATCACCGGACAACTTCTGAAGCGAAGAGTTAATCTTTGATATCATCCCGTTTCGCAGTGGCTATCATGCACTGCTCGGACGGACATCATTCGCAAAATTTAATGCAGTGCCGCATTACGCATACCTCAAGCTCAAGATGCTAGGACCCAGGGGGTCATAACAGTAAATGGCAACACATAACGCTCGCACCGCACATGTCGGCGTTCTGGGAACAGGGGTCCCCAGACTTGCCTGCCTGTGGCCTGCGGCGTGGCTCAAAGGAGGCCCAGCATGGCCCATCTTCGTCAACACGAGACTCAAGACCCTCGCGAGGGGCCAAGCCTCGCGGGGCGGACGACACGGCGCATCCTCAGGCGTAGCCTCCTCAGGCTGGCTCGCGAGGAGGCGGAGAAATCAAGGCGGGGTACCTCGCGAGGTGCCCATGACGCAAGCCATGACGACCGAGGGTGCCAGGCGGGCGCCAGCGCGCACAGCGTCCTTCTTTCCTCTTTGGTGCAAAGGGGGCAAGCGTAGCCGCGGAGTACTGAGGCATCAGGCAAAGGTTGCCATTTCGGTGCGACGAGACCAAGACCAGGCGGACTATGAGACGGAGGTCACCATGGAGCCCAGCACGGCGTCACCGCAGAGGCTTTCGCAGGCGAAGACCAACTTTAGCCAGGGTAAGTGTACTAGATGTTCCCCTTCGAATTGGCCAATTGTTGGCGCCCTTCCCGCTCAACATTTGGGAAGAGGCCCCGGGCCTTTGCCTATAAATAGGACCAGCCACCCACATGGTAGGGGGGATCGAAATCAGAGAAAGAGAGAGAGAGAGAAGGGTGACTGGACTCCTCCTAGCAGTTCATCGCCCCAGCCAAGAACAGACCCTCGCGAGGCTGTTCTTCCTTGTATCGTTCATCATCATCAGCCCCAAGAGGCAATCCACCAACCACACACTGGAGTAGGGTATTACACCACAACGGTGGCCCGAACCAGTATAAACCTTGTGTCTCTTGTGCAGTTCTTTTAGTAGTTTAGATCTTTGTGAGACGGGGAGGTAGAGGGCGTGATCTCCGCGTGCACCCCAGTGTTCGAACCTTAAGGGTCTGCCGGAACCCGTGATCCGACATCTTGGCGCGCCAGGTAGGGGTGCACCGGAATCTGTCCTCCACCACTCCGTTCTCCTCCGACCGTCGCATCCATGTCCGACGCTCGTCGGGCCCGCGCCGAGCGCCGGGCCGCCATCGCTTCTCGCGTCGCCTAGACGGCCCCCGTCGGTGGGCGTCCTCGTCGTTCGCCATTGCCCGCCGTCAACGCCGCCACCGTCCCGGCGGGGGGTGAGCAGCAAGCGTCGTCTCAGCATCCATCCGTGCGCCAAGACGGCCGCACCGCTACTCCATCGCTCGCACCAGCCGGTTCTTCGTCCCGCGCGCTCCGCGCACCCTTGGAGGCTCGAGCTACGCTCCTCGCGGCAAACGAGCTCCTACGCTACCGCCCCGTCGACGACCTCTACGAAGAGTGGCTCGACCGCGTCGCTGAGCTTGTCCGTGCCGCAGGGGGCTCTTCCGCGCTGTCCATTCCTCTGTGCCACACACCGCCCCGCGCGGGCAACGAAGCTCCAGAGGCGCACCAGCCGCCTCCTCTCCAAGAAGATGCCATGGCTCCAAGGCGCATGGCCCCTGGGCGGAACCCGCTCCGTCAGGTGCTAGCGCAACAAGAACGAAGCTGCCAAGAAGTCCCTCGCCCGCAAGGAGCTGCCAGGGCGCTCCCTGCTCCGGCACGCCGCAACCCTGCTCCAGCTCCGGCACGCCAAGACCCCGCTCTGCTCCTAGCTGCAGCGCGCGGGGACCCTCGAGACCAAGCTCTCCACCTGCCGAAGCCTTTCGTGGCCACCGCCGGCTGCCGTGCCTACACCACTGAGCTGCGCAGCATCGCTTTGCCCGGCAAGTTCAAGCCAGACCTGCCTCCTCGCTACGACGGCACAACTGACCCTGCAGAGTTCCTCCAGCTCTATGAGTTGGGCATCGAGGCTGCCAGCGGGGATGAAAAGGTCATGTCGAACTGGTTCCCCATGGCGCTCAAGGAAGGAGCTCGAACCTGGCTCCTGAATCTGGCTCCAGGCACGATCTCCTCCTGGGACCAGATGCGCACCGCTTCATCGCCAACTTCCAAGGTACTCGCGACCGGCCACCCGCCGTGAGCGACATGCGCCGCATCAAGCAACAACCCGGAGAGACCCTGCAAAAGTACATCCAGCGCTTCAACAGTGCGCGCCTCAAGATCCCCAAGGTGTCCGAGGAAGCCATCATCTCGGCCTTCTCCGATGGCGTGCGCGACGTCAAGATGAAGGAGGAACTGGCGATGCATGAAGACCTCTGCACCTCCCTGGAGCTGTTCAACTTGGCGACCAAGTGCGCCAGGGCTGAGGAGGGACGTCTCTCCCTCCTCGAGCTGCCTGCCGCGGACCCAGAAGAGAAGAAGCCCAAGGCCAAGGACGTGAAGCGCAAGGGGGCTGCCATACTCGCAGCAGAACCAGACACCAAATGGGGCAAGGATCTGCCCGAATCCTCTAGGGGCAGCCGGTACTGTGTGTACCATGACCTCCACGCCCACAACACCAACGAATGTCAAGAACTCCGCGCCGTGCGAGAAGGAAGGATCGGCCGTCGCCCTGACCATGCTGACCGGGGCTACGGCTAAGGAGGAAGAAACCCAGGATGCTGGGAGGATCGCGGCCCGCGCCAGGGGTGGCGCGACCAACCTTGCGAGGACTACTGGCGGGACCTGCCTCGCGAGGGGGATTGGAGGGATCAGCCTCGTGAGGATTGCCCTCATGGCAACGCAGGCCTACCTCCGCTGCCGCCTCAGCCAAGGAGGAACGAAGACCGCCATCAAGACGAGGGGGCTGGGGGCTTCCAAGAGCCACGCGCAATCGCTTGCATCCTAGGCGGAGCTCAAGCCCCAGCCTCTCAATGTATCTTCAAGCAGTTTGCCCGCGAAGTGAATACAGTTCTCCCCAAGCTCGAAGCAACGCGCCCCCTCAGGTGGTCGGCGTGCGCCATCACGTTCAGCTCAGCAGACTAGCTCAAGTGCGCGGCCACGGCAGGGGTCCTCCCGATGCTTTGCTCCCCAGTCATCAGCAACGTGCAGGTCACCAAGACCCTCATCGACGGAGGGGCAGGGCTCAACGTCCTGTCCGTGGAAACATTCAACAATCTCCAAGTGCCCTACGACCAGCTTCAGCCAACCAAGCCCTTCTCCGGAATCACCGACGGTTCCACAGTCCCGATCAGGCAGGTCCGCCTCCCTGTCACCTTCGGGGCTCGCAGCAACTACCGCACCGAGCTCATCGACTTCGACGTCGCCCACATCCGCCTGCCGTACAACGCCATCCTCGGGTACCCAGCTCTGGCCAAGTTCATGGCCGTGACTCACCACGGCTACAACGTCCTCAAGATGCCAGGAAGTGGCGGCGTCATCACGGTGCCCTATGAAGAGAAGGATGCAGTGTGTTCCCTGGAGCGAGCCTTTCAGGCCGCGTCGCTAGAAGACCCAGATCGCGGAAGCAGGAGGCTTCCTGAGACCACCCCCAAGAAGAAGAAGACGTCGTCAGGCTCAGCCCCTCAGGAGGCAGGCCCCTTAGGGCCCGTGTCAGCCCAGGGGGACCCCCCATCCATTGCATAGGAAAGCGTGCCCGGCGCCCTCCTCAGGCAGGGCTCGGGGGCTCTCACCTGGAGGGCCACCGACCTAGCCGGGGTCACGAGGGAGGCGCTTGGGCACCATGTGGAGGCGTGCTTCGAAGCACATTTCCCTCGAGAAGGAGCTAGGCAAGGAAGGTCAGACCAGTCGGAGTTCGTTAACGAGGCCATTCAAGGACTACAGGAGTCAAGGGTCATGAGAGGTTGCCGCCGTCTACCAGCTGTGGCCCCACATCCAAGCGAGGATGGCGGGCTGCGCGTCTGCGTCGACGTACCAGGACTCAATCAGATCGCCACGACGGAGCGTCTCTGGCCCTCGCGAGTGGGGCGCTGTGGGGGTCCACACCACAACTATGTTTGCATGCCTTATGGCCTGCCGAGCATGGCTGCGGCGTACCAGCGCCTCACGAGGGGCATCATGGAGGCTCAGGAAGACAGGCGTTCTGCGGCCTTGGCGGAGATGAAGACAACTCGCGAGGAGCCACCAGTGCCTCCGGAGCCTCCCGAGGCCCCGGGGCCTGGGGGCTCGTGAGGATCGGCTTCCGCAGCCCACCGAGTCTGCTGCACCAACGCCACTTCGCTGACGACATCCTTAGGTGACATCTTTCAAGCTTCATTCCTAACTAGGAGCGCCCTCCCAGGGTTGCATCACTCCCAGGCCGCGTGGGTCTGTCCCTGCGGCATGTATCCCCTTTTATTCTTCGGTCGTTAGTTTTCCTTGTTGGGGCGCCCCTCGGGCTGCATCATCCCCAAGCCGCTCGGGCTAGGCCCAGCGGCGTGTATCTCCCTCGCGTTTATCTCCAATTATGCATTCGCCTATCATGCTTGATTGCTTGATACCCTTCCACGGTATCCTTTCTTCCCCATGTCGGCCACTTGCACGTTAAAGGGGGGGTGCCTGAGCATCACGACTCAGGGCTCTTACTGGCTCTCCAGCCCTCACCCTCTGGCCTTGTCCATGGCATCGCGACCTGGCATACCAGCAACGGCTGAGACAAGCTCGAGGGCCGGGACCCGAGGACGTAGAGTACCAGCATCTAACCAAATTTTGCAGGGACACATCTCAAGATACGGCCCAGTGCCAGGCGCAACCCGCCTAGAGGTAGGGCCTCGTGAGTCCCGCGCTGGCTCACGGGTGCCCAGATACACCTCACCTACTCCAACTAGCGAGCTCTTGAGTGACTAACGATCGACTAATTACTGCCATGGCAACCCCATCTTCTTTCTGTGATAAACCTGCAGGATCCTTGGAGGGAACTGCGCTAGCCAAGGCCCTCACGGAGTTCCCTTCACCCTCGCCCGCGCGAACCGCTTGCACGTTAAAGGGGGGGGGGCGCCTGAGCATCGCGACTCAGGGCTCTTACTGGCTCTCCAGCCCTCACCCTCTGACCTTGTCCCCGGCATCGCGACCTGGCATACCAGCGACGGCTGAGACCAGCTCGAGGACCGGGACCCGAGGACGTAGAGCAGAAAGGGGAGCAGAGGCGAGGGAGTAGGGGCGCATGAGGACCTCGCCGAGCAACTCCGTCCCAACTACCCCACGGACCCGACGATGCGCTGGGGGCGATCCCCGATCCTCAAGATAAGTCACCATCCAAAACACTGGCTACCGTGGCACTACCCCCGCACCTAAAGCAATTCCGTACTAGCGACCTTGCTTTCCTTTCTCGCAGAACGACGGCTGCTTGGGTGCCAAAGGGCACCTCCTGAGCATCGCGACTCAGCGGCTCTTACCGGACCCCGGGTCGCTCACCTCCTGGCCTTGACCACGGCATCGCGACCTGGCATACCAGCGACGGCTGATGCCGCCTTGGGACTAGGACCTGTCGACGCAGAGCACCAAGCCCTCGCGAGGTTCAAAAGGGAGAACTAAGCTAAGACGAAATCAGCAACTCACACAGCTCTGCGACAAAGGTTATGTATTAACAAACGGGACTACATGCACCTTACAAGCCCTCGTGGGGCGCATTTTGATTCCTCGCAGGGAACGGATCCTAAGGGGTGCTAACTACACGAGCTCCTGCAAAAGATGTCATCATCAACAGTGGGCTGTCAAGCGCCGGCGCCAACCCCATCCAGATCAGGGTCGGCGACGGCCTGACGAGCCCGCCCTGCTCCGGGAGCGGCACCGACTCGGGGGCTCGTAGCTGTCGTCGCTCGTCTCCGGAGTCGCGAAGATTTCGCTGGAGTCGCTGGACCCTCCGGCGCCTCCGCCAAGGGAGCGGTCGACGGGCCTAGCCCTCACCAGGGCAAGGTCCCGACCACCGCTCCCGGGGCAGCATTCCAGCCGGCGCCTGTTCGCGTCGAAGATCTTGAAGAACATCACCGCAGCGCCATCATACTCCAAGTGGACCACGAAGACGCCCCTTTCCCTGCAAACCTGGGCGATTTCTCTCCAGCCGCGGGACAAGTAGACCTCGCCCGGGGCAGCGACCACGACCTCTGCTTCGGTCGCAAGGGCGCTGCAGCCGGCATGCTGCAGCCAGAGCTCCAGGGGCCCTCCTGGAGGGATGATGGAGGCAAAGAAGGGAGGCAGACGGATCCAGGACTGGAGAGGAATGATGACGTGGAGCATGAACTCTTGGGAGGAGCCCTCGGCATGGACTCCAGGAGGAACAACCCACGCCTTCATGACCCGATGGTGCCTGCGATGGCGCCGACCGCGGAGATCGGCATCGACACCTTTGGGGCCCTCGACGTGGGCATACAAGGGAAGTGGGAACCCCGGCGGAGCCCGCTCGCACCAGGGCCTCGGCACCACCTGACGGTCTTCCTTGCCACGGCTGCAAAGGGCGAGCCGTTTCTTCGGCGGGAGCGGGTCTGGCCCCTCTCGAGGAGCCTTTCCCTTCTCCGCTGCAGAGAACCGGCGGATCGGAGCCATCGCAGCAAGACGGAGCAAGGATCGGGAAGAAGGAGAAGCCAGGAGGAATGGACTGGAAGGGCACGCACAGCTTCGTACTTATAGCCGGCGAAGACCAACCACCGGCCTCCACGATCACAGGTAATCATGACACGATTTGCATGCAGGGACTTGTCCACCTCGTGCGGTCACCAAGGCGTCGTGGGGAAGTGGAGACGCCCACGTCCCATCAACCGCCACGCGGCGCCCAAGACCGCAGGCTGTTAGGGCCCGCGGCGCTTCGTCCTTGCACTTTCGCCTCTCAGCACGGCCAAGTCCATGCGCGCCTTGGGCCCGGGGGCTACTGTCGGCGTTCTGGGAACAGGGGTCCCCAGACTTGCCTGCCTGCGGCGTGGCTCAAAGGAGGCCCAGCATGGCCCATCTTCATCAACACGAGACTCAAGACCCTCGCGAGGGGCCAAGCCTCGCGGGGCGGACGACACGGCGCATCCTCAGGCGCAGCCTCCTCAGGCTGGCTTGCGAGGAGGCGGAGAAATCAAGGCGGGGTACCTCGCGAGGTGCCCATGACGCAAGCCATGACCGAGGGTGCCAGGCGGGCGCCAGCGCGCGCAGCGTCCTTCTTTCCTCTTTGGTGCAAAGGGGGCAAGCGCAGCCGCGGAGTACCGAGGCATCAGGCAAAGGTTGCCATTTCAGTGCGACGAGACCAAGACCAGGAGGACTACGAGACGGAGGTCACCATGGAGCCTAGCACGGCGTCACCGCAGAGCCTTTCGCAGGCGAAGACCAACTTTAGTCAGGATAAGTGTACTAGATGTTCCCCTTCGAATTGGCCAATTGTTGGCGCCCTTCCCGCTCAACATTTGGGAAGAGGCCCAGGGCCTTTGCCTATAAATAGGACCAGCCACCCACATGGTAGGGGGGATCGAAATTAGCGAAAGAGAGAGAGAGAGAGAGAAGGGTGAATGGACTCCTCCTAGTAGTTCATCGCCCCAGCCAAGAACAGACCTTCGCGAGGCTGTTCTTCCTTGTATCGTTCATCATCATCAGCCCCAAGAGGCAATCCACCAACCACACACTGGAGTAGGGTATTACACCACAACGGTGGCCCGAACCAATATAAACCTTGTGTCTCTTGTGTAGTTCTTTTAGTAGTTTAGATCTTTGTGAGACGGGGAGGTAGAGGGCGTGATCTCCGCGCGCACCCCAGTGTTCGAACCTTAAGGGTCTGCCGGAACCCGTGATCCGACAGCACAGAAGAGCACACTGCGGCCCTTGCAGAAGAAGCACAAAGTAGCATTTTAAGGCGGACCACTCATTCGGCGTCACAGCCCCCGGACACCTTCAAGCGAGTCCGGAACAAGCTGCAACAGGATCGCCTGGAACGATCAGAGCTCGCCTAGCAATTCGGCCCCCGTCCCAGTCCCAGTCAAGCAATGAAATCCGTGGCGCGCGTACATAACTACGCACCGAAAATACCATGGACATAGGCGGGGGCACGATCAGGACACGCCCCGCAATGTGGCTTAACCTCCCTAGGGGCTATATACCGTTATCATTCCTTTTCTCTTTCAGGGCCTAACTCTCTGGAAGCCCTTTCCGGCAGTACGATTGCCGGACACATTCCGGAAGCGACAACCAAGGTGGCAAGAAGCTAAGATGAACACGGGAACCCCCAGGTTGTCTCTAATAATCATTGATATACTCGTTTTTTACTATCTATGCGCAGCTTGCCCTGGGATAGGACATTTCGAATTTTGCTACTTTCTGCTTATTGCACTACTTGTACTAGTACGCTTCGACGTATTAATTTAAATAACAATGCATATCGATAGTCTATCATTGCATTATTTAAGTTTTTTATTTTATCTCTTATATGTCCATTTACGACAATCCACACCCGTACGTTCGGGTATGGTAGTATGCCAGGGGCTCTCGTTTACCCCATAATACAGCGCAAGAAGTCCGAACACTTTTGACAGTGTGGCACCCCGAACTTATAGCATTATATGCATCAGCTCCGAATCATGTATTTGGTCAAATGCTGGGTTTGCCCGGCTCCCATGCTTTGGTACCTTACGTTCCGTTATATCGGCAAAGGTAGAGGTGGGAGAACTACTGCGATTGTGTCCCGGTTCTTCCGGACGAGCACCTCAGTAGAGAAAGCCGAAAACTGACTGTCATGATAAGGCGTGAGACTGGTCGCTGTTCGAGAGGTCTCAAGTCCTTAAAGACTTTTTCCTCTTCGGGCGAGGAGTCGGCCTTGTCCGGCTTAGGCGTGTATAACGCCCCAAATTCGGCCCTCCGAATACCAGGGGCTTCGCCAAAATTTAAAATTGTAGACTTCTATGGCTAAGTGAGAGTGATAAAGCATTATAGTCCGATTGCCTGGTTTGTTGCGCTGAACACCTTCCTCGAAGGACCCAAAATTGGGGTAAAGAGTGCTCAGTTTTATCCCGAACACCCCAGTACTAGTTACATGGGGGCAGAAGCCGACGATTGGCCAACTCTCAGATTTTATAAACGATCGCACATAAGGTAATATTTTAAATTAAGAAAGCATCGCACGACACAAATGAACTCGTTTCATATTACAGAATCACAGGAGCATGTTCATTCAAAAATTACATTCTTGGCACACTGATCCGCCACTAGGCGGGAACCCTTCAGAACACTCTCATAATAATTCTCGGGGCAGCGATGCTCCTTGCCCTCCGGTGGCCCCTCCTTCACCAGCTTCACGGCGTCCAGCTTCTCCCAGTGCACCTTCGCCCGAGCAAAAGCCCTGCGTGCACCCTCGATGCAGACGGACCGCTTTATGACTTCAAGCCGTGGGCAGGCTTCCACAAGCCGCCTCACCAGACCGAAGTAGCTGCCGAACAGGGGCTCGCTAGGCCACATCCGGACTATAAGGCCCCTCATGGCCTGTTCGGCCGCCTTGTGAAGCTTGATACGTGTCCATCGTATCTACTTTTCCAAACACTTTTGCCCTTGTTTTGGACTCTAACTTGTATGATTTGAATGGAACTAACCCGGACTGACGCTGTTTTCAGCAGAATTGCCATGGTGTTGTTTTATGTGCAGAAAAAAAATATTCTCGGAATGACCTGAAACTCCACGGAACATCTTAGAAAAAAATAATAAAAAATCCTCGCCAAAGATGAAGACCAGGGGGCCCACACCCTTCTCACGAGGGTGGGGGGCATGCCCCCCTAGTGCGCGTCCCCTACCTCATGGCCCCCCTGGATGCCCTCCGACGCCAGTTCCAACTCTATATATTCGCTTTCGGAGAGAAAAAATAAGAGAGAAGAAATCATCACGTTTTACGATACGGAGCCGCCGCCAAGCCCTAAAACCCCTCGGGAGGGCTGATCTGGTGTCCGTTCCGGGCTTCGGAGAGGGGGATTCGTCGCCGCCATCATCATCAACCATCCCCCATCACCAATTTTATGATGCTCACCGCCGTGCGTGAGTAATTCCATCATAGGCTCACTGGACGATGATGGGTTAGATGAGATTTATCATGTAATCAAGTTAGTTTTGTTAGGGTTTGATCCCTAGTATCCATTATGTTATGAGATTGATGTTGCTATGACTTTGCTATGCTTAATGCTTGTCACTAGGGCCCGAGTGCCATGATTTCAGATCTGAACCTATTATGTTTCCATGAATATATGTGAGTTCTTGATCCTATCTTGCAAGTCTATAGTCACCTATTATGTGTTATAATCCGGCAACCCCGAAGTGACAATAATCGGGACCACTCCCGGTGATGACCATAGTTTGAGGAGTTCATGTATTCACTATGTGCTAATGCTTTGTTCCGATTGTCTATTAAAAGGAGGCCCTAATATCCCTTAGTTTCCAATAGGACCCCGCTGCCACGGGAGGGTAGGACAAAAGATGTCATGCAAGTTCTTTTCCATAAGCACGAATGACTATATACGGAATACATGCCTACATTACATTGATGAATTGGAGCTAGTTCCGTGTCACCCTATGTTATGACTGTTACATGATGAACCACATCCGGCATAATTATCCATCACTGATCCGGTGCCTATGAGTTTTCCATATACTAGTTCTCGCTTATTTACTTTCCCGCTGCTACTGTTACAATCACTACAAAATACCAAAAACATTATTTTTGCTGCCTTTACTTTTGTTGCTGCTACCACCACTATCATATTACTTTGCTACTAAACACTTTGCTGCAGATACTAAGTTTCCAGGTGTGGTTGAATTGACAACTCAGCTGCTAATACTTGAGAATATTCTTTGTCTCCCCTTGTGTCGAATCAATAAATTTGGGTTGAATACTCTACCCTCGAAAGCTGTTGCGATCCCCTATACTTGTGGGTTATCAAGACTAATTTCTGGCGCCGTTGCCGGGGAGCATAGCTCTATTCTTTGAGTCACTTGGGATTTATATCTGCTGGACACTATGAAGAACTTGAGAGATCCAAAAACAAGATCTATCCCTCAACTACGAGGGGAGGTAAGTGAAGGAAATATGCCCTAGAGGCAATAATGAAGTTATTATTTATTTCCTTATATCATGATAAATGTTTATTATTCATGCTAGAATTGTATTAACCGGAAACATAATACATGTGTGAATACATAGACAACCAGAGTGTCACTAGTATGCCTCTTCTTGACTAGCTCGTTAATCAAAGATGGTTATGTTTCCTAACCATGGACAAAAGAGTTGTTATTTGATTAACGAGGTCACATCATTAGTTGAATGATCTGATTGACATGACCCATTTCATTAGCTTAGCACCCGATCGTTTAGTATGTTGCTATTGCTTTCTTCATGACTTATACACGTTCCTATGACTATGAGATTATGCAACTCCCGTTTGCCGGAGGAACACTTTGGGTACTACCAAACGTCACAACGTAACTGGGTGATTATAAAGGAGTACTACAGGTGTATCCAATGGTAGATGTTGGGTTGGCGTATTTCGACATTAGAATTTGTCACTCCGATTGTCGGAGAGATATCTCTAGGCCTTCTCGGTAATACACATCACATAAGCCTTGCAAGCATTATAACTAAGATGTTAGTTGTGAGATGATGTATTACGGAACGAGTAAAGAGACTTGCCAGTAACGAGATTGAACTAGGTATTGGATACCGACGATCGAATCTCGGGCAAGTAACATACCGATGACAAAGGGAACAACGTATGTTGTTATGCGGTCTGACCGATAAAGATCTTCGTAGAATGTGTAGGAGCCAATATGGGCATCCGGGTCCCGCTATTGGTTATTGACTGGAGACGTGTCTCGGTCATGTCTACATTGTTCTCGAACCGTAGGGTCCGCACGCTTAACGTTACGATAACAGTTATTATGAGTTTATGCATTTTGATGTACCGAAGGTTGTTCGGAGTCCCGGATGTGATCACGGACATGACCAGGAGTCTCGAAATGGTCGAGACATAAAGATTGATATATTGGAAGCCTATGTTTAGACACCGGAAGTGTTCCGGGTGAAATCGGGATTTTACCGGAATACCGGGAGGGTTACCGGAACCCCCCGGGAGCCAAATGGGCCTACATGGGCCTTAGTGGAAAGGTGAAAGGGGCTGCCATGGAGGGCTGCGCGCCTCCCCCCTCCCCTAGTCCTATTAGGACTAGGAGAGGTGGCCGGCTACCTCTCTCTCTCTTCCCCCCTTGGAGTCCTAGTTGGAATAGGATTGGAGGGGGAGTCCTACTCCCGGTAGGAGTGGGACTCCTCCTACGCCTCCCTCCTTGGCCGGCCAGCCCCTCCCCTTGGATCCTTTATATACGGGGGCAGGGGGCACCTCTAGACACAAAAGTTGATCCTTGAGATCGTTCCTTAGCCGTGTGCGGTGCCCCTGCCACCAAATTCCACCTCGATTATACCGTTGTAGTGCTTAGGCGAAGCCCTGCGTCGGTAGTACATGAAGATCGTCACCACGCCGTCGTGCTGACGGAACTCTTCCTCGACGCTTTGCTGGATCGGAGCCC
The DNA here is from genome assembly GCA_034509565.1 of Triticum monococcum. Taxonomy (NCBI): domain Eukaryota; kingdom Viridiplantae; phylum Streptophyta; class Magnoliopsida; order Poales; family Poaceae; genus Triticum; species Triticum monococcum. The sequence continues at coordinate 588,160,302 of CM067843.1, read as the reverse complement.
GAGGATCGTCATCGAGCTGAACGTGTGCTAAGAACTCGGAGGTGCCGGAGTAACGGTGCTTGGATCGGTCGGATCGGGAAGACGTACGACTACTTCCTCTATGTTGTGTGATCGCTTCCGTAGTCGGTCTGCGTTGGTACGTAGACAACACTCTCCCCTCTCATTGCTATGCATCACCATGATCTTGCGTGTGCGTAGGAATTTTTTTGAAATTACTACGTTCCCCAACAGTGGTATCAGAGCCTAGGTTTTACGGTTTGATGTTATTTGCACGAGTAGAACACAAGTGAGTTGTGGGCGATACAAGTCATACTGCCTACCAGCATGTCATACTTTGGTTTGGCAGTATTGTTGGACGAGACGACCTGGACCAACCTTACGCGTACGCTTACACGAGACCGGTTCCCTCGACGTGCTTTGCACATAGATGGCTTGCGGGCGACTGTCTCTCCAACTTTAGTTGAACCGAGTGTGGCTACGCCCGGTCCTTGAGAAGGTTAAAACGGAGTCTATTTGACAAACTATCGTTGTGGTTTTGATGCGTAGGTGAGATGAGTTCTTGCTTAAGCCCGTAGCAGCCACGTAAAACTTGCAACAACAAAGTAGAGGACGTCTAACTTGTTTTTGCAGGGCATGTTGTGATGTGATATGGTCAAGGCATGATGCTGATTTTATTGTATGAGATGATCATGTTTTGTAACCAAGTTATCGGCAACTGGCAGGAGCCATATGGTTGTCGCTTTATTGTATGCAATGCAATCGCGATGTAATGCTTTACTTTATTACTAAGCGGTAGTGATAGTCGTGGAAGCATAAGATTGGCGAGACGACAACGATGCTACGATGGAGATCAAGGTGTCGCGCCGGTGACGATGGTGATCATGACGGTGCTTCGGAGATGGAGATCACAAGCACAAGATGATGATGGCCATATCATATCACTTATATTGATTGCATGTGATGTTTATCTTTTATGCATCTTATCTTGCTTTGATTGACGGTAGCATTATAAGATGATCTCACACTAAATTATCAAGAAGTGTTCTCCCTGAGTATGCACCGTTGCCAAAGTTCGTCGTGCCCAGACACCACGTGATGATCGGGTGTGATAAGCTCTACGTCCATCTACAACGGGTGCAAGCCAGTTTTGCACACGCAGAATACTCAGGTTAAACTTGACGAGCCTAGCATATGCAGATATGGCCTCGGAACACAGAGACCGAAAGGTCGAGCGTAAATCATATAGTAGATATGATCAACATAACGATGTTCACCATTGAAAACTACTCCATCTCACGTGATGATCGGTTATGGTTTAGTTGATTTGGATCACGTAATCACTTAGAGGATTAGAGGGATGTCTATCTAAGTGGGAGTTCTTAAGTAATATGATTAAATTGAACTTAAATTTATCATGAACTTAGTCCTGGTAGTATTTTGCAAATTATGTTGTAGATCAATAGCTCGCGTTGTTGCTACCCTGTGTTTATTTTGATATGTTCCTAGAGAAAATTGTGTTGAAAGATGTTAGTAGCAATGATGCGGATTGGATCCGTGATCTGAGGTTTATCCTCATTGCTGCACAAAAAAATTATGTCCTTGACGCACCGCTAGGTGACAGACCTATTGCAGGAGCAGATGCAGACGTTATGAACGTTTGGCTAGCTCAATATGATGACTACTTTATAGTTTAGTGCACCATACTTAATGGCTTAGAATCGGGACTTCAAAGACGTTTTGAACGTCATGGACCATATGAGATGTTCCAGGAGTTGAAGTTAATATTTCAAGCAAATACCCGAGTTGAGAGATATGAAGTCTCCAACAAGTTCTATAGCTAAAAGATGGAGGAGAATCGCTCAACTAGTGAGCATGTGCTCAGATTGTCTGGGTACTACAATCGCTTGAATCAAGTGGGAGTTAATCTTCCAGATAAGATAGTGATTGACAGAATTCTCTAGTCACCATCACCAAGTTAGTAGAACTTCGTGATGAACTATGATATGCAAGGGATAACGGAAACGATTCCCAAGCTCTTCGTGATGCTGAAATCGACGAAGGTAGAAATCAAGAAAAACATCAAGTGTTGATGGTTGACAAGACCACTAGTTTGAAGAAAAGGGCAAAAGGGAAGAAGGGGAACTTCAAGAAGAACGGCAAGCAAGTTGCTGCTCAAGTGAAGAAGCCCAAGTCTGGTCCTAAGCCTGAGACTAAGTGCTTCTACTACAAAGGGACTGGTCACTAGAAGCGGAACCGCCCCAAGTATTTGGCGGATAAGAAGGATGGCAAAGTGAACAAAAGTATATTTGATATACATGTTATTGATGTGTGCTTTACTAGTGTTTATAGCAACCCCTCAGTATTTGATATTGGTTCAGTTGCTAAGAGTAGTAGCTCGAAACAGGAGTTGCAGAATAAACAGAGACTAGTTAAGGGTGAAGTGATGATGTGTGTTGGAAGTAGTTCCAAGATTGATATGATCATCATCGCACACTCCCCTATACTTTCGGGATTAGTGTTGAACTTAAATAAGTGTTATTTGGTTTTTGCGTTGAGCATGAATATGATTTGATCATGTTTATTGCAATATGGTTATTCATTAAAATTAGAGAATAATTGTTGTACTGTTTACATGAATAAAACCTTAGATGGTCATACACCCAATGAAACAAGTTCGTTGGATCTCGATCGTAGTGATACACATATTCATAATATTGAAACCAAAAGATGCAAAGTTAATAATGATAGTGCAACTTATTTGTGGCACTGCCGTTTAGGTCATATTGGTATAATGCGCATGAAGAAACTCCATGTTGATGGGCTTTCGGAATCACTTGATTATGAATCACTTGATGCTTGCAAACCATGCCTTTTGGGCAAGATGACTAAAACATCGTTCTCCGGAACAATGGAACAAACAACAAATTTGTTGGAAATCATACATACTGATGTATGTGGTCCGATGAATATTGAGGCTCGCGACAGGTATCATTATTTTCTGATCTTCACAGATGATTTGAGCAGATATGAGTATATCTACTTGATGAAACATAAGTCTGAAACATTTGAAAAGTTCAAAGAATTTCAGAGTGAAGTGAAAAATCATCGTAACAAGAAAATAAAGTTTCTATGATCTGATCGTAGAGAAGAGTATTTGAGTTACGAGTTTGGCCTTCAGTTAAAAACAATGTGAAATAGTTTCACTACTCACGCCACAAGGAACACCATAGTGTCATGGTGTGTCCGAACGTCATAACCATACTTTATTAGATATAGTGCAATCTATGATGTCTCTTACCGATCTACCACTATCGTTTTGGGGTTATGCATTAGAGACAGCTGCATTCACGTTAAAAAAGGGCACCATCTAAGTCCGTTGAGATGACACAATCTGAACTGTGGTTTAGCAAGAAACCAAAGTAGTCGTTTCTTAAAGTTTGGGGTTGTGATGCTTATGTGAAAAAGTTTCATCCTGATAAGCTCAAAACCAAATCGGAGAAATATGTCTTCATAGGATACCCAAAAGGAGACTGTTGGGTACACCTACTATCACAGATCCTAAGGCAAGACATTCGTTGCTTATAATGGATACTTTCTAGAGAAGGAGTTTCTCTCGAAAGAAGTGAGTGGGAGGAAAGTAGAACTTGATAAGGTAATTGTACCTTCTCCTTTATTGGAAAGTAGTTCATCACAGAAATCTGTTCTTGTGACTCCTACACCAATTAGTGAGGAAGCTAATGATAATGATCATGAAACTTCGGATCAAGTTACTACCGAATCTCGTAGGTAAACCAGAGTGAAATCCGCACCAGAGTGGTATGGTAATCCTGTTCTGGAGGTCATGTTACTTGACCATGACGAACCTACGAACTATGAGGAAGCGATGATGAGCCCAAATTCCGCGAAATGGTTTGAGGCCATGAAATCTGAGATATGATCCATGCATGAGAACAAAGTTTGGACTTTGGTTGACTTGCCCGATGATCGGCAAGCAATTGAGAATAAATGGATCTTCAAGAGAAAGACGGACGCTGATAGTAGTGTTACTACCTACAAAGCTAGAATTGTCGCAAAAGGTTTTCGACAAGTTCAAGGTGTTGACTACGATGAGAGCTTCTCACTCGTATCTATGCTTGAGTCTGTCCGAATCATGTTAGTAATTGCCGCATTTTATGAAATCTGGCAAATGGATAAACAAAACTGCATTCCTTAATGGGTTTATTAAAGAAGAGTTGTATATGATGCAATAGAAGGTTTTGTCAATCCGAAAGGTGCTAACAAAAATGTGCAAGCTCCAGCGATCCATCTGTGGACTGGTGCAAGCATCTCGGAGTTGGAATATACGCTTTGATGAGTTGATCAAAGCATATAGTTTTATACAGACTTGTGGTGAAGCCTGTATTTACAAGAAAGTGAGTGGGAGCACTACAGCATTTCTGATAAGTATATGTGAATGACATATTGTTGATCAGAAATAATGTAGAATTATTCTGTAAAGCATAAAGGAGTGTTTGAAAGGAGTTTTTCAAAGAAAGACTTCGGTGAAGCTGCTTTCATATTGAGCTTCAAGATCTATAGAGATAGATCAAGACGCTTGATAAGTTTTTTCAATAAGTACATACCTTGACAAGATTTTGAAGTAGTTCAAAATGGAGCAGTCAAAGAAAGAGTTCTTGCCTGTATTACAAGGTGTGAAGTTGAGTAAGACTCAAAGCCCGACCACGGCAGAAGATAGAAAGAGAATGAAAGTCATTCCCTATGCCTTGGCCATAGGTTCTATAAAGTATGTCATGCTGTATACCAGATCTATTGTATACCCTATATTGATTTGGCAAGGGAGTACAATAGTGATCTAGGAGTAGATCACTGGACAGCGGTCAGAATTATCCTTAGTGAAATAAGGATATGTTTCTCGATTATGGACGTGACAAAAAGGTTCGTCGTAAAGGGTTACGTCGATGCAAGTTTTTAACACTGATCCAGATGAATCTAAAGTCTCAATCTGGATACATATTGAAAGTGGGAGCAATTAGCTAGAGTAGCTCCGTGTAGAGCATTGTAGACATAGAACTTGCAAAATATTTACGGATCTGAATGTGACAGACCAGTTGACTAAAATTATCTCACAAGCAAAACATGATCACACCTTAGTACTCTTTGGGTGTTAATCACATAGATATGTGAACTAGATTAGTGACTCTAGTAAACCCTTTGAGTGTTGGTCACATGACGATGTGAACTATGGGTGTTAATCACATGGTGATGTGAACTATTGCTGTTAAATCACATGGCGATGTGAACTAGATTATTAACTCTAGTGCAAGTGGGAGACTGAAGGAAATATGCCCTAGAGGCAATAATGAAGTTATTATTTATTTCCTTATTTCATGATAAATATTTATTATTCATGCTAGAATTGTATTAACTGGAAACATAATACATGTGTGAATACATAGACAAACAGAGTGTCACTAGTATGCCTCTACTTGACTAGCTCGTTAATCAAAGATGGTTATGTTTCCTAACCATGGACAAAAGAGTTGTTATTTGATTAACGAGGTCACATCATTAGTTGAATGATCTGATTGACATGACCCATTTCATTAGCTTAGCACCCGATCGTTTAGTATGTTGCTATTGCTTTCTTCATGACTTATACATGTTCCTATGACTATGAGATTATGCAACTCCCGTTTGCCGGAGGAACACTTTGGGTACTACCAAACGTCACAATGTAACTGGGTGATTATAAAGGAGTACTACAGGTGTCTCCAATGGTAGATGTTGGGTTGGCGTATTTCGAGATTAGAATTTGTCACTCCGATTGTCGGAGAGATATCTCTGGGCCCTCTCGGTAATACACATCACATAAGCCTTGCAAGCATTATAACTAAGATGTTAGTTGTGAGATGATGTATTACGGAACGAGTAAAGAGACTTGCCAGTAACGAGATTGAACTAGGTATTGGATACCGATGATCGAATCTCGGGCTAGTAACATACCGATGACAAAGGGAACAGCGTATGTTGTTATGCGGTCTGACCGATAAAGATCTTCATAGAATGTGTAGGAGCCAATATGGGCATCCAGGTCCCGCTATTGGTTATTGACCGGAGACGTGTCTTGGTCATGTCTACATTGTTCTCGAACCGTAGGGTCCGCACGCTTAACGTTACGATGACAGTTATTATGAGTTTATGCATTTTGATGTACCGAAGGTTGTTCGGAGTCCCGGATGTGATCACGGACATGACGTGGAGTCTCGAAATGGTCGAGACATAAAGATTGATATATTGGAAGCCTATGTTTGGACACCGGAAGTGTTCCGGGTGAAATCGGGATTTTACCGGAATACCGGGAGGGTTACCGGAACCCCCCGGGAGCCAAATGGGCCTACATGGGCCTTAGTGGAAAGGTGAAAGGGGCTGCCATGGAGGGCTGCGCGCCTCCCCCCTCCCCTAGTCGTATTAGGACTAGGAGAGGTGGCCGGCCACCTCTCTCTCTCTTTCCCCCTTGGAGTCCTAGTTGGAATAGGATTGGAGGGGGGAGTCCTACTCCCGGTAGGAGTAGGACTCCTCCTGCGCCTCCCTCCTTGGCCGGCCAGCCCCTCCCCTTGGATCCTTTATATACGGGGGCAGGGGGCACCTCTAGACACAAAAGTTGATCCTTGAGATCGTTCCTTAGCCGTGTGCGGTGCCCCCTGCCACCAAATTCCACCTCGATTATACCGTTGTAGTGCTTAGGCGAAGCCCTGCGTCGGTAGTACATCAAGATCGTCACCACGCCGTCGTGCTGACGGAACTCTTCCTCGACGCTTTGCTGGATCGGAGCCCGAGGATCATCATCGAGCTGAACGTGTGCTAAGAACTCGGAGGTGCCGGAGTAACGGTGCTTGGATCGGTCGGATCGGGAAGACGTACGACTACTTCCTCTACGTTGTGTGATCGCTTCCGCAGTCGGTCTGCGTTGGTACGTAGACAACACTCTCCCCTCTCGTTGCTATGCATCACCATGATCTTGCGTGGGCGTAGGAAATTTTTTGAAATTACGACGTTCCCCAACAGTAAGGAACTGCCATCTAGCTCTGCACTTGATTCACCTTCTGTTATGAGTAAATTTGCGACACCTACACCTGCTTCTGCTATTCGTTCTGATATGTCACATGTTATTGATGATGCCACTTCTTCTATGCATGATACTTATGATGAAACTGCTTCTATGCCTGATACTACTGTGCCGTTTGGTGAATTTCTTGATGAACAAATTGCTAGGGCTAGAGAAAAAGAAATTATTGAATCTGAATACGATGATGATAGTGATGATGAAAATATGCCTGTTATTCCTGAGGGTTATCTTTTTGATATGGAATCGTCTGCCACTATTTTAGCTTGCAAAGATAGATATGAGCTTAAGAGGTTATTAATTAAATGGAACAAAGAATCACTTAGAGATAAAATGAAACCCGACCCTGCTTTTGCTACTTCACCTATATGTGTTCCTGATAAGGATTATGAATTCTCTGTTGATCCTGATATAATTACTTTGGTTGAATCTAATCCGTTTTATGGCTATGAATCTGAAACTGTTATGGCACATCTTACTAAGTTAAATGATATAGCTGCCCTGTTCACTAATGATGAGAGATCACGTTACTTTTATATACTCAAAATATTTCCGTTCTCATTAAAGGGTGATGCTAAGATATGGTTTAATTCTCTTGATCCTGGTTGTGTGCGTAGTCCCCAGGATATGATTTATTACTTCTCTGCTAAATATTTCCCTGCTCATAAGAAACAAGCTGCTTTGACGGAAATATACAACTTCGTGCAAATTAAAGAAGAGAGTCTCCCACAAGCTTGGGGGAGGCTTCTCGAATTACTTAATGCTTTGCCTGATCATCCTCTTAAGAAACCTGTTATACTTGATATCTTTTATAATGGACTAACCGATGCTTCCAGAGATTACCTGGATAGTTGTGCTGGTTCTCTTTTCAGGGAACGAACACCGGATGAAGCTGAAATTCTATTGAATAATATGTTGACAAATGAAAATTATTGGGCACCTCCTGAGCCAGCTCCTGAGCCAACTCCTGCTCCAATTACTGAGCCTATTCCTAAACCAACTCCAAAGAAGAGAGGTGTTCTATTTCTCAGTCCCGAAGATATGCAAGAGGTAAAGAAATCTATGAAAGAAAAAGGTATTAAAGCTGAAGACGTTAAGAATTTACCTCCTATTGAAGAAATACATGGTCTTAATTCACCGCCTGTTGAAGAAACATATGATCTTAATTCTTTATTTATTGAAGAACCTCCTGATCCCAATATCCCGACACAGGTAGTAAAGGTAAATTCTCTCTATAGATATGATAAAGCTGAACTCCCTCCTACTAAAATTGCCAGTCAGTGCTTGGATGAGTTTGATAACTTTATGTTTATGCAAGACAACTTCAATGCTTATTTTGGTAGACAATTAAAAGAAAATGCTTATATGATTAGAAGCTTGGGTGATTATATGGCTAATATTAAAGGTGAACTTAAACTTGTTAGCAAACATGCTTCTATGGTTACCACTCAAGTAGAACAAGTACTTAAGGCTAAAAAAGAAGTGCTTGATGAAATGAATAGTAAGAAAAATGATTATGCTGTTAGAGTGGCTACTAGAACTGGTAGAATGACTCAGGAACCTTTGTATCCTGAAGGCCACCCTAAGAGAATCGAGCAAGATTCTCAAAGAAATATTATTGATGTTCCTAGTTCTTCTAAAAAAAGAAGAAGAAAAATGATAGAACCGTGCAAACTTCTAGTGAACCTATTGCTGAACCACCCGATAATCCAAATGATATTTCTATGTCTGATGCTGAAACACAATCTGGTAATGAACATGAACCTAATGAAAATATTGATAATGATGTTCATGATGATGCTCAACCTAGTAATGACAATGATGTAGAAATTGAACCTGCTGTTGATCTTGATAATCCACAATCAAAGAATCAACGTTATGATAAAAGAGACTTTGTTGCTAGGAAACATGGTAAAGAAAGGGAACCTTGGGTCCAGAAACCTATGCCTTTTCCTCCGAAACCATCCAAGAAAAAGGATGACGAGGATTTTGAGCGCTTTGTTGAAATGATTAGGCCTATCTTTTTGCGTATGAGATTAACTGATGTGCTCAAAACAAATCCTTATGCTAAATATATGAAGGATATCATTACTAATAAAAGAAAGATACCAGAAGCTGAAATTTCCACCATGCTTGCTAATTATACTTTTAAGGGTGGAATACCAAAGAAACTTGGAGACCTCGGAGTACCTACTATACCTTGCTCCATTAAAAGAAATTATATTAAAACTGCTTTATGTGATCTTGGAGCCGGTGTTAGTGTTATGCCTCTCTCTTTATATCGTAGACTTGACTTGAATAAGCTGACACCTACTGAAATATCTTTGCAAATGGCTGATAAATCAACTGCTATACCTATCGGTATCTGTGAGGATGTGCATGCCGTGGTTGCAAACGTTACTATTTTAACAGACTTTGTTATTCTTGATATTCCCGAGGATGATAGTATGTCTATTATTCTTGGAAGACCTTTTCTTAATACTGCAGGGGCTGTTATTGATTGCAACAAAGGCAATGTCACTTTTCATGTTAATGGTAATGAGCATACGATACACTTTCCGAGGAAACAACCTCAAGTTCATAGTATCAACTCTATTGGAAAAATTCCATCGATTATATTTGGAGGTTTTGAATTTCCTCTTCCTACTGTCAAGAAGAAATATGATATTCTTATTATTGGGGATGTGCATATCCCCGTTGAGGTAACTTAGTGTTATTCGAAATTTCTCCGGTTTCATGATTATCGGAATGAGTTTGTTAACAAGACTTGATCAACCTTGTTAGTGGATTCTTTTTGATGAGCACGAGATGGATGAAACTAGAAGCACAAACTTCTATACCCCACTTTTACTTTCTGTTATTTATATTAAATAAAGTAAAAATAGTATTTTCTGTCTATTTCCTGACTTATCCGTGCAATATAAAAATATCCCGAAAATAAAAGTCCTCAGAATGCCATGCCAATTTAATATGATTTTTTCGGGAATATTTGAGGATTTACTGTGCAAAAATTACCACAGGAGGAGCTGCCACCTGGCCACGAGGGTGGTGGGCAAGCCCCCTGCCTCGTGGGCCCATGGTGGCCCTCCTCCACTTATCCCAGCACCCGTCTTCTTCCTCTGTCTCACACAAACCCGAAAAACCAACTCAAGCACGAGTTCCAGCCACTTTTGCTGTGATTTTCGATCTCCTTGCTCAAAGCACCTCTCGCAAAACTGCTTGGGGAGATTGTTCCTTGGTATGTGACTCCTCCATTGGTCCAATTAGTTTTTGTTCTAGTGCTTTATTCTTTGCAAATTTGTGCTGCATAGGATACCATGTTCTTGAGCTTGCATGTCAAATTATATGGTTCCAAGTAGTTCTAATGCTTGATATAGGCTCTAGGCACTTATAGGAGTAGTTGCTATCAGTTTTATTAAAGTTGGTTCACTTTGGTTTGAAGTTACTAAAAATTTCAGAATTTTTCAGAGAAAAACAATATGCTTAGGAAGATGTTCCAAGGTGGTTCCTCTAAGAAGCAAGGACCCATGATTGCTATGCGCGATGTTGACGAGGATCCACCAAGAGACGCTCCAGTACGGCCTTGCGAATGGCCGTCGGAAAATTTTATGGACCATGCAGGAATTAAAGAAGAATTCAAAGCATATTTGCGCAATGCCGGTCTTGAGGATTTTGAGGCTAACAAATGACCCCATTATCATGATCGCACAAGTTCATTTGTGAGGAGGTTTGAGTATTCATCTTCGCGTAATTCTCCTTCAGTCATGTTTGATCTCTATGACAAATCTTATACCATGGACTTCGAAGATTTCACTTCTGCTTGCAAACTTCCATCATGGGGTAGTGTTAGGGATCCCCATAAATCTGAATTTAGAAACTTCCTTGCTAGTATAACTGTGGGGGAATCTAGAGATATAACGCAGGCTACCATAGGGAGCATTCACTTTCCCGCTATACATTATTTGCTCTTTTCATCAGTAGATGCATAAATGCTAAGGATGAAGCATGTCACATGTGTGTCCCTGATCTTAGCATTCTTAGGAGTGCTGTGTTAGGAGACCAATCTTATCATATGGGAGCCATTGTAGCTCGTAGGTTGCATCATAATAGACATAATGGAGATTTCTTTGGAGGAATTTATGCAACCCGCTTAGCTCATTTTCTTGAGATAGACATTCGTGAGGGTGATACGGAGTTGCCTCCTGCATATTTAGATTATGACTCTATGGCTTCACACCAGTTTGTTGAGAGGCCTGAATCACCTCTCTTATATCGTTTAATTTTTGACAAACGACGTGTTTTCCGTATTACTCTCCCTGGTCCTGCCTTCTTTGATTCACAGACAAAAAGAAGATATGTTATTACCAGAGAGGAGGCAGAAGAGTACGAGAGGAGAGCGGAGGCAGCTCAACTCCACGCTGCAGCTCAGCAGGCGATAACCGCTGCACATCAGTATGATCCCAGCTATTCTTCCTCATCACAGTACGACCCCAACAACTATTATTATGGATATCCGCCAGGCCAGCTGTGGCCATAGACCAACTTAGGCCAAAAGCCTAAGCAGTACATATTTCTCACCGACATTACATTTATGTTCACACACACTCATTGCTATATGTCAGTGCTCATACTTTTTCACTGTAATATCCATGCTAGTTTATTTTCTTTTTCCTGCTTTCTTCTTGTGTGTTTGCTAAACCTTAAGAAAAAACAAAAAAAATTAGTAGTAGTTTATTTTTCTGCTGCAGTAGTAATAATTAAAAAGAAAACCCAAAAATATTTCCCGTTCTTCTTTTGCTTGTTGGGAGCTTTCCCGTGTAAATAGTTTTATTTCTTTTCTTTTGGGGTCAGTAGGAGAAGACCATAATTAAATTGTTGAAGTGGCTCTTATATGCATTATTGTTGATTTAACCAAGAGCCCATATTGCCTCGTCTTCTCCTGTTTATTGAATGCTCACAGATTCCAGCTTAGTCCAATGCACGTACACTCTTATTATTATTCACACGGTTCGGTCATGCAAGTGAAAGGCAATTATGATGATATATGATGGACTGACTAAGATGATAAAAGCTGGTATGAACTCTGAAAGCACAAGTGCTCCCTGGGTGGTTTTGGTAATTAATGTCAACATATCTCTTGTTGGACTAACACTTTTACCTAGTATGTTTTAGATAAGTTCAACAGTGGAGTGGCATGGACTAGAGCATGTGGAAACCCTTCAAGATGCTAAGGACAAAGGATTGGCTCAAGCTTCAAGATCAAGACTCTACATTTTCTATTTTAGTGATCCAAGATCACATTGAGTCTATAGGAAAAGCCAATACTATCAAGAGGGGATGAGGTGTTGCTTAATGGCTTGCTTGCTCAAAGTGCTTAGTGATATGCTCCAAAACCCTCAACTACCTTCCCACATCCACATATGACCTAAACCAAAAGTCAAACTCGGCCCCACCGATTCTATCTATCCGGCGCCACCGAGTTTCAGATGTCATAGCCACTGCCACAAACCCTAGCAAATCGGTCTCACCGATAGGGATCTCGGTCTCACCGAGATGGGATTGTAATCTCTCTGTTTCCCTTCGTAACGTTTCGGTCTTACCGAGATCAGTGATCGGTCCCACCGAGATTGCAATGTAAACTATCTGTTTCCCTTTTGTAACATTTCGGTCTCACCGAGATGAGCGAATCGGTCCCATCGAGTTTACCTGACCAACTCTCTGGTTAGCTTATTACCAAAATCGGTCCCACCGAGTTTGTGTAATTGGTCACACCGAGATTACGTTATGCCTAAACCCTAACCATATCGGTCCTACCGAGTTGCATCTCAGTCCCACCGAAAATCCTAACGGTCACTAGGTTTGCTGAATCGGTCCGACCGAGTTTAACCATTCGGTCCCACCGAGTTTGGCAAACTGTGAGTAACGGTTAGATTTTGTGTGGAGGCTATATATACCCCTCCACCCACTCTTCATTCGTGCAGAGAGCCATCAGAACATACCTACACTTCCAATACACATTTTCTGAGAGAGAACCACGTACACTTGTGTTGAGGTCAAGATATTCCATTCCAACCATATGAATCTTGATCTCTAGCCTTCCCCAAGTTGCTTTCCACTCAAATCTTCTTTCCACCAAATCCAAATCCTGTGAGAGAGAGTTGAGTGTTGGGGAGACTATCGTTTGAAGCACAAGAGCAAGGAGTTCATTATCAACACACCATTTGTTACTTCTTGGAGAGTGGTCTCTCCTAGATTGGCTAGGTGTCACATGGGAGCCTCCAACAAGATTGTGGAGTTGAACCAAGGAGTTTGTAAGGGCAAGGAGACCGCCTACTTCGTGAAGATCTACCGCTAGTGATGCAAGTCCTTCATGGGCGACGGCCGTGATGGAATAGACAATGTTGCTTCTTCATGGACCCTTCGTGGGTGGAGCCCTCCATGGACTCGCGCAACCGGTACCCTCCGTGGGTTGAAGTATCCATCAACGTGGATGTACGATAGCACCACCTATCGGAACCACGACAAAAACATCCGTGTCTCCAATTGCGTTTGAATACTCCAAACCCTTCTCTTTACATTCTTGCAAGCTGCATGCTTTACTTTCCGCTGCTCATATACTCATTGCATGCTTGCTTGATATGTATTGTGTTTGTTAAACTTGTGCTTAAACTCCACTTAAACTTAAGAATATTAAAAACTGCAACTTTTGGCACTTAGTGTCTAATCACCCCCCATCTAGACACCTCTTCTTGATCCTTTCAAACTCGACCTCTTTTGTTTTTGTAAACATGATGAGTCCCTCATTCTTGTTTTAGCTTATTATGAATAAACATGTTTGCAATGACAATTAGAGATCATAGTTGCTTGTGCCATGCTTGATTTGATATGAGTTATAATGGTTTACCTTGTGTGCCAACATGCTATTGAGATGATTATGATGTGGTATGATGGGGTGGTATCCTCCTTTGAATGATTTAAGTGACTTGACTTGGCACATGTTCACGCATGTAGTTGAAACAAAATCAACATAGCCTTCACGATATTTATGTTCATGGTGGATTATATCCTACTCATGCTTGCATCCAATGTTTATTAATTTTAATGCATGTACATGGCTGTTGTCGCTCTCTAGTTGGTCGCTTCTGAGTCTTTTGCTAGCCTTCACTTGTACTAAGCAGGAATACTGCTTGTGCATCCAATCCCTTAAACCCAGAAGTTATTCCAGATGAGTCCACTATACCTTCCTATATGCGGTATCTACCTGCCATTCCAAGTAAATTTGTATGTGCCAAACTCTAAACCTTCAAATAAACATTCTGTTTTGTATGCTCGAATAGCTCATGTATCAACCAAGGCTGTCCTTATCTTCCGTGTTAGGCAGGTTATTCTCAAGAGGAGTGGACTCCGCTCTCACAAGAAAAATGGCTGGTCACCAGGATGCCCAGTCCCATGCTTTATGCAAACTAAATCAAAATTAATTGCAAACAAAACTCCCCCTAGGACCTGATGTATGTTGGAGGCACTCGTTGTTTTGAGCAAGCCATGGATTGATGCTTGTTGGTGAAGGGGGAGTATAAACTTTACCATTCTATTTGGGAACCGCCTATAATGTGTTTAGCATGGAAGATATCACCATCTCTTAGTTGTTATGTTGACAATGAAAGTATACCGCTCAAAATACAATTTATCTCTATTTCAAAACCGAGCTCTCGCACCTCTACAAATCCCTGCTTCCCTCTGCGAAGGGCCTATCCATTTACTTTTATGTTGAGTCATCACCCTCTTATTAAAAAGCACTAGCTGGAGAGCACAGCTGTCATTTGCATTCATCACTGTTAATTTATATTGGGTATGACTATGATTGGATCTCTTTTACCATGAATTACAATGTCTAGTCAGTCCCTGATCTTTAAAGGTGCTCTGCATTTATGTTTTGCGGTCTCAGAAAGGGCTAGCGAGATACCATCTTGTTATATCATATTATGATTGTTTTGAGAAAGTGTTGTCATCCGAGATTTATTATTATGACTTGCTAGTTGATTATGCCATTGATATGAGTAATTATGAGACCTGAGAATTATTGCAAATGTGGTTAGTTATGATCTATGCTGAAAACTTGAATGCTGGCCTGACATAGTTACAACAACAAGAGCAAACAGAGTTTGTAAAAGTTTTTCTTTCTTTCTTTCAGTTTGTCAACTGAATTGCTTGAGGACAAGCAAGGGTTTAAGCTTGGGGGAGTTGATACGTCTCCGTCGTATCTACTTTTCCAAACACTTTTGCCCTTGTTTTGGACTCTAACTTGTATGATTTGAATGGAACTAACCCGGACTGACGCTGTTTTCAGCAGAATGGCCATGGTGTTGTTTTATGTCCAGAAAACAAATATTCTCGGAATGACCTGAAACTCCACGGAACATCTTAGAAAAAATAATAAAAAATCCTCGCCAAAGATGAAGACCAGGGGGCCCACACCCTTCTCACGAGGGTGGGGGCGCCCCCCCCTAGGGCGCGCCCCCTACCTCGTGGGCCCCCTGGATGCCCTCCGACGCCAACTCCAACTCTATATATTTGCTTTCGGAGAGAAAAAAAATAAGAAAGAAGAAATCATCGCATTTTATGATATAGAGCCGCCACCAAGCCCTAAAACCTCTTGGGAGGGCTGATCTGGAGTCCATTCGGGGCTCCGGAGAGGGGGATTCGTCGCCTTCGTCATCATCAACCATCCCCCATCACCAATTTCATGTTGCTCACCGCCATGCGTGAGTAATTCCATCGTAGGCTTGCTGGACGGTGATGGGTTGGATGAGATTTATCATGTAATCGAGTTAGTTTTGTTAGGGTTTGATCCCTAGTATCCATTATGTTCTGAGATTGATGTTGCTATGACTTTGCTATGCTTAATGCTTGTCACTAGGGCCCGAGTGCCATGATTTCAGATCTGAACCTATTATGTTTCCATGAATATATGTGAGTTCTTGATCCTATCTTGCAAGTCTATAGTCACCTACTATGTGTTATGATCCGGCAACCCCGAAGTGACAATAATCGGGACCACTCCCAATGATGACCATAGTTTGAGGAGTTCATGTATTCACTATGTGCTAATGCTTTGTTCCGGTGCTCTATTAAAAGGAGGCCTTAATATCCCTTAGTTTCCAATAGGACCCCGCTGCCACGGGAGGGTAGGACACAAGATGTCATGCAAGTTCTTTTCCATAAGCACGTATGACTATATACGGAATATATGCCTACATTACATTGATGAATTGGAGCTAGTTCTGTGTCACCCTATGTTATGACTGTTACATGATGAACCACATCCGGCATAATTATCCATCACTGATCCGGTGCCTATGAGTTTTCCATATACTGGTTCTCGCTTATTTACTTTCCCGCTGCTACTGTTACAATCACTACAATACCAAAAACATTACTTTTGTTGTCTTTACTTTGGTTGCTGCTACCACCACTATCATATTACTTTGCTACTAAACTGTAGCGACCCGACCCAAATGGATCAAGTCTCTGTGCTTAAGTGTCATCCCTGGATCGGTATGCTGACACACACAGTACTCGAAGGATTTATAACAAAGGTAAATCACATGTATAAAGTAACGTCAATACTATTACCTCAATCCATATAGCGGAAACAACAAGGTTGTGGATTCCCATCAACACCAACGGCAAAGTTGAGTGTAGAAATCATAACCCTAACGTATCACTTACTCGTCGTAAGAAATCCTGCAACATGAGACGTTGCAGCCGCAGAGGGTCAGTACATTGAATGTACTGGCAAATTCACACCATAGAGAATGATGAATAAAGACTATCACTACATGCATATTTGGCTGGTGGAAAAAGCTCTATGGTTATAAGATTTTTGCGTAAAGCCAATTTTTCCCTACTGCAAAGGAATACATTTTAATTAACTATCAGCGTGGTTGTTGAACATTGAGAATGGTTGACAGCATTCTCAATCCCAATTAAGTAACATCATTAAAACCCAACCATATTAATTTAGAGTAACATGATGAGATCAACAGGATAATCCAAGAACTAGATACTCAAGATGTCCATAACCGGGGACACGGCTAACCATGATTAGTTTATTACACTCTGTAGAGGTTTGCGCACTTTTCCCCACAAGACTCGATCGCCTCCGTTTGGTTTCTCGCACTACAGGGTGTTTGAGAAAACGGATGACCGAGACATAGTCTTTTAGAAGCGCTAGCACCTTACGATCGGGTAGACCGTACCACCTACATCCCCTACATCTGCTAGTCTACCACTGTAAGAGTTCGCACAACTTAGTCAGCTATGCTAGAGCCCATAATAGCTTGTGGCTACACACGGAAGTTTCTAGTATGAAAAATGTCATGATCCCTTTGAGCCTGGGTGGCGGTCCGAAAGAAAACAGGCAAGTCCTGGATTACCCAGGTGCCTAGGCAGGCAATCCTAGAATAACCAGGTGCCTCAATCCACCCAGATGTGTGTTTAAGTTGCCACCTTAAGTAAACCATTAATTAACAATCTCACATCTGTCATGAATACTCTCAAAACCCAATCCACGTCTACGAGCATAGCATGGCACTATAAGCATAACGTAATAGTAACTCCCAAGGTTTGAATGCAGGGCAATAGGTTCCTACCTCATCAACTACTTCCCAATAACAACAATTTAATTAGATCCTAATCATGCAATGTTGGAGGTTTGATCTAATAAAAACTGGGTATGAAAGAGGTATGATCAATGTGTGAACTTGCCTGCAATGTTGATGAAGATGATTCGCACTCAAAAATCTTGATAGCTCTACTCGTCACACTCCGGTCAATCTATCGTAATCAAGCAATAGTAACAACACATAAGCAATCACTCAAAAGATCAAAAAGAACGAAGAAGTTGATTCGGAAAACATCAAACCAAGCAAATAGCTCTTGCAACATAAAACTATTTCTAACAGTACCAAAATTATGTGAATTTGGCCTTATCAGAAGGTTTAGGTCAAGAGCTTCGATTGGCAAAAAGAATCAACTCAAACGGAGCTACAAATCTGAAGTTATGATCAAACGAAGTTTAAATTCAAATCTGATCTAATTCAAATTTTAAACTTTTCAAAAACATGTTTGAGTTGGATTACTGGATAGTTGAGATCATAACAAAGACGTGAGCGTTGGTTTCGTTGGATTTGGATAAACGAGCAAAGTTATGATCGTTTGAAAAATAGGGGCCAATCTGTAAATAAAATATTCACAAACAGGTCCCTGGCAGAAAACTAAAAATAAAAAGAAAAGACTAAATAGCGGACGTTCGCTACCGAACGCTAACGAACGAAAACCGTTCGCTACAAACCCTAAACAACGAGCGTTTGCTTTATAACTAAACCATATAAAAAACATAACTAGGTTTTGTGAATAAAACCGAAAACGAATAAAAATAAACCGGGGAGGTTCGCGGTTTATACCGGTTGGGTTTTCGTCGAAAACCGGTGGTTTTCGGCGGCGGATCGAGTCCGGCGAGTCGGCGCGGCTTCGGCAAGGGCAGCGCGCTCCGGCGCGGCGACGGCAGCGGCGTAGGGCGGTGGAGGCAGCAGCTACGCGGGGCGGCGAGGGGCTAGGCGAGGCGCGGCTACGGCGGAGGGGCGGAGTGCGGCGCGCGGGGTGGAGGCGCGGGACAGCGGCGGCGGCGGTCGCGGCGGATCTTCGCCGGCGGCGGCGATGCGCGGGATGCGAGGCGAGGCGAGGCGAGAGGAGAGACGGGGCCCAGGGCTTTATAGAAGGGCGCGGCGGGCTCCGAGGCGTGCAGGAGGGGTTGGAGGAGGAGTCCTCCTTGACCACGGCGGCGCCGGCGAGGCGTGCGGGCGGCGGAGTCCCTCCCGAGCTCGGGGACGACGAGGAGCTGGGCTGGGCCGCGGCCTGGCCTGGGAGCTGGGCCGGCCCAGTCGGCGAAGACGATTTTTTTAATAAACATTTTTTTCCAGAGAACTAAAATAATAAAAACAAAAATAACTAAAGTATTATATAGGCATATAATATATCAAAATTTTTAGAAAAAGATTTTCTACGACGTGAACATTTTTCTAGCATTAAATAAAATACACATAAATTCTAATAATTCAAACAGTGCTACTGGTCTATTAAAATCCAACAAAAATCATTTTAAAAATACCAAAATGATTTCAAATTAAAATTTCTCCAATTTTCTATTGTAGGGAATCATTTTACCCTAATTTCTATATATTTTATTTTTGGAGAAAAATAATTTGAATAAAACTCAAATAACTCCAAATTGAAAATAAAATCAAAAGAACTTTGAATTTAATTCTTTGAACTCCCAACTCATATTTCATATAATTTGAAGAAGTCATTTTATCTTCTCTCATGAAAATCATTGAGTTGCATGAAGTTTATGAATTGAAATATTTCCAAATGAAATTTAATTCTTTTCAAATACCCTTTCATTTAACTTAAATGGAAGAAGTCATATCATCTTCTCTCGAGGGTTTTGTATTTGAAAAGAATTTGATTTCACGGAGATCAAAAAAGCAAAAAAGAAAGTTTGGGAAAGTCCATTTATTCCCTCTCATTTAACTTTCAAAAGTTTCAAATCTCACTCACTTTCAGACAATCAATCAAACAATCAATCAAATCTATCTATTTATTATAACATTCCAAAATTTAGAATTTTGGGATGTTACAAACCTACCACCCTTAAAATGAATCTCGTCCTCGAGATTCGGAGAGGCTAGCAAGAAAGGTTAGGGTTTGGGTGTCTCCTCAAAATCCATCGATCATCACAGGGGTATGGGGTGCTACCACCCTTAGAAGCATGGTTACGGTTCCATCAAAACTCATATACTCCATCCTTATTCTTGACAGTGTTGGTCTTCTCAGATCGTAAGGATAATTCCTTATCCGGGCTCTTCCGGTAGTGGCATAACCTTTACCACAATTCTTCTGTCCTTTCCTCTTGGTAAGGTTATTCCGAGATTGGGTCTTCTTAGCTGACAGGTCTCGCGCCATTACGAAACAACTATCGATATCTCATGGTGGTCAACAATTTATGGTTTCTCCTGTAGGAAATGAGTCTGGGTTGAACCTCGCCGTATAACCTATGGTTGGCAAAAGTTGCCGTGTACAAGGGAAAAATTCTTATACCATTCTAAGGTTTAGCAAGGTTTAATACAGTCGTCTCTCTACTATAGGCAAGTCACTCAGATTTACCATCCCATATAGCAAGGCGAACAATAAGAGTAAGTCGGTATGGTGATCAATCCATCCCGCACCCAAATCATTACCCTATATACGGTTTAGTGAATCTCGCATTCTAACACTCGGTCATCCTCACAAGCATTGCAGAATTTCTCTTGTTCATGAACTGCGTTCGGAATAATCCATTGATTCTGCAAGCCAAACAAACATCTATCGTTCCTTCACAACTCTCAGGTTTTGCGTTACTCCTATAAAATCGTCCGCCGATAAACATCGTATCTTCCTCCAGGGTTTTTCAGCAAAATGTGCTTGTTCCTTGGCAGGTCCTTGGGCCTGTGGGTTATGGCCCATCTCATCACTTGTAGTCCTTGAACTTATCATCGGGCAACTGATCATTATTCCAATTTTCAACTTCCTAGTATTCTTAAATCCATCCAATTGTACTGTCTTACTTCCTTCTATTGGCACCAAACTAAGACATGATTTCTTAGACTCATCATGGAGTTTCCATTGATCAATATTTCCGACATCATACATCCTTTATATCCAATAGTAATTTATCTCTTCATCCTCGTGGGATATCCCTCATACCAAGATAAAAACTTATACTTATGAAGTTCATATTCCACTTCATGGAACATCATTATCCTTTCCAGGGTCAAGCGTCCTTACAGGGGAATATTGGCCATCTCTGCATGGCACTTCTTCAACTGGGAAACGTGAAACACATCTTGAACTCCTGACAGTCCTTCGGGTGACTCCAACTTGTTCGCCACTTCTCCCATATGCTCCAAAACTCGGTATGGTCCTACAAATCTCGGGGCTAATTTTCCCTTAACTCCAATCCATTTAACTCCTCGCATAGGGGACACGTGAAGACATGCTCTGTCTCCAATTTCATAGACTACCTCCTTGAGTTTTTGAGTCTACATAACTCTTCTACCTGGACTGAGCTACCTTCAGTCTATCTCAAATCAACTTAACATTCTCTTCTGACTCCTTGATCACCTTTGGTCCAAACAACTGACGGTCTCCAACTTCATCCCACACACTCTTGGGGTATCAAACATATCGAGACAAAACTCGTATTTATTTTGTCCGAAATCCACTCAGTGGAGTATCCTTATCTTTTCCAGGGGTCAACGGTTCTTATAGGGTACTACCACCCTTAAAATGCACAAACCTTCCATAGACCATATTTCTCATATCCTCAGAATGGCCAAAATTCTTCTTCATAGAGTAACAACTCATAAAATCCATATCAGCACCAATGATGCTAACTTTATTCATTCTCAAGTGGTTAAAATCTCTCGCTTTTCCATTACATGTCTCAACTCAACACCTCAATATAAAAGAAAATGTTCTCACTTCTACTACTCCGTTTCTTTTGTTGCAAACTCAACTATCTAGCACAAGTTTCCTTCTCCTTGGGGCATTCTCTGGCAAAGTGCCCTGCTCTATTACGACGAAAACATATTACTTCTGACATATCTCGAGGTTTCCTTTTTGGGCAACTATTGAGGTAGTGCCCTGACTCCTTGCACCTATAACAGGTGATATGACTCAGGTCCTTCCTGGTATCCAATCTACTTCTCTTCCTGGACTTTTCCATTCCAATCAGGGCTTCTATTTCCTGTGGGTCATATTCTACTTCCTCTGTCGGGAATTCTACTAGATCCCCATTCATACAACTCTCGGAGATGTGTCCTTCTTCTCCACATGAATAGCAAGACTTAGTGCAGGGTTTACTCGGGTCTTCTTTAGGTGTGTCCTCCATCTCTTCCTTCATCACAACTTCTTCTAAAATTTCCTTGAGGGCTCCTTTCATTACTTCTTTCTTCTGCTGGATGGTTCGTTGTACCATGGGGTAAATGTGACACTGAGCAGGATAGTGGGTAGTCCCTTCACACAAGAAACAAGTAATCTGCCTAATTGGGCATTCTTCAACTGGGTGACTTCCTTCACAAGTAGGGCATTCATCCTTGTGTTCTTTATGGGTGTGTCCTATTTCTCCACAAATCTTGCATGCACAAGGTTTCCTCATATCCTTTCCAGAAGGCTTCAACTTCTGGGACACAAGCCGAGACTTTGGCAAAGTTAACTTAAATTCTTTCCAAGTGGTTACTCCTTGCCATCCATTCATGGTTTGGTACATCCTCCACTAAGTAGCAGCACCTCTTTCAAAGCACTGAAGAGCATGCTGGGTCATATCCTTTCCGACTATAGGGTTATTCTCCATGTGATCTTCCATGTTCTGAATCCATCGGTCTGTCTCCAACTGACTCATCGGTCCAGAAAATACAAGCTCATCTCCATTCATCCTCTATTGGGTCCATGTGGGTTTGGGGTAAGATAAGAGAGAGGGATAGGGATACACACAATACAAACAAAAGTTTTTAAAAGACAAATTTTATTATGGCTGTCGGAAAAACATCAAACAAATGACAGCTCACAATCGTCGCATCTAACGTAGGTATAAAACAGGGGTTTGGTCTTCCAAGGGTCAATAAATCATCAACATCTCCAAACTCTTCAAGCCTTGTTCATGTCTTCGATGGGCTTCTTCCGATCATGCTTGTCCTTCTCAAGTTCTTTTGCCAGATCATCTCTGTTGACGCGAAGTCTCTCGTGACATCCTTTAGTATTACTGGAGTGGCATTCCAACTTCTGGGTTTCAACATCCTTGGCATGGACCATGGTCCTACTATCCTTCAGTTCCTGATGAATCTTCGGTATCTCGAGGTTTTGCTCCTCTAGCTTGGCTACTTTCAACTTTTGGGTCCTGAGTTCTTCATGAAACGCTTCCTTGTCTAATACGGCTTCATGAAGCTCGACCTTAAACTTCTTGATGTACTACTCCAGATCCTGGTGATACACCGGCTAAGGTTAAAACTTCATCTTACTAATAGGTGTTCTATTGGCCTTGTACCATCCAATCCTTCCATGCATATGCATGCTTTAACTCAGCGCGGTGACAATAGCATAAGCGGGCGATAACATCATGGATAACCGTGTTTCTGCCCTTGTCATTGCCATGAGCTATCTTCCATAGTTGATATCTCCTGCCTTAGGGTTTTCTTGACAAATCCTTGAGTTCTTAACTCTACATGCTCTGGTCTTTCTCCGATACACCTTGATCTCGGGTATTGACAAATTCCATATTTTGCCAAGTTCCATAAGGGTAGCCTTCCTAGGTCAAAAAAATCTGGGAATTCTTCAGAGCCTTCAAATTCTACTTGTCTTCGGTCTTCAACCGTTGTAGTTTCCATTATTCAGATGCACGGAAAATACTCTTCATTCCGAAGTGGTCTTAGTTGTCCGATATCTTGTACTTCTTGGAGTGGTCTCATCAGTCAAATCTTCGTGTGGTCAAAAGGGGAAAGGGGTATGGTCTCACAAAAGGGAATATTTGAATAAGCTCAGAAGAGAAGAGATGTAAAAGATCTTTTTTTTGACAGGGAAAGTTGTAGAGAAAAATCTTTGCTATGGGCTTGCCAGTTTCTAGGGTCACGTCCTACAGTCAACATGTGCTCTGATACCATCTTGTAGCGACCCGACCCGAATGGATCAAGTCTCTGTGCTTAAGTGTCATCCCTGGATCGGTATGCTGACACACACAGTACTCGAAGGATTTATAACAGAGGTAAATCACATGTATAAAGTAATGTAAATACTATTACCTCAATCCATATAGCGGAAACAACAAGGTTGTGGATTCCCATCAACAGCAACGGCAAAGTTGAGCGTAGAAATCGTAACCCTAACGTATCACTTACTCGTCATAAGAAATCCTGCAACATGAGACGTTGCAGCCGCAGAGGGTCAGTACATTGAATGTACTGGCAAATTCACACCATAGAGAATGATGAATAAATACTACCACTACATGCATATTTGGCTGGTGGAAAAAGCTCTATGGTTATAAGGTTTTTGTGTAAAGCCAATTTTCCCTACTGCAAAGGAATACATTTTAATTAACTATCAGGGTGGTTGTTGAACATTGAGAATGGCTGACAGCATTCTCAATCCCAATTAAGTAACATCATTAAAACCCAACCATATTAATTTAGAGTAACATGATGAGATCAACAGGATAATCCAAGAACTAGATACTCAAGATGTCCATAACCGGGGACACGGCTAACCATGATTAGCTTATTACACTCTACAGAGGTTTGCGCACTTTTCCCCACAAGACT
Source organism: Triticum monococcum (assembly GCA_034509565.1). NCBI lineage: Eukaryota > Viridiplantae > Streptophyta > Magnoliopsida > Poales > Poaceae > Triticum > Triticum monococcum. Next base: position 588,135,768 of record CM067843.1, on the reverse strand, counting down.
CGATCGCCTCCGTTTGGTTTCTCGCACTACATGGTGTTTGAGAAAATGGATGACCAAGACATAGTCTTTCAGAAGCGCTAGCACCTTACGATCGGGTAGACCGTACCACCTACATCCCCTACATCTGCTAGTCTACCACTGGAAGAGTTCGCACAACTTAGTCAACTATGCTAGAGCCCATAATAGCATGTGGCTGCACACGGAAGTTTCTAGTATGAAAAATCTCATGATCCCTTTGAGCCTGGGTGGCGGTCCAAAAGAAAACAGGCAAGTCCTGGATTACCCAGGTGCCTAGACAGGCAATCCTAGAATAACCAGGTGCCTCAATCCACCCAGATGTGTGTTTAAGTTGCCACCTTAAGTAAACTATTAATTAACAATCTCACATCTGTCATGAATACTCTCAAAACCCAATCCACGTCTACGAGCATAGCATGGTACTATAAGCATAACGTAATAGTGACTTCCAAGGTTTGAATGCAGGGCAATAGGTTCCTACCTCATCAACTACTTCCCAATAACCACAATTTAATTAGATCCTAATTATGCAATGTTGGAGGTTTGAGCTAATAAAAACTGGGTATGAAAGAGGTATGATCAAAGTGTGAACTTGCCTGCAATGTTGATGAAGATGATTCGCACTCAAAAATCTTGATAGCTCTACTCGTCACACTCCGGTCAATCTATCGTAATCAAGCAATAGTAACCACACATAAGCAATCACTCAAATGATCAGAAAGAACGAAGAAGTCGATTCGGAAAACATCAAACCAAGCAAATAGCTCTTCCAACATAAAACTATTTCTAACAGTACCAAAATTATGCGAATTTGGCCTTACCAGAAGGTTTAGGTCAAGAGCTTCGATTGGCAAAAAGAATCAACTCAAACGGAGCTACGAATCTCAAGTTATGATCAAACAAAGTTTAAATTCAAATCTGATCTAATTCAAATTTTAAACTTTTCAAAAACATGTTTGAGTTGGATTACTGGATAGATGAGATCATAACGAAGACGTGGGCGTTTGTTTCGTTGGATTTGGATAAACGAGCAAAGTTATAATCGTTTGAAAAACAGGGGCCAATCTGTAAATAAAATATTCACAAACAGGTCCTTAGCAGAAAACTAAAAATAAAAAGAAAATACTAAATAGCGGACGTTCGCTACCGAACACTAACGAATGAAAACCGTTCGCTACAAACCCTAAACTAGCGAGCGTTTGCTTTATAACTAAACCTAATAAAAAACAGAACTAGCTTTTGTGAATAAAACCGAAAACGAATAAAAATAAACCAGGGAGGTTCGGGATTATACTGGTTGGGTTTTCGTCGAAAACCGGCGGTTTTCGGCGACGAATCGAGTCCGGCGAGTCGGCGCGGCTCCGGCAAGGGCAGCGCGCTCCGGCGCGGCGGCGGCAGCGGCGTAGGGCGGCGGAGGCAGCAGCTACGCGGGGCGGCGAGGGGCTAGGCGATGCGCGGCTGCAGCGGAGGGGCGGAGTGCGGCGCGCGGGGTGGAGGCGCGGGACAGCAGCAGCGGCGGTCGCGGCGGATCTTCACCGGCGGCGGCGATGCACGGGACATGAGGCGAGGCGAGGCGAGAGGAGAGACGGGGCCCGGGGCTTTATAGAAGGGCGCGGCGGGCTCCGAGGCGTGCAGGAGGGGTTGGAGGAGGCGTCCTCCTCGACCACGGCGGCGCCGGCGAGGCGTGCGGGTGGCGGAGTCCCTCCCGAGCTCGGGGACGACGAGGAGGTGGGCTGGGCCGCGGCCTGGCCTGGGAGCTAGGCCGGCCCAGTCGGCGAAGAGGGTTTTTTAATAAACATTTTTTTCAGAGAACTAAAATAATAAAAACAAAAATAACTAAAGTATTATATAGGCATATAATATATCAGAATTTTCAGAAAAAGATTTTCTACGACGTGAACATTTTTCTAGCATTAAATAAAATACACATAAATTCTAATAATTCAAACAGTGCTACTGGTCTATTAAAATCCAACAAAAATCATTTTAAAAATACCAAAATGATTTCAAATTAATTTTTCTCCAATTTTATATTGTAGTGAATCATTTTACCCTAATTTCTATATATTTTATTTTTGGAGAAAAATAATTTGAATAAAACTCAAATAACTCCAAATTGAAAATAAAATCAAAAGAACTTTGAATTTAATTCTTTGAAACTCCCAGCTCATATTTCATATAATTTGAAGAAGTCATTTTATCTTCTCTGATGAAAATCATTGAGTTGGATGAAGTTTATGAATTGAAATATTTCCAAATGAAATTTAATTATTTTCAAATACCCTTTCATTTAATTTAAATGGAAGAAGTCATATCATCTTCTCTCGAGGGTTTTGTATTTGAAAAGAATTTGATTTCACGGAGATCAAAAAAGCAAAAATGAAAGTTTGGGAAAGTCCTTTTATTCCCTCTCATTTAACTTTCAAAAGTTTCAAATCTCACTCACTTTCAGACAATCAATCAAATCTATCTATTTATTATAACATTCCAAAATTTAGAATTTTGGGATGTTACATAAAAACTTTGCTGCACATACTAAGTTTCCAGGTGTGGCTGAATTGACAACTCAGCTGCTAATACTTGGGAATATTCTTTGGCTCCCCTTGTGTCGAATCAATAAATTTGGGTTGAATACTCTACCCTCGAAAGCTGTTGCGATCCCATATACTTGTGGGTTATCAAAGCTCGACCAACTGCTTCAGCTGGTCGCTCAAAGGCACGGGGTGTTCGGTCCCAGTATACTGAGTCCATAACAACTTCTCCGTCGAGCTCCCCTCCTCAGCTCGGTAAAACTCCACGGCATCCAGTACACTGCGGGGAAGATCTGCAAACGCTCCTAGAGAGCTCCGAACTCGGGTAAGAAAAAGGAAAGTCTCCTTCACATCCTTGCTTTGCATAATGACTGCCTTACCCGCCACTATCTTCTTCACCGCGTCAATCTCCTAAAGGGCCTTGTGGGCTTCAGCCTTGGCGCTCCGGATGCTTTCAAGCGCCTGCGCGAGCTCGGACTCTCGCGTCTTAGAGTCAAGCTCCAAGGACTCGTGCTTTTTGGCAATAGCCTCGAGCTCTTGCTGCACCTCGCCTACTCGGGCTTCTTGCTTCTCCCGTTCAATGCGCTCCTTGGCCGCTTTGTCTTCGGTCGTGGCGAACGCCTTCCTCAGGGTCGCCACTTCAATCGTGGCCCCTGACAAATCCATGATGATCCTATTACTTTACACCCGAACTTCTTTTCAAATATATAGACAAAGGTATTGCTTATCTTTGTTCTCCTCGAGCTGCCTCTTAGTAAGGCCGAGCTCGGTCTCGGACTGCTCCAGGTCATGCTTTAGTGCAGAGACCTCCGCAGTACGTGCGACAACGGTCAGTAGTGAAGCCTGCACATACACATAGATACATTCTGATTAGACTCCTGAGTCATCATTTGATCCTCTATTCGGCTTTTCTTCTTGAACGCCGAACAGAGCATCAGGGGCTACTATCTATGCGGTAACATTTTCTTATATTTTGATTGCTTACCTCAAAGCCTGTTAGGAGGCTGGCGCAAGCTTCGGCCAGTCCACTTTTGGCGGACTGAACCCTTTCGACCACCGCGCTCATGATAGTGCGGTGCTCTTCGTCGATGGAAGCGCTGCGAAGTGCTTCCAGCAAGGTGTCCGGTGCCTCTGGATGGACAGAGGATGCCGACACGGATGGTTGTCCCCCCTTAACGGGGGACCGCCTGCCGGAGTCCGGAACCATTGAAGGTTCCGATGCAGTGTCCGGCTGGGGCCCGAACTCGGAGCCCGTAGGAGCCTCGCTCCCCTGGTACCTAGGGTTCAGGAAGTCGCCGCGAGGTGCCCCTAGGACCACCTCCGCTTGGCTCGGTGCCTTTTGAGACAACACCTCAGCGTTGTCCGTAGGGTGAGGGGTGGAAGCGGTCGGAAGAGAACCGCTGTTCATATCCAACGAGTCCAAAGAGCTGCTCGACGAGGATACATCGAGATGAGCTTAGGACGGACTGCATAATCATGTTCGGCATGAGGAGAGGCGGTGCAATAAAACATACCATGAAGTGCTATGGTGTCCGTACACTTACGACTTCACAAGGGGCTTGTCCCTGGGTAGCCACTCGTCGCCGCTATCGGTGGCCGTCGTGGCGCAGTCCGGAGGGAGGGTCCTTCCCTTCTTGGACCCTTCGGCCTCCCCAGATGGGTCGGCCTTCCTTTTCTTGTCTCCCCCGGCTGGGGGGGGGAGAACTTTTCTCCTCCTCCTCCTCGTTTCCGTGGGAGGAGTGCGCGTCGGAGTCATCGAATGATGAGTCCGATACAGCCTTGCGCCGGAGACCCTTTCGGGCCCCCGTGGCCTTCTTCTTGGCCTTCTTTACCGGCACCTCGTAAGGTGCCGGAGTCAGCATCTTCGTTAGAAGAGCGTCTGCAGGATCTTCGGGCAGGAGGGCTGGGCAATCAAGCTACTCCGCTACCTCTATCCAGTCTTGTTAATGACATGGAAGCTTAGATCCCGCACATAACTAAGTTAGGGCAAATAAATACCCTGAGAGATATAAAAGCCTACCGGATTGGCGCGGCGCTTTGCGCTGAGTCCGCGGTCCTCGGTGAGGGAGGGAGGAATCTCGGCGCTCTTGAACAGCACCCTCCAGATGTCCTCGTGCGTCGTGTCATAGACCTCTCGCAGCGTCTGGTGCTTGGCCGAGTCGAACTCCCACAAAACAAATGCCCGTCGTTGACATGGAAGGATCCGGCGGAAGAACCTAGACCACGTTGACAAGCTTGATTTTCTTGTTCGTCATGTTCTGGATGCAGGTCTAGAGTCCGGTCAGCTCTACCGAAGAACCCTAGGACAGGCCCTTCTCTTCCCAGGAGGTGAGCCGCATGGGGACTCCGGATCGAAATTTGGGGGCCGCCGCCCAGTTGGAGTCGCGCGGCTCGGTGATGTAGAACCACCCCGATTGCCACCCCTTTATGGTCTCCACGTAGGAGCCTTCGAGCCAGGTGACGTTAGGCATCTTGCCCACCATGGCACCTCTGCACTCTGCCTGCTGGCCGACCACCACCTTCGGTTTGACATTAAAAGTCTTCAGCCACTGGCCAAAATGGGGCTTGATGCGGAGGAAGGCCTCGCACACGACGATAAACACCGAGATGTTGAGGATGAAATTGGGTGCCAGATCGTGAAAATCCAGCCTGTAGTAGAACATGAGCCCGCGGACGAACGGGTGGATGGGAAATCCCAGTCCGCGGATGAAGTGGGTAAGAAAAACTACCCTCTCATGGGGTTCGGGCGTAGGGATGATCTGCCCTGCATCTGGCAGCCGGTGTGCGATATCCGCGGCCAGATATCCGGCTTCCCGTAACTTTTTGATGTTCTCCTCTGTGACGGAGGAGACCATCCACTTGCCTCCTGCTTCGGACATGCTTGGAGTGGTTTGAGAAGAAGAACGCGAGCTTGGGTGCTAGACCTCGAGTGTGCGGGAATGGGTAAGCGAGGAAGAGGAAGGCATGGGTGGAAAGGGTAAATTCTTGTCCCTTTATAAGGGCGGAAGATGCGATGTGTCTCCCCACTCGCCTGGTAAAAACCGCTTATTCCCCAGGCGCCGTTATTGATGGCGCGGTTGGGTTACTCACGTCCGTATTGATGTGAATCCCGTGATAAGGGGATCACGATCTCTACTTTGACAAGACATGTCAAGAAAACCGCCTCGCGATATGTGCGGTGCTGGTTGAGAAAAACGGTTCAAATAATGACCAGGCCATGGCGTGATGTCATACCGTCAAAACGTTTCAGCATATTAGATTTGTGGAAATATTATTCTCTCTACGGTGATACGTGGAACTTGTTTTGCAGGGCCGGACACTATCCTTGTGTTCAAACTCTTCCATGGAGTATTCGGAGGAGGAACCCGCCTTTCAATGCCGAAGATAATACTGCACGCCGGACTCATCGTCATTGAAGCCTGATTCAGGGGCTACTGAGGGAGTCCTGGATTAGGGGGTCTCCGGACAGCCGGACTATATCTTTCGGCTGGACTGTTGGACTATGAAGATACAAGATTGAAGACTTCATCCCGTGTCCGAATGGGACTCTACTTGGCGTGGAAGGCAAGCTAGGCAATACGGATATGTATATGTCCTCCCTTGTAACCGACCTTGTGTAACCCTAGTCCCCTCCGGTGTCTATATAAACCAGAGGGTTTAGTCCGTAGGACAACATACAATCATACCATAGGGTAGCTTCTAGGGCTTAGCCTCTCCCATCTCATGGAAGATCAGCTCTTGTAATACTCATATCATCAAGAACAATTAAGCATGACGTAGGGTATTACCTCCATAAAGAGGGCCCGAACCTGGGTAAACACCGTGTCCCTTGCCTCCTGTTACCATCCGCCTTAGACACATAGTTCGGGACCCCCTACCCGAGATCCGCCTGTTTTGACACCGACATTGGCCAATAAATAGTACAATACTACTTTTCTGCAGTCCATGAAGTGACTATACAATCTTTCTATGTCTATTTTCAAATGGCACTGCATGCAATGATTATACTATTCTCTTGTGCAGTTCAACAAAAATTGCAGTCACTTTGTTTATTTGCCAAATAGCACCAGGCAGACATCTCTATTTGCACAAATATCAAGCAGCTAGTAAACATATACTCCGCCTTGTATTTTCGATTTAAACACGTCTCTTCCGCTTAGCATATGTCATGTTTTGCACTAGATAATTTGATACAACCATGTTTTGCCCTGGACAATTTCATACTGAATTGATTTGCTGGTTCAGCGCAGAAATATAGCTCCTATTCTTCATCAGACCAAGGATATCCATGTTTGCAGTGATGGGAGAGGTGAAATTGATACAACCGAAATTGAGCATCCAATCATTGAATCCTGTCCTGCACCTCCAATGTAGGTCCACCCTGCCAATAAATTCACATGCAAACCACTAGTATTACTATCTGATGACAGTACAAAAAGAGTAGCAAGATAGTAGAAAACCATGTACCTTCGTAATGAATAGCTCATAGTGCCACCAATTGGATATAAAGGTTTGGAAGAAAACATGCTCCTAATGTTGAACCATTTGAACTTTTTGGGCAGTTCCACTAAAATCGAGCATTCCTGTTTGCATAGATATTGAAAGTGTGATTACTATAAAAGTGGCACTAGTTGAAGAATAGACTCACAAATATAAGCATTCCAATTTCTTAATGGGAAAAAGTAGCAAGACTGTTTCTAACCACCTGTTGGAAGGAATAAATAAGGCAACATCGGCTGATCTCAGGAAGGCATACATACTTTTTGCTGAAAAATTGAACCATTCCTGACCTTTCCTCTTATTTTAAGCATATTTTGTGCGGTTCAACTAAATGAAATGCCATCACCCCCTTGACAATTCAGTGACACTGTACAAAAGGAAATGACTTAACATTACATCATGATGTCAGGTATGTAGTTGACAGTCATTAGAGACAAACATACAGACCTCCTCCGATAACATAATGAACATTAATTTTAACAAAGGTGTGACTAGCTTTACTGGGATAAGAGCATCTCCCATAGCATGTGTATATTTGGATGTCTATATATTCATATAGACAATGGTCTAAAAAGATTCCCTTACATACATGTCCAGTTTTGCATCAGAACGTCTATATAGAGGGACCATGACAGGTGGGTCATCGCAGGGGAGAGGAAGAAATCATGACTGCAGCTGAGTTTAGACGACGCCTTCACAATGTCCAGGCATGGACATTGTCGAGGTCGATTTAGAGGATGTGTATATTCGGACGACCACATAGACAAGCTATTGGACGCCTGTTTTGGGTTCACGTCATGGAAAACGAGTATAGACATCCATATAGACAAGCTATTAGAGATGCTCTAATTTTAGTGAACTCTACACCCTCTGTTCCTTAACATAAGATGTTTTCACAGTTCAATTTAAAGTACCCAAACGTCTAGTATTTAGAAAAACAGGTAGTAGTTTTCTTGAGCACATATCTGGGAAAGCTTGCCACACTTTATATATGTCCATACGCTAATGCAACACCATTCGAATAGTACAAATATACACTAATCTAGTGGCTAGTGCAACAGTAGAGTAGTTATTTTATTACAGGGTACAGTACAATGGTTTTACTGAACATATTTCCATAAGCTCTAGCACTGGAAGATTTCTGTAAGAATTAACAATACAAAATGTAAAGGTAACAAGTTTCAGCATTGGTATACTAGCTGTGCAAGAGCATTAAACCAAATACAAAAGTCTAAAGGTAACTAGCATTATTCACTAATTACAGTATAAAAAATTGCAAACCATGTACCTTCAAGGTAAATATCATTTCGAACTCGAGGGGACCTAAAAATTGCTATCCCAATCTTGATAATCGATCAAAAATAAAAACTTGATTGAACGAATCAAGAGAACAGCCAGAGGAGGAGGTGCCCACTCTTGACCTTTCCTCTTGACACTATACAAAAAATTGACTTATCTCATGAAAGTGAGGTATGTAAGCTATAAGCATTAACAGTGCAAAAATCTGAAGGTAGTAACAAGATTCATCGTTGTTATACTGGTTGTGCAACAACATTAGAATGCCTTAGCTGAAAAATCTCTAATACATCCACAATCAATAGCTAACACTGAAATAATCCAGTGAAAGTAAGTGGCATTGCTTAAATTTATCGGTGGCATTAGACTGAGTGCGGCAATAGTTAAATGTGGCATCACTTTAGTAGTAGCATTGCTTGACCTGACCGCTGGCATTATACTAACGGCAAAAAAGTGGAAATAAGGGCATGGGAGGCCCATTCGGACAGTGGGCGCACTAGTACGATGTACCTCCATGGATGCATAAAGTGGTGAGGGACGTATGGTTGCCTAGAGCAACAAATATCCAGGCAGCATATGTGGATTACATCCCATTTTTGTTCTCTTTAGCCACCTTTTTCCTATGTGAGAACAAAAAACCGATCGACCTGGTCATTCTCTATTGCGTTGTCATGCCTTTCTACCCTTCTTCAACCAAGAGGCACGAGACTCGTTCCTTAGCTACTGATTTCCCCCTTTTCAACCTAGATGCGGGTTCGATGCCTAGTCTCTTGGACAGTACAATCTCCCTTCCTTTCCTTATTCAACCCAGACATGGATTAGTCTGCATGAAGTAGGGTTTCCTTTAATAGTGCAAGTTAAGGTTTTCGTCTGCGTGACCAGCAGAGCATAGGATAGCAAATTGGGATATGGGGCAAATGGTGGAGTGGAAAAAGATCCACATGCAGCGACGTGGCAGATGGGGGCAATAGAACAAGGGTATGGTTCGAAAAGAGGTAGCATACCTGAGGGTTGGCGGGAAGTGGCTTCGCTTGTGGTCGTCATCCTCTGCACACACTGTGGCAGCGAGCTTCGGGAAGGAGGCCATCCCGCCTGGGCGCTAGGTCTAAGAGGACAACCTTGTCGTCAGTGCGTGACCTCACTCGCTGACGACGAGTGCGTCAACGCTGCACATCCTTTTATTCCCCGGCGGATCTGTGACCACCGGCGACGAGGGAGAGAGAGGCCGTCTTTTTTAGATCTGGAGAGAGGGTGATAGTGTGAGAAGCAAGTGGGCAGCCCTTAGCAAGAAAGCGCTGAAGCTCCAGCCTATATATCTTTTTTATACTACTAGTACTAGAGGTGGAGTAGTGGTAGAGTAGTTTATATTTTCTCTACATACAATACCGGTTAGTCATGCTTCAAAACTGAACGACACGCCATTAAAAAAAATAAAGGTCGATAACTAATGAGGCACCTCGGGCCAACGCGGCTAGATCGCATTTTGCATGAGAAATTACACACCATGTTTCGTCGACATGTGGTCCCATTCCAACATGTCAGTGAGACGACGACGAGTCCTTTTGTACAATTTCCGAACGGACGTCTATGTAGGCCGGGTGCCTCTTCATGTACCGTGGCAACCGCACACCGACTCTTCGCCTTTCCCTCTCGATTTGGAACTCCTGTCGCACGCTCTTCCTCCCTCCTCCATTTGCCTTCACCCTTTCTTCTGCCATTGTTCGATCGCTTTCTCCATGGAGAGAACAGGCCGGAAACGACCCCGTTATTCTTGCCCCAATCTGAATGATGACGCGGTGGAGGAACTCATTGATCGATGTGACGTCATCACCTTGGTTAGCATGGCAGGTACATTCAAGACCATTCTCGACTCAAATAATAACATCATTACAAGGAACCCAAGGGTCCAGGAGCGGTTTGATCTCCCCTATCTTCTTCGCCATGACCCTGCTGATTGGCGCACGGACGACGGAGGCCTCGCCTTGTGCAAGTTGATGCCGCTTGATAATGATACGTGTGATGTTAAGATGCCATCGCTTGAGGTTAAGGCTTGGGCAGACACAAATGGAGATTGGGTTGTTTATATTGGGTACAACTGCGAGTGGGAACTTGTGAATGTGTACACTCGTCACCGGGTTCCACTTCCAAACATCTCAGACTACCCAGAGGTTGAGCACACCAGTATTCTACATATGTTCAACTACGATCATGGTGACTGTCGTCGATAGAAGATAGAAATTTGTCGAGTTCCCGACCGCTCTTGGAGTTATAGGAATGCATGTGTTGTCGCTATCTTCGACAAGCTTGTTGCCGTCCTTCATACATCGACTTGATGGATATTTCTCAAAAATCAGTTTCCATACACGGATGAGTACTGTGATGCAATTCAATACGGGGGTCTTGTGTTTCCTGCCACCACTCGTTGCACTATTTTTGCATGAAATCCTTATGGTTTCAGTACGTTTGTCTTCCACCATAATTATAATTGTTTCATCCACATGCATGCAGGTTAGCTAGTTTCCCTTTACTAATTAACCTTCTTGTGTTTCCAAGGTCCTGTGAACATTCCACCACCTATATTTGAAAAAATTTATAACCAAGGGGGAGATGACAATGATGATGATCACGAGCATGAGGACCCATATACTCAGTGGTGCCTGGCAACTTATTCTGATGGATCACCTCTTCTTGTCTGTATACAGGGCACTACTGATGTTACTAAGGAAGCAGGTGTTGTCTCCCACGGTTGCACTCTCTAGACCTATTCCAACATCCCTTGCAGGGTATTCGGGATGGATACTACTGTGCTAGCGCCATAACCTTCTCCCTGGTTTAGTATTGATAATCTTGGAGGAAACTCACTCTTCCTTGGACAAAACTATCCAATGATGGTGAAAGGCGATCCAACTATTGTTGACACAATGTTACTATCATTTATGAGAAGCAACTGTATCTATACCTCGGACATTGCCATGGTTCCCTACCGTGGCTATCACAATATGCGTCCTAACATAGGTCGCTTCAGCCTGGATGATCAGTCCCGCATTGGTCTTGAGATTGACAGTAGCCGCCCCTTCCCAGAGAATCACTTCTGGTTCAAAGCAAGCATTTCCAACATTGAGGATTGGTTGAGATGAAGTTCATTTCATTGCTTGTTATTTGTTGTGTGATGAAAACTTTAGTATTTATAATGTATTCTCGTTGTCGTTATGGGTTGATGACCTGTCGTATGTAATAAAATGGTATGCCTATGATAAACATACTAAATTTATGAATGGCTTTCGAGTCGCTTCTCTGAGTGGGTGCTGCGACGCGGCAAAAATATATTTTCTGAATACATAATTGTACATGCATTGCAACAGGTTATCGGATGAGTCCAATCAACAATAGTACTACTATTTGTATTAGCTTGACATGCTTCGCGCGTCGGGCGGGTGTTTTTTACTGTAGTTGCGAATCCCACCATCCTAGGTCCTCGGATGAGTCCAGTAGAAATTGCATTATGATGTTTGGGTTCAAACTTTCAAAATTGCTGCACTATCTCGACGTCTACGTATACGTAATACAACATGTTTTAAACTTCAGACCAGCCACCCACCCTCACAAAGAACACTTTTTAACCTAGCACAGACTCCAGGAAATTTGTCCATATGTTAATGTGTTTGCTGTATGTAACCAGCACCTCGAATCGTCGATATATAGTACTAGGAGGGTGGCATGGGCCAGAACAAGAATTCACGTCCAAGAGTACGGCACATGCCACCAGCACGACTTCCATCTGACGCCATATTTTCTTGGAGTCCGTGCTACAACTATCTCTTCAACCTCCTCTTTCTCTAACTTAGCCATCGCGTGGCAGGCGAGGTGGGGGTTTGCCTATAATCAGTTTCCTCAACTATGGTCCCACTTGTAAGGCCAACTCCAACGCACGACCGCAAACGGACCTTTGTTTTACCCGGATTCTGTCAGTTTGGGTAGGGCAATGGGGTCGTGTCCGAGCCATTTCTCGGATGCGGTGGCTGTGCGCCCAATGCACAGACGCATCCCGGCCGCATACATTTTTCTTTGCAAACACATATCTTTTTTTCATCATTGATTTTTGGTGCATGGAAATACATCACCAAATTTTGACTAGAAAAGCAAGACCAAAGAAAACAAGAACCACAAGAATACATTTTGGAAGATATCCAACTATCATAACTGCTCCTATAAGTTGGATTAGTGCCTTCTTGATGCATTCATTGTTGATCTACGGAGACTTGATCTTGCGTGCTTCTCTCTTCTTCGAGTCTAAAGAAGTAGAGGTTGATTCCTCGCATCTAGTCTCATGTCTAGCCTCCATTCTATCAACAAGTGCACTAGTCTCATCTCTAGCCTCTATGCTAGCTAAAAGTGCTAGAACATCTACTAAATTGCGCTCTGTCAATATATCGATGTACTCTTCTTCCCAATACCAAAATTTGCATCCATTCTACACAATAAAATTTTAAGTTAGCACAACTAGTCTAATTCGAGAGCACAACTGAAGCTAAAGTAGCACATACCCCATCGGTTGAGCACTTGATGAACACCCATCCGGGATGTTCCGACAATGTAGACACGCCGCAAGACCTTCTGTGGGCAGTCGTCACACGTAATGAGTGTCAACAGTGCGCCGACGAGCTTTTGGGCCAACACCGAGCCTAGCCGACCGCCATTCATGTATCTGCCAGCGGACCACTGACGGTGTAGATCTGAGTGGCTAGATGAGGAGTCAGTACCTGCATGCAGCCTTGTCGGGTCCTTCCGGCCTTGTGCTCGGCCAGTCCATGGCGTGGCACGGCCTCCCACAGCCGGGCAAGCTCAAGCCTGATCGGATCCGCTCCAAATTCGGCCGTCGGGTGCGCAAAAGACGTAGCCGTGGTTGGGTAGCTTCGGGGCGTCGAGAGAAAGGGGGCTAAGCGAGCACGCGTCCGAGCTGCACGCGCTAGAGTTGGCCTAGCGGCATGGCGGACCAACCGTGTGGGATGCGAATTGGCTTCGCTCATGTGGGGGGCGGAAGCCATCCTGCACGGGCACTAGGTCTGACAGGACGGCCTTGTCATCAGTGTGTGACCTCTGTGGCAACCGTTTGCTCCCCACTAGCCTCTTCGTTGACATGTGGTCCCGTTCCAACATGTCAGTGAGACGACAGCGAGTCCTTTTGTATAATTTTCGAATGAACGTCTATGTAGTCCGGGGCGCGTCTTCGTGTACCGTGGCAACCGTCCACCGACTCTTCGCCTTTCCCTCTCGATTTGGAACTGCTGTCGCATGCTCTTCCTCCCTCCTCCATTTGCCTTCACCCTTCCTTCTGCCATTGTTCGATCGTCTTCTCCATGGAGGGAATAGGCCGGAAACGACCTTGTTATTCTTACCCCGATCTGAATGATGACGTGGTAGAGGAATTCAATGATCGGTGCGACGTCATCACCTCGGCTAGCATGGCAGGTTCGTTCAAGACCATTCTCGACTCAACTAATAACATCATTACAACGAACCCAAGGGTACATGAGCGGGTTGATCTCCCTATCTTCTTCACCGTGACCTTGCTCACTGGCACGCGGACGATGGAGGCCTCGCCTTGTGCAAGTTGGTGCCGCTTGATAATGATACATGTGATGTTAAGATGCCATCGCTTGAGGGTAAGGCTTGGGCATGCGCAAATGGAGATTGGGTTGTTTATATTGGGTACAACGGCGAGTGGGAACTTGTGAATGTGTACACTTGTCACCGGGTTCCACTTCCAAAAATCTCAAATTACCCAGAGGTTGAGCATACCAGTTATCTACATACGTTCAACTATGGTCATGGTGACTATCATCTACAGAAGATAGCAATTTGTCAAGTTCCCGACCGCTCTTGGCATTTAATGGACTATGGAGTTGTTGCTATCTTCGACAACCTTGTTTCCTTCCTTCATAGTTCGATTGGATGGATATTGCTCAAAAATCAGTTTCTATACACGGATGAGTACTGTGATGCAATTCAATACGAGGGTCTTGTGTTTGCTGCCACCACTCATGGCATTGTTTTTGCATGGAATCCTGATGCTTTCAGTACGTTTGTCTTCCACCGTAATTATAATTGTTTCATCCACATGCATGCGGGTTAGCTAGTTTCCCTTTACTAATTAACCTTCTTGTGTTTCCAAGGTCCTGTGAACATTCCACCACCTATACTTGAAAATTTTTATAACCAAGGGGGAGATGACGATGATGATGATCACGAGCATGAGGACCCATATACTCAGTGGCGCCTGGCAACTTATTCCGATGGATCACCTCTTCTTGTTTGTATACACGGCACCGCTGATGTGACTAAGGAAGAAGGTGTTGTCTCCCATGGTTGCACTCTCCGGACCTATTCCAACATCCGTTGCAGGGTATTCAGGATGGATACTGTTGTGCTAGTGCCAACAACTTCTTCCTGGTTTAGTATTGATACTCTTGGAGGAAACTCACTCTTCCTTGGACAAAGCTATCCCATGATGGTGAAAGGCGATCCAGCTGCTGTTGATGCAACGCTACTACCATTTATGAGAAGCAATTGTATCTATACCTCAGACATTGCTATGCTTCCCTACCATGGCTATCACAATATGGGTCATGACATAGGCCGCTTCAGCCTAGATGATCAGTCCCGCGTTGGTCTCGAGATTGACAGTAGCTGGCCCTTCCGAGAGAAACTCTTCTGGTTCAAAGCAAGCGTTTCCAACGCCGAGGATTGGTTGAGCTGAAGTTCATTTCATTGCCTGTTATTTGTTGTGTGATGAAAACTTTAGTATTTACTAGAATGTTTTGTTGGAACTAATCTATAATCCAACATGTATCCTCGTTGTCGTTGTGTGTTGATGACTTGTTGTATGTAATTGAATGGTACATTTTCAAATGCATGTCATAAAATCAATTTATAAATGGTTTTGGACTCACTTCTTGGAGTATAGCCAACATCCGTAGTAGTATGAAGTTGCCACATCACATAGAGCCAACCAATAGTTAGTTCCAGTTAGATCAACTAGAGCTAGGTGTCGCACGGAGGCCGAGAAATATGGTGATAGCGTGACTGCGTGAGGTGGGCTTGTATGTAGTATGATGTAGGCACAGGGATTGCCGTGTTTCCTACTCCTCCGGTCTAAATGTTGAGAAGATTTGGTCGAGTTCTTCCTCCTTTTGCCGACACGTGGGACATCCAGCATCCAGGTCGTGTCACGCAAGCAAATGGAGTGGTAGTTGAAGCCACGTGATGTGCATCTTGGGTTAAACTGTAAATAGAATCTTACTACTCTTGAGTAACTCCAAAAGCGGCCACCAAAGATCTTTATTGGATTTGTTTTTCATCACCAGCATGTCAAGGTGAAAGATGTGCAGGTTCACTGGGACCTCTTGCGTTTTCACTAACATGTGGGACCGTATGTGAGCAAATAGACGATGGGCTCCGCGCGTCTGCTGGCTGGCTGAGAAGAGAGATAGAGGAGGGCCAAGCACAGACTCCAGGGAAATTTGTTCTACGTAACCAGCACCTCGATATAGGCTCGATATAGTGGGGTGACATGGGCCATAACTAGCATTCACGTCTAGCAGTACTGCACATGCCACCCACACGAGTCCCATCCGACACCAATTTTCTTGGAGTCCGTGATACAACCATCTCTTCTCCCTCCTGTTTTGTCAGCCATCACGCGGTGGGCAGGGTGGGGTTTGCCGATAGTTGGTTTGCTCAACTGCGGTCCCACTTGTAGGTGAAAATGCAACACAGCACACATTCCCCCTTGAGTAGCGTGCCGGACCAACCGTGTGGGGGTGCAACACGAACACGGCAGGCTTTTCCTTTTGAACTTGTAACTTGTAAAATTTGGTTCTGCTCCATGGCGCGACCGATAGATAGAAATAACGATTTTCCCTTGAGCAGTGAGAAGTTTGGTTCTGGCATGGTTCATGCATGGAGTACGTACAAAAATTATGAAGTTGATGCGAAAGGTAAGATAATTACTAGTAGTACCATATACTACTACATGGATTTGACGGAAAGATAAAGATACATACGGATCCATCAACAACATCCTCACACCCTAGTGCACCGGGGCACCAACCGACGTGTGAGGAGCTGCGCCATTGGTGGCGAGCTCAACGTGCTTCTGAACAATGCCGCCCAAGGTTGCCCTGCGGTTCAAGAAGGCCAGTGACCTATCGTCCTCCTCTGGCACATAGTAGTCCTTGTGGATGATTTGTGCATAGACATGGGTGATTATGTCGACGGTGTCTTGCTGCACCAGGCGCTGCACGGCGAGCGTGACCTCGAGGTGGACATTCTCTGGCGCGACGGCGGTAGTTGCAGGGCCACCATTGCGTCGAAGAGGTTGTCACCATAGAGGCCGTTGAGGGTGGCGGGCATCGCAGAGCCTGGGTGCGTGGGATGGAGGCGTACGTCAAGGTCATCCGCGAGCTTCTTGACGACGGTGAACTTGTCGAGGAAGCCGACGAGGACCTCGTCGAACAAGGATACGAAGATGACGTCCAAGTGGCCTATTGCCCTGGCAGCCTCAAGCACGACCTAGAGACATTCCTCGGTGCCAAGCCGCAGGCTGGCGTCGTGGACCATCTGGCACAGCTGGCTGATGCTCGCGCTCATCGCCTCCATGGGTCTAGCTTCTAGTCAACTGATCTTGCGATTGGAGTGATCACTCTTGCCCTTGGTTAGGGTGCGTAGGTGCGTAGGATTTCGTAGATTGGACTGGTGGGGAGCCATTATATGAGAAGTGTAGACTGCGTTGCATTCACGTGTGTGTTGGCCATCTACTCCTCGGCCCTCTACTGCACCTGCCTTTGGCTGTATGATAGGTGGGCCAGCCACCTGTTGGGCCCACGTGTCATTCACCCAAACGCAAGTGCAGTAAGTCAATGAAGCCGCGTCCCCCTCCGTGTCGGTGCAGTATAGTCATCTCACCGGGCCTCTAGTTGGGGCCAAACGAGAGAACTTTGATGTTTACTGGTTTATTGGTCCCCTTTGCATTTTGCGCCAAGTTTTAACCTTTGATTTAACAAATAAAATGTTAATGGATGTAACCAAAAATGTTGTGTAAGTCACCTTATGAAAACCAAATAATCCCAAAACACTTAGGCATGGTACATTAACTCCCTCCTTGTTTCTTATTCTGTGGCATATCAACCAATGAGAGATGTGGGCCATGCATGCTTTCAATGACTTGAGACTACCAAACATGACATGCAGTGGTTAGTTCATTGCATGTAATCCTATTAATTAGCGAAAAGACATTAAGTTCTCTCGCTATCCCCTTCGTCTTGTTCATGGTGCACAACCTAAGAGCATGGGTAATAGTATATCCAGCTGCTGGCTATAAGACGTTGCCATGTCATGTAGAGCCATCACTTGTAGCCACTCATACAATAAGGTTAGCTATAAGGCTAGCTATAAGAGTACTACTTTTCCTCATCTTCTCTCTCTCTTTCTTCATATTTATTGTATATCGTCCTAGGAATCCGCATATAACTAGGCTCTTGCATGAGAGCCCACTCCTCTTTTTCACTTGCTCTAAGATGACTTATACAGCTAGACGGAGGGAGTAGTCTCAAGTCATTGGATGCATACGCACCCCACATCTCGTATTGGGTGATTTCTTTTTTCGTGGCAAAAACATGGAAAGAGGTGGGTAGTTAATGTACCGTGCCTAAAAGTTTTGGGATTACTATTTGGTTTTCGTAACATGACTAATGCACCAGTATGGAGGGAGCACAACAGTTGTCTTTGATTGCAATTTTTTGTTGATACCTTACAAAGCTGAGTGCTCGGTGAGTATAATAGTAGTCAGATTGATGAGACTTCACATTTGAGCCATCTACCGGAAGTAATAAAACAATACACCATGTATTTATTTACAGAGGGAGTAGTACATTTTTTGTGACATGCATTACTAGATATTGCTAGTCAAATACTAAATCCAGATGGACGTGGTAGTACTACTAAATCCAGACCGTGGTGCTAGTACTAGTAGTAGTAGTAGTACCAATGTAGAAGTACTGTATATGCGCCGTTGGTCAAATTATTACGTGATGTTCCTCACAGTGAAGTGACAACACCCTACGCCGGAGATGACACCTGAGTATAGGCGCCGTGTTCGGCATACCATAGTCAGCCTCACCATCTGCAGTCACCATCATCATGGCTGTAGCGCTAGCCTTCTTACATCTAGCCATGTTCGACATAATTTCCCGTGCGTAGATGCCCGTGCATTGAACGGAACACCAAGATTGGGGGTGGATGGCGCGGCAGTGGCCATCACGCCAGATTTTTCCATGGCCCTCTAGATGTGATGGGGAGGAGATAAGGCTGATTGTGAGAGACAAGGAGTTGTTTGTAAATAGGGAACAAGTGCAGACATTTTTTTTCAAAATTGGAGAAGTTTGGTTTGTATGCGTCAGATCTAGATCCGACGGCTATTGGTGAAAGATGGCAGGCACAACATGATTACCAACTCAGGACCTCTTTGATTCACAGGATTTTGAAAATGCGGGAATACAACATGACAATATTACAAGTTTCAAACCGATATTTAAAATGTTAGGAGTAATGCTGCACCTACAAAGAGGGAATTACTAGGAAGTTTACGTAAGAACTTTCATTACTTTAGGTAGATGCATCATTATCGTACAAACTAAAATTCACTGCCCTAACAAGTCACTAATGGGCAAATAAATTTTAGAGTCTCTGGCCACTTGATGTTTCAAAAACAAATTCAGCTTCCATGGAGACTTTGTAATTTAGGCTTAGACGCTTGCAGTGATCAGCATGCCATTCATTGTTGCGCCAGAGAACGCCAAACCTCATTACCTTGAGCACACTTGCCTCCAGAACAAAGAACCTGGCCAATTTAATCTCAGGTGTGCTGCCTTGGTAGTCGATCAAATCAATTTCTGTAAGATGGAGATCAAGGCATTCGATGAGATTGTTATAGTGCGACACATTTTTCACTTTCGGGTCTTTTTTTATCTGCAAAAGAAGAGAACATATTAGAGCAGCTGGCTGTATAAGAATGGCGTGTTATCAAGAGGTACCAATATCATTCGCTCATACGATAGGGTTGGCTGGCTAGTGATATTTTTTCACTCTCTCTTTCTCTTTCCTCTCATTTACCTAGGAGCACGTGAAGATCTTGGGCATTTGTTGCCTTCCACTATGTGGCCGATACCATATTTCTCAAAAGTATGCCACATAATACGCATCGATGTCAAATCAAAAGATTTTGCCACCGCTCTCGCGATGTGAGAGAGTTGGCACCGCTATGCACACAGACCCATATGTATAAACAAATCAATCAGACCTACTACACCAACATCCCACTCTACCAAACAAGTGTTTTTATTGCATTAGTCCTCTCTCTCTCCCACACAAGTGTTTTTTCATTGCGTGAGTTAATTTGGCACCGGAGATAAGTAGGTGATCCAGATTGGGGCACCAGGTGAGCAATGGAGGGACATTGACGCCAAATGCATCACAAGTGAATTTGGCATGTGTTTTGGCCTACATAGTGGAGGGCCGTTATAGCCCACTTTTGTACTACCTCGTATTTAGTGTAAAATTTTGCCCATAGATTTACCTAAGAAAATGCCAATGCATGTCACAAAAAATTATACCATTTGGAATTATGTTCAAATACGAATCCAACGATATAATTTTTAGTGACATGCATTAACATTTTGTCAGTTAAATCTATGATCAAATTTTGATACTACAAAATAGGAAGAGTAAACCAGGATGGAGGTAGTACTTGCTCTTAGGGTAACCATAGAGTTACTAGTCTAAGTTACTTTCCACTATGACTAGCCTAGGCTACTATAGTAGTACAACAAAAAAAGATGCACGTGATCACGTGAGAAAAAATACCAAAAACATTTCTTTTGGTGCAGTGCGTAGATGCAGTTTTGAACACTACACTTGTCATCGTAATTTGGGAAAATTATGAAAAAATTGAGCTATGTTGTGATTACCGTTTACTAATAGGAAAGAAGTTTCACCTCATGAGTAGCTTCTCCGTGCACGGAAAGCATGTAAGGAATCCAACAACTTGATCTAGATTGGGGCCGATAGATTTTATTGCCAAGATCTTCACTATGAGCATAGACTGGGTCAAGCTTGTGGGACTCATTTTTTGGAAGACGGTCGTAAATACATCAAGAAGAAATTTAAAAATGTGAATTTCAAGAAGACGGAGAAGAAGATGAGTGTTGTACCTGAATGATTACAGATGCAATAAAGAGTTCGGAGAATTTGGTAGATGAGTACACCAATGATGTCAATTTTGGCGCGTCAATGACCTTGATTTTTGTTGGAACTTCTAGATCAGATACAAGCAATCTCTCAAGTAAATGCGCATTCTCAATGACCATAACGTGGAACAGCTAGACTAATCTCTTCCCAATTGATGTCTTGTTGCGGGGCCAGCAAGACACATAAATTCATTGGAGATTCGTCGAGGCGATGTGGAGGCTAATGAACCTGTGGATCCGCTCAAGACGAAGGTACTCGAGTGCAGTACAGCTGCGGAGCAGGTGCTCCATAGCCTTCTTCGAGATGACAATATAGAAGAGGTCGAGCTGCTTGAGTTGAGGGAGAAGATGGGCGGGCGCGACATTAATCTAGGGAAGATAGCAGGAGTTGAAGCTGGCGCGGCGCAGTGTTGGCGTGAGGCGGAGCGAGGACGACGGCAGATAGCGACATCGTCCAGCTTCAAAGCTTAGCTCCTCGAGCTGATCTAGGGCGGGGGAAAAGAACCACTCGTCGAACTTGTCTTGGACCTTGTAGTTGGTACTGAACATGCGGATGTCAAGGCGTATGGCTGGCCCAGGGTGCGATGAAAGGATCTTGGAGACTGTGGCCATGCGTTTGCAATCCCCGTCACAGAGGCAGCTGCCGACGGTGAGGTTGAGGAGGACGTGGTGCCAGAGGGGGCGCAACCACCGGGAGAGCAGGGCGGTCCGCACGACAGATTTGGTGGGGAGGAGGCCGATGATGACGAGCAACATGTCGTCGGGGAGGCTGCTGATGAAGTCCAGACTCGCCGGATGCGGTTTTGGCTCGAGCCACCAACGCTTGTTGGCTGCCTCTCCGTCCATCTCAACCGGCAGCGATGCCGGTGTACACGTGTGCTGGTGTGTGTTGTGTGCAAGCCTGCTGAGTGTGCGCGAGTACGTCCTTCTGTGCATGCCGCCACACAGTGGTGAATTGTGTATGAGTGTGTCCTTCACGCGGAAGAAGTGTGCCCTCAATTTAGTACCGTGCGGGATGCTACCCCGAGTGGTTTCAACGTTGTTTACTTCACCATGTGTCAGATGGGCCTCTAGTTTACTTATTTTCACCCACTGCCACATGGGCCAGCATAGGAAGATAGAGAACACGAGCTGACAAGGTAGCATGTGGCCTGGTTGACCAGTCAACTAAACAATATACAGAGCTATAGGCTGACATAGTGAGCGTATAATCCGTCGGTATAGAGAGTTCGAGTGAGAGGGGAGGCCCGTGAGAGATGGCAGAGAAAGAGAAAGAGCTACTCCCTCTGTTCGATAATGTAGTGCCAACATTTTTTTAAAGTCAAACTTTTGAAACTTTGACCAAGTTCATAAAGAAATTACTTATATCTACAATACCAAAGATAAATGATAGTATGAAGTAAGTACATGTTGTGATGAATCTAATGATCGTTCTAGATGTAAATATTTTTCTCCACATATACCTGGTCTAATTTTTCTGAGGTTTGACTTTTCAAAACATCCATATGCTTATGGACGTGAGAGAGTACCTAACTAGAGAGTGTGTGTGTGAAATAGAAAGAATGACTGAAAAAGTGTGTGTGCTTGTGTGAAAGAGACATGGACAACACACGATAAAAGTAGAGAAAAAGCGTCTTTGTCTTATGCAAACATATCACACATGCATCTTCAACAGCGGAAGCAAGGCGAGGAGATAATGTGTGGTTGTTTTCAACCGAGAGAGAAAGACCCCTAGCACGTGGCCAAGAGGGGTCTGACAAATAAGGGAGAGAGGTCGAGAGAGACGTACGGAGAAAATGCAGACATGTGGAGGAGAGAGTGTATGTTTTTCAAAGAGAGATCCCCTGGACATCGTGATGGGACTACATGGGTGGGAGATCGAGTGACATGCAAGGTGTGTGCGCGATAGAAGATACCCCGAGAGATATCGAGATAGACATATGGATGGAAGGAGACAATACGTGTGTTCCTGATGGCTAGTGAGAGATAATCATACTTAGGGGGAGTGCGTGCGCCTATGATGGAGTGATGGATTATGGTACTTAGGGGGGTGCGTGTCACATAGAGAGAGAACAAGGGCGGAGACTGTTAGATGGGTCTATGTAGCTCGAGCGAGACATGTGTGTGTGTGAACCAGGGAGATATAAAGTTTGAGAGAGATAGAGGAGCCCAGATAAGGCTGAGTGGTGCATCGGATAGCTGAGAGGGGCAAAGAGATATTCCATCCGCTCGATAATGCAGTGCATGTAAATTTTGAAGTCGAACTTTGGAAACTTTGACCAGGTTTACGCAAATGTTATTTATATATACAATACCAAAGATACATCATACGAAACTACATCTCATGATGAATCTAATGGTATATGTTCGCCATTCTAGATGTAAATGTTTTTCTCCACGTACATGGTCAAACTTTATGATGTTTGACTTTTCAATAAATCTATATGCTATGGACCGAAGAGAGTGCCTAAGTCGAGAGAGATCAAGTGCGTGTGTAGGAGAATGAGTGAATGTGCAAAAAGAGTATGTGTGTGAAAGATAAAGGGACAACAAACGATAAATTAGAGAGAGAGTGTGTGTGTTTTTGTTTCTTATGCAAACATATCACACATGCATCTCCGAGATAGAAAAGCGAGGTGAGGAGATACATGAAGATAGCTAATGCGTGATTGTTTGCAACAGAGAGAGACACCCCTATAGCACATGTCCAATAGAGGTCTGGCCAACAAGGAACAAAGGTCGAGAGGGACGCATGAACATGGACGCATGAGGAGGGAGAGAGGGCGTGTTTGTGATAGAGAGATCCCCTCGAGATCGTGAGGGGACTATATGGGTGGGAGATCAAGGGAGGTGCGTGCGCGATAGAAAGATGGCCCAAAAGAAATTGAGATAGACCATGCACATGTTTGTGATAGCGACTAAGATTAGCTAGTCTCTGCCTAATATTAAAGGACGGATTGTTTCTTCACCTTTCTTGGTTCAATTAGTCTTTTTCGTACGTCCTTTATCAGTTTTAGTACGTTCGCCTGAAAAAAAATATTAAGTAGCGGCCAGGAATCGAACCCTGGCCTACTGGTTAGAGCCTCAATGGAACAACCGACTGACCTACAAAGTAAATATTGTCCAAAGGAATGAACCCATGTTATTGAGTCTATCCAACCTGCGCGCCCTATTGGGCCAGCAAGCAGGGAGGGACGTCCCCCTATTTTTTTCTCGACCTTATTTCTGTTTTTGTTTTTCATCTTTAAAAGAATTTAGAAAACAAATATCAAATTTTCCAAACAAAATGTGAATTTTGGAAATTATTGTGTAAAAAATGTTCGTGCATTAAAAATAATTTTCCTGATATTGAAAAAATGTACATGAATTGAGCATATATTTTTGCAAATTCGAAGCATGTTCATGAACTTTTTAAAAAGTTCACAAAAATAAAATTATTGTGAATTAAAAAAGGTTCATGCATTTCAAAAAATCATCAAGCATAAAAAATTAATGAATTTTTTAAAAAATATGAATCATTTCAAAAATGGTTAACCAATTCAAAGAATATTTGCCGGTTTAAATAAAATTTTCACTAGTTTTATAAAAGTTGCATCCATTCGGAGGTTCATAACAATTTTCAAAAGTTTCAAAAACAATTCGCAATAATTGGAAAACTGTTCGTGAACTTTAAAATGTTCATGGTTTCATAAAAATATTCATGATTTTAAAAAAATGTTCACGATCTGAAAAAGTTCTTGAATTGGAAAATGATGTTCGCAAAAATTTAAAATAAGAAATAAACTTGAAAAAAGAAAATGAAAATGGAGTAAAATGTGAAAATAAAAAAGGGGAAAGGAAAAAACAAGAAATATGAAAAAATGATAAATCAGGAGAAATAACAAAATAAACTTGAAAAAAGAAAATGGAAAATACGAAAATGGAGTGAAATGTGGAAATAAAAAGAAGGGGAAAGGAAAAAAAATAAAAAGAATGATAAATCAGGAGAAATAACAAAGAAAAATAAGAAGAAAACATGTTCATGGAAGCATTCTAGAACCTTACAAAACAGGTGGAAAAAAACCAGACTGGGTCGGCTTATACTGTGGACAGGCGCTAGCTAGGTTGCTAGACAGTGACCTATGCGTCGAGTAGGAACAGATGTGAGTATTGGCGAAGACTCGGCCAAATGGCTCAACGATCGTCCGAGTGCACTGTTGCACTAGGGCCTCCACATGTGATCAATCGATCGCTTGCACCATTGCACTAGGGCCTCCATGTGTGATCAATCGATCATTTGCACAGTTGCACTAGGGCCTCCATGTGTGATCAATTGATCCTTTGCTTGGACGCTCTCTCGTAAGTTGCATTGCAAAGTTCCATTACAATATAGAGTATGGGGCTACAATCTTTTGTCATGTAATACATGAACACGAATAGGCCACCCTAACATTCTCCTAAAATACAATACAACAGTAACCACGCCTTTCCCCTTGCTCCTCGTATACTTCTTTCTCATGCATATTGTCGGCGTTCTGGGAACGGGGGTCCCCAGACTTGCCTACCCGCGGCCTGCGGCGTGGCTCAAGTGGGGGTCCAGCACGGCCCATCTTCATCAGCTCAAGCTCAAGACCCTCGCGACGGGCCAAGCCTCGTGGGGCGGACGACCGGAAGCTTCCCCAGAGGCAACCTGATCAAGCAGGCTCGCGAGGAGGCGGAGAGATCAAGGCAGGGGTGCCTTGCGAGGAGCCCGTGACGCAAGCCATGATGATCGAGACCAGACGGGCGCCAGCCTATGCAGTGTCCTTGTTTCCCCTTTGGTGCAAAGGGGGCAAGAGCAGGGCAAGGCATCGGGCAAAGGTTACCATTCCGGTGCAAAGAGAGCAAGACCAGCAGGGCGGCAGGACGGAGGTCACCGTGTAGCCCAAGACGGCGTCATCACCAGTGCTTTTGGCAGCCGAAGACCACCTTTGGTCAGGATAACTTGTACTAGATGTTCCCCTTAAAAATGGCCTATTGTTGGCGCCTCCCCGCTCATTATTTGGGAGAGGCCCAGGGCCTCCATAAATAGAGCTAGCCACCACAGAGTAGGGACATACAGCTAGAGTTCTGGTAGAACCCCAGCAGAGGGAGGGAGAGGCGACTGAACTCACCCAAGAAGTTCATCGCACCAGCTCAAGAACACCTCTCGCGAGGCTGTTCTTCCCTTGTACTGTCCATCATTAGCCCCTGAGGCAATCCACCACGCCACCCCACTAGAGTAGGGTATTACACCACAACGGTGGCCCGAACTAGTATAAACCTCGTGTCCCTTGTGTTGTTCGTTGTTTCCAGCTAGATCGCGCGAGGAGATTGGACGTAGATCAGTAGGGGAGAGATCTCCGCGTGCACCCCAGTGTTCGAACCTCAAGGGTCTGCAGGAACCCGTAATCCAACATTTGGCGCGCCAGGTAGGGGTGCGCCGGAACTCCCCCTCCTGATGACCCGCTCTCCCCCAACATTGCATCCTGCCCTCATGGCAGACGACGCGCTGCCTGCTCCAGCAACGGATGCCAGCATTGGGGCCAGGGGGCTTCGGGCCTTGGCCCCCACCTTGCGACAGGTGCAGTGGCCGCACAAGTTCAAGCCCGAGATGCCGCTACACTACAACGGCGCGACAGACCCGATGATTTTCCTGCTGGCGTACGAGGAGGCCGTCCTCAGAGCCGGGGGCGACGACCAGGTGATGGCCAACTGGTTACCCATGGCCCTCACCGGCGTCCCGCGCACGTGGCTCCTCCACCTGCCGACGACTTCTGTCACCTCCTGGGAGGAGCTACGTGACCTCTTCCTCGCCTGTTTTGCTGCACCAGCGCTGCCCGTTGTCGCAGCTCTCCTGGGTGGCTCCCAGGCACCGCCCTCGAACCATCACATCAAGCCATTCACCCGCCGGATCAGCACCGCCTCCAAGCACCGAGAAGCCCCCCCGGGCTGGTTGGCGCCCGAGGCCGACCTAACCTTCGACTCGGAGGATCACCCCTTCAACCCCATCGGTTCGGGTGCGCTCCCAATGCTGTGCACCCCCACCATCTGCCAAGTGGCCGTCACCAGGACCCTCATCGACGGTGGTGCCGGCCTCAACGTGCTCTCGGTGGAGGCCTTCAACCTCCTCCACGTGCCGCTGGAGCGGCTCCAACCCAGCAGGCCTTTCTCGGGCGTCGGAGCCGGTTCCACCGCCTCCTTGGGACAGATCCGCCTCCCAGTGACCTTCGGCACCTACGACAACTTCCGCACGGAGCTGATCGACTTTGACATCGCCCCCATTGGCCTCCCCTACAACGCCATCCTCGGCTATCCGGCCTTGGCTCGGTTCATGGCAGCAACTCACCCGGCATACAACCTCATGAAGATGCCTGGGAGCAGCGGCGTCCTCACCGTGCTAGGAGACACAAGGGATGCGCTGCAGGTGCTCCAGCTTGTTTTCAGGGCGGCCGCGGTGGCACAGCCCACTAGCACCGACGCCCTTGGGCCCAAGGGGACTGCGCCGGCTAAAAAGAAGCATCTATTCACCCAAGACAAGGTAGAAACCAAGCAGGTACCAGTCGACGAGGACGGGTCCACTAGCGCCACCTTCACCACAGGGGCCAACCTCAAGCCTGAGTAGGAGAAGGCCCTGGTGAGGTTCCTGCGTGTGAACAAGAAGGTGTTCATGTGGGAACCTGACCAGTTAGCAGGGGTCCCAAGGAAAGTGATTGAGCATCACCTCAACGTGTGCCCCAATGTGCGCCCCGTGAAGCAGAAGGTGAGGCGGCAGTCCACTGAGAAACAAGCTTTCATTGTTCAAGAGACCCGGAAGCTAGAGGCGACAGGAGTTATCCGCGAGGTCCGCTACCCTGATTGGCTGGCTAATCCGGTCGTTGTGCCAAAAACATGTGCGTCGACTTCACCAACCTCAACAAGGCCTGACCGTAGGATCTATTTCCGCTCCCCCGCATTGACCAGATAGTCGACTCCACCGCAGAGTGTGACCTATTGTGCTTCCTAGATGCCTTCTCGGGCTATCACCAGATCAAGATGGTGGTAGAAGACGTGGAGAAGACGGCTTTCCTGACCCCGTGTGGAGTGTACTGCTATACGTGCATGCCGTTTGGGTTGCACAACGCAGGCGCGACCTTTCAGCGGCTGATGCACATGGCCATAGGCTGGCAGCTCGGAAGGAACGCTGAAGCTTACGTCGATGACATTGTGGTGAAGTCTCGTAAGGCAAGAACCCTGATACAGGACCTGGAAGAAACCTTTGCGAGCCTCAATGAAGTGGACCTACGGCTCAACCCGGAGAAGTGCGTGTTTGGAGTCCCCTTGGGCAAGATCCTGGGTTTCCTCGTGTCCCACAGGGGCATCGAGGCCAACCCGGAGAAGGTCAAGGCAGTCGAAGACATGAGCCCGCCAAGGACCCTAAGAGAAATGCAGAAGCTCACCGGGCATGTAACTGCGCTGGGGCGCTTCATCTCCGAGCTGGGGGAACGAGCGCTGCCCTTCTTCAAGCTAATGAAGAAAAAGGGCCCCGTCGAATGGACCGAAGAGGCCGACAAGGCATTCCAAGACCTCAAGAGGTACCTTACCAGCCCACCAGTGATGGTAGCTCCACGTCCTCGGGAGCCCCTAGTGCTCTACCTTGCGGCCACCCCCTACTCTGCTAGCGCAAGCCTGGTGGCGGTCAGGGAGGAGCGCTGTGCCAAGGCCGCATCGACCGTCTGAACTGAAGCAAAGCAGAGCCAGGAGGGCCTTGTGAAGGCCGCAACCGCAGCCGGAAAGGAACAGAAACAGTAGGAGAATGCACCCGCAGTAGGAGAGGCCTCTTAAGGCGACCAAGCGCTGGGGGCTCCGTCGTCTCAAGAGATGCCTCGACCTCTGGAGGACGCAAGCTGCGCCAGCACCCTCAACCTCGTCGAGCATCCCGTGTACTTCGTCAGCACGGTGCTACGGGACGCAAGGGCATGGTTTCCCATGCCTCAAAAACTCCTCCTCGCGCTACTAGTGGCCTCACGCAAGCTACACCACTACATCCAAGGCCATCCCATCAAAGTCGTCTCAACATACCCCTTGGAAAGAGTACTCAGGAGCCCCAACTCAGCTGGGAGGGTTGCTGAATGGAACATTGAACTACATGCATTTCAGCTAGAATTCAGTACGACCAGAGTCATCAAGGGAGCCGCACTTGCGGATTTCGTGGCAGAATGGGCAGAAGCGCCGGGTCTCGAGGCAGGCGAAGGCCGATCACTTTCCCTGGGAAGTGAAGCACCGGACGGCTGGGTCATGTACTTCGATGGGGCGTTCTCCTGACATAGTGCGGGAGCTGGAGCAGTGCCCGTATCCCCTACCCAGGACAAACTCTACTACGCTGTACAACTCTGCTTCCAGCACGGAGAAAAGGTCTCCAACAACATAGCGGAGTACGAAGGCCTAATAGCAGGCTTGAAGGCCGCAACTGCCTTAGGGGTAAGCGCCTCATCATCAAGGGCGATTGCACAGCTCCCCGTCAACTTCTCCAACAAGATATACGAGCCAAAGGAGGAGCACATGGAAGCCTACCTCGCTGAGGTTCGCAAAATAGAGAAACATTTTTGGGGGCTGGAGTTGCAACACGTGCCCCGCGACACCAATCCGGAAGCTGATGACATTGCCAAGAGGGCATCTAGGAGGCTGCCTCAGGAGCCTGGCGTCTTCAAGGAGCGTCTCTTCAAACCCTCGGCGGTGCCGCCACTGTCGAGCACGGCGCAACCAAGGGAGGAGCTCCCTCAGCCGCCTGCCTTAGGAGCCCCGGTCTGCGGCCCGGCCTCAGGGGCATGGTTGCTCCTGGCGTTAGATCCCCAGGAGGGGTGTTGGATCCTAGAGCTCAAGAACTACCTGATGCAAGGGACTCTGCCAGAGAACGAGGAGGAAGCGGAGCATGTGGCACGGGAGGCCACAACTTATTGCATCAAGGACGGAGAGCTCTACAGGAAAAGACCACATGACGTGTCCCTACGTTGCATCTCCCGAGAGCAAGGGAAGGAGCTACTGGCGGACATATGCGGCGGAGACTGTGGGCACCACTCGTCGTCACGAACCCTCATCGGCAAGGCATTCCGTAGTGGATTCTACTGGCCCACGGCGCTTAACGACGCCGTTGAGCTTGTGAAGGCTTGCGAGGCCTGTGAGTTTCACGCTAAGCAGATCCATCAGCCTGTGGGGGTTCTACAGACTATACCCCTCTCATGGCCGTTCCTGGTTTGGGGGTTGGACATTCTGGGCCTGTTTCCTTGAGCGCCAGGGGGCTATCGCTACCTCTACGTCGCTGTGGACAAGTTTACCAAGTGGGCCGAGGTGGAAGCCGTCCGCACAATCCCGGAAGGCTCTACGGTCAAATTCATCAAGGGCCTCATGAGCCGATTCGGGGTGCCCAACCGCATCATCACTGACAATGGTTCACAATTCTCCAGTAATCTCTTCCAAACGTACTGTGCTAACCTTGGAACGCAGATATGCTACGCTTCGGTAGCACACCCCCGGAGCAACGGCCAGGCCGAGCGAGCCAATGCGGAGGTCCTGAGGGGCCTCAAAGTTAGGACCTTCAAGAAGAAGCTAGAGGCCTGTGGCAGGGGCTGGTACGACGAGCTCTAGTCCGTGCTATGGTCAATCCGCACAACTGCGACCAAGCCGACTGGCAAGACCCCGTTCTTCCTCGTCTACGAAGCAGAGGCTATCCTCCCTCACGAGGTCAGGCGTCGCTCCGCATGGGTCCTGGCATTCGACGAGACGCAGCAGGACGCCATGCGGGGGACGGATCTCGTGCTGGGGGAGGAACACCGTCGAGAAGCCGCGCTGCGAGCGGCAAGGTATCAACAGGCGCTGCGACGATACCACTGCTGCAACATCCACCCCAGAACTCTTGAGGTTGGGGATCTCGTGCTCAGACGGGTTCTCTCCAGGGAGGGGCTGCACAAGAGCTCTGCCATGCGGGAGGGCCCATTCAAGGTTGTTCATGTCTCCAGGCCTGGCTCCGCGCGCTTGGAGACCATGAAGGGGGTACCCATCCAGAACACGTGGAACATTCAACATCTCCGGAGGTTCTATCCCCGAGTGAGGCCTAGCGCCTAGGAAAGGCCCGGTGCCTGTGAAGAAGGCAAATGCCTGTGAAGCTGCCGTGTTTTTTGGAAAGGCCCGGTGCCTGTGAAGAAGGCAAATGCATGTGAAGCTGCCGTGTTTTGGAAAGGCCCGGTGCCTGTGAAGCTGCCATGTTTTGGGAAAGGCCCAGTGGCTGTGAAGAAGGCAAATGCCTGTGAAGCTACCGCATTACGGGAAAGGCCCGGTGCCTATGAAGCTCGCCGCCCGTGACACTCTCACGTAATAATGAGTGGGGCTGTACACGCCCTGCAGTCTCCGGAGTCCAGCCCTCGGGCCTCGGGGGCTCCCGCCCACGCCCAGTGGCAGCACTTAGCTCCGCGCTGGTGAGAAGACGTCGAAGACTAGAATAGGTGCCGGACGCGGCTTTTCCATTTGCTTTCTGCAGTTGTCTTGTTTACTCCCGTTTGAAGTTTTTTTGGATCTGTTGGCGTTCCTGGCTTGCGACTCTTTATCTTTTTCACTCGCTTGCCTCATTTTCTCTCGCACAAGTCTCGCGAGGGAGGTTCGCGGGCGCCCTCGCGAGTGTTTTCTGCCCCGATCGTTTGGAGCTTTCCTATCCAAGTCCACTGCGGGAGCACCCCTCCCAGTCTGTGCCCCATGGGCATCGCGGCACGAGTGCAGGACCTGGGCCGATCGCCCCCACAGCCAAGACCGAAAGTTACCCCTCCTACTAAACCTTGCAGGGCATGAAGCGCATGGCGAGGCCACAGCCTCGGGAGGCGAGGACCGCGTCAGGCCCCACCGAGCTAAAATAATTCCCGCACATGGGTGCACGGTGCGGAAACACAACACAGAAGTAGCGGAAGCAGCATGATGGTTAACAACATTAGTTCTAAAATGCCCCCATGGGGCCTTATACTACCTTCTATTTCTTCGCAGGAAAAGAAGGAAAGCAAAATGGGCGCAATTTGTCCTGCAACAACCCACAACGAAGGTTCGAGCTGCTCCTGGGGCTCAGGCAGATCCCTCCTCTCGCTTCATCGGGGCGCGACGGCGGGCTGACCCGCTACCTTCACCCAGGTGGGCGCGACGGTGCGGGGGCTGGTCACGGCCACCGCTGGAGGAGCTGTTGCCTGAGAGGGAGTCGCCGAAGCTCAGCGAACCCCGAGCACCTCCGCCTGTACGCCTGTCGCCGTCTTCATCCTGGTCAGTACCGGGGCTGGGCAGGCGGCCGCGATCATCGTCTTTGGGGCAGCACCCAGCACGGCGACCGTCTTCCCCGAACACCCTCACATAGAGGGTGGCGTCGCCATCGAACTTGAAGTGCATGGTGCACCACTAGCCCAGGCCGCGCGCGCGGGCGAACGTTTGCCAGCCGTGGGTCAGGGCCACACTCCCAGAAACAGAGACCTCTAGCGAAGCCCAGCAGGCCCTGTTGCAGCAGTCGTCTGCCTAGAGCCAGAGGCCGCACCGGGCGCTGGCCGACAGTTCACCTACGAAGAAACAGGGGAACTGGAGCCGGGTGCTGGTTGGGTTCGCCGACCACACGATGAACTCTGGCAGCACCTCCGCAGAGCGAAAGCATGGCCTAGGGGGGCGCGCAGCCACGGCATGCCCCCTATCGGCAACCGGGCGCTCACCACTGTGCAGGGAACTGCCTCCATGGCCGTGGGAGGCCACTACAGGGACCGTGGAATACTTGCGGGGCGGCCTCGGCCACGCTTGGTCGGGGGGGAGTCAGGCTAGACTTCTAGGGTTTTAGCCATTACGATCTCATGGTAGATCAACTCTTGTAACCCCCATACTCATCAATATTAATCTAGCAGGACGTAGGGTTTTACCTCCATCGAGAGGGCCGAACCTGGGTAAACATTGTGTTCCTTGTCTCCTGTTACCATCAACCTCAGACGCATAGTTCGGGACCCCCTACCCGAGATCCGCCGGTTTCGACACCGACATTGGTGCTTTCATTGAGAGTTCCTCTATGCCGTAGCCAAGAGGTTCGATGGCCTCGTCAATCATCCACAACAATAGTGTCCAGGGAGAAACCTTTCTCCCCGAACAGATCTTCGTGTTCGGCGGCTTCGCACTGCGGGCCAACTCGCTTGGCCATCTAGAGCAGATCGATAGCTATGCCCTGGCCATCAGGTCAGATTCGGAAGCTTGAACTATGTCACGGACATCCGCGGAGACTTGATATTTGACGGATTCGAGACCGCGGCAGTAGCCGCTCCCTGTCACCACGATGAACATGGCTTAAATCTGTCATCGAACTACACCCAGGAGATAGAACCTGCAACTTATCCAGCTCTAAATCTGGAGCAGGTCACGCCATCCGAGGACGGAAGGCTCAACCCTGCCACGGAGGCCGTAGATTCAGCAGCGTTGGAGCCGCACACAGACCCAACCTCAAGTGAGATCTGTGTTGCCAGAACCTCGGACACGCTTCTGGCTACACGTTTCGAAGCATGTGCGTCCGTGCACGACGATCTTGATTGGGCGTCGATCATCGAATTCAGCTCCGCGGACATCTTCCGGCACTCGCCTTTAGGCGATGTGCTAAACTCATTAAAAACACTCTCCTTAGCGGAGGACTCACGACTGAATTATATCCGGTTCAAACTGGAGGCTGATGACGAATTTCGCTTCCCACCCCCCGCCCACTAAATATGCACACTAAACACTCTCCTTAGCAGGGGGGGGGGCTTCTTTCGGGCCTTGGCGGCCTTTAAACATAGCGTCCGGGATGAATGGCTCACCCGACACCTTGGCCAAGAGAAGCCGAAGACCATGGCAGCCCTTACGGCACTTATGACCCGCTTTTGCGCGGGCGAAGATAGCTGGCTAGCCCATAGCAATAACAGTGCAAGTGTACATGGCACCGCGGAAGCCAAAAATAGCAACGGCAAGCCCCGACGCAATAGACACAAGCGTCGAAATAACGGTGATAATACCTATGATACGACGGTCAACGCCGGATTCAGCGGCTCCAAGTCCAGCCAGCGGAAGAAGCCGTTCAAAAGGAACAATTCGGGCCCATCCACCTTCGACTGCATACTCGATCGCCCATGCCAGATACACGGCACTCCTGACAAACCAGCCAATCACACCAACAGAGACGGTTGGGTTTTTAAACTGGCCGGCAAGTTAAATGCCAAAAATAAGGAGAAGGGGTCACAAAGCGAGGATGATGACGAGGAGCC
Organism: Triticum monococcum; assembly: GCA_034509565.1. Classification (NCBI taxonomy): domain Eukaryota; kingdom Viridiplantae; phylum Streptophyta; class Magnoliopsida; order Poales; family Poaceae; genus Triticum; species Triticum monococcum. The sequence continues at coordinate 588,101,853 of CM067843.1, read as the reverse complement.
CCATCCACCGAACACAGGGGGACAGAAGAAGTTTCCCCCCAAGTTAAAACGGTAAACATGATATATGCTACCCACATCCCCAAGAGGGAATGCAAGCGCGCGCTCCGGGACGTCTACGCGATGGAGCCAGTCGCCCGAAAGTTCAACCCATGGTCTTCCTGCCCGATCACTTTTGATCGCAGGGACCATTCGAACAGTACCCATCACGGCGGGTCAGCCGCACTGGTCCTCAACCCAATCATTGATGGATTTCACCTCACGAGAGTCCTCATGGACGGTGGTAGCAGCCTGAACCTGCTCTATCAGGATACAACACGCAAAATGGGCATTAATCCATCAAGAATTAAGCCCACAAAGACTACCTTCAAAGGAGTCATACCAGGTGTAGAGGCCCACTGTACGGGCTCAATCACACTAGAGGTTGTCTTCGGATCACCGGGCAACTTCCGAAGCGAAGAGCTGATCTTCAATATGGTCCCCTTTTGCAGCGGCTATCATGCACTGCTCGGACGAACCGCATTTGCACGCTTCAACGCGGTGCCACACTACGCTTATCTTAAGCTCAAGATGCCCCGGTCCACGCGGCATCATAACAGTCAATGGAAACACAGAACGCTCCCTTCATACCGAGGAGCACACCGCTGCATTAGCAGCAGAAGTATAGAGCGGCCTCCTCAAGCAGAACCTTAATTCGTTGGCCGAAATCTCGAACATTGTCAAACAAATCCAGACTGCTCTGCAGCAGGACAACCCAGCTCATTAAGAGCTCGACTAGCAATCATGCCTCCGTCCTAGTCCCAACCAAGAAGCGGCATTCGTACCGCGCGTACATAACTACGCACTCAAAATACCATGGGCATAGACGGAGGCATATCTATCTTGTGATCCGTACTACGGCTCGACTGCTCGTGGACACACATACTTTCAATTATTCCTTTTTATTCTTTTTAGGTCTTTTTTCCGCAGGTTTCCTCTGATGACCTAATCATCAGTCCTCTCGGCAGGATGGATAGACCAAGATGGCAAGAAGCATTGGCGTACAAGGGAATTCTTAGATGGTCTCTTTAACGAGCACTCTACCTGCTTTGAGGACCCACACGCAGCTCTCCCTTGGTTGTGGCATGTGAAATAGCCTGGCTGCTTATCGCACCACTTGTACAAATACGCTTTGCTATATTAATCAAACTATAATGGAAACAATTTGTGTCCCAATTTTTTCCTTTTTTTTCTTTGATGGTTTTTCTCAAAGTTGTGAGCGTACACTTTGGTACGCTTTAATCTGCTAGGGGCTTCATCGCGACCCACAATATGGCAACAAAGTCCGAACACTTTCTACAACATAGTTCGGCACCCCGAATTTAGCATTATATGCATTGGCTCCAAATCATGTCTTTGGTCAATAGCTGGGTTGCCCGGCTCCTGTGCTTACTACCTTATGTTTCGCTATATCGGCTAGGGTAGTAAAGGGAGAATTACTGCGATTGTGTCCTAGCTTATCCAGATGAGCACCTCAGTAGAGAAAGCCGACAACTGACCATCATGATGCGGCGAGAGCCGGCCAGCTCTTTGGAGGTTTCAAATCTTTAGTGATTTTTTTCGCATTATGCGATGAATCGGCTTTTTACGCGATCAGGTGTTTATAGTACTCTAGTTTGGATAATAGGGCCTGCGCCTAAATTTTCATTATAGAACTCCTATGGCTAAGTGAGGGTGATAAAGCCATATAGTCCGATTGCCTGGTTTGTTGTGCTAAAAACCTCCTTCAAGGACCAAACAAATTGGATCAAGAGTGTTTAGATTCCATCCCGAACACCCCCGTACTACCTACGTGGGGGCTGAAGCCGACGACTGGCCAACTCTCAAAATTTCATAAACACGGCCGCACAGGAGGTAAAATATTAAACAAACATTATATTACATAGCCGAGCTTGTTACAGGGCGAAACAATATTCACCCGAAGATTACATCCTTCGTACACTACTCCGCCACAACGCGGGATCCCTCAAGGACTTTGCTAAAATATCGCATGGGCGTGTGGTACTCCTTGCCCATGGGGAGTCCTTTGGCTGCGACCGTGGCACCATTCATCTTCGCCCACTGCATCTTGACACAGGCGAAGGCCATCTGTGCACCTTCGATACAAACCGACCGCTTGATGGCGTCAGGCCGAGGGCAGGCGTTGACTAGCCGCTTCACAAGACCGAAGTAGCTACTGGGGATAACTTCGGCTGGCCACAGCCGGACTATCAAGTCCTTCATGGCCAGCTCGGTCACCCTATGCAGTTCAACCAGCTGTTTTAGCTGGTCGCTCAAGGGCACCGGATGTTCTGGCGCAAGGTATTACGACCAGAACAACTTCTCCGTCGAGCTCCCCTCTCCGGCTTGGAATAATTCAGCAGCGTCAGAAACGCTGCACGGCAGATCCGCCAACGACCCTGGAGAACTCCAAATCCGGGTTAGTAAGAGATACCTCTTCTTTACATACTTGCTTTGCATAATAAAAGCCTTACCCGCCGCGATCTTTCTGGCCTCCTGGATTTCCTGAAGGGTGCCTTGGGCTTCGGTCCGGGCCTCCTGTGTGCTCTGGCGGGCCTTCACAAGTTCAGATTCTTGTGCCGCATGCTGACGCTCCAAGGACTCGTATTTCTTTGAAGCGTCCTGGAGCTCCTGCTGGACCTCCCTAAACCTGGCCTCATGCTTTTTCCGGATGGCTCGTTCCTTCGCCGCCTTCTCCTCGGCTTCGGCTAGTGCTTTCTTGAGGGCTTCAACCTCAGTCGCCGCTCCTACAAATATCACGGCACTAAAATCAATATACATCGTTTATTCCTTCCGAATATACAAAAAGTCTCCAACATACCTTGCTTGTCCCCCAGCTGCCTTTTCACGAGGCAGAGCTCTTCTTCAGCCCACTCTAGACTCTGCTTTAGTCCGGAGACCTCAGCGGCATGAGAGATGGCAGCCAGCAACGACTCTTGTATTCATAAGACATATTTAGTTACTTTCCTGCGAAAATTACTTGATCCTTGTCCAGCTTTTCTTTCCGAACACCGGATAGTGTCTCAGGGGCTACACTGATTATACTATAATCTTTTCTTTCACATCACTTACCTCAAAGCCGGTCAGCACGCTGGTGCAGGCTTCGGTCAGTCCGCTCTTGACGGACTGAACCCTCTCAACCACCGTACCCATAAGGATACGGTGTTCCTCCATGATGGAAACGCCTTGCAGTGCTTCCAGCAGATTATCCGGTGCCTCTGGCTGGACAGAGGTCACCGACGGAATAGGCACCCCCCTTCTTTCGAAGGAGGTTGCGTGCTGGATTCCGGAGCCGCGTCGGTCTCTGGAATCGAGTCCGGTTGAGGGCCGAACTGAATATGGCCCTCCCCACCAGTCTCCTTGGGGTAATCTGGAACCGTATAGGTCTCCGGAACCACATTCGGCCAGGGTCCAAACTGGACACGGCCCCCATCGCCAGTCTCCGTCGGGGTTTTCTCTCCCAGGTGTCCGGCGGCCGAAGGGTCATCCTCTGGTGCCACCCGGACAGCCTCTTGAACCTCTCCCTGGCCCGGGAAGGTCCTTTGGGACAACTCCTCGTCGTCACCCTTGGCTGTGGGAGATTGAGCGGTTGGAAGTGACTCGCTGGCCATCACTTTTGAACCCAGCGAACCTCCTGATGAGGATCGCAGGGAGCTCTCATGGGCCGGACTACAAGCACATGATTTAACACGTTAAAACTACAAACCGAAGAGGCTGAATATAATATGTCAGAGTTTTTTGAGTACTCATGATGCGGCCGGGGGCTTGTTTCAGCGGCGTGGCTCGAGGCTGCTGTCGACGTCCCATGCGGGGTTATCCGCGAGGGAACTTTTCCCCCTCTTGGACGCCTCTGCCTCCAGATTCGTGGATCCCGCCCTTTTCTTCTTTCCCCTTCAGGGGGAGAACTGTTTTCCTCCTCGTCCTCCTCATCATCTTTGGCAGCGGAGGAGGGAGTCTCGTTGTCTTCGGACGTCCTGCCCGAAGCTCCTTTGCGACGGAGGCCACTCCAGCCCCCCTTGGCCGTCTTCTGGGCCGTCTTCTCCGGCGCCTGGTAAGGCATAGGAACCAGCATCTTCGTCAGAGAAGGGATGGCCGGTTCCTCGGGCAGCGGAGCCAGACACTTAATCCGCTCCGCTTTCTCTATCCATACCTGAAAATATAACTGGTGGAGTTTAGGTATCTTCCTTGAATAAGCAAGTAGAGGATGCACCTGGAAACGTGAAAGACTTACCACACTGGCAGGATGGGCCAGATCGTGCATGCGGTCCTCGTGTGTCTCCGGCGTGTCTCGTTGCCCTTAAAGAGCAATTTCCAGATATCTTCATGCGTGGTTTCGAAGAGCCTCTCCAAGGTCCGGTGCTTCTCTGGATCGAATTCCCACAAAGGACAAGTCCGGTTCTGGCATGGGAGGATCGGGCGAACAAACATCACCTGGATCACGTTGACGAGCTTGATGTTTTTGTCTACCATGCTCTGGATGCGTGTTTGTAGCATGGTCTGCTCGTCCGACGAGGACCAATTCGGGCCCTTCTCTATCCGTGAGGTGAGTCGCATTGGAGCACCAGACTTGAATTCAGGAGCCGCAGCCTAGGTGGTGTCGCGGGGCTCTGTGATATAGAACCATAGTTTCTGCCACTCTTTGATAGTCTCCACAAAAGTACCCTTGGGCCATGTGACGTTGGGAAGCTTTCTCGCCATGGTGCCCCCGCACACTGCGTGTTGGCCATCCACCACCTTTGGCTTCACATTGAAGATCTTGAGTCATAGTTCGAAGTGGGGTGGAATGCGGAGGAAGGCCTCACACACGACAATGAATGCCGAGATGTTGAGGAAGGAGTTTGGAGCTAGATCATGGAAATCTAGCCTGTAATAAAACATGAGTCCGCAGACGAAAGGGTGGAAAGGAACCCCTAACCTATAGAAAAAATGGGGGATAAACACCATGCTCTCATTAGGCTTCGGGGTGGGGACGATTTGCCCCTTGGCCGGAAGCCGGTGGGTGATTTCCTTCGCCAGATACCCGGCCTCCCGAAGCTTGGTGATGTCCTTCTCTTTGACGGAGGAGGGCATCCATTTGCCCTACGCTCCAGATCTAGACATGGCGAGTGCTTCCTTGAGGCTGAGAGGATGAGGACTCGGGTGCTGGAGCATGAGAATGGGAGGGCAGAGAGAAGGAGAAGGCGTGGGTGAAAGAGGGGAATCCTTATCTCCTTATAAAGGCAGTGAATATCAAGCGCCTCCCCACTCGCCTTGAAATTCGCCTATTCCTAAGAGTCGTGTTAATGACGCGGTTGGATTTCCCATGCCCGTATTGATGATAGTTCTGCAATAAGGGGACACGATCTCTGCTTTGACAAGACGTGCCAATGAGACCGCATCTCGAAGCGGCAGGCCGAAAAACGGTTTGAAATAATGACCGGGTGATGACGTGGTGTCACATTACCAATAGTTATCAGCGGATTGGACTCAAGATATATTATACTCTCTACGGTTGTGTGTGGAATTTGTCTTGCAGAGACGGACACGTTCGTTGTTCGAAGACTGTGTTGGAGTACTCGGGGAAGGAACCCGCCTTGCAATGCCGAAGATAATCTGCGCGCCGGACACCTCGTCATTGAAGCCTGGTTCAGGGGGTACTGAGGGAGCCCTAGATCAGGGGGTCCTCAGGTGTCTGTACTATGGTACGTGGGCCGGACTGATGGACTGTGAAGACGCAAGACCGAAGACTCTCACCCATTTCCGGATGGGACTCTCCTTGGCGAGGAGGGCAAGCTTGGAATCCCAATATGAAGATTCCTTTCTATGTAACCGACTTTGGATAACCCTCGTCCCCCTCGTTGTCTATATAAACCGGACGGCTAGGTCCGTAGAGGAGGAGAATCATAATCAGATAGGCTAGACTTCTAGGGTTTTAGCCATTACAATCTCGTGGTAGATCAACTCTTGTAACCCTCATACTCATCAATTTTAATCTAGCAGGACGTAGGGTTTTACCTCCATCGAGAGGGCCCGAACCTGGGTAAACATTGTGTTCCCTGTCTCCTGTTACCATCAACCTCAGACGCATAGTTCGGGACCCCCTACCCGAGATCCGCCGGTTTTGACACCGACACCCCCTCACATTTCAGACAAATGCGTCCGTAAGACATGGTTCCCCCTCCCAATTCCCCATTCATACCTCGTGGGCGCCAAACCACCTTCTCCCCGGAAGCTCCCTTCTCCCGAGCCACGAAACCTCAGCCCCTCATCCATGGTGCCCCCACCGTACCAAATTCACAGCCGCCCTCCTCTCTAATCTCGAAGATGATGTCCATTTGTCGTTGTGCACTGGGCCGTGTGCCTCTTACTCCGTGCTGCGGGAGCTGCCTCGACGATGGCTGCCTGAATCGTATTGGAGCCGATTCACCCCCGCCATTGTTTACGGCACCGGAGTGGCTCCAACTTTGGAACCGTCGAAAGCCCTAGCACTGCTTCTCCGTAGTCGTCGACCATCACGACATCTCTGCTTCCCTACCACCGGTAATCACCGCAACCGCGCCGGCCTCTCTGACTCGGCAGCTGGAGCTGCCTACTTCACCGGGCCGCCAGATAGGTCGCACCCCTAGCTTAAATCACTTTATTTAGGTGTCAGTTGTCTGATTTTTTTATTCTGGGCCAATCGATTCCCAATGGGAAGCAATACCCCTCAAGCCTATGGAGCTCCTAGGCTGTCGGTTGGCTGGTGTCTAATGTAAGGGTGCGGGGGCGCAAGTTCGCTGCGGAAGCAGTGCTTAGATAGCTATCTTAGAGTTGCGTGGGTTGAAGGTACTACTGCCGTTGAATCTAGATGACAACGAGTCTTTGTTGATTTGCCCAGGGAGGGCGCAACCACGGCAGTGCGTGGGGCGGGGTTTTGGTCGAGTCCACGGACGGTGGAGGCAGGCTGCTCTGCCGGTGGTTGCTGGCTCTTCGGGGAAGATTCCGAACAGTGTCATTCGGGAGGCACAAGATGGCCATCAAGCCATCCGGTGTAGATCGGTCAGTACCAAAATAAAATAAAATTGTGTGACGCCAATTTAGTCTTCAATCAACAGACATGTGACCACTCTCGTACCTTGCTGTTGATCTCTTAGGGTATTTCTTCAGATCAGAGAGATGTGTCGTTCTTAACATTATGCGTTTTCTGCATCTTCAGCCACACTATCTTCCGACTCACCGCAGCTGCTCCAACAAGGGAAGCATACACCAGAAGGGAGCTATAGTCCCCACTCAACAGTTCCCTGCATCGAATGCGCGTGCCCGACATGGATAGCCACAACAACTGCAGGGCCATCAACAAGTCAGCATGTGATGCTCACTCCCATGGATGGCGGCCAGATATGTTGTACCCTCATCTTACTTTACTTGTGTGCAACATTTATGGCTTTGTTATTCATCTAAGCATGGAAAATAGATTATCACATTTCACTGTATATTCATGCTGATCTCTTACGGATCTTGTTCAGGAGTTAACGCTATTCCATTGTTCAGCTAAGAGACTTGTTCTTTAGGTAACGCTGTTCCATAGTTATCATCCATCAGCCAATGCTATCCCACAGGATGGTGATTATAGTATTATACCACTTCTAGTATAACCTACGTTGTTCTTTAATACTTTTGCGTTCCATCTAGTTAATCTCGAGTACAAACGATACATATTCTGTAGCTTTCATTTGTGTTCTCCCTTTAGTTTTTGAGACTTGTTGCTGCTAGTTAACCCCAGTCCTACTATTTATGTCGTATCCTACAAGCACTCATTGCATAAATCTAACTACTAGGTGTCTTCCATACATGTCAGATATAATTCCACACACTAATTTATCGACAAGAACCTCATGGAGCAATGTAACGGCCAACAAACTTGACGTCAATGATACCCAATATGATGGAACATGTAAAAGCAGTTCTTCACAAGACTTGTGGAAAGATATGAATCCTATTCACCCCAGAAGGTCCTTGCTCTAACTTGGCCCTTGATATGGGTACAACATGCATATACTGTCCTGGAGTGCATCTACTCTATTGCAATGCCTTGTCCTTAGCCTACTGATCATGCATGTAAATATGGAATGCCTTCCTATTTTTAGTACCTATTCCATTCATGATAACATGTTTTCAAATTCAAGTACTATCATTCTACTCTATCGCAATGCCATCTGCTTAGTTGGGACATCATGCTTCTCAATATCTTATGCATTGTTATTCATCAGTATGTACTTCATCTTTCTACCATACCATGTTCTTTTTTTACACTGAAGTGATGTTCTAGTGGTCTCTTGCAATGTCATCTTAGTTTCCCAATCATACACGCATATGTTGCCTTAGTGTTTTTCTATATGTATTCTGCTAGCATACAGTTTACATTCAAGTAGTGTTTTTTTACACTAGTGTCCTGTCGTATCCCTAGCTCTTACATCATACTCCCTCCGTCCGGATTACATGTCGCAGAAATGGATAAAACTGGATGTATCTAGAACTGAAATATGCCTGGACCCATCCATTTATTTCCGGATGGAGGGAATACATGTCAATATATCATGCCTTTCTATTCTTCAGTACCTATTCCATCTCTGTTGTAGCATTTTTAATAATTGAAGCACCATTCTTCTATATAAGGCATGCAAGGGGAAGATGGCTATGTTAGAATCTGAAGGGTTACAAACTAGGTGTTTGCAAAATATCCAAATGCGAGGAGATAATAAACCAACTTTAGTTTTCATAGATACTGCTCCAGCACAGAGAAACCCAACTCCCACTGATACTAAGCAAATTCCAGAGGCCAAAGAACTAGTCCACTCCAGTCCAGCAAAAATATGTCAACTCCATTCTAAGAAGCGTGTGCGTATCCTCACATCATGAAATTTTATAGCATTCTGATCATATTGTCTACATGTTTCTTACCCATCTCTCTTTTAGAAAATAAGGTTAAACAATAGAAGACTTCCTCCATTGGGATCGTATTCGAGGAAACTATCTTGCGGGAATTCTCTATGCTCCAATGCTGATGTAAGTACCTGTTGTATATCACTATATTTTTACATCAGCATCTATTTTATTAATCGGCGTGAATCCAGCCTTTATGTGATCTAAAATTAGTTGTAGCAAAATGTTAAAGGCGACAATGTTGATTTTGCAAGGAAAAATGCCTGGTAGTTTTGCATACTGAGTTGCATGAGTGTACTATCACATATCATGCACATTATTGAATTGTTGTGTTGCTCTGCTTGCCCATGCATTCATTGTGTCAATGTTGCTTTAGTATTACCTTACTTGGCTGATGATAGCTGTGCCATGTTGTGCTAATTTGGTGTAGGCTAGTGTGGTCTGGTTGCCCAAACATTCGTTGTGTCAATGTTGCTTTCCTATTATCTGACCTGGCCAATGATAGCAATGCTAGTGAGTTAATTTGGTGCAGGCTGCTGAAGATAAGAAGACAAACTCTGAAAACAGCAAGGCAACCCCATTGTTTCTTTCCAATAAATATAGGCCACGTAATGTGGCAATAACTCTTGATTAATCTGTTCGGTTCCCCTCCTAATTTATGTTACGATGTAGTGGTCGAGACACTCTCCACTATCAATAATACAAGCCTGCCAAAATCACCATCTGGGTCTCTTCAGTTTCCTCTATCTCGGATGCAACAGAAAAAATGTATGTTTGTGAACCAATTAATCTGAAGCAATGATGGAAATGGTGGAGGAATCAGAGGTGCACATTCATGCGCAACAACAACTGATCAATGTTTTCAGAGATAGTGTAGCAAGGCAGGAAGGACTTGCCCACATGCTTATGGGCGTCATCCGTGCTGAGGTTACAGATTGTGAAGTTGTAGATCGTTAGGTTCTATTCATTTATTTGCACTAGTGTCAATATTTGATTGCCTAGTGGATGTAATTTCCTATAATATATGCTGGATGTGAAACGTTTTCCCCGTGTGCCGTACCTTTGCTTGATTGGTTTTGGTCCTGTGCATAATTGCTCGTCGTAATGGGCTCAAATTATCTAATTGGGCCTAAAGACATGTACGAACTTTAGTGGGCCCATTAAGTTAATGGGTCATTACAAGGCTGAAAGTTAATGGTCGGCCCTCTTACCTCCCGGTTCGTTAACAGGCTGACATCGAAGCGGGAAACAGGCCAATACTAGGTCTGGCTACATATGGCCCAACTATACTGTGGGAATTTAGTAGGCCGGAAGAGATAGAGGGCTCGTATTGGGCCATGAAGAGCATGGGCCGCGAAGAGGCCGAAAGTTAGGTCGTACTGTAAATGGCCCAACTGTGTTGTGGGCCTTTAGCAGGCCGAAAGAGAAACCAGGATGGTATTGGACCATGAAGAGCATGGGCTGTTAAAAGGCCAAAACTCTGGTCCAACTGCAAACGGCCCAACTCACTTATGGGCCGTTAACAGGCTGAAAGACACACCGGGTCAGAAATTGGCCCAACACTTAAATGGGTCGCTAAAAGGCTGAAAGATGTACATCTTGAAAATTGGCCCATCCCTTGAATGGACCGTTAACAGGCCAAAACCACATCGGGCCAATATTGAGCCCAAATACATAGCGGGCTGTTAACGGGCTCGAACCGACGATGGGCTGTAATGGTGTGAAATAGTTAACGGGCCGTTGACGGGCCGAATTGGCACATCTCATATGGGCCATGGGCTTAAATGGACCTGGCACAAGTTCTTATATGGGCCGGCCTGCTAGTTCTTACTGGGCTGGCCTTTTTCACCGGAATGGTCCACTGTTAGGCCGTGCCATGTGTCGATCTATCATAGGCGCCTCCTGTCCAATGGATGGACGACATTTGGCCCACCGAGGAGCGGACACGTGTTTCCTCCGGCCAATGAGAATTTTACACGTGTAAAATCCCCATTGGTCTGGGTTGTTAACGGGTTATCAGATCCAAAACAGGACCCGATAGCTTAACGGCGACCCGTTACGTCGATGCCATGTGTCGGTCACCCTTGATGAAAGCACTTCTATGACACGTGATTTATTGTCATGGAAGTGGACACTTCTGTGATGATAATTTTGGTAATGTCATGGACCACTTCTACGACAGCACGAGTATGACTATCTTGATTCTGTCACAAAATCATCATGGATGTACATGCATGACAGAAAACGTGACCTCCTGTGACAAACACGTATCATCACAGAAGTGTATTTTTTGTAGTGTGCTCTTAGGTAACTAAGGATAACTTTGACCGTTGTCCAGTGATCCACTCATGGATCAATATCGTACCCCCTTGCCAAACTCATGGCAAGGAACACAATAGGTCTGGTACACATCAGAGCATTCTTTATAAAACCTATGGCTGAGGCATAGGGAATGACTTTCATCCTCTTTCTATTTTCTTTCGTGGTCGTGTTTTGAGTCTTACTCAACTTTACACCTTGCAATACAGGCAAAAACTCCTTCTTTGACTGTTCCATTTTGAGCTACTTCAAAATCTTGTCAAGGTATGCACTCATTGAAAAAAACTTATCAAGCGTCTTGATCTATCTCTATAGATCTTTATGCCTAATATGTAAGCAGCATCACCGAGGTGTTTCTTTGAAAAACTCCTTTCAAACACTCCTTTATGCTTTCCATAAAATTCTACATCATTTCCGATCAACAATATGTCATTCACATATACTTATCAGAAAGCCTGTTGTCGGATCACGGGTTCCGGCAAAACCCTTAAGGTTGAGGTGGCTCAAAAACCTTGGCGTGAATGCACCTATGATGGTTAGGGAGTTCGTCCCGCGCCGAATCGCTCCGCTTCAGCGCCACTCCCGGCCGCTGTGGGCCTTGCTCAGTAGCCAGGACCACATGAGACTTCAGGAGTCTGGGCTCTCCCATGAGGCATGGCGAATGGTGCTCGAGGTCCTGACGGGCGTCCCGTTGCCAGACGACTTGCCGAGGAAGAGTTGTGTTTTGTACCGCTGCTCGAACAAGATGACATTCGCGGAGCAGATGCCCTCCTTCGACGAGTGGGGGTTGCGCCCAGTTGGCCTCGTGGGGCCCCGTGAGAACCCCATCGTACTGGTCCCTCTCCTCAACGCCGGAGTCAAGCTCGCCCCAAGTGTTGGTGCAGGGGGCGAGCACCGCTGGGGGCCGATAGTGAAGGTGCCGAGATGCTGATGCCACCCAGGGCTCCCGAAGCGTCGACCTCGGGGACTTGTGACTCTTGCCCTGGGGCGGCGGTTGAAGGGGCGACACAGCTCGCGTCTCCCGTGGCCGGGGCTCCTGAGGCCTCAGCAAGTCACTTCGAGGCAGAGCCGGCTAGCTCCCCTTAGCTTGGTACTTCTGAGGCTGCCCCTCCGAGCACTTCTCCAGCCACGCCTCGTGTCGTCCGCCATGTCTAGCGCTTCGGCCGGCTTTGCGTGGACTTCAAAGAACTCCGCAAGAGGAAGGGGTACCCGAGCTGCGGCAGCGGCACCTTTGGGCCGTTAAAATGGAGCAAGTATGTCGCCGTTGACGAGTAAGTACCTCATCTTGGTGATCTTCTGCGTGTTGCTTTCCTTTTTGACGATTATCTCCTCAGGACCCCTTCTGCCAAGGCCGCGAAATCTCTGGAGAAGCAACTCCCTCTCGCCTCGTTTCCCCCGCCAAACTTGAGCACCGCAGGCTCGTGCACTGCCCTCGGCGTGGGGTCAACCGTGGGAGTTGGCTCATCGTCAAGGTGTCTTGAGCTTGCGCCTTTGCCGTTTTCTCTTCACTGCCTTGCTCGGAGCACAGCAAGCGTACCAAGGGCTCCTCCCCTGGTCGCGGACAGTGGCTGGTTGGCTTCGATCCCGGGTCTTCTTTAAGCAGTAGGCCCCATTTAGTTCAGGCCCCTCACGAGGCCCAGTTGGCGCCTGGGGCAGCGCCAGCCCCAGCCCCCTGCTGAGAGGGGGCGCACCGCTCCAGGTGTCGCTCACAGCCCCCGTGGCGGAGGACGAGATGGGACGTCCGCTTGAGTTCGAGCACGGGCGGAGCGTTGTTCGTCATGAGCTCTTCTAGGAGGCGAGGGGTGCGATGAACCGACTCGGTGAAGAACTTGTGGGTGTCGACGCGCGCCTTGAGGCCGAGGGCCTTCGGTTGGCGGAGGAGTGGCACAAGCTGAAGGTGGCCATCGACCTCGGGTGCCACCAGTGCGAGCTCGATAATGCGAAGGCTGAGGATTCCCTCGCAGCCTCCCGTGAGGCCTGCTCCCGAGCTCTGGAAGAGGCTCGGGAAGCTGACTACCGTCACGAGGCCGCGGAGAAGCATGCGTGGGAGCTCCAAGCCTAGAGCGCCGTCTTGGATCAGCAGGTGGAGGCATGCGGGGCTGCCCTTGCGTCGTTTAGGGGGATGCCCACCGAGGAGGAAGAGGTCCGGAAGCACGAGGAGGTGCTGGCGCTGGAAGCTATGGAGCGCAGCCTTGAACTCAAATGGTTGGAGACGAGAGAGCGCCAGGTTGGTTAGGCAGAGGACAACGTCGGCGCGTGCGAGGCCAGGGTCCAGGAGGAGGTCGACCGCCGGGTGGCCGAGGCTCGCGCAGACCTGGAGAGCAGGCACGACCTGAAGCTGAAGCTCGTGGAAGCCGGGTCCGCTGGTAGGACTGCTGCTCTCAAGTCCATGTTGATCAAGGTGGAGCGGCGCGAGGAGGCCGCCGCATCTGCCCTGGCCTCGGGGCAGGCTAAGCTGGCTTCCACCCGCGCCGAGCTGCTCTCTCTTTGGCGGCGGGTCGCTGATGCCGAGTCCGTGGCGTGGAAGAATAAGGACGAAGTGTCAGATTTCGGGTTCCGGCAGACCTTTAAGGTTCGAACACTGGGGTGCGCGCGGAAATCACGCCTTCTACCTCCCCGTCTCGCAAAGATCTGAACTACTAAAGGAACTGCACAAGGGACACAAGATTTATACTGGTTCGGTCCACCATTGTGGTGTAATACCCTACTCCAGTGTGTGGTGGATGGATTGCCTCTTGTGGCTGATGATGATGAACAATACAAGGAAGAACAGCCTCGCGAGGGTCTGTTCTTGGCTGGGGCGACGAACCACTCGGAGGAGTTCAGTCACCTTCTCTCTCTCTCTCACTTACTCTCTCTGCTTGCTAGTCGGATCCACATGCCGAACCGACCCCCTTGCTACGTGGGTGGCCGTCCCTATTTATAGGCGAAGGCCCTGGGCCTCTCCCCAAATATTGAGCGGGAAGGGCGCCAACAATGGCGGGCTAATTTGAAGGGGGACAGCAAGTACTCTTATCCTGACTAAAGTTGGTCTTCGCCTGCGAAAGACTCTGCGGTGACGCCGTGCTGGGCTCCATGGTGACCTCCGTCTCGTAGTCCACTTGGTCCTGGTCTCATTGCACCGAAATGGCAACCTTTGCCTGATGCCTCGGTACTCCGCGGCTACGCTTGCCCCCTTTGCACCAAAGAGGAAAGAAGGACGCTGCGCGCGCTGGCGCCCGCCTGGCACCCTCGATCGTCATGGCTTGCGTCACGGGCACCTCACGAGGCACCCCGCCTTGATATCTCCGTCTCCTCGCGAGCCAGCCTGAGGAGGCTGCGCCTGAGGATGCACCGTGTCGTCCGCCTCGCGAGGCTTGGCCCCTCGCGAGGGTCTTGAGTCTTGTGCTGATGAAGATGGGCCATGTTGGGCCCCCATTTGAGCCACACAGCAGGCTGCAGGCAGGCAAGTCTGGGGACCCCCGTTCCCAGAACGCCGACACGAAGTGCTTCAGTGGCAGACGTTGGAGCGTGTGCACGCCCCCATGCTCGAGGACCTCAGGAATAGGGCCAACACCGACCACCTTCACTTCTTTGCCGACGTGGTGACGCGCCTGCAGAACCGTTCCGGGAGGGCTCGCCAACTTGTCGATGAGAGGAGTCGCAGCCTGCTCGGGCGCGCGTTCTCTCGCGTCTTCAGCCACCTCCGAAATGCCGATCCCAACTTCGATTTTGACGCCGCCATTGCTCCCGTACCGGAAGCCATTCGGGGCGACCTGTCGCGATGGGTTGAAGACAACGTGGATGCGCTGGTCAGGGCCTTCGCTTCTGACGACGACGGGGTAGTAGTTGCGGTGGACGAAGGCGACGTGGTTGACGATGGCGATGCCGGCGCCGGTGAAGGTGGAGGCGACGCCAACGATGGCGACATTGACACTAGCGGTGCGTCTGAAGATGACATGGGGGACGCAGCGAGCGACATATTCTGCTGATCCCACGTTTCCCTGCTATTTACCCTGTAAAAACTTGAGCGTGGCCCCGGAAGATTGTGAGAGCATTTTGAGAGGGGGAGCCCCTCATGTAAACAAATCGCAACTTTTATCTTTCTATGCCAAATTGAGTATGCGTCTTCACGAGCTTACGTATGCTAGGGCAAGGTTGTTGTTGCGGTTCACCTTAGCATGGACGGGCCCAAAACCGGCTCAAGAGATTGTGGGTTTCTGAGAACTTCCTGAGGAATTCGTTGACAAGCCCGAGGGAGCCGCGTTATAATCGAGCGCCAGCCGCGGCGCAACATGTGCGTGCCCGTGTGCTTCATGCCCAGCCCCGCTTGCAAGGGGCCCGCGAGGGGGGAGTGACATGCGCGAACTCGAAATAAGGCAAGAGCCAAACTGTGAGAAATAGCTCGAACGAGAAAAGGCATCCCCCCGCGCGCATCAAATGAAAATTCAACTTCAACTTAAATCCAAATCAGAAGGCAGGGTTACACAAAAGAGATCCAAAGAAAATGGCCGCGTCCGACGCCTAGTCTAGTCTTCGATGTCTTCTCACCAGCGTGGAGCTAAGTGCTGCCACTAGGTGTGGGAGGGAGCCCCCGAGGCCCGAGGGTGGCTCTCCTGAGGCTCCGGGGCGTGTATAGCCCCAGTCATTATTACGTGAGAGTGTCACGGGCGGCGATCTTCATAGGCGTGAGCCTTACTTCATATCGCCTGATGGGGGCCCCACCTTGCGCCACCCCCTACCACCGCTGGAACGACCGGAAACCAGGACGGCCTGACGAGGGTAGAGGGGACGCTAGCGGCGCCCTCGGCGACCACGGGTCCTCTGCCGGGGAAAGGTCACCGGTGCCACCCCAGCAGAGGGCCTACCTCCGGGCGTTGGCTTGCTCCGTGCGACGCAGGGAGGGGCCTTGCTCCTAGCCCCTCCCACACAGCCCCCAGTGAGCCTCTCCTGATGGGGCAGGCATCGCCGTGCCGGAACCATCGCCTGGCGCCGTGACCTGATTTATCTGTGACTCATGGTTAGTGTAAGCTTGTCCCTGAGGGATTAATGGTACCCTGTATCTGTTGTCGACGATGCGGCTGGCGGGGCTCTCAGGCGGCTCCTGGAAGGCTTCAGCTCCTAACGCCCCCTCCTCCCATCCTAGCCAGAGGAACGAGCCGGGGTCGTCCTCCGGAGTGTACTCTTGGTCCATCATGCGGGGCACGTAGGCCTCCGAGGCCGCTGCCCCGAAGACCTCACCGAAGTGCCCCACGCTCCATGTCGCTTGGCCCGTCACACTGTCCTGAGCATGGCGGGGCGCTGCTCCAATGGGGCCGTGTGCGATGACGCTCGTGCCCGCGCCCATCTGAGGTGGCGCGGGTACGAGGGGACACCCTCCTCCGTGAATCGTGCTGATGACGACGAAGCCCCCGGGCGCACTTGGGGGCACGCGGGCATGGCGAGGCCCGTCATGGGATCCTGCCGCTGCCTGTGGCGTGAGCTGGTAGCAGAAGGGCGGTGCTCCCGTGGCCGCCGCGTCCAGTAGCTCGGCGACGCGTTCTAGCAGTGCATCCCGGCCGCTCTCCATCAGTCGGCACCGCAGCAGCTCCCGTGCCACTGTGAGTGCGGCCCGCATGTTCGCCTGCTCCCTCCTAGTGTGCTGCACCGGCGCCGCGGCGTGGCTTGCAGCTCTTGCAGCAGCTTGCGTCTGTCGGGGAGTAAGAGCAGAGGGTGAGTGACCGCGCCGCCCATGCCCCGTGGTGTTTGCCGGTGCGCGTACCACCTGAGACGCGGGGTTGAGGTCTTCCCGGGTAGGCGGTGCCGCCCGGGCGGGCCAGGCTGCCCAGCGGTCATCGGCAGCCCTCGGGTCACTGGACATCGGAACCGTGGAGCGTCGGCGGATCGACTGGTGGGGAAGAAGCTCCGCACACCCCTTAAGGTTCGAACACTGGGGTGCGCGCGAAGATTCCCCCCTACCGATCCATGCCCTAGCTCGGCTAAGATATTACGAACTAACATGACGAACTCGCAACGCAAAGGACACAAGATTTATACTGGTTTGGGCCACCGTTGTGGTGTAATACCCTACTCCAGTGTGGTGGTGGTGGATTGCCTCTTGGGCTGAGGATGAATAGTACAAGGGGAAGAACAACCTCCTGAGGTTGAGGTGCTCTTGTGCTTGACAAACTTGTGTGTGTCTCCAATCAATCGGGTCCCTTAGCTAGGGTGGTGGCTAGTCCTATTTATATAGGCCCTGGTCCTCTCCCCAAATATTGTGCGGGAAAGGAGCCAACAACGGCCAATTTGAAAGGGGACAGCTAGTACAGCTTATACTGACAAAACTGGTCTTCGCCTGCAAAAGGCTCTGGTGGTGACGCCGCCTTGGGCTCCATGGTGACCTCCGTCTTGCCGTCCTGCTGGTCTTGGTCTCACTGCACCAATATGGAAACTTTTGCTTGATGCCTCGGTACTTTGTGCCTGCGCTTGCCCCCTTAGCACCAAAGAGGAAACAAGGACGCTGCGCGCGCTGGCGCCCGCCTGGTCTCGATTGTCATGGCTCACGTCACGAGAACCTCGCAAGGTTTTCCTGGCCTTGAACTCTCCGCCCCTCATGAGCCAGCCTGGCGAGGCCGCTCCTGAGGAGGTCTTGCGTCGTCCGCCTCGCGAGGATTGGCCCCTTGCGAGGGTCTTGAGTGCCTTGTTGATGAAGATGGGTTGTACAGGCTTGCTAGCAAAGCCACGCCGTGGGCCGCAGGCAGGCAAGTCTGGGGACCCCCGTTCCCAGAACACCGACAGATGTAGTGCTCCCACTCACTTTCTTGTAAATACGGGCTTCACCGCAAGTCTGTATAAAACTATATGCTTTGATCAACTTATCAAAGCGTATATTCCAGCTCCGAGATGCTTGCACCAGTCCATAGATGGATCGCTAGAGCTTGAACACTTTGTTAGCACCTTTAGGATCGACAAAAAACCTTCTGGTTGCATCATATACAACTCTTCTTTAATAAATCCATTAAGGAATTTAGTTTTGACATCTATTTGCCAGATTTCATAAAATGCAGCAAATGCTAACATGATTCAGACAGACTTAAGCATCGCTACGAGTGAGATAATCTCATCGTAGTCAACACCTTGAACTTGTTGAAAATATTTTGCGACAAGTCAAGCTTTGTAGATAGTAACACTAACATCAGCATCCGTATTCCTCTTGAAAATCCACTTATTATCAATGGCTTGCCGGTCATCGAGCATGTCAACCAAAGTCCATACTTTGTTCTCATACATGGATCCCATCTCAGATTTCATGGCCTCAAGCCATTTCGCGGAATCTGGGCTCATCATCGCTTCCACATAGTTCGTAGGTTCGTCATGGTATAGTAACATGACTTCCAGAACAAGATTACTATACCACTCAGGTGCGGAATGTACTCTGGTTGACCTACGCGGTTTGGTAGTAACTTGATCTGAAGTTTCATGATCGTCATCATTAGCTTCCTCATTAATCGGTGTAGGAATCACTGGAACTGATTTATGTGATGAACTACTTTCCCATTCGAGAGAAGGTATAGTTACCTCATGAAGTTCTACTTTCCTCCTACTCACTTCTTTTGAGAGAAACTCCTTCTCTAGAAAGGATCCATTATTAGCAACAAAGATCTTGCCTCCCGATCTGTGATAAAAGGTGTACCCAACAGTTTGTTTTCGGTATCCTATGAAGACACACTTCTCCGATTTGGGTTTGAGCTTATCAGGCTAAAGCTTTTTCACATAAGCATCGCAACCCCAAACATTAAGAAACAATAGCTTAGGTTTCTTGCCAAACCATAGTTCATACGGTGTCATCTCAACGGATTTAGATGGTGCCCTATTTAACGTGAATGCGGCTGTCTCTATTGCATAACCCCAAAAACTACAGTGGTAAATTGTTAAGAGACATCATAGATCGCACCATATCTAATAAAGTACGGTTATGAAATTCGGACACACCATTAGGCTGTGGTGTTCTAGGTGGCATGAGTTGTGAAACTATTCCACATTGTTTTAAATGAATGCCAAACTCATAACTGAAATATTCTCCTCCATGATCAAATCGTAGAAAAATTTATTTTCTTGTTATGACGATTCTCCACTTCACTCTAAAATTGTTTGAACTTTTCAAATGTTTCAGACTTATTTTTTATCAAGTAGATATACCTACATCTGGCCAAATCATCTGTGAAGGTCAGAAAATAATGATACCTGCCGCGAGCCTCAACACTCATCGGGCCGCATACATCGGTATGTATTAGTTCCAATAAGTCAGTGGCTTGCTCCATTGTTCCGGAGAACGGAGTCTTAGTCATCTTGCCCATGAGGCATGGTTCGCAAGCATCAAATGATTCATAATCAAGTGATTCCAAAAGGCCATCCGCATGGAGTTTCTTCATGCGCTTTACACCAATATGACCTAAACGGTAGTGCCACAAGTATGTTGCACTATCATTATCAACTTTGCATCTTTTGGCATCAATATTATGAATCTGTGTATCACCATGATCGAGATTCAACAAACCATTCTGTAGGATCGAAATTATGTCTAGAGGGGGGTTGATTAGACTACTTGACCAAATAAAAATCTAGCCTTTTCCCAATTTTAAGTATTGGCAGATTTTAACAACTTAGCACAAGTCAAGCAATTAACCTACACATGCAAGTCTAAGAGTATAGCAGCGGAATGTAAAACATTGCACATGAAGGCAAAGGGAGGAGTTTGGAGGGAGCAAACGCAATGTAGACACGGAGAATTTTGGCATGGTTCCGATAGGTGGTGCTATCGTACATCCATGTTGATGGAGACTTCAACCCATGAAGGGTAACGGTTGCGCAAGTCCACGGAGGGCTCCACCCACGAAGGGTCCATGAAGAAGCAACCTTTTCTATCCAACCATGGCCATCACCCACGAAGGACTTGCCTCACTAGGGTAGATCTTCACGAAGTAGGCGATCTCCTTGCCCATACAAACTCCTTGGTTCAACTCCACAATCTTGACCGAGGCTCCCAAGTGACACCTAACCAATCTAGGAGACACCAATCTCCAAATAGTAATAAATGGTGTGTTGATGATGAACTCCTTGCTCTTGGGCTTCAAAAGATAGTCTCCCCAACACTCAACTCTCTCTCATTGATTTGGATTTGGTGGAAAGATGATTTGATTGGAAAGCAACTTGGGGATGGCTAGAGATCAAGATTCATATGGTTGGAATGGAATATCTTGGTCTCAACACATGAGTAGGTGGTTCTCTCTAAGAAAATGAATGTTGGAAGTGTTGGCATGTTCTGATGGCTCTCTCCACGAGTGAAGAGTGCGTGGAGGGGTATTTATAGCCTCCACACAAAATCTAACTGTTACACACAATTTACCAAACTCGGTGGGATCGATTCAGTTCAAAATGTGAACGTTAGGCTTTTCAGTGGGACCGACATGTCAAATCGGTGGGAATGATTTGATTAGGGTTAGGGAATAACGTAATCTCGGTGAGATAGATTACACAAACTCGGTGGGACCGATTTTGGTAATAAGGTAACCAGAGAGTTTGTCAGGCAAACTCGGTGGGACCGAATCGCTCATTTCGGTGAGACCGAAATGTTACGAAAGGGAAACAGGGAGTTTGCATTGTGAACTTGGAGGGACCAATCGCTCATCCCGGTTGAACCGAAATGTTACAAAGGGAAATAGAGAGTGTGCAATCCCATCTCAGTGAGACTGAGATCCCTATGGGTACGACCGATATGACTAGGGTTTCTGGCGGTGGCTATGTCAAGTGAACTCGATGGCGCCGGATAGAACATTTCGTTGGGACCATGTTTGACTTTTGGTTTGGGACATATGTGGATATGAGAAAGTGGTTGAGAGTTTTTGGAGCATATCACTAAGCATTTTGAGCAAGTATGCTGAGGGAGTCCTGGATTAGGGGGTATCCGGACAGCCGGATTATATCCTTCGGCCGGACTGTTGGACTATGAAGATACAAGATTGAAGACATCGTCTCGTGTCCGGATGGGACTCTACTTGGCGTGGAAGGCAAGCTAGGAAATATGGATATGCATATCTCCTCCTTTGTAACCGACCTTGTGTAACCCTAGCTCCCTAAGGTGTCTATAGAAACCGGAGGGTTTTAGTCCGTAGGACAACATATAATCATACCATAGGCTAGCTTCTAGGGTTTAGCCTCTCCGATCTCGTGGTAGATCAACTCTTGTAATACTCATATCATCAAGAATAAATCAAGTAGGACGTAGGGTTTTACCTCCATCAAGAGGGCCTGAACCTGGGTAAAACATCGTGTCCCCTGCCTCCTGTTACCATCCGCCTTAGACGCACAGTTCGGGACCCCCTACCCGAGATCCGCCGGTTTTGACACCGACATTGGTGCTTTCATTGAGAGTTCCTCTATGACATTGCCGTAAGGAAGGATGCCTCATCTCGTTGTTAAAAACAACATTACCGCTGGGGGAGCTCTGGCTGTCAGCCAAACTCTCCGGCTAGGCAGTTTCGTCATGACCGCCTGTTCGGCCGCTACACCGACGATGACGTCTCGGGTCATCAAAAACAGCCTCCACGTCGGCTCGGAATTCGTCGAGCAGATGGATCCAATGGAGCTCTCTTCCCTAAACGAACTCTTGGATCGCATCGCCACCTTGGGAGTCGCTACGGAGTATGATCGGATTGGGCTTAAACCCGATCGAAGGGAGATTAACTCTCCACCGGTCACACATCATGTTGCGGTGGTGGAGGAACAATGCAGTGATTCTTCCTCTATCTTGAGGACTAACTACGTTCGAATTCCTGAGCTCTCCGAGTCGGATACCAGTTTACGGGAGGACATCACCCAAACCCTGAACCTAGAGTCAGGCAGCGGGCCAGACCCATCGGGCAACATATCGGAATCCGAACTTCCAAGATCGGAAACCCCTCGGCCCCTGGGTCTCAGATCGGGTAGGGGTCCGGACTCAAATCCACCCACCCACCCAGACATAAACGATCTTACCCACATCAGGCAAGAGCCCCATGAAACAGTACATCATTATTGGGCCAGATTCCTCCTTGTGATGAACAAGGTTAAGGACTGCCGCGAGGAAGACACAGTCTCACTTTTCCGCAATAATTGCACGGACAAGGGAATCCTTAACGCCATAAGTCGCCGTGACATATCACGCTTCGCCGACTTGGCGTCCATAGTACGAAAGTACTGTGCGATGGAAAGTGCCTGGAAAACCGAAACGAAATTTTGGGATAATCCGGCTCCGAATATGCACCCAGTCCAAGGTAAAAGGGTGCACTATCATAAGACACCCGAGTTCATTACAAAGAAACAAAAACCCTTTACAGGGCACGAAACCGTATTGGAGGGATGGCTTAACGGACCCTGCAAAATTCATAGCACAGCGGATACAATACCAACCCACAGCCTTAGAGCATGTTGGATACTCCGGCAGGTGGCCAAAAGTGGTGAGGATCTTCTTATCCCAAACACCGCAGAGCACCATCCCATGGATAACAATACGGTTTTAACAGTCTTTGAGACCTTCGCGTCAAATAATAGGCTCCGCAGCATTGCCGAAATCTGCCACGTAGCAGCAATAAATCCATGGAGTGACACGGCTATTACCTTCAATGCGAGTGACGAACCTAAATTCCGAACAGCCAGAGCACCAGCCGCACTAGTCCTCAGTCCAATCGTGGACGGCTTTCTACTCACCAAATGTCACAGCCCTAGAATTAGATTGCAATTAGTATCATAAGCATCCATGCATCATGTCTATATTTGTTTGAAATTTGAAATGGGGATGACAAGCCCTAGCACTAAATGAAATGCAATTAGGATCAAAATAAAAAAAATCAATGAACCCAGAATGCCCTTTAGAAAAGTTCATTATTTTTGATAAAGGTGAAAACCTCTGCCAAAAATGATGCACATATTTTTAGGCCATTCTGGATTTTTGAATAACCCATATTGTATTTGAATTGGGGCATTTAAGTACTATTAATATTTTTAAATGCTCCAATAATTCTGAAAATAGTTAAGGGCCTCTGTAATAATTCATTTAATGCCCACAATTATTTTCAGGATTTATTAAAATGATTTGGGTTATAAACTAAATCAAAACAAAATAACATAAATAGAAAACAGAAACAAAATTAGAAAGAGAGAAAGAGACTTACCTCAGCCTACCTGGCGGCCCAGCCCACCAAGCGCTCTCCTGTCGTCGTCCTCCTGGCGCCAGTGGACAGGGCGCATGCCCGACGCGTGCTCACTCCCCGCGCGCCACGCCACCAACTCCGGCGACAGCCGACGTGGCGGGGTCATTAGTGCTAATCCCCGCCAGCTAGATCGCACCTAGTCACTGACAGCGGGCCCCGCAGTGGGTCAAAGCCCCGTTAGCGCCGGGTTTGACCCGGGGTTGACCTCTGCTTGAACCTTGAGTCACTCACATGCGGGCCTCTCCCGGCTAACCAGTTAGAGCTAAACTTAATTAAGTTAGATTAGTTAGTCACTGACCAGTGGGCCTAGTATTGTTTAGTTAGTCTAGTTAACCCAAATAGTTAACTGTGAGACTGACTAGTGGGGCCCAGCCGTCAGGTTTGACCTAGACAGCCCTGTTGACCTGCTGACGCCAGCATGACGCAATGCTGACGCAGTTAATCATTTTCTAGGTTTAAAATAATTCAGAAATTCCAGAAATTAGTAAAAACTTCTAAAATTCATAGAATTCAACCGCAACTCCAAATGAAATAAATTATATATGAAAAATGATCAAAAAAATCCAAGGAATCTGAATATGGCATTTTCATGGATGTTTGAACAACTTAACCTCACTGTTTAGTCCAAAACATGATAATGCACTATTTGAATTCATAGTTTGAATTTGAATTCGAACCTAGTGTTCAAACCAACTCCATTTAACTTGTTGCTAGTTGCATTAGCTCAATCAACAGCATATTGCCATGTCGTGATCATGCATCATACTATTGCATCGCATTGATTGTGTTCTTCCTTGTTTGCCGGTAATTGTCCCCTCTCGGTAGACGCTGCTCCGACGCTGTGATCGTTGACACCGATGAAGACTCAATGTTATCTTCAGAAGTGCCAGGCAAGCAAAACCCCCGTGTTCATTCCGATACAACCCCACTCTCTCGCTCCTGCTCTCTTTTACTGCATTAGGACAACAACGATTCAACTGTTACATGCTGCGGTAGTTGAACCCCTTTCCCTTGCATGACCTATCATTGCCACAGTAAATAGATGAAACCCACTAGCATGAGTAGGAGTTGTTTGAGCCTTGATGTGCCTACTCATTCATGTTTGCTTGTCATGCCTGCTATTGCTTAGAGTTGTGTCAGGTCTAATTCATCGGGGATGAATTGGAAAGTTGTGAACATGTCCTACTGTGTGTGAGCTAAGTGTGTGAACACGGTTTGGTAAAGGTAGCGGTGAGAGGCCATGTAGGAGTACATGGTGGGTTGTCTCATTGAAACCATTCTCAGGAACAGAGTTCTGTGTTTGTGATCCATGAAACAGCTACTACCACACATTGGGCCCTGAAATATGACCCCTCTCGACTTACAGACCCCTCTTGTCCTCTGTCCAGGAGTTGCAACTAGTTTCTGGTGTTTATAGGATATGTGTTGGCGGCCGTGCGTAGCGCTGACCCTAGGGGTGGGCTATGATGCGGTAGATACACCGTGGCACGGTGTACCGGGCGCTCGTTTGGTGTCTCGGGAACCCTGCACACATCGTTTGGGGCTGTGAGCGAAACTCCGGCCGGATCTCCTCGCGGATGGAACCCGAATAGGCGATAAACCTGTACTAGAGACTTGTGTGGTTAGTTAGGTCGTGGTCTACACCCACGTCGGCTTTCGCTTGAAGTCTGCCGAGCACATGTCGTGTGCAGACGCTAAGTGGTGGAAACATGTGTGACGAAGTACACCCCTGCAGGGTATAAAACTATTCGAATAGCTGCGTCCGCGGTAAAGGACTTCTGGGTTGCCTATAACAGTTCATAGACAAGTGAAAGTGGATACTCTAAAATGCGCAAGATAAGCGTGAGTGCTATGGATGGCGTTCTCGTAGGGAGACGGGAGCGGATCAATAGTGGTGTATTGATATGGTGAATGTGTGGCCTCATGTGCGCCGCATGTTTTTGGTTTGTATGCTCTGAATGCTGGGTCATGAGACCCATGTTTGTATTTCTGGCTCCTCGGAGCCTAATGAATAAATACTTGAGTCGTAGAGTTATGTTGTGATGCCATGTTGTATTTACACATATTGAGCATATTGTGTGTATGATTGAAATGCTTGGTATGTGTGGGATCCGACAATCTAGTTGTTATCCTTGGCAGCCTCTCTTATGGGGAAATGTAGTCTAGTGCTTCCATGAGCCAAAGTAGTCCGCTACAGCCCGATTCACCGGGGTCCTGCTAGCCCAGCACTACTGCTCAGGGCACTTGACTGGCCGGCATGTGTTTCACTTTGTTCCTGTGTCTGTCCCTTCGGGGAAATGTCATGCGGTGACATCCGGAGTCCTGCCTAGCCTGCTACAGCTCGGGTTCCCAGAGTCCTGTTAGCCCAGTGCTATAACCTGGATTCACACGCTGCTGACCGACATGCTCAATGTGATTCATGTATGCCTGTCCCCATAGGTTGGTGCCGCTTTGGGTTCACGACTAGCCATGTCGGCCCGGGTTCTCTGTCATATGGATGCTAGCGACACTATCATATACGTGAGCCAAAAGGCGCATACGGTCCCGGGTCATGGTAAGGCGACACCCGTGGGAATACCGTGCGTGAGGCCGCAAAGTGATATGAGGTGTTACCGGCTAGATCGATGTGACTTGGAATCGGGGTCCTGACAGCTTTGGTATCAGAGCCTGACTGCCTGTAGGATTACCAAGCCAAACCGGTCGAAGTTCTGTCTAAAAATGCTTTAGTTATGTAGGGGAATTGATTGTGGAAGGGAACGTAAGGCTCTTTTTACTCCTTTACCTTATGCCCTCTGGTCTGAGTCATTCTGTTCTCATTCTACGCGGGTTAAGAAACTAGGCCTTCTCATCTATCTATCTGGATGACGCGTTACTAAACCGTAGTTGCCTAGGATTGTTGAGTTCAAGCCTCAGTTCAGTTCCTACTACTTCCATATGTCATAGCTGGCCTCAGAACTTTGATATTGTGATGTTGAGTGGTTATGCCACCATTTTGCAGGATGTCTCAAATCATTTTGAGCATTTACAACCGTTATGCTGTCCGAGTCATCCCAGGTTTCTAAGTAGTCTGATGCATTTGCAAACCCCTTCCTCATGTTCCTGATGTCCATTTGGGCCAGATTAATCACACTAATCGGTGAGTTGAGGTACTTTGTTGCCTCGACATATATGTTGGAGCTATTACTATGACCCTAGGTATTTTAGGGAGTCGCCTAGTAATCTAGCCATGTTTTGTGTTCTGGTGTGATGATTCTGGCCACCACTCTCGAAACCATCCCATGATGCCATTTAGTAGTAGGTATTCTATTCCTGGGTTCTTGACCCAAGATCCACTCTATTTACCTCGTGTTGATAGTGTTGCTCGTACCTCTAGGATATTAATAATCTTTGTGGTAGTCTTCGAGGTCCGTGGTCTATCATTCTTCCAAATACCATGAACCATCATGGCAGGAGTTCTCTTGAACCAAAGATCACAACTAGGGTGCTCTTGAGGAGTTCTCCATTCATAATTGTGACTTTGCCAGTCCTACCTCTCTTCATGGGTTATCCGGAAGAAACATGTTGAACTTGATTCGACATACTAATCTATGCATCCACAACTCAGAAAGTTATATGTTCCTTGAGTTGACCCTCCTCAGTTGTATCCGGACCCTAGTCTATCACTTGATAGTCAGGAATAGTTGTGCATTCGTGTTCATCGATGCCTATTATTCTTGTGGTCCGTCAAGCCATTCTATTCTAGAATGACTAGGAGAAACAAACTCCAGTACCTCATCCATATCTAGGATTGGGTCAAAGCAGTTGTATTCCGCAGATCAAAATGCCAATCCAGCTTTTGATTGTGTTCTACCCTGAAGTATTGCCCTCTTTATGTCAGGAATATCATAGGAATTACACAACCTCCTATGAAATCTTGATACAGTGATACTTCTCGCCATCATCGTTCATCCCTCGGCCTCCGTGATATTGTAACCGGAATGCCGACAAGTGAATCGTGATGTATGAAATCAATACTCCGAGCAACTTGTTGCTTGGTAGTAAATGGACAATATTCTCATTCTTAGCGTGTTGGTTATTGAACTACCATTCTAAGATTGATCGTGCTACCTAGTCCATATCTCTGGGTGCACTCATCGACCAATGAGTTAGGGTTGTGACAATCCCTCGCTCCTTGATCATATCGTCTTGCCCTTAAAAGCAAGATTGTTCTCGAGCTTAATAACATATCGGTGGTTCATGAATTTCCGAATATCTTCTCGGAAGTATTACCTGGTTGTCCCCTGACTGTTATGTTGAGTTCGTGATCAAGTTGGTTTTCTTATAAATCACCCCTTCTCCAAGAATCTGTGTTGGATTTCCCTGAGCTAGTTGGTTGAGCTAGACAAGAACTTGGAGAGTTGGGAGATAGAAGCTTGTCTAACTTAGTTCATCACTAAGGGATATCCTTGTGTGTGTTGAAGAAAGATGATATCTCCATCGATTGGTCCTCGTGGTCAGTTGTTGGATCTATTGCCTTGACAAAACTTTGACTTGAGTATGGGCTATCGTCAAGTCAAACCAGAGCCCACGATGTTCGTAATGTTGTCTTACTCATGGTTGATCCCTCGAGTATACATCATTACATCTTTTGGTCTGACCAATACTATCACCGTGTTCACATGGTGGTGGAAGTCCAGTGATATGGAAATTCGGATGAGTTGCTGTTGAGCCCATTAGCAGCATTCTGTCTTCCCCAATGACTCATGTTGAACATCAACTTGGTGTTGGAAACGTGTGTAAGCATTTCTTCGTGTTTCGTTCATGAAGCATATATTTGGATGAAAGAAGCGATTTTCTCTGATTCATGTGCATTTGGTGCAAGTTGCCGCCATGAATTTGAGAAAGGTTTGTTTTGTTTTCCTTGGAATCATCCCAAATCAGTCATGCATACGTGCGAAGTATTCTATGGTTTGGTAGATTAATTACCTCCACTCCATATGTGTCCCTAGCACACTAAGCCACTGATTGGTTTGTTCAAGGAGAAGAAGTTTCTTCTTAAGAGCTTGACTTACGCAAGGACTTCGATATCCTCGTTGATGGTTCCCTCCTGAACTCGGTAGTGTTTCATTATAAGACTACTATGTGGTCATGCCTGTCTTGGACAACGTGTTCAAATGTATGTAGCAGCACCAACTCATGTCTTGGAGCTTGCTATCATAGTTCACTCCCCGAGAGTCTCGCAACGTCATCTCGTCGATTTCTGTTGCCAACTTTCATTTTTCTTTCTAGACTAGAGAAGTCTGGAATATCCTGACACCAACCAGATCTGAATCTCAGGCAGATATGATGGTTGGAACATTCCCAACATTTGCATTTTGTTCCCAGCTTGCACCCCATCGTGCCAATTTTCCATGGGATGCCTTCTCAGCAGTTGCTGTCCAGGATCATCTTCAAAAGTGGTCCTGTCGTGGGTCCCATCCATTTCCGGTGATAAGCAAAAGTCGTCCATTGCGATGTCTTCAACAAGGTAGTCCACATCATCCATTCTGGCATGGGTATGCCATTCGTTCGAATTTGTTCACACGATCGTTTGTGATTGCCTTAGGCTGGTTTATAGAATTTCAATGATCTTTGTATCAAAAGTAATTCTTTTTGCCACTTAAGGGAATACTTCTGCGAGTCACCTTCCTTAAGATGTCTTGTTATGGTATCATGGCAAATATCTCCTTGCTACTTTGAAATTCGTGCTCCATCTTATTCAAGTATGGAATTGTTGCCTATCTAGTGAACCTTCGCCATCCGTTTCACTCCATCCCTCTAGGTGTATGCTTCGTGTCTCAGCTCGAGAGATGTTACTATGTCTGATTCCATGAATTGATCTTGTGATCATTAAGATGATCCTAAGTTTCTCGAACCGTAGGAAGGTCGATTCTTCTTAAACTCTCCCTTTCTACTCGTTGTTATGTTGGATGTAATTCTCAAAGCAAGACGTCGAGATCAAGGTGATGCAATGAATCAACATCCTCGAGAAAGACATCTCGATCATGAAGGTCATGTTAGCTTTGTATCCCCTCTGTCTTCTTACCTCACGTCTTGAATCTCAGGACAAGATTCTTGTTTAGTGGGGGCGAGTTGTCACAGCCCTAGAATTTGATTGCAACAAGTATCATAAGCATCCATGCATCATGTCTATATTTGTTTGAAATTTGAAATGGGGATGACAAGCCCTAGCACTAAATGAAATGCAATTAGGATCAAAATAAAAATATTTTCAATGAACCCAGAATGCCCTTTAGAAAATTTCATTATTTTTGATAAAGGTGAAAACCTCTGCCAAAAATGATGCACATATTTTTAGGCCATTCAGGATTTTTGAATAACCCATATTGTATTTGAATTGGGGCATTTAAATACTATTAATATTTTTAAATGCTCCAATAATTCTGAAAATAGTTAAGGGCCTCTGTAATAATTCATTTAACGCCTACAATTATTTTTAGGATTTATTAAAATGATTTGGATTATAAACTAAATCAAAATAAAATAACATAAATAGAAAACAGAAACAGAATTAGAAAGAGAGAAAGAGACTTACCTCAGCCTACCTGGCGGCCCAGCCCACCAGGCGCTCTCCTGTCGTCGTCCTCCTGGCGCCAGTGGACAGGGCGCATGCTCGACGCGTGCTCGCTCCCCGCGTGCCATGCCACCTACCTTCCTGGCCACCCGAGGCCAGCACAACGCTGCGAAACACCTCGCCGCTGTCGTCTGGATCACGCCAACCGCTCGTCTCCTCCCCCTGCCCCCTCCCTCGCCGTTCCCCACCTCACAGAACGTTCCCGCCGCCGCTGACTAGCACCACCATGGCCATCGCCTCCCCCTCGTCCCCTTGAGCAGTCCAGAAGATCCGCCTTGTTGCCCTAGTCCTCTCCACCGAGCCATGCAGCGCCGGATGCTTCGAAGCACCGTCCCCTACCCCTTCATCCTCCTTGGGTCGCCGGAGATCACGACCGCCGGCCGGTCAACTCCAGAGCCTCCCTGAGTCGCCGAGCTTCACTTCGACTTCGCGGTGAGCCTCTTTGCCATTCCCCTCTACCCCCGTGTCGATTTCTCCCTCTAGCTAGCTTCACCGTCGCGGCCGAGAGCTTTGCTCCGCCAGCCATGTAACCGCCGCGGCCACAGTTGCTGCCGCCCGCGTTTGAGCGCGTGTCTGTGCTCAGCGTGGTCCCAGGATCCCAGAACAAGCATTCGTTCGTCCTCCTGTCCACCGTAGCTTCGTTTCCGTCGAGGTCCGAACTCCGGCCGCCGCCGCGAGCTCCGTTCCGGCGAGCTCCGGCGCCCCCACGGCCACCCATGTACCTCCCTGGATGCGGGCGAGTCTGGGCTACGCCCCGATGCCCCTAGCCACCGCCCCCGTCGCCTTTAGCGCAAGTCCGGCGCGTTGCCGCCGCGGGTTTGGTCACCGCCAGCCAACTCCAGCGATAGCCGACGTGGCGGGGTCATTAGTGCTAATCCCCGCTAGCTGGACCGCACCTAGTCACTGACAGCGGGCCCCACAGTGGGTCAAAGCCCAGGTAGCGCCGGGTTTGACCCAGGGTTGACCTCTGTTTGAACCTGGAGTCACTGACATGCGGGCCTCGCCCGGCTAACCAGTTAGTTAGAGCTAAACTTAATTAAGTTAGTTTAGTTAGTCACTGACCAGTGGGCCCAGTATTGTTTAGTTAGTCTAGTTAACCCAAATAGATAACTGTGAGACTGACAAGTGGGGCCCAGCCATCAGGTTTGACCTGGACAGCCCTGTTGACCTGCTGACGCCAGCATGATGCAATGCTGACGCAGCTAATCATTTTCTGGGTTTAAAATAATTCAAAAATTCCATAAATTAGTATAAACTTCTAAAATTCATAGAAATTCAACCATAACTCCAAATGAAATAAATTATATATGAAAAATGATCAGAAAAATCCGAGGAATCTGAATATAGCATTATCATGCATGTTTGAACAACTTAACCTCACTGTTTAGTCCAAAACATTATAATGCACTATTTGAATTCATAGTTTGAATTTGAATTTGAACCTAGTGTTCAAACCAACTCCATTTAACTTGTTGCTAGTTGCATTAGCTCAATCAACAGCATATTGCCATGTCATGATCATGCATCATACTGTTGCATCGCATTGATTGTGTTCTTCCTTGTTTGCCGGTAATTGTCCCCTCTCGGTAGACGCTGCTCCGACGCTGTGATCGTTGACACCGATGAAGACTCAATGTTATCTTCAGAAGTGCCAGGCAAGCAAAAAACCCCTTGTTCATTCTGATACAATCCCACTCTCTCGCTCCTGCTCTCTTTTACTGCATTAGGACAACAACGATTCAACTGTTACATGCTGCGGTAGTTGAACCCCTTTCCCTTGCATGACCTGTCATTGCCACAGTAAATAGATGAAACCCACTAGCATGGGTAGGAGTTGTTTGAGCCTTGATGTGCCTAATCATTCATGTTTGCTTGTCATGCCTGCTATTGCTTAGAGTTGTGTCAGGTCTGATTCATCGGGGATGAATTGGAAAGTTGTGAACATGTCCTACTGTGTGTGAGCTAAGTGTGTGAACACGATTTGGTAAAGGTAGCGGTGAGAGGCCATGTAGGAGTACATGGTGGGTTGTCTCATTGAAACCGTTCTTAGGAATTGAGTTCTGTGTTTGTGATCCATGAAACAGCTACTACCACACATTGGGCCCTGAAATATGACCCTGCTCGACGTACTGACCCCTCTCGTCCTCTGTCCAGGAGTTGCAACTAGTTTCTGGTGTTTATAGGATATGTGTTGGCGGCCGTGCGTAGCGCTGACCCTAGGGGTGGGCTATGATGCGGTAGATACACCATGGCACGATGTACCGGGTGCCCGTTTGGTGTCTCGGAACCCTGCACGCATCGTTTGGGGCTGTGAGTGAAACTCCAGCCGGATCTCCTCGTGGATGGAACCCGAATAGGTGATAAACCTAGACTAGAGACTTGTGCGGTTAGTTAGGTCGTGGTCTACACCCACGTCGGCTTTCGCTTGAAGTCTGCCGAGCACATGTCGTGTGCAGACGCTAAGTGGTGGAAACATGTGTGACGAAGTACACCCCTGCAGGGTATAAAACTATTCGAATAGCTGCGTCCGCTGTAAAGGACTTCTGGGTTGCCTATAACAGTTCATAGACAAGTGAAAGTGGATACTCTAAAATGCGCAAGATAAGCGTGAGTGCTATGGATGGCGTTCTAGTAGGGAGACAGGAGCGGATCCATAGTGGTGTATTGATATGGTGAATATGTGGACTCGTGTGCGCCGCCTCAAAAGAGTTACTTGCAGTCATAGTTTAAGATAGCCACCGAGTCAAAGCTGGCTTGCTGTAGTTAAACTCCACCACCCCCTTGTTGATACCGATGCATATGTAGCTAGTTCTGATGTAAGTCTTGCTAAGTACCTTTGTACTCACGTTTGCTTAATTTATGTTTTACAGAGAGACTTCAGTCTCGCTAGTTGTTTCACGTGGACTTCGAAGTTTAGCTTGATACCTCAGCTACGATCTTGTGCCCTCGGCAGGATCTGGTAGATAGTAAGGCTTCTCAGCCTTTTTCATTTATAGATGTCTGTACTCAGACATGTTAACCTTACGCATGTGTTTTGGTTTGTATGCTCTGAATGCTGGGTCATGAGACCCATTGTAACACCCCGAATATGATTTACCCAATATGTAATCCAACTCTTGCCGTTTCCGGCCTTAAGTTATTTTATTTTCACGGGTTCGGGTTTTTGTCTCCGTGTGTTGTTATCGTTGTCATGCATCTCATATCATGTCATCATGTGCATTGCATTTGCATACGTGTTCATCTCATGCATTCGAGCTTTTTCCCCGTTGTCCGTTTTGCATTCCGGTGCTTCATTCTCCTCCGGTGGTCATTTCTACCTTTCTTTCGTGTGTGGGGATTAAACATTTCCGGATTGGACCGAGACTTGCCAAGCGGCCTTGGTTTACTGCCGGTAGACCGCCTATCAAGTTTCGTACCATTTGGATTTCGTTTGATGCTCCAACGGTTAACCGAGGGACCGAAAAGGCCTCATGTGTGTTGCAGCCCAACACCCCTCCATGTTGGCCCAAAACTCACCAAAACCCTCTCCATCATCTAGAGCGTTCGATCATGATCGCGTGGCCCAAAACCGCACCTCATTTGGACTCTCCTAGCTCCCTCTATGCCTATATATAGAACCCTCATTCCAAATCTCGGATCCCCTCCTCGAAACCCTAAAAAAATCCCAGATCCGCCACACCGGACGTGTCCGGCCCGCGCCAGACAATGTCCGCCACCACCCGCAACCACCCACGGGCAGTCACGTGTCCCTCCGGCCTCCTCCCGCCGCCGGCCCGCCGGGCCCAAGGCCGGCCCCCGCCGTCCTGCGCCCGGGCCTCGCCTCCTCCTCCCGAGCGCCGCCCGACGCCGCTCCCCCGCCGCCGCCATCCTCTACGCCGGTGCACCCCGCCGCCGCGCGCAGGTCGCCGCCCGAGCTCCGGCGGCCGGACCTCCTCGCCGCCCCTCGCCTCAAGTCCGGCTCCGCCTCGGCCGCGCCACCCCGCGCCGCCGACGGCCTCCGCCCCGGCGTCCTCGCCCGAGCTACGGCCAGCCTCGTCCCCCACCTCCGTGGCAAGTTCCCTCTCCGGCGACCTTGAGTTCTCCGGCGAACCACGTTCCGCGTGCACCCCGGATCTGGGTCTAGATCCAAAACTCGGTTGACTTTTTGCCCGAAACCCAAATAATTTGCTATGTTCATCATGTCGTAACTCCGCATCCGTAGCTCTGTTTTGGGCATATAGCATATCAAAATATTCGTCTCAGAGATTGCATCATATCATTCCATTGCATCATTTTCATTTGAGTTCATCTTGATGCCCGAAATACAGTTAGAAGTATGCTATTTGAGATAATTGTCAGATCTGCTGCTCCAATTAGCTATTTGTCATTTTTGCCATGATTATTGTGTGCATGATATGCCCATGAGCTCTACATGTGTTTTGTTATATGTTTTGCCATCTATACAAAGGTGCAACCCATGTATTTTTGTGATGTGTGTGGTGACTAGCACAAGCTTGCAAAGTGAGGCATTTGTTAATGCTGATTTCAGGGACTTAACATTTCCACTAAGTCTTTGAGCTGTTTATCTCACATGGCCTTATGTTCATGTTGTTTCCTAGTGATCCGTGCCTCTTTTGAGGATGATCAATAAGGATGTTTTGTTAATCTTGTAGTGCTCTATCCATCCATGTCTTTGTTTGCAATTATGGAGCAACCTAGCTTGAGTCAATCGAGCTCTACTTTTGTCATTTCATGAATCTGGGCAGATTGTCTACTTGTTAGCGATTTTGCCGAGGATGTTGTAGTTGATCCGTGCATGCTATGCTATTGTTCTTGACATGTCTAGCTTGCATTTTGTGTATTCTTGATGGGTGTATGCTTATATTGTCATGACTTGCTCTGTAGTGAGTGCATCGAGGTCGTAAACATGCCTACTTGATATCTGTTTTCAGCATGCTCCAGTTTTCACTAAGTCTGTGATCTGATTATGTTTTTGCCATGTTCACATGCTTGTAAATGTATTTTCTGATCCCTTTTGGCTCAAGGTCACTAAGGGACTTTGGTTAAGCTCTTTGACTAGCTCCATGCCATGCTTTACTTTGCCATGTTCAGGTCCTGTAGCATATAGTTTTATTGCTCCAAAGAGTGCTATCTGATCTGAAATTCCAGACAAGTGTTAATTTCACTAAGTCTGAGATCTGTTTGCCAAATGCATTTTTGCCATGCTTGTTTGAACCTGTTAAAGGATGAATTGGCCGTAGCTCAGTGCTAGTCTTTTGTTAAGCATCTTGAGTGGATCCCTGCCGTGTATTTTGTTGCCATGTTTGGGTGCTGTAGCATGTTCAACTTGTTGCATTTAGTTGGCTACTTGCTGTAAATCGTAGAACGTGGTCATATTTGAATTGCTTGCCATTTCCATACCGTAACTCCGTTTCCGGTGATCTTTATATTGTTTTCAAGAGATTTCATTTCATCTTTCAAGTGGCACACTTGGTTTTCCAAGTTGAGGCCAGGTTCATGCATTCCTTGTCAAATCTTGCATATGCATCACATATCGCATCCCGCATAGCATACCATGTTTGTATCATATTGTTTGATCCTTGCACGTGGTTGATTGTGTCCTTGTTGCTTGTTTGTCTTGTTTGGGTAGAGCCGGGAGACGAGTTCGCTGACGAGGAGCCCGTTGAGTTTGCTTTCGAGGATCCAGTCAACTCTGACAACTTTGTAGGCAAGATGATCATACCCTCGAAATCACTACTATCTTTGCTTTGCTAGATGCTCGCTCTTTTGCTATGCCATGCTACGATGCCTACCACTTGCTTTCAAGCCTCCCAAATTGCCATGTCAAACCTCTAACCCACCATGTCCTAGCGAACTGTTGATTGGCTATGTTACCGCGTTGCTCAGCCCCTCTTATAGCATTGCTAGTTGCAGGTGAAGATTGGAGACCGTTCCTTGTTGGAACTTTATTTACTTGTTGGGATATCATTATATTGCCATGTTATCTTAATGCATCTATATACTTGGTAAAGGGTGGAAGGCTCGGCCTCTCGCCTAGTGTTTTGTTCCACTCTTGCCGCCCTAGTTTCCGTCATATCGGTGTTATGTTACCGGATTTTGCATTCCTTACACGGTTGGGTTATAATGGGAACCCCTTGATAGTTCGCCTTGATTAAACTTTTTCCAGCAATGCCCAATCTTGGTTTTACCATTTGCCACCTAGCCTCTTTTTCCCTTGGGTTTCCGGAGCCCGAGGGTCATCTTATTTTTAAACCCCCCCGGGCCAGTGCTCCTCTGAGTGTTGGTCCACCTGTCAGCTGCCGGTGGCCACCAGGGGCAACTCTGGGCTGGCCTACCCGTACCTAAGACAATCTGAGTGTGCCCTGAGAATGAGATATGTGCAGTTCCTATCGGGATTTGTCGGCACATTCGGGCGGCGTTGCTGGATTTGTTTTAACCTGTCGAGGTGTCTTGAAGAACCAAGGTACCAAGTCTGATCGGAACGTCTCGGGAGGAGGTCTATTCCTTCGTTGACCGTGAGAGCTTGTCATGGGCTAAGTTGGGACTCCCCTGCAGGGATTTGAACTTTCGAAAGCCGTGCCCGCGGTTATGGGCAGATGGGAATTTGTTAATGTCCGGTTGTAGATAACTTGAACCTTAATTTAATTAAAATGAATCAACTGTGTGAGTTACCGTGATGGCCTCTTTTTGGCGGAGTCCGAGAAGTGGACACGGTGTTGGTGTAATGCTTGCCGCAGGATTGCTTTCTAGTTATGCGTTCGCGCTTTGCCTTCTCTTCTCGCTCTCTTTTGCGAACAGGTTAGCCACCATATATGCTAGTCGCTTGCTGCAGCTCCACATATATTTACCTTGCCTTACCTATTAAGCTTAAATAGTCTTGATCGCGAGGGTGTGAGATTGCTGAGTCACTGTGGCTCACAGATTACTATTAAACCAGATGCAGGGCCTGGTGATTCCGCTCCAGGTGACGCGCTTGAGCTCAAGTGGGAGTTCGACGAGGACTCTCAATGATACTATGTTTCTTTTCCGGATGATCAGTAGTGGTGCCCAGTTGGGGTGATCGGGACCGTGTCGCATGTTGGGTTATCTTTTATTTTGGCGCCGTAGTTGGGCCATGAGTGTTCGAATGTTGTAATGCTATTTATGTACTTGATTGACGTGGTGAGTGTAAGCCAACTATGTTATCTCCCCTTTTATTATCTATATTACATGGGATGTTGTGAAGATTGCCTAACTTGCGACATTGCTTTCAATGCGGTTATGCCTCTAAGTCATGCCTCGACACGTGGGAGATATAGCCGCATCGAGGGCGTTACAAGTTGGTAATCATAGCCTTCCCCGACCTTAGGAGCCCCCACTGATTGATCGTTTTTAGCAGTCGAGTTGTGTCTAGAAAAATGTTTTGAGTCATTTAGGAATTATATATCGGAGAGTTGAGGAATTCTTTTTACTTCCCAGTCTCCTCATCGCTCTGGTAAGGCATCCTGACGTAGAGTTTTGACTCTTCTCTTCTCAAATTTCACTAAAAAAAATTTTAGGATCACGCGGGTATCTTGGAATCGTTCCGATGGTTTTGTGATGAGAACATTGTCTTGGTGCCTCCTGTCAGGGGTTTTGTGGCAGTGTCCCAGGGAGTTGAGCTCCGAGGTATTGTCGTCACAATTTTATCGTTGCAGTTCTGGAATACCTGAGTTTAGTATGCCGACATCGAAAATCTATTTTATGCAGTTCGTTGGTGAGATAACCTCGACGCCACCCAGTACTGGGGCGGGAGTTCGGGAGTATCGCCATAACTTGTATAACGGATGCTTTTTGAAGGTTGAGGTAGATGGTTTCCAAAGTTTTCTTGGTTATGTGTTGAAGGATGGATACAGCTGGATGTAGGATTTGCTAGATTTGGGTGAGATATTATGCTTCCCCTGTATCCCCAACACGTGATTGCGTAACCGGAAAGGTTCAGGAGTTTCATAGGTGGGAATTCTTGTAGCTCTAGTTCTTCTTCCACGGATATTGGTTTGAGATTGGGATTTCTTACCGAGTATTCGTTCTTGATCCGTACCTTGTTGATTTATTTCTCTACCTAAATTCTAAGTGGCTTCTCAATTTATGGATATGTGACCATTTCAAGAGGAATGCATTCATTCATTTTGTTCGGATGTGAAGACTATATGTTGCAATTTTCATTCCGTTGGATTCAGCTTCAATATTTGTCTATCTATGTGCTAATGGATGTCAACCTCTTCAGGATGGCTCCTCCAACGCGCACGACTCTGAATCCTGATCTGCCACCACCTCCACCTCCTCCGGAGGCATGGCAAGCTGTGATGGCCGCAACCAATGCAAACACGCAGTTGATCATGCAAATTCTTCAAGAGCGCAATCAAGCGAATCAAGGCAACCAAGGGAACCAAGGAAAGAATCAGAATCACTTTGCTACACTCAACCAGTTCCTTGCTAACGGGCCAAAGACTTTCAGCAATTGTGTTGAGGCAACTGATGCTGACGATTGGCTCGTGGATCTGTGCAAGCATTTCGAGTGCAGTAACGTAAGGCCCGAGGACTTTGTCAAGTTCGCTTCCTTCCAACTCAAAGACCAAGCCGCAGAGTGGTTCCAGCAGTACAAGAATTCCAGAGGAGGACGTGTGATTACCTGGGATGAATTCCGTCACGATTTCAGAGCTCATCATATTCCTTAGAGCGTGGTTGAAAGCAAGCGTGAGGAATTCTGCAACCTGATGCAAGGCTCTTTGTCTGTCTATGACTACAACAAGTTGTTCCAGAAGCTCGCCCGTTTTGCTAAGCAGGACGTCCCTGATGAGAAGAGCATGATATACCAGTTCAGGGGTGGTCTCAGTGAAGAAATCCAGCTAGCTCTTGTTCTCTTTGAGCCCTTGAGGTACGATGAGTTCTACAACATGGCATTAAAGCAAGAGGCCGCTCAACTAAGATGTGATGCTTCCAAGAAGCGAGTCAGAGATGCTACTCCTTCTTCCTCTACTCAAGTGGCCAAGCAGCAGAAGTATTGGCTTCCTCCTCCTCCGTTTCGTCAGCCGTATCAGAAGAGCAAAGGTGGCAGTGGATCTTCCCACCCACCCAACCCTGGCTTTCAGAACAAGACTTCGTCTCAAGCTCCAAGATCGAGTGCTCCGTATCACCGTCCGCTTTCAGAGGTCACGTGCAACAAGTGCCAATAAAAGGGTCACTATGCCAACAAGTGCTTCAACCAGAGGCGTCTTCCTCCACCTCCTCCTGTCAGATCGGCAAGTACAGCTGTGGTCAAGCATAACAACAAGCACGCCAAGGTCAAGTTGACGAACGCAGCTCAGGCAGAGGACTCGTCAGATGTCATCATGGGTAACCTTCCTGTTAATGATATTCCAGCAAAAGTTCTTTTTGAGACGGGTGCATCACATTGTTTCATCTCGAGACCGTTTTCATCTAAGCATGGTTTGGCTTTGCAAATTTTGCCTAGTCCATTAGCACTTGTCTCTCTCGGTAGGCGCATGCATGCTAACTCCATTGCTCCGGATGTTACCATCACTTTGGGTGACTACAAATTTCTTTCTTCTCCAACGGTTCTTGGTGACTCGGATATTGATCTTATTCTCGGGATGGATTGGATTTCTAAGCACAAGGCTCAGCTTGATTGTGCAGCCAGGCAGATTCAATTGACTCATTCGTCTGAGGATGTAATTGTCGTTGCCACTCGTGATGATACCATCCGTCTGTTTTCTCTCAATGAGAAGGGTGAATTGGATGCTATCTCGCAGATTCTAGTCGTTTGCGAATATCAAGACGTCTTTCTAGAAGAGCTTCCAGGAATGCCTCCGCACTGGCCAGTTGAATTCGTCATTGATCTTAAGCCTGGAACGGAACCTGTTTGCAAGTGTCCTTACAAGCTCGGACCCGAAGAGTTGAAGGAGCTGAAGAAGCAACTCGATATTCAAGAGAGAATGGGTCTCATCCGACCTAGTTCTTCTCCGTGGGGTTGTGGTGTTCTTTTTGTGAAGAAGAAGGATGGAACGGACCGACTTTGTGTTGATTACCGTCCATTGAACAAGAAGACCATCAAGAACAAATACCCACTTCCCAACATCAATGAGCTGTTCGAACAACTCAAGGGTGCCCAAGTATTCTCCAAGCTTGATCTCTGTATGGGTTATCATCAGATTCGAATCCGTAAGCAAGATATTCCCAAGACGGCTTTCAGGACAAGCTATGGTTCATATGAATACACTGTCATGTCTTTTGGCCTCGTCAACGCTCCTCCGACTTTCTCTCGCATGATGAACTTCATCTTCAACGCCTACACCAATGACTTCGTTTTGGTCTATCTCGACGACATTCTGGTTTTCTTGAAGAACAAGGAAGATCATGCCAAGCACTTGCGTTTGGTACTCGATAAGTTGAGGGAACACCAGTTCTACGCCAAGTTCTCCAAGTGCGAATTTTGGATTGATGAGGTTCTTTATGTTGGTCATATCATCTCTGCCAAGGGCATTGCGGTGAATCCTGAGAAGGTGTCTGCAATTGTGAATTAGGAACCTCCTCAGAACGTGACGCAACTCCGTAGCTTCCTCGGTCTCGCAAGCTACCGCCAAAGATTCGTTGAAAACTTTTCTAAGATCGCGAAGCCTCTCTCAAATCTTCTCCAGAAGCACGTCAAGTATGTTTGGTCTCCGGAGTGTGACATTGCTTTCAACACTTTGAAAGAGAAATTGATCACTGCTCCAGTTCTGACTCCGCCTGATGAATCCAAACCATATGAGGTCTTTTGTGATGCCTCTCTCCAAGGTCTCGGTGCAGTATTGATGCAAGAGAAGAAAGTTGTGGCTTATACCTCTCGCCAGTTGAAGCCCAATGAGAAGAACTACCCCACTCATGATCTCGAGTTGGCAGCAGTTGTGCATGCTCTTTTGACCTGGAGACATCTCTTATTGGGAAGAAAAGTGGACATTTTCACTAATCACAAGAG
Source organism: Triticum monococcum (assembly GCA_034509565.1). NCBI lineage: Eukaryota > Viridiplantae > Streptophyta > Magnoliopsida > Poales > Poaceae > Triticum > Triticum monococcum. Next base: position 588,060,803 of record CM067843.1, on the reverse strand, counting down.
TCTCAAGTACATCTTCACTCAGCCTAATCTCAACCTCAGGCAAACTCGATGGGTCGAAATGATTCAAGAGTATAATCCAAGTATCGAGTATACTCCAGGCAAGGCCAATGTGATTGCTGACGCATTGAGCAGGAAGGCTTATTGCAACAGTCTGATTCTCAAGCCTTATCAACCCGAGCTTTGTGAAGCTTTCCGCAAACTTAATCTACAAGTTGTTCCTCAAGGTTTCCTCGCCAACCTTCAAGTCTCTCCTACCTTGGAAGATCAGACTCGCCAAGCCCAGCTTCTTGATGCTATGGTGAAGAAGGTGAAGATTGGGATTGCCAAGAGTCAACCGAAGTACAAGTGCTACCGCCTTGATGACAAGGATACTCTTTTCTTTGAGGATCGTATTGTTGTGCCCAAAGGTGAACTTCGTAAAGTGATCATGAACGAGGCTCACAATTCTCTCCTCTCCATCCACCCTGGGAGCACGAAGATGTATCAGGACCTCAAGCAGGCTTATTGGTGGACTCGAATGAAGCGCGAGATTGCTCAATTCGTGAATGAGTGTGATGTCTGCAGAAGAGTGAAGGCAGAACACCAAAGGCCAGCAGGTCTCCTCCAACCTCTTGCCATTCTAGAATGGAAGTTTGATCACATTGAGATGGACTTCGTGACTGGGTTCCCAAAGTCCAAGCGTGGCAGTGATGCTATATTCGTTGTCATCGACAAACTCACTAAAGTGGCTCACTTTTTGCCTATCACAGAGTCAATCACTGCAGCTCAATTGGAGGAACTCTATACCTCTCGAATTGTCTGTCTGCATGGTATTCCTCAAGTGATCTCTTTAGAACGTGGCAGCATCTTTACCTCCAAGTTTTGGGATTCTTTTCAGAAGGCCATGGACACCAACATCCTCTTCAGCACAGCTTTCCATCCTCAAACTAGCGGTCAAGTCGAGCGTGTCAACCAGATTCTTGAAGATATGCTCAGGGCTTGTGTGATCTCCTTCGGCATGAAGGGGGAGGATTGTCTTCCTTATGCTGAATTCTCCTACAACAACAGTTTTCAAGCAAGTTCGGGCAAGGCCCCATTTGAAATTCGGTATGGCAGGAAGTGCCGTACCCCTCTCAACTGGTCTGAAACCGGTGAACGTCAGCTCTTGGGAAATGACTTAATCACAGAGGCAGAGGAAATGTGCAAAGTCATTCGAGATAACCTCAAAGCAGCCCAATCCCGCCAGAAGAGCTACATGCCAGTAAGCACCGTGATTTGGCTTTCGAGATCGGAGATCATGTTTACCTCCGTGTCTCTCCGATGAAAGGTACTCGTCGCTTCGGTATCAAAGGGAAGCTTGCCCCTAGATACGTGGGACCTTTCAAGATTGTCAGCAAGAGAGGCGATCTCGCCTATCAACTCGATCTTCCTTCAAACTTTGCAAATGTTCATGATGTGTTCCATGTCTCTCAGCTCCGAAAGTGCTTCAAGACTCCTGACCGCACCGTCAACTTCGAGGACATTGAGCTCCAAGAAGATCTCTCCTATCGTGAGCACCCAGTTGCTATTCTTGAAGAGAGTGAACGCAAGACTCGCAACAAGTCAATCAAATTCCTCAAAGTCAAGTGGTCACACCATTCCGACCGTGAAGCTACCTGTGAACGCGAGGATCACCTCCGTTCTGAGTACCCGCCGTTCTTTTAGTCCTAGATCTCGGGACGAGATACTTTCGTAGTGGTGGAGTGTTGTAACACCCCGGATATGATTTACCCAATATGTAATCCAACTCTTGCCGTTTTCGGCCTTAAGTTATTTTATTTTCTCGGGTTCAGGTTTTTTTCTCCGTGTGTTGTTATCGTTGTCATGCATCTCATATCATGTCATCATGTGCATTGCATTTCCATACGTGTTCATCTCATGCATTCGAGCTTTTTCCCCATTGTCCGTTTTGCATTCCGGCGTTTCGTTCTCCTCCGGTGGTCATTTCTACCTTTCTTTCGTGTGTGGGGATTAAACATTTCCGGATTGGACCGACACTTGTCAAGCGGCCTTGGTTTACTACCGGTAGACCGCCTGTCAAGTTTCGTACCATTTGGACTTCGTTTGATGCTCCAACGGTTAACCGAGGGACCGAAAAGGCCTCGTGTGTGTTGCAGCCCAACACCCCTCCAAGTTGGCCAAAAACTCACCAAAACCCTCTCCATCATCTAGAGCGTTCGATCACGATCGCGTGGCCGAAAACCACACCTCATTTGGACTCTCCTAGCTCCATCTATGCCTATATATAGACCCCTCATTCCAAATCTCGGATCCCCTCCTCGAAACCCTAAAAAAATCCCAGATCCGCAACACCGGACGTGTCCGGCCCACGCTGGACAACGTCTGCCGCCACCCGCGACCACCCACGGGCCGCCATGTGTCCCTCCGGCCTCCTCCCGCCGGGCCCAAGGCCGGCCCCCTCCCTCCCGCGCCCGGGCCTCGCCTCCTCCTCCCGAGCGCCGCCCGACGCCGCTGCCCCCGCCGCCGCCTTCCTCTACGCCGGCGCGCCCTGCCGCCGCGCGCAGGTCACCGCCTGAGCTCTGGCGGCCGGACCTCCTCGCCGCCCCTCGCCTCAAGTCCGGCTCCGCCCCGCGCCGTCGATGGCCTCCGCCCCGGCATCTTCGCCCAAGCTCCGGCCGGCCTCGTCCTCCTCCTTCGCGGAAAGTTCCATCTCCGGCGACCTCGAGTTCTCCGGCAAACCTCGTTCCACGTGCACCCCGGATTTGGATCTAGATCCAAAACTCGGTTGACTTTTTGCCCGAAACCCTAATAATTTGCTATGTTCATCATGTCGTAACTCCGCATCCGTAGCTCCGTTTTGGGCATATAGCATATCAAAATGTTTGGCTCAGAGAGTGCATCATTTCATTCCATTGCATCATTTTCATTTGAGTTCATCTTGATGCCCGAAATACAGTTAGAAGTATGCTATTTGAGATAATTGTCAGATCTGCTGCTCCAATTAGCTATTTGTCATTTTTGCCATGATTATTGTGTGCATGATACGCCCATGAGCTCTACATGTGTTTTGTTATATGTTTTTCCATCTATCCAAAGGTGCAACCCATGTATTTTTGTGATGTGTGTGGTGACTAGCACAAGCTTGCAAAGTGAGGCATTGGTTAATGCTGATTTCAGGGACTTAGCATTTCCACTAAGTCTTTGAGCTGTTTATCTCATATGGCCTTATGTTCATGTTGTTTCCTAGTGATATGTGCCTCTTTTGAGGATGATCAGTAAGGATGTTTTGTTAATCTTGTAGTGCTCTATCCATCCATGTCTTTGTTTGCAATTATGGAGCAACCTAGCTTGAGTCAATCGAGCTCTACTTTTGTCATTTCCTGAATCTGGGCAGATTGTCTACTTGTTAGCGATTTTGCTGAGGATGTTGTAGTTGATCCGTGCATGCTATGCTATTGTTCTTGACATGTATAGCTTGCATTTTTTGTATTATTGATGGGTGTATGCTTAGATTGTCATGACTTTCTCTGTAGTGAGTCCATCGAGCTCGTAAACATGCCTACTTGATATCTGTTTTCAGCATGCTCCAGTTTTCACTAAGTCTGTGATCTGATTATGTTTTTGACATGTTCACATGCTTGTAAATGTATTTTCTGATCCCTTTTGGCTCAAGGTCACTAAGGGACTTTTGTTAAGCTCTTTGAGTAGCTCCATGCCATGCTTTACTTTGCCATGTTCAGTTCTTGTAGCATATAGTTTTCTTGCTCCAAAGAGTGCTATCTGATCTGAAATTCTAGACAAGTGTTAATTTCACTAAGTCTGAGATCTGTTTGCCAAATGCATTTTTGCCATGCTTGTTTGAACCTGTTAATGGATGAATTGGCTGTAGCTCAGTGTTAGTCTTTTGTTAAGCATCTTGAGTGGATCCCTGCCATGTATTTTGTTGCCATGTTTGGGTGCTGTAGCATGTTCAACTTGTTGCATTTAGTTGGCTACTTGCTGTAAATCGCAGAACGTGGTCATATTTGAATTGCTTGCCATTTCCAAACCGTAACTCCATTTCCGGTGATCTTTATATCGTTTTCAAGTGATTTCATCTCATCTTTCCAGTGGCACACTTGGTTTTCCAAGTTGACGCCAGGTTCATGCATTCCTTGTCAAATCTTGCATATGCATCACATATCGCATCCCGCATAGCATACCATGTTTGCATCATATTGTTTGATCCTTGCACGTGGTTGATTGTGTCCTTGTTGCTTGTTTGTCTTGTTTGGGTAGAGCCAGGAGACGAGTTCTCTAATGAGTAGCCTGTTGAGTTTGCTTTCGAGGATCCAGTCAACTCTGACAACTTTGCAGGCAAGATGATCATACCCTCGAAATCACTACTATCTTTGCTTTGCTAGATGCTCGCTCTTTTGCTATGCCATGCTACGATGCCTACCACTTGCTTTCAAGCCTCCCAAATTGCCATGCCAAACCTCTAACCCACCATGTCCTAGCAAATCATTGATTGGCTATGTTACCGCATTGCTCAGCCCCTCTTATAGCGTTGCTAGTTGTAGGTGAAGATTGGAGACCGTTCCTTGTTGGAACTTTATTTACTTGTTGGGATATCATTATATTGCCATGTTATCTTAATGCATCTATATACTTGGTAAAGGGTGGATGGCTCGGCCTCTTGCCTAGTGTTTTGTTCCACTCTTGCCGCCCTAGTTTCCGTCATATCCGTGTTATGTTCCCGGATTTTGTGTTCCTTACGCGGTTGGGTTATAATGGGAACCCCTTGATAGTTCGCCTTGATTAAAGATTTTCCAGCAATGCCCAATCTTGGTTTTACCATTTGCCACCTAGCCTCTTTTTCCCTTGGGTTTCCGGAGCCCGAGGGTCATCTTATTTTTAACCCCCCCCCCCCCCCCCCGGCCAGTGCTCCTCTGAGTGTTGGTCCACCTGTCAGCTGCCAGTGGCCACCAGGGGCAACTCTGGGCTGGCCTACCCGTACCTAAGACAATCTGAGTGTGCCCTGAGAACGAGATATGTGCAGCTCCTATCAGGATTTGTCGGCACATTCGGGCAGTGTTGCTGGATTTGTGTTAACCTGTCGAAGTGTCTTGAAGAACCGAGGTACCGAGTCTGATCGGAACGTCTCGGGAGGAGGTCTATTCCTTCATTGACCGTGAGAGCTTGTCATGGGCTAAGTTGGGACTCCCCTGCAGGGATTTGAACTTTCGAAAGCCGTGCCCGCGGTTATGGGCAGATGGGAATTTGTTAATGTCCGGTTGTAGATAACTTGAACCTTAATTTAATTAAAATGAATCAACTGTGTGAGTTACCGTGATGGCCTCTTTTCGGCGGAGTCCGGGAAGTGGACACGGTGTTGGTGTAATGCTTGCCGCAGGATTGCTCTCTAGTTATGCGTTCGCGCTTTGCCTTCTCTTCTCACTCTCTTTTGCGAACAGGTTAGCCACCATATATGCTAGTCGCTTGCTGCAGCTCCACATATATTTACCTTGCCTTACCTATTAAGCTTAAATAGTCTTGATCGCGAGGGTGCGATATTGCTGAGTCCCTGTGGCTCACAGATTACTATTAAACAAGATGCAGGGCCTGATGATTCCGCTCCAGGTGACGCGCTTGAGCTCAAGTGGGAGTTCGACGAGGACTCTCAATGATACTATGTTTCTTTTTCGGATGATCAGTCGTGGTGCCCAGTTGGGGTGATCGGGACCGTGTCGCATGTTGGGTTATCTTTTATTTTGGCGCCGTAGTCGGGCCATGAGTGTTTGAATGTTGTAATGCTATTTATGTACTTGATTGACGTGGCGAGTGTAAGCCAACTATGTTATCTCCCCTTTTATTATCTATATTACATGGGATGTTGTGAAGATTGCCTAACTTGCGACATTGCTTTCAATGCGGTTATGCCTCTAAGTTGTGCCTCGACACGTGGGAGATATAGCCGCATCGAGGGCGTTACACCCATGTTTGTATTTCTGGCTCCTCGGAGCCTAATGAATAAATACTTGAGTCGTAGAGTTATGTTGTGATGCCATGTTGTATTTACACATATTGAGAATATTGTGTGTATGATTGAAATGCTTGGTATGTGTGGGATCCGACAACCTAGTTGTTATCCTTGGCAGCCTCTCTTATGGGGAAATGTAGTCTAGTGCTTCCATGAGCCAAAGTAGTCCGCTACAGCCCGGTTCACCGAAGTCCTGCTATCCCAGCACTACTGCTCAGGGCACTTGACTGGCCGGCATGTGTTTCACTTCGTTCCTGTGTGTGTTCCTTCGGGGAAATGTCACGCGGTGACATCCGGAGTCCTGCCTAGCCTACAACAGCCCGGGTTCCCATAGTCCTGTTAGCCCAGTGCTATAACCCGGATTCACATGCTGCTGACCGACATGCTCGATGTGATTCATGTATGCCTGTCCCCATAGGTTGGTGCCGCTTTGGGTTCACGACTAGCCATGTCGGCCCGGGTTCTCTGTCATATGGATGCTAGCGACACTATCATATACGTGAGCCAAAAGGCGCATACGGTCCCGGGTCATGGTAAGGCGACACCCGTGGGAATACCGTGCGTGAGGCCGCAAAGTGATATGAGGTGTTACCGGCCAAGATCGATGTGACTTGGAATCGGGGTCCTGACAGCTTTGGTATCAAAGCCTGACTACCTGTATTATTACCAAGCCAAACCGGTTGAAGTTGTGTCTAAAAATGCTTTAGTTATGTAGGGGAATTGATTGTGGAAGGGAACGTAAGGCTCTTTTTACTCCTTTACCTTATGCCCTCTGATCTGAGTCATTCTCTTCTCATTCTACGTGGGTTAGGAAACTAGGCCTTCTCATCTATCTATCTGGATGACGCGTTACTAAACCGTAGTTGCCTAGGATTGTTGAGTTCAAGCCTCAGTTCAGTTCCTACTACTTCCATATGTCATAGCTGGCCTCAGAACTTTGATATTGTGATGTTGAGTGGTTATGCCACCATTTTGCAGGATGTCTCAAATCATTTTGAGCATTTACAGCTGTTATGCTGTCCGAGTCATCCCAGGTTTCTAAGTAGTCTGATGCATTTGCAAACCCCTTCCTCCTGTTCCTGATGTCCATTTGGGCCAGATTAATCACACTAATCGGTGAGTTGAGGTACTTTGTTGCCTCGACATATATGTTCGAGCTATTACTATGACCCTAGGTGTTTTAGGGAGTCGCCTAGTAATCTAGCCATGTTTTGTGTTCTGGTGTGATGATTCTGGCCACCACTCTCGAAAGCATCCCGTGATGCCATTTAGTAGTAGTTATTCTATTCCTGGGTTCTTGACCCAAGATCCACTCTATTTACCTCGTGTTGATAGTGTTGCTCGTACCTCTAGGATATTAATAATCTTTGTGGTAGTCTTCGAGGTCCGTGGTGTATCATTCTTCCAAATACCATGAACCATCATGGCAGGAGTTCTCTTGAACCAAAGATCACAACCAGGGTGCTCTTGAGGAGTTCTCCATTCATAATTGTGACTTTGCCAGTCCTACCTCTCTTCATGGGTTATCCGGAAGAAACATGTTGAACTTGATTCGACATACTAATCTATGCATCCACAACTCAGAAAGTTATATGTTCCTTGAGTTGACCCTCCTCAGTTGTATCCCGACCCTAGTCTATCACTTGATAGTCAGGAATAGTTGTGCATTCGTGTTCATCGATGCCTATTATTCTTGTGGTCCGTCAAGCCATTCTATTCTAGAATGACTAGGAGAAACAAACTCCAGTACCTCATCCATATCTAGGATTGGGTCAAAGCAGTTGTATTCCGCAGATCAAAATGCCAATCCACCTTTTGATTATGTTCTACCCTGAAGTATTGCCCTCTTTATGTCAGGAATATCATAGGAATTGCACAACCTCCTATGAACTCTTGATAAAGTGATACTTCTCACCATCATCGTTCATCCCTCAGCCTCCGTGATATTGTAACCGGAATGCCGACAAGTGAATCGTGATGTATGAAATCAATACTCCGAGCAACTTATTGCTTGGTAGTAAATGGACAATATTCTCATTCTTAGCGTGTTGGTTATTGAACTACCATTCTAAGATTGATCGTGCTACCTAGACCATATCTCCGGGTGCACTCATCGACCAATGAGTTAGGGTTGTGACAATCCCTCGCTCCGTGATCATATCGTCTTGCCCTGAAAAGCAAGATTGTTCTCGAGCTTAATAACATATCGGTGGTTCATGAATTGCCGAATATCTTCTCGGAAGTATTACCTGGTTGTCCCCTGACTATTATGTTGAGTTCGTGATCAAGTTGGTTTTCTTATAAATCACCCCTTCTCCAAGAATCTGTGTTGGATATCCCTAAGCTAGTTGGTTGAGCTAGACAACAACTTGGAGAGTTGGGAGATAGAAGCTTGTCTGACTTAGTTCATCACTAAGGGATATCCTTGTGTGTGTGTGTGTGTGTGTGTTGAAGAAAGATGATATCTCCATCGATTGGTCCTCGTGATCAGTTGTTGGATCTATTGCCTTGACAAAACTTTGACTTGAGTATGGGCTATCGTCAAGTCAAACCAGAGCCAACGATGTTCGTAATGTTGTCTTACTTGTGGTTGATCCCTCGAGCATACATCATTACATCTTTTGGTCTGACCAATACTATCACCATGTTCACATGATGGTGGAAGTCCAATGATATGGAAATTCGGATGAGTTGCTGTTGAGCCCTTCAGCAGCATTCTGTCTTCCTGAATGACTCATGTTGAACATCAACTTGGTGTTGGAAACGCGTGTAAGCATTTCTTCGTGTTTCGTTCATGAAGCATATGTTTGGATGAAAGAAGCGATTTTCTCTGATTCATGTGCATTTGGTGCAAGTTGCCACCATGAATTTGAGAAAGGTTTGTTTTGTTTTCCTTGGAATCATCCCAAATCAGTCATGAATACGTGCGAAGTATTCTATGGTTTGGTAGATTAATTACCTCCACTCCATATGTGTCCCTAGCACACTAAGCCACTGATTGGTTTGTTTAAGGAGAAGAAGTTTCTTCTTAAGAGCTAGACTTACGCAAGGACTTCGATATCCTCGTCGATGGTTCCCTCCTGAACTCGGTAGTGTTTCATTATAAGACTACTATGTGGTCATGCCTGTCTTGGACAATGTGTTCACATGTATGTAGCATCACCAACTCATGTCTTGGAGCTTGCTATCATAGTTCACTCCCCGAGAGTCTCGCAACATCATCTTGTCGATTTCTGTTGCCAACTTTCATTTTTCTTTCTAGACTAGATAAGTCTGGAATATCCTGACACCAACCAGATCTGAATCTCAGGCAGATATGATGGTTGGAACATTCCGAACATTTGCATTTTGTTCCCAGCTTGCACCCCATCTTGCCAATTTTCCATGGGATGCCTTCTCAGCAGTTGCTGTCTAGGATCATCTTCAAAAGTGGTCCTATCATGGGTCTCATCCATTTCCGGTGATAAGCAAAAGTCGTCCATTGCGATGTCTTCAACAAGGTAGTCCACATCATCCATTCTGGCATGGGTATGCCATTCGTTCGAATTCGTTCACACGATCATTTGTGATTGCCTTAGGCTAGTATAAATAATTTCAATGATCTTTGTATCAAAAGTAATTCTTTTTGCCACTTAAGGGAATACTTCTGCGAGTCACCTTCCTTAAGATGTCTTGTTATGGTATCATGGCAAATATCTCCTTGCTACTTTGAAATTCATGCTCCATCTTATTCGAGTATGGAATTGTTGCCTATCTAGTGAACCTTTGCCATCCGTTTCACTCCATCCCTCTAGGTGTATGCTTCGTGTCTCAGCTCGAGAGATGTTACTATGTCTCATTCCATGAGTTGATCTTGTGATCATTAAGATGATCCTAAGTTGCTCGAACCTCAGGAAGGTCGATTCTTCTTAAACTCTCCCTTTCTACTCGTTGTTATGTTGGATGTAATTCTCAAAGCAAGACGTCGAGATCAAGGTGATGCAATGAATCAACATCCTCGAGAAAGACATCTGGATCGTGAAGGTCGTGTTAGCTTTGTATCCCCTCTGTCTTCTTACCTCACGTCTTGATTCTCGGGACGAGATTCTTGTTTAGTGGGGGCGAGTTGTCACAGCCCTAGAATTTGATTGGAATTAGTATCATAAGCATCCGTGCATCATGTCTATATTTGTTTGAAATTTGAAATGGGGATGACAAGCCTAGCCCTAAATGAAATGCAATTAGGATCAAAATAAAAATATTTTCAATGAACCTAGGATGCCCTTTAGAAAAGTTCATTATTTTTGATAAAGGTGAAAACCTCTGCCAAAAATGATGCACATATTTTTTAGGCCATTCTGGATTTTTGAATAACCCAGATTGTATTTGAATTGGGGCATTTAAATACTATTAATATTTTTAAATGCTCCAATAATTCTGAAAATAGTTAAGGGCCTCTGTAATAATTCATTTAATGCCCACAATTATTTTCAGGATTTATTAAAATGATTTGGGTTATAAACTAAATCAACACAAAATAACATAAATAGAAAACAAAAACAGAATTAGAAAGAGAGAAAGAGACTTACCTCAGCCTACCTGGCGGCCTAGCTGGCGGCCCAGCCCACCAGGCACTCTCCTGTCGTCGTCCTCCTGGCGCAAGTGGATAGGGCGCGTCCCCGACGTGTGCTCGCTCCTCGCGTGCCACGCCACCTACCTGCCTGGCCGCCCGAGGCCAGCACAACGCCGTGAAACACCTCGCCGCTGTCGTCTGGATCGCGCCAACCGCTCGTCTCTTCCCCCTGCCCCCTCCCTCGCCGTTCCCCACCTCACCGAACGCGCCCGCCGCTGCTGACTAGCACCACCGCGGTCATTGCCTCCCCCTCGTCCCCTTGAGCAGTCCAGAAGATCCGCCTCATCGCCCTAGTCCTCTCCACCGAGCCACGCGGCGCCGGATGCTTCGAAGCACCGTCCCCGACCCCTTCATCCTCCTCGAGTCACCGGAGATCACGACCGCCGGCCCGTCGACTCCAGAGCCTCCCCGAGCCGCCGAGCTTCTCTTCGACTTTGCAGTGAGCGTCTTCGCCGTTCCCCTCTACCCCCCGTGTCGATTTCTCCCTCTAGCTAGCTTCGCTATCGCGGCCGAGAGCTTTGCTCCGCCAGCCATGTAACCGCCGCGGCCACAGTTGCTGCCGTCCGCGTTTGAGTGCGTGTCTGTGCTCAGTGTGGTCCCAGGATCCCAGAACAAGCATCCATTCGTCCTCCCGTCCATCGTAGCTTCGTTTCCGTCGAGGTCCGAACTCCGGCCGCCACCGCGAGCTCCGTTCTGGCGAGCTCCGGCGCCCCCACGGCCACCCACCTACCTCCCTGGATGCAGGCGAGTCTGGGATACGCCCCGATGCCCTTAGCCACTGCCCCCGTCGCCTTTAGCGCAAGTCCGGCGCGTTGCAGCCGCGGGTTTGGTCACCGCCGGCCAACTCCGGCGACAGCCGACGTGGCGGGGTCATTAGTGCTAATCCCCGCCAGCTGGACCGCACCTAGTCACTGACAGCGGGCCCTGCAGTGGGTCAAAGCCCAGTTAGCGTCGGGTTTGACCCGGGGTTGACCTCTGTTTGAACCTTGAGTCACTGACATGCGGGCCTCGCCCGGCTAACCAGTTAGTTAGAGCTAAACTTAATTAAGTTAGTTTAGTTAGTCACTAACCAGTGGGCCAAGTATTGTTTAGTTAGTCTAGTTAACCCAAATAGTTAACTGTGAGACTGACTAGTGGGGCCCAGCCATCAGGTTTGACCTGGACAGCCCTGTTGACCTGCTGACGCTAGCATGACGCAATGCTGACGCAGCTAATCATTTTCTAGGTTTAAAATAATTCAGAAATTCCAAAAATTAGTATAAACTTCTATAATTCATAGAAATTCAACCGTAACTCCAAATGAAATAAATTATATATGAAAAATGATCAGAAAAATCCAAGGAATCTGAATATGGCATTTGCATGCAAGTTTGAACAACTTAACCTCACTTTTTAGTCCAAAACATGATAATGCACTATTTGAATTCATAGTTTGAATTTGAATTTGAACCTAGTGTTCAAACCAACTCCATTTAACTTGTTGCTAGTTGCATTAGCTCAATCAACAGCATATTGCCATGTCATGATCATGGATCATACCGTTGCATCTCATTGATTGTGTTCTTCCTTGTTTGCCGGTAATTGTCCCCTCTCGGTAGACGCTGCTCCGACGCTGTGATCATTGACACTGATGAAGACTCAATGTTATCTTCAGAAGTGCCAGGCAAGCAAAACCCCCTTGTTCATTCCGATACAATCCCACTCTCTTGCTCCTGCTCTCTTTTACTGCATTAGGACAACAACGATTCAACTGTTACATGCTGCAGTAGTTGAACCCCTTTCCCTTGCATGACCTGTCATTGCCACAGTAAATAGATGAAACCCACTAGCATGAGTAGGAGTTGTTTAAGCCTTGATGTTCCTACTCATTCATGTTTGCTTGTCATGCCTGCTATTGCTTAGAGTTGTGTCAGGTTTGATTCATCGGGGATGAATTGGAAAGTTGTGAACATGTCCTACTGTGTGTGAGCTAAGTGTGTGAACACGATTTGGTAAAGGTAGCGGTGAGAGGCCATGTAGGAGTACATGGTGGGTTGTCTCATTGAAACCGTTCTCAAGAACTGAGTTCTGTGTTTGTGATCCATGAAACAGCTACTACCACACATTGGGCCCTGAAATATGACCCCGCTCGACTTACTGACCCCTCTTGTCCTCTGTCCAGGAGTTGCAACTAGTTTCTGGTGTTTATAGGATATGTGTTGGCGGCCGTGCGTAGCTCTGACCCTAGGGGCGGGCTATGATGCGGTAGATAGACCATGGCACGGTGTACCGGGCGCCCGTTTGGTGTCTCGGGAACCCTGCACACATCGTTTGGGGCTGTGAGCAAAACTCCGGCCGGATCTCCTCGTGGATGGAACCCGAATAGGCGATAAACCTGGACTAGAGACTTCTGCGGTTAGTTAGGTCATGGTCTACACCCACGTCGGCTTTCGCTTGAACTCTGCCGAGCACATGTCGTGTGCAGACGCTAAGTGGTGGAAACATGTGTGACGAAGTACACCCCTGCAGGGTATAAAACTATTCAAATAGCCGTGTCCGCGGTTAAGGACTTCTGGGTTGCCTATAACAGTTCATAGACAAGTGAAAGTGGATACTCTAAAATGCGCAAGATAAGCGTGAGTGCTATGGATGGCGTTCTCGTAGGGAGACGGGAGCGGATCCATAGTGGTGTATTGATATGGTGAATATGTGGACCCGTGTGCGCCGCCTCAAAAGAGTTACTTGCAGTCATAGTTTAAGATAGCCACCGAGTCAAAGCTGGCTTGCTGCAATTAAACTCCACCACCCCCTTGTTGATACCGATGCATATGTAGCTAGTTCTGATGTAAGTCTTGCTAAGTACCTTTGTACTCACATTTTCTTAATTTATGTTTTGCAGAGAGACTTCAGTCTCGCTAGTAGTTCCGCGTGGACTTCGACGTTTAGCTTGATACCTCAGCTACGATCTTGTGCCCTCGGCAGGATCTGGTAGATAGTCAGGCTTCTCAGCCTTTTTCATTTATAGATGTCTGTACTCAGACATGTTAAGCTTCCGCATGTTTTTGGTTTGTATGCTCTGAATGCTGGGTCATGAGACCCATGTTTGTATTTCTGGCTCCTCGGAGCCTAATGAATAAATACTTGAGTCGTAGAGTTATGTTGTGATGCCATGTTGTATTTATACATATTGAGCATATTGTGTGTATGATTGAAATGCTTGGTATGTGTGGGATCCGACAATCTAGTTGTTATCCTTGGCAGCCTCTCTTATGGGGAAATGTAGTCTAGTGCTTCGATGAGCCAAAGTAGTCCGCTACAACCCGGTTCACCGGAGTCCTGCTAGCCCAGCACTACTGCTCAGGGCACTTGACTGGCCGGCATGTGTTTCACTTCGTTCTTGTGTCTGTCCCTTCGGGGAAATGTCACGCGGTGACATCCAGAGTCCTGCCTAGCCTGCTACAGCCCAGGTTCCCGGAGTCCTGTTAGCCCAGTGCTACAACCAGGATTCACACGCTGCTGACCGACATGCTCGATGTGATTCATGTATGCCTGTCCCTATAGGTTGGTGCCGCTTTGGGTTCACAACTAGCCATGTCGGCCCGGGTTCTCTGTCATATGGATGCTAGCGACACTATCATATACGTGAGCCAAAAGGCGCATATGGTCCCGGGTGATTGTAAGGCGACACCCGTGGGAATACCGTGCGTGAGGCCGCAAAGTGATATGATGTGTTACCGGCTGGATCGATGTGACTTGGAATCGGGGTCCTGACACCAAAGTACTCATGGACGGTAGCAGCGAATTAAACCTCATCTATGAGGAAACTCTTCAAAAAATGGAAATGGACAGGAACCACAATGAGCAAAGTAGCACAACCTTCAGAGGAATCATACCCAGTTGGGAAGCACAATGCACTGGGAAAATGACACTAGATGTGGTATTCCGTACGCCAAAGAACTATAGGTCCGAAGAAATCACATTTCAAGTGGCCCCGTTTAGTAGTGGATACCACGCCCTTTTAGGATGTGAGGCGTTCACGATCTTCCAAGCTGTACCCCATTATGGGTACATGAAGCTCAAAATGCCCGGGCCCAACAGAATCATCACTCCCGCTAGTGATCTGGACACAGCACTCCGCACAGAAAACAAAATAGCTGCACTGGCCCTCGAGGCATTATCCGAAGCCCTCTCGGCCAAGGAATTAACCATGCTACGCTCCACGGTGGACAGGGACAACGTGATACTCGACAAGAGATCCAAGTCCACCTCTTTTAAACCAGCGGATGAAATACTCAAATTCCAAGTGCACCCAACGGACCCTACAAAAACAGCCTCCATCGGGGCACAGTTAAACCCCGCCATGGACGCCGCACTACGAGAGTTCCTGCGTGAGAATTGGGACATATTCGCCTGGCATCCCTCAGACATGCCAGGAATCCCATGCAGGATGGCCGAGCATAGCCTCAATATCCTAAAGGGATTCAAGCCGGTCAAGCAGGCTCTTCGGCGTTTCTCCAAACCTAAGAGATAGGCCATGGGAGAGGAACTAGCCAAGTTATTAGAGGCCGGATTCATCAGAGAAATAAAACACCCGTACTGGCTAGCAAACCTGGTGATGGTACCAAAGAAGGATAAATCCTGGCGCCTTTGTGTCGATTTCAAGGACCTCAATAAAGCTTGCCCAAAGGATCCCTCCCCCCTCCCCCGCATTGATAAAATTATTGATGCTACCGCAGGACACGAGTCATTGTGTTTCCTCGACGCATACTCCGGTTACCACCAAATCAAGATGGTGGAGTCCAACCAAGCCGCAATGACATTCATCACACCATATGGTCCCTTCTGTTTGAACACAATGCCTTTTGGGCTCAAAAATGCCGGCGCAACATATCTGCGCATGATTCAGACATGTCTGGAGAAACAAATCGGCAAAACAGTAGAGGCATACGTAGATGATGTGGTCGTCAAAACTAAACACGTTGACTCTCTGATAGATGACTTGAGGCTCACATTCGACAACCTCCGAACATATGACATCAAGCTCAATCCAGAAAAATGCGTTTTTGGCGTACCAGCCAGAAAGCTCCTGGGTTTCATTGTCTCCAGTAGAGGTATTGAAGCTAATCCGGCCAAAATCCGAGCTTTGTCACAGTTGGCTACCCCAACAGACCTCAAACAAATCCAGAAGTTAACAGGATGTGTGGCGGCTCTAGGCCGCTTTATCTCCCGCTTAGGAGAAAAAGCATTACCCCTTTATCGCCTCCTTCGGTGCACCAAACACTTTGAGTGGACAGTCGCTGCCACAGCCGGATTAGAAGAAATAAAAGCCATACTGGCAACCAACCCAATCCTGGCCGTGCCAAACATCGGCGAACCAATGCTATTATACATCACGACAACTCATCAAGTTGTAAGCGTAGTGCTCGTCGCGGAACAAGAAGCGGACGGACATAAATTCCCTCTTCAAAAGCCGGTATATTATGTATCCACTGTCCTCACTCCATGCAAATCACGGTACCCACATTATCAAAAGATAGCCTATGCGGTATTCATGGCATCCCGGAAACTGCGACACTACTTTCAAGAGTGTTCAATTATAGTAGCCTCAGAGGTGCCACTCAGTGATATTATAAACAACCGCGACGCCACGGGACGGATTGCCAAATGGGCGATTGAGCTCCTCCCGTTCGACATAACATACAAACCCCGACAAGTCATTAAATTGCAAGTATTGGCCAACTTTGTCGCCGGATGGACAGAAGCCGAACTCCCTAAAGAGTACGGCGCATACTCCAATTGGATTATGCACTTTGACGGCTCCAAAATGCTGGCTGGACTGGGGGCTGGCGTCATCCTGACGTCCCCAACCGGAGATACAGTTTGATACGTACTGCAGATACTGTACACAGACTCCAACAATGCAGCCGAATACGAAGCCTTGTTACATGGTCTTCGGATGGCAGTTTCCATGGGCATTCAGCGCCTGGAGGTGCGTTGGGATTTGAACCTCGCAATATCTCAAATAAATGGAGACTTTGATGCCAAGGATCCGAAGATGGCGGCCTACCGTAACACCGTCCTAAAGATGTCGGCTCGGTTCGACAGGCTCGAATTTCACCATGTGGCTCGGGAAAACAATCAGGCGGCGGATATCCTCGCCCGCATCGGTGCAAAACGCGATGCGGTCCCCCCCCCAACATCTTTTTAGAGAGGTTGTTTAAGCCATCCGTGGTATGGGAGGGGGACACCGGCAATATTAGTCCAGACCCGGTCACAACACTCGATACCGAACACTCTGACATAATCAGAGGCTTTGCCACCAAAATAACACCTTCAGCCCACGTAATAATGGCCATCATAGCCCCGCGGACAGAACCATTGCTAGCCTACCTAACTAGGCAGGAACTTCCGGAGGACCAAAATGAGGCATGCTGCATAGTGCGGCGATCTAAGGCCTACAGGGTCCATGAGGGAGAATTGTATAAAAAAAGCACTACCAGAGTCCTTCAAAGGTGCATCTCCGAGGAGGAAGGGCGGAACCTTTTGGCAGAAATTCACGCCGGACTCGGCGGCCACCACGCCGTAGCCCGAGCTCTTGTAAGCAAGGCCTTCCGTACAGGATTCTATTGGCCGACGGCCCTGGCAGATGCACAGGACTTGGTCCAACGCTGCGCCGGCTGCCAACTTTTTGCAAATCAAAGCCACATGCCACCCACCGCCCTCCCAAAAATCCCCATTACGTGGCCCTTCACGGTCTGGGGGCTTGACATGGTTGGACCCCTTAAAGGGGGAACCCACAAGAAAAAAATACTTACTGGTCATGGTGGATAAATTCACCAAATGGATAGAAGCCAAACCTGTTAAAACAGCCGAATCCGGACCGGTGATAGACTTCATATCCGGGGTCGTACACCATTATGGCGTCCCCCACAACATCATCACTGACAGCGGCACGAACTTCACGGCCGATGAGGTAAAACTTTGGTGTAGCAAAATGGGCATCAAGCTTGATTATGCTTCAGCCTATCACCAACAAACCAACGCCCAAGTTGAGCGAGCAAACGATCTTATAATGAGCGGCATTAAACCCACATTAGTGCGGTCCTTAACGGAGTCTAACACGCACTGGGTAGAGGATCTCGACTCCGTACTCTGGGGGCTGCGGACCACGCCGAATCGTAGTACCGGATATACACCCTTCTTTATGGTGTACGGCGCAGAGGTAGTCCTGCCCTGTGACATAATTCGTGACTCACCTCGAGTGCGCATGTACGAAGAAAGAGAAGCCGAGATCGATTGGCAGGACAGTCTGGACACCCTGGAGGAGGAGCACGACGTGGCAAAAGCCCATTCCGCATTTTATCAGCAATAGGCTCACAGATACCAAAGCAGAGAAGTACGGGCCAAAACTTATAACGTTGGCGAACTAGTTCTACGCCTATCGGATAAGAAAAAGAACAAGCTCGAGCCCAAATGGGAAGGTCCCTTTATTATTGACCAAGTTCTGACCGGTGGAGCATACCGTCTCTGGGATGCATCGACTAATCGACTCGAGCTGAACCCATGGAACGCGGCCAGGCTCCGAAGATTCTATGCCTAGCGCCGGACTCTATGTTTGTCTCCTTCCTCTGTCCATTTTTTGCATATACATTATCTGTCTTGTTTTTCTTTCTTTCTTTCTTTTATTCTTTCTCTAGGCCTTCAAGGGCCAACTTGTGCCTCGCGCGCACATTATAGATGCGCTAGCCGCGCTCATCATACCTAGGGGCTTCTTTCACATAAGCTTAATTATTTATCTGGGCCTAATGCCCCGCACATGTGTTATACTTCCGAATGTACCTTTTTTAGCCATTATATGCATCGATATGACTTAAGTTTTGGCCAAGCTGGGTTGCCTGGCTCTTGTATTTACGCCCTACGTTCCCGTTAATTCGGCTAGGGCATAAGGGGAGCACCTCTGTGATTGTTACTGCCGGGTCAGCCGGATGTGTACCTCAGACTGGGTGAAGCCGAAAGCTAGCGTTCTTAAGGGAATATTTGGTTAGTGAACAAAAGATGATTTTTATGTATTTTCCATATTTGCCCCCAGATGTTTTTTCCTGCGTTTCCTATCGTAGTCCGGACATGCACTTTAGGGCATGCGTACCCAGGGAAAGGAACCCTTAACGGAACTATTCTCCCTAGAAGATGTTTCTTACTACCCATGTAATATAACATAACTAGTTCGGGACTTGTCTGTTCAAACACTAATGACCCCTACGCCTGGTCTCCACGCATACCCCGGTTCTTATATAACTAAGCGGGTATTCGGATACACTCCGGACTATCGGGTCCCGAGGTTGAAGCGAAAAGGTCCGCCATGACAAATTATCTACAATCCGGCTAGAAGGCATTATACATGTCACTTTAATTACATAGTCATGCAGACTAACTAAATTCCTCTTCTATACCATCCAATAGGCAGTCTAGCCTACAATCCTGCTGGGAATACTTTGCGGCTAACTGTAAGTGCATCTAGTGCCACCCCTAGTTGGTTTTGGAGTATTGACGACAAACCTAGTTGAGGGACTAATGTGTTTGTGAGAATTGCAGGATAACACAGGTAGAAGTCCCTCATTGATTCGGTTTTACTACCAGAGATGACCCCTAAAAATGTACGAAGACATTGAAGTCAATGGTGGTATATGAAGATATTCACATTGAAGACTATGACAAGAGAAGACACCATGTGAAGCCTATGGAACTCGAAGACTTAGATCTTTCGTAGTTCTCTTTCATTTGTGTTGAGTCATAGGAACCACCGTACTGTTAAGTGGGGTCCAAGAGAACCAGTCAGAACGACAGAAGTGATGCCTAATTCAAAACCTATGTCTTCGAGTGAAGACTATGAGAGCAAATCTTGTCCAGAGTCAGATAAGTCAGCTTTACTTGTAGCCCAAGTAAAGTTGCCGTGTGAGTTCGAAATCTGACCGTTGGAACATGTGTCAGTTCCTTAGTGACCCAGGGTCATTTCGGACAAATCAGATCGGGTTGCCCAGTGGCTATAAATAGTCCACCCCCTACAACCATAAACGGTTGGCTGCTCAGATTTTAGTGCACAGCTTTTGTCATTTGAGAGCAACCCACCTCGAAGCCTTTGAGAGAAAATTCCTAGCAAGGAGAAAAGCCCTAACCACCCAGAGCCAGAGAGAATTGGGCATCACTTAAGTCTTCTTGTCTGAGTGATCTGAAGACTTATTACACTTGAGGATTGTGCATCCTCCAGCCGGTTAGGCGTCGCGTTCTGAGCATCCAAGAGACATTGTGGATTGCCGGTGAACGAAGTCTGTGAAGGTTTGGGAGTCTACCTTGAAGACTTACCAGAGTGATTGGGCGAGGTCTGTGTGACCTTAGCTCAAGGGGAATACGGTGAGGACTGGGTGTCCTGAGCTGCGTGTTCAGGACTGGGTGTCCGGGACTGTGTGTCCTTTGTTTTAAATACCTAGCCACCCTAACCAGACGTACAGTTGTCACAGCAACTGGAACTGGTCCAACAAATCATTGTCTTCAACGAGCCACTGGTTTCATCTTCACTTCCTTTTACTTACCGTTATTCACTGTGAAGCCATTGCATGCTTGCTCTATCTTTTGTCTTCACAACGTAACTGTACGATTTGTTTGGCTTCATAACTTCTTCCTATATGATCCTTATTACACTGCAGCTACTTGTCATTGTGCTTTCACTCTATTGAATACTTGACCATGGCTTGCCTAGTGTAATCTAACTTCCACTGCTTAGTGATAGGCATATCTCTACTGTTTGTCTTCACAACTTCCACGTTTTGAAGACTTTCATAAAAATCGCCTATTCACCCCCCCTCTAGTCGATATAACGCACTTTCAATTGGTATCAGAGCAAGGTGCTCCCTTGTTCTGTGTGATTCGGTTTAACCACCTGGAGTTTTAGCTATGTCGACTGCAAGGATAATCAAAGTCTCCGCTGCGTGCCCCGTCTTCGATGGAACTAAATATCCCTACTGGAAGAATAAGATGCGCATGCATCTTGAAGCCATTGATGTCGACCTATGGTATGTCGTCGAGAATGGTGTTCCCAAGGCTGGAGAAGGTGTCACTGCTGCTGATGTCAAGAAATTCACTCAACTGGACTCTACTGCCAAGAATATCATCTGTGGTCATCTGACCAAAGTACAATATGGCCGTGTGAGTGCTTTGAAGACATCCAAGCTGGTCTGGGACTGGCTCTCCAAGGTCAATGAAGGCTTCTCAACCCAGAGAGATTAGAGAATCAGTGTTCTTCGCAACCTCTTCAACCGCTTCAAGTGAAATGACAATGAGAATGTCCAGCACACATTTGACCGACTTACTGACATCACAAATGAGCTTCAAGCCCTTGGCGCCACTGAGATCACCAAACATGAAATCGTCAAGACGCTGCTGAGATCACTTGATAGTTCGTTTGACATCCTAGCCCTGATGATTAAAGAACGTCCTGATTTCAAGACACTCGATCCGTCTGACATACTCGAGAGGCTCAACACACATGAGTTTCAGCTTTCTGAGAAAAGAGATATCTACGGTCCAAACTACGGGCGAACTCGTGCCCTGAAGGCAAAAGCTATTTCCTCATCTGAAGAAGAATCTGACAGCAGTTCTGATGATCCTGAAGACATTGGAAGGGAACTTGCAATGCTAGTGAAGAAGTTCCAAAAATTCACCAAGAAGAAAGGCTCCAGAAAGTCTTCACGATCAAGCTCAAGGAATGATGAAGCTTCTGCTCATGACTACAAGAAGAAAACATGCCACAAGTGCAAGAAAACTAGACACTTCATCTCTGAGTGTCCACAGTGGGACAATGAGAACAGAAAGAAGAAGAAGAGCAAGGAATATGACTCTGACGACAAGAAGAAGAAGAAGAAATACTCAAAGTCTTCTTCCAAGTCTTCCTCAAAGTCTTCATCACACAAGAAGAGCTCATCTGGCAAGGCACGTGCATTTGTTGGCAAGGAAATGGATTCAGAGGAGGAGTCTGCTTCTGAGGAGGCAGAGGTGGAGTCTGAGGAGGAGTCTGATTCTGGCATTGCAAGTCTGGCTACAGCATGCGTTGCCAAGTCCATCGTCAACACTAAAGACAATGACTCCATCACCGGCACCGATGCAAATGACAAGGACTACTCCGATCCTACCTACTGCTTCATGGCACGCGGTGCCAAGGTAAACACACGCACTACTCACTATCAAACATCTAGTGACGATGACTCTGATTGTGATTCAAAACCCAGCTACAAAACACTTGCTAAAATTGCAACTGAACAACAGAAAGCCATGGAACATATTCAAAAACTGTTAGACAGAAGCGATGATCTGTTGGGTGCTAAAATGACTCGATCTGAATCCTTAATTGAAGACATAAAAAATCTTCACGTTAAGTATCAGGAACTTGAAGATCGTCATGATACTCTCTCAACAACTCATGAAAAGCTTTCCTATGATTATCTTCAAAGGAAGCAAGATCTTGAGAAATTGAGAGCGGCGCATGAAGATCTTCAAAAGGAAAACGAGTCGCTTCGCGCCGAACAGATCAGTTCCGCTCAGGAAGGATTTGGACCACCATGTCTTAAATGCATTGAGCGTAATAATGTTGCTTCTGTTGCTGAATGTTCTACTGCTACTGCTGTTGCAATATCTTCAACTTTTGATGTGGTAACTAACCCCTCTGCTGAGGATACCACTGCTATTGCTGATGAGAATGCTAGGTTGAAGACATTGCTTGAAACAGGGATGTACAAAAGTCTTAAAGGGCATCAGACATTATGTGATGTCCTCAAGAAGCAGATTCTGAACCGAAACCCTAGGAAAGAGGGTTTGGGGTTCACAAGAAAAATGAATGCAGATGGCTCTTACTAGAAACCTGAGCAGTACCCCAAAACCAAGTGGGTTGCTGCAAAGGAACCTACAGCAGATCCATCCAATTTATCTGGATTCACTTGTGCTAACCCCATCATCATTGATGAATCCTTTGATGCAAACTATGTACTGTTTAAGAAACAGACTGGTGAAGTGTTTGCCAGGTACATTGGTACTAACTGCAGGAATGGACCGCCTATGAAGAAGATCTGGGTTCCAAAAACGTGTCCGGAGAATCTTCCTGTGAATGTCTTCATGACACCTCACATGAAGAAGACAAATCTCAGACCAAAGGCTTCATACGGTCCAAAGGCTTCATACAGACAGAGGACTCACCTGAGTCGCACTAACGCAAATGCTTTGCAGGGAAACCATACTCAGGCATATGAATATGAGAGCGGTTCATCAAACCGTCATGTTCATATGACCAAGAACTATTCTGCCTATTCTTATGAGTACTATTGTTCGCCTGCTAGACTGTTTGCTAGGGCTCCAAAGCCAAAATTCTCAGATGCTGCACTTAGACTTATTGCTTCTAAGCCACCCTTGAAGATGTGGGTGGTTAAGAAAGCTTAACTCTATTTTGCAGGGAAAGGTCTCCAGCAGAAAACCAAAATCTTCTAACGCTATTGCTGGGGACCTTAAAAATCTTGCAGGGCGCAAGATCAAATGCCCGAATGTCATCACTATGTATTTCGTTCCTGAATCGCATGCTACTCTCCCTATTAGTCCTAATCTGGATCTAAGTTTTCATAACCCACTGGTTCGTCAAATGTTTTTGCTTCACAATTCTCTGTGTGAAGCCTACCCCCCTAACTGCACTGTAGGGTACGACACCAGCGTCTTCAGAATGGATTATTGACAGTGGGTGTACAAATCACATGACTGGCAAAAGAAGCCTTCTTATGGACTCAACCTTACGTCCATCCGACAAGAGCCACATCACATTTAAAGTAAGGTATTGGGTCTAGGTAGAGTTGCAATCTCAAAGGATCAACACATGGATAAAGTCATGCTTGTTGAATCCCTTGGCTTCAACTTAATGTCTGTCTCAATGCTTTGCGATTTGAACATGATAGTAATATTCGGAAAATATCGTTGCCTCGTACTAATGGAATCTGACAAGTCTGTAGTGTTTGAAGGGTATCGGAAAGATGATTTGTACGTGGTAGATTTCTCAGCAGGGCCACAGCTTGCAGTATGTCTTCTGGCAAAAGCTTCAGAATGCTGGCTTTGGCATCGGAGGCTTGGGCATGCTGGCATGAGGAATCTCCACACACTTGCAAAGAAGAAGCATGTCATAGGGATCGAGGGCGTCAAGTTCAAGAAAGATCACTTATGCGGTGCCTGTGAAGCAGGGAAGATGACGAGGGCAAAACATCCCTCGAAGACAATCATGACCGCTACTCGACCCTTCGAACTGCTTCACATGGATCTTTTCGGTCCCACTCACTACTCAACTTTTACCACTACTGCTTGCCTCTATGGCTTTTTCATTGTTGATGATTACTCTAGACATACTTGGGTGCACATAATCCTTTACAAGACTGAAGTGCAGGATGTCTTCAGACGCTTCGCCAATCGAGCTATGAACAATTATGGCGCCAAGATAAAGCACATCAGAAGTGACAATGGCACTGAATTCAAGAACACTGGCCTTGATACATATCTTGATACTTTGGGCATCACACATGAATTCTCAGCTCCGTACACGCCACAGCAGAATGGCGTCGTCGAACGCAAGAACAGAACACTCATCGAGATGGCCAGAACGATGCTAGATGAATACAAGACTCCAAGAAAATTCTGGCCTGAAGCCATTGACACTGCATGCCATACAATCAACCGCGTTTATCTTCACAAGCTTCTGAACAAGACATCTTATGAACTCCTAACTGGCAAGAAGCCAAATGTCAGTTACTTCAGAGTATTTGGCGCAAGATGCTGGATCAAGGACCCACGCCACACCTCAAAGTTTGCACCAAAAGCACATGAGGGTTTTATGCTTGGATATGGAAAGGATTCGCACTCCTACAGAGGCTTCAATCTCTTTCACTACAAAGTGGTTGAAACAGTGGATGTGCGGTTCGATGAGACCAATGGGTCACAAAGAGAGCAACTGCCAAATGTGCTAGATGAAGTTCCAGCTAGTGAATCAATCAAGCTTATGGGAACTGGAGAGATTATACATTCTGAAGCTCATCCTGAAGAAGAACTTATCATCTCAGCACCTGATCCACATGAAGACAATGCTCAGCCTGAAGACATTCCTCCTAACAACAACTCAGATCAGCAAGAGCAAAGTCTTCGCCCTATACATCCTCGTGTTGCCAATGAAGTGCAGATTGACAGAATAATTGACAGCATCAACGCACCTGGTCCACTCACTCGTTCAAGGGCAACTCAACTGGCAAATTTCTGTGGGCACTTCGCATTCGTCTCAATTTCAGAACCCAAGAAAGTTGAAGAAGCCTTTATGGAACCTGAATGGATTCAAGCAATGCAAGAAGAGCTTCAACAGTTTGAGCTGAACAATGTATGGGAACTGGTTAAGCGTCCTGATCCGCGGAAGCATAACATAATAGGCACCAAATGGATATACCGCAACAAGCAAGATGAGCATGGTCAAATCGTCAGAAACAAAGCTCGCCTGGTTGCTCAAGGATATACTCAAGTGGAAGGCATTGACTTCGATGAAACATTTGCTCCTGTGGCTAGACTTGAAGCCATACGTATACTGCTGGCCTATGCAAATCATCATAACATACATTTATATCAAATGGATGTGAAGAGTTCCTTTCTCAATGGCAAGATTGAAGAAGAAGTGTATGTTGCACAACCACCTGGGTTTGAAGATCCAAAACATCCTGACATGGTATACAAACTCAATAAGGCACTGTATGGCCTCAAACAAGCCCCTCGGGCCTGGTATGACACACTCAAATACTTCCTGAAGAGCAAAGGCTTCATACCTTGTTCCCTAGATCCCACTCTCTTCACGAAGACATATGATGGTGAACTGTTTGTGTGCCAAATATATGTGGATGACATTATCTTCGGCTGCACCAATCAGAAGTACAGTGAGGAGTTTGGATATATGATGCAAGAGCAATATCAGATGTCTATGATGGGGGAGCTGAAGTTCTTCCTCGGTCTTCAAATACGGCAACAACGCAATGGCATCTTCATATCTCAAGAGAAGTATCTCAAAGATTGCCTGAAGAAGTTCGGTATGCAAGACTGCAAAGGCTTCACAACACCAATGCCAGCCAAACATCATCTGGGTCCTGACGACAATGGTAAAGAGTTTGATCAAAAGGTATACCGCTCCATGATTGGTTCTTTGCTTTATTTATGTGCATCTAGGCCAGATATTATGCTTAGTGTTTGCATGTGTGCTCGATTTCAAGCGGCACAAAAGGAGTCGCATCACTTAGCTCTGAAGCGAATTCTTCGATATTTGGCTCACACCCCAACTCTAGGGTTATGGTATCCAAAGGGCTCAAAGTTTGATCTGGTTGGATTCTCGGATGCTGATTATGCTGGTGACAAGGTTGATCGGAAGTCTACATCAGGCACATGTCACTTTCTGGGACGATCACTTGTATGTTGGTCTTCAAAGAAGCAGAACTGTGTATCCCTCTCCACTGCTGAATCTGAATACATTGCTGCTGGATCTTGCTGCGCTCAGCTTCTGTGGATGAAGCAAACTCTCAAGGACTATGGCATTCATCTGAAGCAAGTGCCACTCTACTGCGACAACGAAAGCGCCATCAAGATTGCCAACAACCCAGTACAGCACTCGAAGACAAAGCACATTGAAATTCGTCATCACTTTCTCAAAGATCATGTTGTGAAGGAAGATATTTATATCATACACGTCAACACTAAAGAGCAATTGGCAGATATCTTCACCAAGCCCTTGGATGAGAAGAGATTTTGCAAGTTACGGTGTGAGCTAAATATCTTGGAATCCTCAAATGTCCTGTGATCAGGCACACATCCTAACACTTATGCATATTGATGACTTAGATGTGCAACACACGAAGTAACGTATATCTTCAATCAATGAAGACATACATCCTAAGTGTGAATACATTAATGTGGAAATTGACTTCAGAGCGCCACGATAATTGTGCGCCGTGTCTGGGTCTAATACTTCCTATATGGTGGGTAACGCCACCACCAAACATTCTATTTTGAAGTGTTTCACTCATGGCGTTACCTTGCGATGTCTTCACATTTGGTTTGGCTTCAATCTCAACATGTCTTCATGATTATCTTCACTATGTGGATTATATAGATATATATACACTAGTGTTCTGTCCTCTACATCATTCACTTATAGCTATGTCATCTTGTTTTGAATCTTTTGAACTAAGTGAATGTGATCGGACCCTAATCTCTCTATGCTTTCTATCTCAAATTCTATCTCTCCAAGTCATATGCATTCTATTGAAACTGTCGAATGTCTTGTCTGCGTCCTTGTCAGCAAAAGTCACAGAGACAACCTTTAAAACCGTTTTCAATGCTCATTCATCCACAAGAAATCCGAGAAGTAGGAACAACCACCCGACAATCCAGGCGTGCGTGGATGTGGAACTGCCCCCGAGATTCCGCATGATGGCCACGTGTTGTTCAGATGCGAATCGCCAGGGGCACCTGTGTAATAGCGCAGTGCCGCCCCTGTAACTATAAATACACACTCACCATGGTCATTATCTCCTTCTTCCTCCCTCGCACGAACCCTAGCGCCACCGCTAGCCCTCGACGACGCCGGCGACGAAGCGCTTCGCTGCCGCAACCTCTCCGACGCCGTCTTCACGCCGATCGCGGACATCATCCTCTCCGCCGTCGCCGTAGGTGTCTTCTGTCGCCAAGCTAGGGCACGGAAGATTGAACTGCTCGGCCTCATCTCCCACTCCGTCTAGTCGTTCCAAGTGTGGTAAATAAAACTTCTTTTTACATCCCCTTTTGATCCTATGGTTCTGTCACTTTCTACCATAAGAAGTTTCTATTCACACAAGTTAGATCTCTCTCAATCTGCATCTCATAACATGCCTAGTATATTCACTTGTGCTTCATGAAGTAGTTAGATTCCTCACTTGTACTGATCTGTGGGTTCGTACAAATTTGGAACCAACTTCTTATCTATGAGTGAATGTCTTCGCACGATGAGGTCAATGTCTTCTAAACTGATTAGTCTTCAAAATCTTCTGAGAATGCATATGACCTCTTCCCCTTCCCTCGCACCTTAATGCTGTCACAGGTACATGTCCGTGGGAGAATCCTTTGGTTCTCATAGTCTGCATTCATTTGCAGAATTCTTACACCATCACATAAATTCTCCTGAAGCCAGTTCCTGTTGGTCCAGCAAAAGAAAGCCTTTGAAGCCTTTGAATGTCTTGAAGCCTTCCAAGTTAAAGTTTATGGCTTCAGAGACAGCAGCAAGGAAGGGGGGCAGACAGCATCGTGGCGGAACATCCAAAGATCTGCCTGATGAACTGGCAGAAATGTATAAAACAGATCCTAAAGAGAATTATGGTCAGCGCAAGACCCGAATCCAATGGATTCGACGCTATTGGGCAGAACAACGGTTCCAATACCGCTTCGTCACCCAAGAGTATGCTGAGGAAAGCGCCATCAAACGACCGTGGGGAGACATCCTGTACAAGAATCTTATACCCAGGTCCAGAGATGAAGCCATTGCTCAAGGCTTCTATCCATGCATGGTCTGAGGGCCACAACCTGCTTAAGCACATCCGTCGTCACTACTCTGGTGTCGTGACGACAATCTGTTCAAGCGCAACTTCCAGTTTGCCCAGAACTCAGCGAAGCAGAACAAGAAGAAGTTTGGGTTAGACTTCAACCCTGGTCCCTCCGCACCAAGGGCAGATGGCACACGCGAGGCAGAACCCAATGTCATCGGTCCTTACGCCAATCTTGATGGCCTCATCACCCGCATCTTGGTTCAAGGGACTGCAGTGAATGAGCCACCAGCTGACTCTGAATCAGAAGAAGCGCCTGCTGTATCGAAGCTAAAGCAGTCGAAGAAGCCAAAAGCTTCAAAGCCGGCCCCTTCACCAAAAATCTCAAGGGCGAAGCCATTGGCAACTGCACCTCCTGAAGTCAGTGTGCATTCTGAAGACGTATCCCGCATCTCCAAGCCCAGAAGAGCAAGATGCCTCAGCCACACAGTGGCCAAGAGCTCACAGCTGCTGCCATTCTGCGCAACGACGCCATTGATCTGTCAAGTGATGAAGACCTTGGAGATGACGCTCTTGAGCAACTCATCAAGAGCAAAGAAGAAGCAGAAATCTTCAATAATCTGCCTCTCTTTGATGTCGCCATCATCCACGACTTCATTGACGAGTGGTTTGACACACCAAATATCAGCTTTGAAGATCTGTAGCTACCCATTGGCCTCAGTGTTGCCTTCCAAGGAGCCATTGCTTCAGAACTGGCCATCGCCCAGCGCGTTGTTGAGCTGAAGCAGAAAATTGACTATGAAAAGGCTCAGTTCAAGAAGCATATGGCTAAGCTCAGCGTGCAAGAAGTGAAGAACTTCAAGATCATGATGCACGAGCTCAAGGAAAACTTCCTGAGGAAACGCGCTGAAGCTCAAGGTTCACGCGAGCGCATGAAGACTTTGGCTGACAGATGTGTGCAAGCCTATAATGAGGATGAGAAGCGCAAGGCACTTGGGCGTCCTAGCATCGACCCCAGGATGGCCGCGAAGAAGAAGAAGCCAACTACGGCTGAACCCGATGCACCAAGGCAGGAAGCAGCTCCGATTGTCTTCCCAACTGCAACGACTGGCTCAAAGCCAAAGAGCCGGTCAACAGCTTCAGAGCTCAAGAAGACCAGGATTGCTGAGGCTGAAGCAAGGAAAAGGAAATACCCTGAAGCCTCTCCAACTGCCCCCTCCAAGAAGAAGAGGAAGACCAAGAAAGATCGGGCTGCTCCCACAGAGCCCTTGATGGTTGAACCCCTTTCTATGGTCTATCCTGACGCAGAACGTCAACTCACAGTTCATGAGCCTGCTTCCATAGAGGCTCCTGAAGCTGAAGACATTCCAGCAGCCGACCCCATCGCTGCTGAAGACATTGATCATCATGACAATGTAGAAGATGATGCACTCCTTCCTCAACGTGAAAACAGCGAACTCATCAGCATTGGTCGTCCTCTGACGCCAATTGCACAGGATGCGTCATGGGCGGATCGCCCACAAGTGGAAGAAGAATCTAAGGTCCAGCCCACTCCAACTCCACAGGCGTCGTCTGCATTTCGCAGGCTTCGCAAAGGTCCAAGGCCTCAGGACTCTGCTGACAACATTCCAGCTGCATCAGCCGAAGAAGATGAAGAAGCACCACAAGATCCCACTCCCCCGCTCCACCAAGAAGAAGTTCTCCAGGAGAACGTGCCTGTGCCTGACCCTCCAGCTAGTCAAGTGGAGGCTGACAATATTGAGGCTGCCACAACTAACATTGAAGCTAATGTGGAGCCCTCCCCACCGAAAGCATCAGAAGACAGTGAAGCCACTGACCCTGATACTTCTGTTCCTGAGTCTGCTGCCGGTCCCCAATTTGATTACCATGTCGAGCACAGGCCTCAGGTCCAGAAGCCAGTCCCAAGACTGCCAAGGTTCCCAGGTCCTGCATCAGCTCCTGGCTCCTTTAACATCACCAGCTTCAGGGCAGATAATACTCTTCGATAGCTCCAAGAACGCCTATTCAAGGGAAAGGATTTCATCAGATAGGTTCTGGAGCTATCCTCAGCGCAGCTACTATTCATGCATCCTATACAACCAAGGTCGCATCTTCCCACACAAGTGCCTTGATGTCGAAGCTATTGCTGGTCTGCCATGTCTGGAAGAAGCATTGGATTGCTTCAAGCAAGTGGGTCTGCTGCAGTTTGTGACTGATGAAGAGCATTGGAATGAAGAGCTTCTACTACAATTCTATGCCACCCTCCACATCAAAGGATACAACAGAGATCCAAAGACTTGGGTCCTGGAGTGGATGACCGGCAATGTTCATCACGAAGCCAATGCATTTGATATCATTGAGCTCACCGGCCTGCCCACTCCTGGCGCATTCTTCGAGGAAGGCTGTCAACTACACACTGAAGCTCTTGAGAGCATATTTCAGAGGCCTGAACCGAATATGAGTCAGATGCTCTCCATGATGAAGTCATTGCCCCATGATGCTCCTTATCCCACAGAGTTCTTCGTTGAAGACCTTGAGTACCTGCCCAGAACCATCTATCACATCATCAGGTGGACTCTCTGGCCTATCAAAGGGCACTCTCCAAATGCCAAGATCGAGGGTGCAATGAAGACTCTGATATTTTATATCCTTCATGGCAAATGCTTCAATGCACAGGACTTCTTCATACGCCAACTTGCTGCATCAGGCTCAGATTTGTTTGGCTTGAAGATCTATGCCCCTTGGGTAATGAGGCTGATCAAACTTCACTCTGCAATCTTGTATCAACCCTCAGCCCGCAACCATCGGATCTTCTTGCCAGATGTGGATACCTCTGCTGAAGCCATATATCCTGAGCCTGCCAAGCAACCTTTGAGTCTTCAGAATGCAGAACACCAGAGCTTCACTCAGAACGTTGAAGGTGTTGAAGCTATCTCTCAGGTGTATCCGCTAGCTGGCACTACACGTGCACCACACCCTGCTTCCACTGAAGCCACTGACAGCACAACTGCTCCAAGACCCAAGAAGCGAGCTCGTGCTCTTACTGACCGCGAGCTTCTTGTGGCCCTTCATCGAAAGCAGGATAGGCATCATGAATGGCTGAAAAGATAGATGAAAAGCCTCTTGGTGGATTTAAATCGCATCCGAAATCTTGCCACCAAGAATGCATTCGTTGCACATGAAACCTGTCGCCGCACCTGGAAAGGACTCACAATGATGTGTTCTGAAGCTGATCTTCAAGAGGATGGCTTCAAAGAGCGATTCAAGTTTGACTCCACACCTCCCAGAAGGGCTGTGCTGCGAGGAACTCCATCACATGAAGACTAAGAGTTCTCTTCATCTGCTGCCACAGTGACTGGAAGGATTATCGAGGAAGAAGACGATGCTACATCACCACCACCTCCTTCAGCACGCGTCGACACTGCCCCAAGCTCTTCAGCACCGCCAAACACCACCGACGACCCTGCCACTCATGGGAACGAGTAGAAACTCTATGTCTTCGAACCTTTTTGGTCCTCATTGACAAAAGGGGGAGAAGCATATGAGGTTGATAGTCTTCAGGCGGGTCATTATGGGCGGGTGCTTTATATTTTGCTTCGTGCTTACAACTCTTGTTTTGCTACATTTGGTTCTTTGAGTTGTAACACTTAAACTCGATGGTCGTCTTCTACTTGTTTGCCACCGTGTTTTGCGAAGATAAATTCCGCATGTGCGACGATAAATCCCGCACTTAGATCATTCTGCAGACGTCCATTTCTCATTATGCATGTCATTATATTCATATACTTTTACATGCATAGGGGATTGTCATCATAAGTTGAAGTGAATCTCCACAAGTACAACCTGCCATGTGCATTTGCATTCCAAAAGCAAATTACTTATATGCACATCTTCAGGGGGAGCTCTTGCAGCTTATGAAGACAATTCCTTTACAATTTCACAAATTATATTCCCCGTTGAAAACTTCAACTAGTTTGTCATCAATCACCAAAAAGGGGGAGATTGTAAGTGCATCTAGTGCCACCCTAGTTGGTTTTGAAGTATTGACGACAAACATAGTTGAGGGACTAATGTGTTTGTGAGAATTGCAGGATAACACAGCTAGAAGTCCCTCATTGATTCAGTTTTCCTACCAGAGATGACCCCTAAAAATGAACAAAGACATTGAAGTCAATGGTGGTATATGAAGATATTCACATCAAAGATTATGACAAGAGA
Source organism: Triticum monococcum (assembly GCA_034509565.1). Classification (NCBI taxonomy): domain Eukaryota; kingdom Viridiplantae; phylum Streptophyta; class Magnoliopsida; order Poales; family Poaceae; genus Triticum; species Triticum monococcum. The sequence goes on along the minus strand of CM067843.1, from coordinate 588,028,381 downwards.
AGACACCACGTGAAGCCTACGGAACTCGAAGACTTAGATCTTTCGTAGTTCTCTTTCATTTGTGTTGAGTCATAGGAACCACCGTACTATTAAGTGGGGTCCAAGAGAACCAGTCAGAACGACTGAAGTGATGCCTAATTCAAAACCTATGTCTTCGAGTGAAGACTATGAGAGCAAATCTTGTCCAGAGTCGGATAAGTCAGCTTTACTTGTAGCCCAAGTAAAGTTGCCGTGTGAGTTCGAAATCTGACCGTTGGAACACGTGTCAGTTCCTTATTCACACAGGGTCATTTCGGACAAATCAGGTCGGGTTGCCCAGTGGCTATAAATAGTCCACCCCCTACAACCATAAACGGTTGGCTACTCAGATTTCAGTGCACGGCTTTTGTCGTTTGAGAGCAACCCACCTCGAAGCCTTTGAGAGAAAATTCCTAGCGAGGAGAAAAGCCCTAACCACCCAGAGCCAGAGAGAATTGGGCATCACTGAAGTCTTCTTGTCTGAGTGATCTGAAGACTTATTACACTTGAGGACTGTGCATCCTCCAGCCGGTTAGGCGTCGCGTTTTGAGCATCCAAGAGACATTGTGGATTGCCGGTGAACGAAGTCTGTGAAGGTTTGGGAGTCTACCTTGAAGACTTACCAGAGTGATTGAGCGAGGTCTGTGTGACCTTAGCTCAAGGGGAATACGGTGAGGACTGGGTGTCCTGAGCTGCGTGTTCAGGACTGGGTGTCCGGGACTGTGTGTCCTCTGGTTTAAATACCTAGCCGCCCTAACCAGACGTACAGTTGTCACAGCAACTGGAACTGGTTCAACAAATCATTGTCTTCAACGAGCCACTGGTTTCATCTTCACTTCCTTTTACTTACCGTTACTCACTGTGAAGCCATTGCATGCTTGCTCTATCTTTTGTCTTCACAACGTAACTGTATGATTTGTTTGGCTTCATAACTTCTTCCTATCTGATCCTTATTACACTGCAGTTACTTGTCATTGTGCTTTCACTCTATTGAATACTTGACCATGGCTTGCCTAGTGTAATCTAACTTCCGCTGCATAGTGATAGGCATATCTCTATTGTTTGTCTTCACAACTTCCATGTTTTGAAGACTTTCATAAAAATCGCCTATTCACCCCCTCTAGTCAATATAACGCACTTTCACTAACTCTACTTGCCCATAAACTAAGCTAACGGGAATCTCTTTTCCGTTGGGACCGACAGGTCCGACCTCGGCCATGTGATTTGGGTCAGCCTTGGTATACCGCGTCTTCACCATGGCCCAGGCTTCACAGGCACCTTGACGGTTGGCCGATATCTTCCATAATCGGAAGCGCCGCCGTGCTCCCTTGAGCTTCTCCGTAAGCTCTGCAACACCTTCTGGCAAGGAGACGGATGGCCATATGGCCTGGGCAATACCTTGCATCACATGCCGAACTTGTTCGTGTAGTTGTGAGAGCTCGGATAGAAGATCACCCGCAGACCCGGGCATTTCCTCCACGGGACGACCCGTCAGCATACCTACAGACATAACGCTGTTAGTCGGGTTCTTCGCCGAACTCCTTCAAAAGGATTCGTTCAAGCACTTACTAAAAATGCCGCGTCGAAGCCGCTTATTCTCCTTCTCGGAGTCTGTAAGCTGGGCTCGAACGTCTTTTAGTTCCACGCTCAGCTTGGTATTGGCGTCTTGGAGATTGTTTTTCTCCCGCCTAACCTCAATCAGCACGCGTTCGCCAGCCTGTAGCTGTCGCACGACATGCTGGTCCTCCGGATTTCCTCCGGATTCATCTGCAACATCTATTGTTAGATCTGCAGCCACGCCGCACACCATATGGTAACCATCATTCTTTAAATGTTACCAGCGGGGGACTTTTTCGGTTCCTTCAATGCGGCAATAGCGGCCTGCAGTTGGGCCTTGCATTCCTCCAGCTCCTGTGACAACCGAGTATTCTTCTCTGTAAGAACCTGCACAATAAAGATGATCCTTAAATCAGTTCTGCTAACTGTTTCAAGTCTCAGGGGCTCCTGATACATATAATCGTCAGATTTACTTACCCGCACATCCTTTACATACTGATCCGTGGCTCTGGCTAGACCATCTTGAGCAGCACGGAGGTACGCCTCTCCAGAATTGAAGGCATCAAATGCCTCTGGTGAGAAACAAGCGTCGCGGAGTACGGCCCGGCGGCACCTATGATTCATGGCGCTTTCCACTTCTGAATTTGTGGCGGATAATCTATCCGCATCCTTTGTAGGAGGATTATCCTGTGCCTACCCCATATCGGCTTCCGCCTCTATGTCCGGTCCTGGCGCTCGACTGGTGTAAGCGTGATTAGCAACATCGCCGGACATATTCTGGCGAGCGTTTTTCTGTTAAAGAAACACGGGCGTCATTACATTTCGAGAAAGACGACAACCACAGAGCTGGGTTTCTGTTATACCTTTGCGTCGGCGTCTCCATCCTGACCGCCTTCCTTTTTGGCCTGCCCGCCCTTGATGCCTCTTGTTGGCGAGTTGCTGCGGGTTCGGCCGGGCGTCCCGAATGCGTTCCCTGTAAAAACGCCATATGTATATGGTAGGTGAAGTGTCTAAAAGGGGATCCTAGTTTTTGGAGTTGGGATTTTTGGTTTTTCTTACGTGCGATGCAGGAAGCAGTCCGGGATAGTCGGCCGTAATGGCCACCATGGCATCATCGCAGCTTAGCTGATAGAACTGCCGGTCTATCAGCTCCACGAATAAGACCGGATCTTCGTCGAGTCCGGAGTCGAGGGCCCGGTCAGGGTCCTCCGGTTGTGGAGAGGGGCTGCTGACCTCCTTTATGGCTTTTCGCAGTTCCTGCAACAAAATGGCAAGGTGAATACTTACGACAAAGAATGCGGGAAGAATGGGAGTAATGGGATATAACTTACCCAGCTTGGAGGATTGTACATGGAGAATCCATCCCGTGGCTTGATACGGATGAACTCCTCTTCCTCTCCCTTGAACAATTTGGACAGAATTTTTGCTAAAGCGGCAACATTGTTCGGACCCTTGCGCCCGCAGCGGGTGGCATCATCCACCCCGTTAAAACACCACAAGGGATGCCCACAATATTGGAGTGGTTGCACTCCCTGCATTATGAAAATCGACATAACTTCGATTACTGTCAATCCTGATTGAGCCAGTGCTTTAATCCGGTTCATCAAGTAAAGGACTTCTCCATTGTCTTCCTCCTAGGGGCTCCGTGGGCGCCAACTTCGGCGTTTCTTCAGAGGAGCATTGCTGAATTCAGGGAGACCCCGCCAAACAGGGTCCGAAAGGGGAACATCCTCCATATAAAACCATCCCGAAGGCCAGTCTTCGGACGAATTCTTCGGGGTACCGGACAGGTATCCGGTTCCGGCGATGCGCCATATTTCGGCTCCGCCCACTTGATAAAGTGACCCCCTCTGTGTGCGAGGGACGAGGCAAAATAGCCTTTTCCACAGCTCGAAATGAGCCTCGCAGCCCAGGAATAACTCGCAGAGAGCAACATAGCTGGCGATGTGTAGAATGGAGGCAGGGGTGAAATTGTGTAATTGGAGGCCGTAGAACTCCAGGAGCCCGCGGAGGAATGGATGAATTGGAAATCCGATTCCCCTCAATAAATAAGGAACAAGGCAGACCCGCTCCCCATAGAGGGACTGGGAAAGCTCTCCGCTTGCTCCCCGCCATTGTAGGTGGCAAGCCCGGCTCGAACGGGCACCATGTATGCGGGAGGAAGAAATCCCTTAGTCTGCAGTTCGATTAGTCGACTGTGTGGGACTGAACACCTCTCCCAATCACTGGGCATAGGGCTACGGGGGCGGGAGGAGGAGGAGTTGCGGAGGTCGGCCATGCTGGAATGGATCTTTCCGAAGCGCGCTCTGATGGATTCTCGCCTGGGGAGGATGGTATGGATCGGATCTGAAAATCCCCATCCTTTTAATAGACAATTTATTTATCTGGCTAGGGGGGCGAATGTAAAAATGCCCTGGCGCCTCGTATTCATTCGACGCGTGGGAGATAGCCCTTATTGGGCACAGAAGCCAAGAGGTCCAAACATTTATGAGACCGGACACTGCTTCACAAACGTTCGAAATATGGAGAAGAACCCGCCTTGCAATGCCGAAGACAACACTGCACGTCAGACTCATCGTCATTGAAGCCTGTTTCGGGGGCTACTGAGGGAGTCCTGGATTAGGGGGTATCCAGACAACCGGATTATATCCTTCGGCCAGACTGTTGGACTATGAAGATACAAGATTGAAGACTTCGTCTCATGTCCGTATGGGACTCTACTTGGCATGGAAGGCAAGCTAGGCAATACGGATATGTATATCTCCTCCTTTGTAACCGACCTTGTGTAACCCTAGCTCCCTCCGGTGTCTATATAAACCGGAGGGTTTTAGTCCGTAGGACAACATACAATCATACCATAGGCTAGCTTCTAGGGTTTAGACTCTCCGATTTCGTGGTAGATCAACTCTTGTAATACTCATATCATCAAGAATAAACAAGCAGGACGTAGGGTTTTACCTCCATCAAGAGGGCCCGAACTTGGGTAAAACATCGTGTCCCCTGCTTCCTGTTAACATCCGCCATAGACGCACAGTTCGGGACCCCCTACCCAAGATCCGCCGGTTTTGACACCGACATAAGCCATTAAGAAACACCTCATCCCCTTTTAATAGTATTGGCTTTTACTATGGACTCAATGTGATCTTGGATCACTAAAATGAAAAAGGTAGAGTCTTGATCTTGAGCCGATATGTGTCCTTAGCATTTTGGGGGGTCCGCATTCTTAATCCGTGCCATGCCAATCATTGAACTTTCTAAAATGATCATCTTGAAATAGTATTAGTTCAGTGAGCTATATGTTATTAATAATTACCAAAACCACCCAGGGATAGTTGCACTTTCAATCTCCCCCTTTTTGGTAATTGATGACAACATATAGATCAAAGCTTAGACAAATGATAATAAGATTGAAATACACCATCGCATTTAGAAGTATGTGATAAGCAAGATCTCCCCCGAAAGTTGTGCACTATTTAAGATTTTATTTTGAATGCAAATGCACAATCGATTAGGATCATGGGTAACTCTTCCATGTCACATATATCTTGGTGGAGCGCTCAAAATGATATGAATTAAAACATGCACTCATCACCAAGAAAAGTGAATGATCATATAAGGATATAAAAGATAATGTCGCCAAGCAAGCATTAAGGTAGCATATGATCAAACACATGATCATACAAGTATCTCACACAAGGACATAGAGTATCAACCAAGCACACAATAAAGTTCAACCAAAAACAAGAGAGACAAAGAAGAAAAACACACTCTCTCTCGAAGCCTATGATCTGTACATTTCTCCCCTTGGCAACAAGTTACCAAAAAGACAAAAATGCATAATGCTATGCGTCTCTCAGGCTTGGTCTTCGGGAGGTGGTGTAGAGAGAACTCCAAGGACGAAGGCATCCGTGGATGATGTTGGAGCTGGTGGAGCAGGTGCTGGAGGTGGTACTGGAGCTGTTGCTGGTGCAGATGAAGTAGCTCTTGTATCTGATACTGGCACTGCAGCTGACCTCTGACTCCTTGGCACATGCTGAAAAGCATCCGTAGTTGCCCTTCTGAGGGAGTCCTGGATTAAGGGGTCCTCGGGCGTCCGACCTGTTGGACATGGGCCGGACTAATGGGTCGTGAAGATACAAGACAGAAGAATCTCTCCCGTGTCCGGATGGGACTCTCCTTGTCGTGGATGGAAAGCCTGGCGTTCGGATATGAAGATTCCTTTCTATGTAACCGACTTTGTACAACCCTAGGCCCCTCGAGTATCTATATAAACCGGAGGGTTTAGTCCGTAGAGCTAATTATAATCATACAGGCTAGACTTCGAGGGTTTTAGCCATTACGATCTCGTGGTAGATCAACTCTTATAACCCCCATACTCATCAATATTAATCAACTAGGACGTAGGATATTACCTCCATCAAAAGGGCCCGAACCTGGGTAAAACTTCATGTCCCCTGTCTCTTGTTACCATCAACCTTAGATGCACAGTTCGGGACCCCCTACCCAAGATTCGCCGGTTTTGGCACCGACATTGGTCCTTTCATTGAGAGTTCCAATGTGTCGCCGCCAGAAGATTCAATGGCTCCATCCATCATCTGTAATGATGCTACCCTAGGGGAGGTTTTCCCCCTGGCCAGATCTTTGTATTCGACGGCTTTGCACTGCGGGCCAAGTCGCTTGGCCATCTGGAGCAGATCGATAGCTACGCCTCGGGTCACCAGATTAGTTTTGGAAACCAGGATTATGTTGCTGATATCCGAGGGGACTTGATATTCCAAGGATTCACGACCCCAACCTCCGCTCTGGCCATAGAGTCGGAGCGCCTCGCCAGTACCGAAGACGGGATTTCTAAACCCGTTGGACTATCTGTGGCCACCAGGCCCTGTACGGGAGAGCCGGAGGAAGCAGTGTCACCGTCCACCATCCCCAAGCCGGCCTCTTCCCCGGACGCTGGCTCCGAACTCTCGAAGTCAGCATCATGTGAGCTTGGCTGAGGAATTATCTTCCCGCCATACTCCACGGATTCTTTCCTCCCTCAACAAACCTCGCCTTTAAGCGAGGATCTGGACTTGATGTGATCCCTCGTGATTACGGAGGAGCAACGTCCGAACTATGCCCAGCCTGGACTAGTGGCTGAGAGCGGGGAATTTTACGTCCCACCCACCACCCACTTCATCGCCACAGTAGAGGACTTAACTGACGTGCTCAATTACGGTTCCGAAGACATCGATGGTATGGACGACGATGCCGGAGAGGAGCAAGCCAAAAACCTGCCGTTTACCGAACGATGGATGGCCACCTATTCATATGGTGTGTATATGGTGGATACACCCAAGAAGGGTCACAACGATAATGAGAAACATCCTGTAGAGGATACACCTCCCGAGATACAACAAAAGCGCCGACGGTGCCGCTCTAAATCACGCCGTAGCAAAGACAACAATACTGGCACGAGAGACCGCAACACTCCGGATGATGCCGAAGATCAAGAAAACCCCGTCGAGCAAAACTCTGTACAAGACGATCAAGAGGATGGGCAAATTAGCCCTGATGAACAAGCTGCAAACGAAGACTCGGAGGACAGTAATTACCTTCCACCCTTCGAGGATGGGTTGAGCCTCGGCCATGGAGACTTTATCGTGCCTAAGGAACCTCTTGAGCAGGAGCGCTTTAAGCAACGACTAATAGCCACTTCAAAGAGCCTGAAAAAGATGCAGCAGAAGCTTCAATGATCAAGATCTACTCAACGATAGATGGACTAATGTCCTGATAGCAGAGGAATACGACCTCAAGTGCCCAACCAAAAGTTACCCGAAGCGTAAACTGCTACCTCAATTCGATGACGAGGTGCTTGATCCCGTACCATTAGCGTGTAATGCGGCTGATCGACCACCACGTGGCCGGGACAAAATGGCAACTCAAGCCAAACACCAGCCCGTCCTACCTCGCCGTAAAGGCAGAGATAAAACAGCTCGGGAATATACATACGACCTACGGCAGGACCTGAAGAATAAAGCAGGTCCGGCCAGATCGATCTACGGATCACGGGGCCGTGCCCCGACGCATGACGACGGCTATCCAACCAAGCATGAAAAGCACAATCACGTCCGGGCTGAATACCATAGACGAACTCCATCCAAACTATGACACGATCTGGCCTGATATAGAGGCGCCACACACCCCCTCTGCTTCACAGATGAAGTAATGGAACATGAATTCCCAGAAGGGTTTAAACTCGTGAATATCGAATCATATGATGGAACCACAGATCCCGCGGTATGGATTGAAGACTTTATTCTCCATGTCCATATGGCTCCTGGCGATGATCTTCATGCCATCAAATACCAACCCCCCTCCTAAAACTCAAGGGGACAGCTCAGCACTGGTTGAACAGCCTGCCCGAAAATTCCATTGGCAGCTGGGAAGACTTGGAAGATGCCTTCCGCGATAACTTCTGTGACGCCCCGAGACCGATGTGCCAGGTGTCCTCCAATTATTCGTTGTTGTTGCCTTGTCAATTGCTTGCATGTCATGCATCTCTTATCATGTCATCATGTGCATCGCATTTGCATACATGTTCGTCTCATGCATCCGAGCATTTTCCCCATTGTCCGTTTTGCAATTCGGCGCTCCCGTGTTATCCGGTGTCTCTTTCTACCTCGCCGCCTCAGGAGCCCGCGCCACCACCTCTCTCTCGCCGGAGACACTATACGCCGCCGCCTCGCTCACCGCGCCCCTCCGCCTCGAGCTCGCCTCACCGCCGCCCTATTCCGGCTCCCGGCTGCCGCCAAGCCCACCGGAGCTCCGCCGCCTCGCCGTCCTTCGCTTGTCGGTGCCCGCCTCGCCACCACCGCGCCTCGCCGGAGTCTGCACCGCTCATCGGAGCTCGCGGAGCTCGCCGGAGATCCAACTCCGACCGAATCGGGTGCTAGGTGGATCAGATCCACCCATCCCTCCAACCAAACATCTCCCTCCGTCCCAGATCTCATCATCCCACACCGCTCTGTCCCGTTGACCTTCTCGGAGGTCTAATTTTCGACTAAGTCCCAGTAATTATTTGCATACTTCTTCATGCCATAACGTCATCACCGTGGCTCCGATTCGTGCGTGTAGCATATCAAAATGTTCGTCTCGACGAGTACATCATTTCATCTCTGTGCATCATTTTCATTTGAGCTCATCTTGATGCCCGAAATGTCGTTGGAAGAGGGCTATGTGATGTTAGTTTCAGATTCATATCAGCAAATGCACTTTTGTCATTTTTGCCATGATTAATGTGTGCATGCTATGATCCTGAGCTCTACATGTGTTTTGATGTATGTCATGCCATCTTTACAGGGGTGTATGCCATGTATTTTTGTGATCTTTGAGGTGACTAGCACAAGCATGCAAAGTAGCTTACTCAATGATGCTGATTTCAGGGACTTAGATTTTCTCCAAGTCCTTGTCCTGTTTTTGTTTTTATGCCATATGTTCATGTTGTTTCCTAGTGATCCGTGCATTTTTAGGCATGATCAGCAAGGATGTTTTGTAGATATTGTGGTGCTCTATCCATCCATGTCTTTGTTTGCAATTATGGAGCACCCTAGCTTGAGTCAATTGAGCTCTACTTTTGCTATAAAATGTTCTGGCAGATTGTTAACATGTTTAGCGATTTTGCCGAGCTTGTTGTTGTTGATCCGTGCATGCTATGTAGTTGTTCTTGCTATGTCTAGCTTCTATGCCATGTCTACTTGCTGGGTGTATGCTTAGTTTTTCATGCAATGCCTCATAGTGAGTGCATCGAGCTCGTAAACATGCCTACTTGTTATCTGTTTTGCCATGCTCCAGTTTTTCACTAAGTCTGAATCCGTTTATATTTTTGCTATGTTCACATGCTTGCAATTGTATTTTCTGATCCCTTTTGGCTCATGGTCACTAAGGGGCTTTTGTTGTATGATTTGCGTAGCTTCATGCCATGCCTTGCTTTGCCATGATATGTTCCTGTAGCATGTAGTTTTCGTGCTCTAAACATTGCTTCCTGATGATAAATTCCTGACATGCTGTTAATTTCGCCTAGTCTGAAACCTGTTATCTTTTGCACTTTTGCCATGCTTGTTGGAACCTGCTATTGAGTGAATTAGCTGTAGCTCAGTGTTCATCTTTTGTCAAGCATCATGAGTGGATCCCTGCCATGTATTTTGTTGCTTTGTTGGAGTGCTGTAGGATGTTGTTCTTGATGCATTTAGATGGTCTCGTGCTGATTATCGCAGACCAGTGCCATATTTGTTTTGCTTGCCTTTTCCAAACCGTGCATCCGATTCCGGTGATCTTTATATCGATTTCGACCGAAATCATCTCCTCTTTCCAGTGGCACTCTTGGATTTCCAAGTTGAGGCCAGGTTCAATCATTCCTTTCCAAATCATGCATATGCACCGCATATCGCATAACGCATATCATGCCATGTTTTGCATCGTTGTTGCTTGTGCATTGCACGTGGGTGATTGTGTCTCCCTTTGCTTGTGTTCTTGCTTTGGGTAGAGCCGAGAGACGAGTTTGTGTTCGAGGAGCCCATTGAGTACGTTTTCGAGGTTCAAGCTTTCGTCTTCTCAGAGAACTTTGCAGGCAAGATGACCATACCCTTGAAATCACTTCTATCTTTGCTTGCTAGTTGCTCGCTCTTCTGCTATGCCTATGCTGTGATACCTACCACTTGCTTATCATGCCTCCCATTTTGTTAAGCCAAGCCTCTAACCCACCTTGTCCTAGCAAACCGTTGTTTGGCTATGTTACCGCTTTGCTCAGCCCCTCTTATAGCATTGTTAGTTGTAGGTGAAGATTGGAGTTGTTCCATGTTGGAACATGCATATTTTGTTGGGATATCACAATATCGCTTATTTATATTAATGCATCTATATACTTGGTAAAGGGTGGAAGGCTCGGCCTTATGCCTGGTGTTTTGTTCCACTCTTGCCGCCCTAGTTTCCGTCATATCGGTATTATGTTCTCGGATTTTGCGTTCCTTACACCGTTGGGTTATAATGGGAACCCCTTGATAGTACGCCTTGAATAAAACTCCTCCAGCAAGGCCCAACCTTGGTTTTACCATTCGCCACCTAGCCTCTTTTTCCCTTGGGTTAGGCTAGCCCATGGGTCATCTTTATGTTAAACCCCCCAGGCCAGTGCTTGTCTAAATGTTGGTCCAAACTGAGCGATGTCCGGTGGCTAGCAGGGGCAACTCTGGTATGGCCTACCCGACGTCTTGCTCATCCGGTGTGCCATGATAACGAGATATGTGCAGGTCCTATCGGGATTTGTCGGCACATCTGGGTGGTCTTGCTGGACTTGTTTTACCATTGTCGAGGATGTCTTGTAACCGGGATGCCGAGTCTGATTGGATTGTCTTGGGAGAAAGAATATCCTTCGTTGACCGTGAGAGCTTGTGATGGGCTAAGTTGGGACACCCCTGCAGGGATTTGAACTTTCGAAAGCCGTGCCTGCAGTTATGGGCAGATGGGAATTTGTTAATGTCCGGTTGTAGAAAACCTGAAGTTGATCTTAATTAAAATACATCAACCGCGTGTGTAACCATGATGGTCTCTTTCCGGCAGAGTTCGGGAAGTGAACACGGTGTTGGAGTTATGCTTGACGTAGGTTGCTCGAGGATCACTTCTTGATCATAGATTCTCGACCGTGCTTTTGCCTTCTCTTCTCGCTCTCATTTGCGTATATTAGCCACCATATATATGCTAGTCGCTTGCTGCAGCTCCACCTCATACCTTTACCTTACCCATAAGCTTAAATAGTCTTGATTGCGAGGGTGTGAGATTGTTGAGTCCCCATGACTCACAGATACTTCCAAAACCAGCTTCCAGGTGCCGACTGTGTAGGTGACACAACCAAGCTCAAGGAGGAGCTCGATGAAGATCTTGTCCTTTGTGTTGTTACGTTCTAGTTGATCAGTAGTGGAGCCCAGTTGGGGTTGATCGGGGATCTGTGTAGCTTTTGGGGTAGTCTTCTTTTATTTTGGTTCCGTAGTCGGACCTTGTGTGTATCTGGATGATGTAATGTTTTATTCATGTAATTGTGTGAAGTGGCGATTGTAAGCCAACTATGTATCTCTTTCCCTTATGTATTACATGGGTTGTGTGAAGATTACCTCACTTGCAACATTGCTTTCAATGCGGTTATGCCTCTAAGTCGTGCTTCGACACGTGGGAGATATAGCTGCATCGAGGGCGTTACAACTTCCAAGGTACATATGTCCGGCCTCCGGATGCCGATGACCTAAGTCACATTATCCAGCAGCCCGGGGAGTTAGCTAGGAAGCTCTGGACGAGGTTCTTAATTAAAAAAAACCAAATTGTCGATTGTCCAGACGCCGAAGCCCTTGCGGCCTTTAAACATAGTGTCTGAGACGAATGGCTCGTCCGTCACCTCAGACAAGAAAAACCAAAATCCATGGTAGCCCTCACCACTCTGATGACCCGCTTTTGCGCGGGGGAGGACCGCTGGCTCGCTCGTAGAAGCAACACCACCAGTGATCCGGGCACTTCCGAAGTTCGAGACGGCAATGGCAAGCCACGGCGCAACAAACACAAGCGTCGAAATAATAATGAAGGAATGCAAGACACGGCGGTCAACGCCAGATTTAGCAGCTCCAAACCCGGTCAACAGAAAAAGTCATTCAAGGCAAACAGAGACGGACCATCTAATCTAGACAAGATACTGGATCGACCCTGCCAAATTCATGGCAACCCCGATAAACCAGCCAATCGTACCAATAGAAGCTGTTGGGTGTTCAAACAAGCCGGTAGGCTTAATGCCGAACACAAGGGGAAGGGGCCGCCCAGTGGCAGCGACAACGAAGAGACTCACCAACCGAACACCGGGGGTCAGAAGCAATTTCCCCGCGAAGTAAAAACAGTAAACATGGCACACGTGACACACATCCCTACGGGGAAGCGCAAATGTGCACTATGGGACGCCTACGCCATAGAGTCGGTCGCCTTGAAATATAGCCAATGGGTGGCCTGCCCGATCACCTTTGGTCGCAAAGACCACCCAGCCAGTATCCGTCACGAAGGTTCGGCAGCTCTGGTCATCGACCCAATTATCAACGGGTTCCATCTCACGAAAGTCCTTATGGACGACGGCAATAGACTTAATCTAATCTACCAGGACATTGTCCGCAAAATGGGCATTGATCCTTCAAGAATCAATCCCACCACAACTTCCTTCAAGGGAGCAGTATCGGGCATAGAAGCTCACTACACGGGTTCAATTACATTGGAAGTCGTTTTCAGCTCGTCGAACAACTTTCGAAGCGAAGGCTTGTCCTTCGATATCATCCCGTCTGCAGTAGCTACCATCCACTTCTCGGGCGTATCGCTTTTGCTCGTTTTAATGCGGTCCCACACTATGCTAATCTAAAGCTTAGGATGCCCGACCCATGCGGCGTCATCACGATAAACAGAAACACAAAACGCTCCCCCCGTACAGAGGAGCATACTACGGCTACTGCAGTCGAAGTACAAAGCGGCCCCATCAAGCCGCGTATATCATCGGCCATTAAGCCGCCAGTCTCTATTAAACAGGACCGATCAATATAGAGCTAGATTAGCAGTTCGGGCTCCGTCGTTCGCCTAATATAGCTGCGAAGTTTGTACCGCGCATACATAATTATGCACTTAAAATACCCTGGTCATAGGCGGAGGCACCATATGGACAGGCCTACAACATGGTCCGCACTACCATAACCCTTTCCCCTTCTCTAAATATTTTTTATCTTTTACATAGGTAACTTAAAGCCTGGTCATCTTACAGACTCTTTCTAAGTTCGCCTTCGTATGGATAACAAAAAGCTATTCCTGTCAAGGAGTTCTTTCGCCAAGGCAAGGCAACGCAGACGTGCGGCAGGAGGTCCAAATAATTTTTTGCAGACCGCACTCTTTATTTAAACATGTAAAGTGCCTTTTTCCTCAACCTCCGACCCCTGGCATGTTAAATAGTTCGGGTAGCGGCGTTATAATCTAAAAGGTTGTGTTTGACGTGTCAATTAGATTCTAGTGAACATAGTCCGTATTCAGTATTTGATCTTTCTAAGAACTGAATTTTGCTTCTTCGGTTGTTTCATGCACGCACCTCGTCACAAGTTGTGAGGGGCTCGATATGGCAACATATGAGTTGCCGACAAGTCCGAACAGCTTTATAGCATACTTCGGCGTCATGAGTTTGGCCTTATATGCATCAGCTCTGATTCATGTATTTGGTCAATAGTTGGGTTGCCCGGCTCCTTTGTTTACTACCTTACGTTCTGCCCTATCGGCTAAGGTAGTAAAGGGAGAACTACTGCGATTGTGCTTCTAGTTCATCTGGTCAAGCACCTCAGTAGAGAAAGCCGAAAACTGACTGTCATGATGCGGCGAGAGCTGGTCAACCACTCGATGACTTATCAGAATGTTGCGTGATTCCTTCCGTATTACACGAAGGACCATTCTTCTGGTCACCTATGTAACACACCATATTCGTATAAATGCGTACATACCAGGGGCTATATCGTAGACCCACCGTCAAACTCCTATGGCTAAGTGAAAGTGTTAAAGCCCTATAGTCTGATTGCCTAGTTCACTTCATTGACACCTCCATGGACCAAGACGTTGGTTCAAGAGTGCTCAAGTGCTTTTACGAACACCCCCGTATTATATGCGAGGGGGCTGAAGCCGACGACTGGAAAACTTCCAAATTATACAAAAAACGGCTGCACAGGAGGAACCATAACCTTCAGGCAAAAAGCATAGCCTATTATATATCATAATATTGTTTTTACAATTTAGGTACAATCACTCAAATATCATATCCTTCGAGCACTGACCCTCTATCAAGCGGGCGCCCTCAAGGACAACCTCACAATAATGCTCCAGTGTGTGATGGTCCTTGCCCCCGGGTGGTCTCCTTGTTGCAATATCGGTGGACTTCATCTTCGCCCAGAATGTCTTGATGCGGGCAAGGGCCATCCGTGCACCTTCAATGCACATTGACCACTTAACGGCGTCAATACGCGGTACCGCATCAACAAGTCACCGCACCAAACCGAAACAACTATTCGGAATTGGCTCCGTCGGCCACAGCCGGACCATGACGTCCTTCATGGCAGATCCGGATATTCTGTGGAGCTCGGCCCACTGGGCCATTTGTTCGTTTAGTAATAGCGGACGTTTTGGCATGCTGAATTGCGACCAGAAAAGCTTCTCCGTTGCGTGTCCTTCTTGCGCCTGGTAAAACTGCGCCGCATCAGATACATTCTTCGGCAAGTCCAAGAATGTGTCTGGAGAACTCCACATTTGGTTAAGCGGGGCCTACTTCAGATCGCCGAATTTAGTCTGTAATAAGAAGGGCTTACCGACCGCTATTTCCCCAACTTGCGGGATCTCCTCCCGAGCCGCTCTAGACTCGGACCGTGCTTCTCTCGCTTCATGTAAGGCCTTGTAGAGATCGGTCATTTTGACTTTGCTATCCTTTTCGAGGAATTCACATCGGACAGTGGCATCCTTTAGCTCGTGTGCCATGGTAGATATTCTCTCCCTGCATTGGCACCGAGCAGCCTGTCCGGCTTTTAACTCAGCGGCTGCCTTCTTGGCAACCGCATCACTCATCCTGACTTGCTCCTTGGCCCGGACGAGCTCAACCCGCAGGGTCTCAACCGCGGCAACACCATCTGTAGTTATGCATATCTCGGTATATAATTCTTAGCTTCACTCTCACACTATTATACATACATATACTGATTGCCCAAAACATACCTTGCGCCTCGTCGAGCCGCCTGTTAATAAGCATGATGTCGTCATCTGCCACATCAAGTTACTGCTTTAGATCTACAACCTCTGTAGCACGGGTAGTTGCCATGGATGAAAAATCCTGTGTTCCAATTAGTTAGATTATTTCCTGGGCATATCTTTTTTGATCCTCTGATCGCCTCCTTTTGGACGCCAACCAGAGTCTCAGGGGCTACTATCTATACACGGGTGCATTTTCTGCATCTAGAGGGCAATTGAAGATATTACATTACATACCTCGAAGCATCTTAGGAGGCCCGTGAAGGCTTCAATCTATCCGCTTCTCGTGGACATAATCCTTTGAGCTACCGTACCCATCAACGTACGATGTTCCTCTGAGATGGACGCATGTCGCAACACGTCCATCAGTGTATCCGGCGCCTCTTGATTCCTGGAAGTGGCGGTGGGAGTATGGACTCCCTTTGAAGGGATGTGTTTACTCGACCCTAGAGTCGTCTCCGGCTGTAAACCGGATAGTTCAGGGCCTTTATTGTTGGTCCCCGAAGGGGCTGCATGCCCCGGACCCTGGACTACCGAAGTATCATGTTCGGGCGTAGTCTTCATTGTCCCTTGCACCACTTATTGATCAGGAGAAATCCTCCGGGGCGACACCTCAAAGTCATCCGCCCTATTGGGCGAGAGGGTCTGTGGAGGCTTCTCGCTTTCCATCATCTCCGGAAGAAGATCCCCCGAGGAGGAGGACTACGGAGGAAGACTGCGTGCCGGACTGCAAACATATATTTCAGATGTTACCCTTGTAAGTGGAAAGGAACGAGATATGTTTAGGACACCTTTTATTCACTTATGATTCGGCTAAAGGCTTGTCCTTATGGAGGAATTGCGCATCAACGTCGTCTTCCGAACCCGAACCGCCTGGCAAGGACATCCTCTCTTGCTTAGGAGCCTCTACCTTCTAATCTTCGGAGGCGGTCCTCTTCTTCCCAATGGGGGGAAGGGATGTCAGCTTCCCCTTCTCTTTTGTCTTTGGAAGAGGGAGTCCCAATATCCTCGGACATAGTGTCAGATGTACCTTTAGAATGGAGGTCACTTTTGGCCTTCTTGCTCTCCTCCTTGTCTTCCTTTGCCGGCACTTGATATGGCGCCAGAGCCAGCATCCTTGTTAACACAAGATCGTCCGAGTCTTTGTGAAGAGGGGCCGAACACCTAATTCGTTCTGCCTTCTTCACCCATCCCTATGTGAAGATGGCTTTCTCACTACTATAGGATGTTTAAACTAAGTTGTGTTCGGGAGTCGAGTGATTACCGAGGTATCCGGATGGTTGCAGTCGAGGCTGGTGTCTTTGGTGGTATCCAGCCACTACCTTCATGTCCCGAAGAATAACTTCCACATTCCTTTGTGCGTCGTGCCGAAGAAGTGCTGAAGGGTTCCTGGTCCTTCCAGATTGAACTCCCACGTGTGGAGGGGCCGTCGCTGGCACGGCAGGACCCGGCGGACTAGCATTACCTGGATTACATTGATGAGGTCAGTGTCCTTTTCAAGGAGGCTCCAGATGCGGCTTTGTAGCATCCTCACTTCGTCAATGGATCCCTAGTCTAGCCCCTTATTAATCCATGATGCGAGCTGTAATGGAGGGCCAGATCGAAACGCAAGTATAGCTACCCACTTGGTACCACGACATTCGGTGATGTAAAACCACTCCCCCTGCCATAGGTCGGAAGCTTTCGTGAAAGAGTCTTTGGGCCAAAAAGCATTGATGATCTTGTTCACCATAGCACCACCACATTCTATTTGCTTCCCCTCAATTACCTTCAGCTTCACATTAAAGGTCTTGAGCCACAAACCAAAGTGAGGGGTAATACGGAGAAAGGCCTCGCACATGACAATAAACGTCGAGATGTGAAGGAAGGAGTCTAGAGCTAGATCGTGAAAATTTAGCCTGTAATAGAACATGAGACCGCGAACGAAGGGATGGAGAGCAAACCCTAGCCCCTAGAGGAAGTGGGAGATGAATACAACCCTCTTGCCGGATCTGGGAGTAGGAATAACCTGTCCTTTAGCAGGGAGCCTATTGGGGATTTCTGCGGTCAGGTATCTTGCTGTTCGGAGCTTCGCGATATCCTCCTCTGTCCCACCGGCCTTGAGGGCTGGGTCCGGACATGACTGGGAGGCTCAGAACAATTAAGTTGAAACCTGGGTGCTAGAACTCGAGGTTGGAAAGGTTGAGGAAGAGGTAGGCACGGAGGAGAAAGACAGGTCTATGCCCCTTTATAAAGGCGATGAATATCAAACGCCTCCTCATAGGCCTTAAAGCCTGCCTATTTGTGCTAACGGAACGGTTGGGTTATCCACGCCCATATTAATAAGAATCCCGTAATAAGGGGACACAATCTCTACTTCGACATGATGTGCCAATAAAACTGCATCTTGGAGCGGGAGGCTAAAAATGGTTCGAGATAATGACCGGGCTATGATATGATGTCACGCTACAAAAGTTGTCAGTGGATCGGACTTATAAAATATCATAATCTCTGCAGATATATGTGGTGTTTGTTTTATAGAGCTGGACACGTTCTCTGTGTTCGAGAGTTGTTTTGGAGTATTCGGAGGAGGAACCCGCCTTGCAATGCCGAAGACAATCTGCGCGCCCGACACCTCGTCATTGAAGCCTGGTTCAGGGGCTACTGAGGGAGTCCTGGATTAAGGGGTCCTCGGGCGTCCGACTTGTTGGACATGGGCTGGACTAATGGGCCGTGAAGATACAAGACATAAGACTCTCTCCCGTGTCTGGATGGGACTCTCCTTGGCGTGGATGGTAAGCCTGGCGTTCGGATATGAAGATTCCTTTCTATGTAACCGACTTTGTACAACCCTAGGCCCCTCCGGTATCTATATAAACCGGAGGGTTTAGTCCGTAGATGCAATCATAATCATACATGCTAGACTTCTAGGGTTTTAGCCATTACGATCTCGTGGTATATCAACTCTTGTAACCCCCATACTCATCAATATTAATCAAGCAGGATGTAGGGTATTACCTCCATCAAGAGGGCCCAAACCTGGGTAAACTTCGTGTCCCCTGTCTCCTATTACCATCAACCTTAGACGCACAGTTCGGGACCCCGTACCCGAGGTCCGCCGGTTTTGACACCGACACCTTCCTCTCCTCTCCTCAACTTCCTCCTAGAGCTGTTCAACTGCAGTCTGTATCTCAGTTACCTTGAGGTCAACATCATAGAACCTGGTCTCTACGATCCTCTTCAAGCTCTCCTGATTCTGAGTTAGGGTGGCCAAGCCCTTCTCAATCCTTAATTTAGCTTGAATTAGATAACCCAATTGATCTTGTTTGCTCTTCAGGAACACCTGAGATGCTTCCTCAATAGTTGGCATCCTTGCATCCTTTTCTGCCATTGCCTTGGCTCTCCTCTCCTGTGCTTGTGCCGATGAAGGTTCATTCTCATTCATTAAAACTTCATTATCTTCAAAATCTGGGTATAAGGCTAAATGCTCCTTATCCAACAAGTAAGTACATGTGCCCATCTTTGAGTTGATGAGCACCTGAATATGTGGAGCATACCCACAAGATCTTTTCTGGTCAGCAACTGTCCTCTTGATTGTCTCCACAATCAGACTCATGACCTTGAATTTTTGTGGTACATCAAAGATTTGCAACAAGTTGATGGAATGTCCCCTTATCATCTTGTGATCTCCAGATTTGGGTAACAGAGTATGCCTTAAGATGGTGTTGATAGTGGGCAAACCAGACAACAAATAGTGCACAGATCCAAGCTTGTGTGTCTCCAAAGCTTTATCGGGGATCTCCTTGTACATATTTGCCATTGAGTTGTGGTCCTTCTTCTTCTTGGCATACACATACAAATCATCCTCTTGCTCTTCTGGGGCATTGATCAACTTGGCCCATTCATCTACAGTTGATTGGTACCTTGTACCTTTAGACATCCACACTATCCTCCCATCTGGATAGAAATGAGCAGTGGAGTAAAATTGCATGATTAGCTCATCATTTCATTTTGTGAGCTTTTGTTCAACAAGCTTGTCAAATCCACAAGCTTTGAAGCTTTCATGTACGCCTGGGAAGTGATCCTCATTCTCATCAATAAATTCCCAATCGACCCATCTCATATCACTGACAATTGGCTTCTTGTGAAGCAGAATGGTCTCTTAGAAGTCTTGTTGTTCTTTGGTGTGGAACCTATAGTCCACTGCAGTTCTCCTCCTTATAGCATATGGACCAGACTGCCTCCAAAGTCTCGATCCTGCATCCTTTCTGATGTGCATCTCCTCAGCCACTGGATGAGCATCATTGTGATCTAGAATCTTGGGTTTCAGTATTCTCAGCACTTGGGCTTCATCATCTTCTTCCTCAACTTCAGGCACTGGGGCCTTGTTCTTCTCTTCAACAGGAATGTTTCTGGTGCCTCTCTTGGGCTTAGAAGGCTTCTGAGCTTGAGGTGTTGCTTTGGGAGCAGTTTTGGGCTTTGATGTGGCAGCCCCTGACTTGATAGCATCTCCCATGAGCTTTTGAGACTTGGGAGCTGGAGCAGCATCCTCTTCCTCTTCATCTTCTTCTGGCTCTCTTATGATGGAGGATCTACCAAGCACTCTGGCACTGGTCTTCTTGACCCTCTCCTTCCTCTTCTTGCCATCTCCAGCCTCTTTGGGTTCAAGAGTGAACTCCATAGTTTCTTGAGTGGAGGCTCTGGCCTTAGACATAGGAATCCTTTTTGTAGGTGCCTTTTTATGTAACCCTGGCTTGGTTGTTGCAGCAGTACCATACTCTTTCTTTAGCACCTTCTTCTTAGTGCCGACTTCCTCTTCAGTGGCCATATAGGCCTCATCTTCAGAATCTGAGATTTTCTTCTTCCTTGACCTGGTTGTCGGATTTCGGGTTCCGGCAAAACCCTTGAGGTTCGAACACTGGGGTGCGCACGAAGATCTCTCCTCCCTCTAACTCACGCCCTCACTGCAATCTCAAGGCTTAGCGCGTCGAACTCGTGGAACAAAGGGACACAAGATTTATACTGGTTCGGGCCACCGATTTGGCGTAATACCCTACTCCAGTGTGGTGTGGTGGATTGCCTGTTGGGCTGAGGATGAATAGTTACAAGGGAAGAACAGCCTCCTGAGCAGAGGTGCTCTTCTGCCTGGTGAGCTTGTGTGTTTGCCTTGGTGGAGTGGATCCGGTCCAAGATGAGATCCTTTCGTCTCTCTATGAGCCCATCCCCGGCTACGGTGGCTAGCCCTATTTATAGAGGTCAGGGTCCTCTCCCCAAATATTAGGCGGGAAGGGATCCCACAACGGCCAGTTTGAACTGGGACAACTAGTACAAGCTATCCAGAAAAAAGATGGTCTTCGCCTGCCAAAGGCTCTGGTGATGACACCGTCCTAGGCTCCACGGTGACCTCTGTCCTGCCGCCCTGCTGGTCTTAGTCTTGTTGCACCGATATGGAAACCTTTGCTTGATGCCTCGGGACACGCGTCCGCGCTTGCCTCTTTAGCACGAAAGAGGAAGCTATGACACTGCGCGCGCTGGCGACCGCCTGGCCTTGGTCATCATTGCTTGCGTCACAGGAACCTCGCGAGGTGTCCCTTGCCTTGATCTCTCCGCCCCTCGCAAGCCAGCCTAGTGAGGCCTCCCCTAAGGAGGTCTTGCGTCATCCGCCTCGCGAGGCTTGGCCCCTCGCGAGGGTCTTGAGTGTTTGCTGGTGAAGGTGGGTCGTATAGGGCCGCTGGCGGAGCCACGCTGTGGGCCGCAGGCAGGCAAGTCTGGGGACCCCCGTTCCTAGGACGTCGACAGTAGCCCCCGGGCCCAAGGCGCGCTCGAACTTGGCTTCGAGGTGAAGCCAAGGGGCAAGTGCGGAGCGCCGCGGGCCCAAACAGCCCACAGCCTTGTTTCACGCGTGGCAGTTGATTGGAGGTGGGCGTCTCTCATTCCCCACGCTGCCTCGGCAACTGCTCGACTGACAAAAGACTGGCACAGGTTGTATTTGCCTTCATTACCTTCCTTCGTTTTTCTCCAGATCCCCTTTCTTGCCCTTCGCTTCCAGAGACTCCAGATCCTCCTTTGAGCTTGCCGTCGATGGCGCCCAATAAAGCCCGGGCTACTCCTCCATCATCCTGGTACGAGCCCGCACTCGACGTGCCGAGCGTGTCGGAGAAGAACCTTGCCGCCGTGCGCTTGATGGCGGTGGAGGGTGATGAGAAGAGGAAGATTGTGCTCTGGGTTGGCTCCGACGAGCCCGAGGCCCCTGGCAGCACTTTCTACCCCTTCTTCATGAGCAGCATCGCCGCCGGGTTGGTTTCCCCCTTCTCCGACTTCTTCTACTCCGTCCTCAGTCACTATAAGATCCACACCCTCCATCTTCATCCCAACTCCGTCCTTCTCCTATCGATCTTCGCCTTCTACTACGAGGCGTATGTTAGAGTGATGCCATCCATGGCACTGCTGCGCCACTTCTTCTTTCTTCGGCTTAAGGAGGGCCCCTACTTTGGGTGCGTTGGCTTCGTCGCAGCCAACAAGACCAATGCCATCTCGAAAGCCGGGAAGAAGGCCGAGGGCTTTAGGAGCAAGTGGGTCCTGATGGATGCCAAGCGCATCCACCCTCGGCTTGTGCTGCCGACAAAGATGCCTGTGTCCCACGAGTGATGGCTTCACGGGAAGCTCACCGACCCGAGGACGACGCGGGTGCTGGAGAGGATGACTACCGAATTGAAGCCCGGCGACTCGAGAATGGCGAAGCTGAAGGGGGCCATGATCGCCAAATAATTCATGGAGCAGCGTGTGGCTCCCTGTCAGTCACGCCTGCGCCCACTATGGAATCTTGGAGATGAAGGGGACGTCCTCCTCCTGTGCCCTGAGCCCCTCTCCGATGAGGAATTGTGCTTCACTCTTCGTTTCTTGGTCGGGGACGACCAAGGGTACCCGCCTGATGATATTGTTCCCCTGTACCGCCGCCCAGATGGGGCGAAGGTTGTCACTGCTCTGCCTGTCTTCGGCGAGCGTGGGCTCATGCCGCCGACGCCCACAAACATCGCAGTGGCGACAATTCCGGTGGTCGTGTCTTCCGGCGAGTCTCATGAGGAGGGAGAGGAGGAAGAAGAGGGAGAGCAGGAGCGTGACTCGGAGGCGACCCGCGAAGGGGCGGGGGAGACCTCCCCCTTGCGCAAGGACGACATCCTTCCGCACCCTGCCTGATGATGATGACGAGGCCGATGTCCCCCAGGAAGGGGAGGAGCTGCACACTGCAGGGGGCTCCTCGAGGCCCATGGTCAGTCCTTGGAGGAAGTCACCGGTCGAGATTCTGACGAGAGGAAGGTCGGCGCTGGTCTCTCAAGACGACACCCCTGTTCTTTCACTGCCTGAAGCTGCTTCCAACTTGCCTGCTGCCCCCTCTTCCGTGCCTACATCCCTTGCACCCGTGCCTCTGGCTGGGAGGCTCTCAGGCTTTAAGCTCAGGAAGCAGAGGGACTACGCCACGATGGACCAGTAAGTATCCTTGTCTTGCCTTGTTCCTACTTCTGCTGCTGATCTTTAACGCCTTTTGTTGCTTGACTAGGACGACGCCCGCGTGGAAGAGGAGGAAGGATGACACGGCGGTACTGCTCGGGACAAAATCGCCTGTAGCGGCCGCTCCCTCCTACGCAGGGAAGGAAGGTAGCGGTGCTCGCGCTTCCCCGGCCCGATCATCCTCATGAAACTTGGAGGAGCGTCCTCTAGAGGAGGCAGCCCCCATGGCCCCGCCAGCACCAAAGGCACCAGCGTCCAACTCGGCTGCTGAGGTCCCCAAAGCTCAGGAGCCCTCAGCCTCCTAGGCCATCAGGACGATGTTGCCTCTTCCTTACTCCGCCGCTCTGCTATCCCCAGATTCTTCTGCCTCCCTCGACATCCTGGAGCGTGCTCTTTCTGCACTGACCTTGCTATGGGAGGATCTTGAAGGCACCGAGTCTCGCCTGGTGGCCGGGCGCCTGGAGCTGATCTCTGGCTGGCTCCACTTTGACGTGGTCATCCAGGCGGCGCTGAGCCAAGATGCCATGGACTCGGAGAAGGACAAACAGGCCGTCGCCCAAGCTACGGCTGCCCACGAGGCGGCGCTGAAGGATGCCGGAGCCGCCCAAGATCGCTGCCAACTATTGGAGGCCGAACTAAAGACCATGCACAGTTAGCGTGTGGACGAAGCTCGGGGCCGCAGGGCGGAGGAGGAGAAGATGAAGGCCCGGGAGGACGCCATCAGGGGTTGCGACGCCGAGCTAGAGCAGTTGGCGGAGGCGCACGCTGCGGAACGCAGCCGGCTAGAGAAGCTAGAGAAGAAGGCGGTGGCAGAGAAGCCCGAGCTGGAAGACAAGTCACAGGTCCTGGCCGAAGACCGCATGGCCTTCAAGTCCCTCGAGGAGAGGTCTCGCGCGGCACTGCTATCACTCTATGAGAAGGGCTTGGAGCTGCTGGCTACCAACGAAGAGGGCCCCACCTAGCTGCTCCCTTATCTGGTCGAGGCGCTGGAGGAAGTCGTGAGTGGTATCGGCCCCTTGGTAGAGGCAGAAGCCCGTGTCCTTTCCTCAGCCGCGTTGATGCGCGTCTTCAGCCACCTCCATCTTCACGATCCTGCTGCCCACCTCGACGAGCTGCTAGAGCCTGTGGACACCGAGCACTGCGCAGCTGCTGCCGAAGCCGTGAAGGGTCAGGTGAAGGCCCTGCTGAAGAGGTTCCGCGCCTTCGATCCCGCGCCCTCAACTGGTGGTGCTGCTGATCGTGCAACTCCGGCGGGTGGTGCAGGTGAGGGCGATGCCACTATGGGAGAAGCATCCCTTACAGACGACAGCGGCGTCCGGGGATGACGAGATGGCCTGTTGGCGGCCTTTCCTGGTTAGCTCCTGCGATATGCACCATGCCTCGTGGAGGCGCTTAAACTTGCGTTTGGTATCGGAAGAACAATATGTCTTGTATTATTTTCTTGGAATATTGTGATTTCCTTCCCATTTGCTTTACGTTCTACGTCGGCAGTGCCTGACCCCGCGCATACCTCAGCCGCCGTTGGGTCGTTCGGATCACCAGGACGAGACCAAGGGGTGAGGGGCTACGTGGCCAGTTAGGCTCCTGAGTCATGATGCTCAGGAGTCCCCCTTGACGCGCAAACAGCTTATAGAAAGGAGATGCGGGGGTAGGCCTAGTGTTCTACGTCAGCAGGGCCTGACCCCACGCATACCTCCGCCGCCATTGGACCGTCCGGATCACCAGGACGGACCAAGGAGTGAGGGGCTATGTGGCCAGTTAGGCTCCTGAGTCGCGATGCTCAGGAGTCCCCCTTGACACTCAAACGACCTTCGTACCTTGGCTCCGCTTGGGAGGGCGCGCGACGACCAGGTCTGAGGGACCTGGTAGGGTGGCGTACGCTTGGGCGTGACCCGAGCGCAGCCCCCATGCCCAGCCCCCTCGCGTGACTCTCCCGTGGGGAGGTGTTGCGATGAGGCCAGACACTAAGCTCCGAGGCTCCCTGATGTTGATACAGCCGTGAGGTCTCCCTCAGTTGTTTATCACTAGCGTGGAGCATAGCACTTTCGCACTTGCACGGGCATAGCCGCTCCTTGGCAGTGTCGACTGCCAGTGCGGAGCATGGTGCTTCCACAGGTGCGTGGGTGAGGGCTCCCTCTGAGTGGAGCCCCTGGGGCGTATACAGCCCCACCCTGACACGTGGCTTACATGGGATAGCTAGTCGAGGTGTGTCTGGGCACTCGTGAGCCAGCGCGGGACTCACGAGGCCCTACCTCAAGGCGGGATGCGTCTGGCCTTGGTTCTTGTTGATTGCGGTGGTCCTGCGAGATGATTAGGCAACCTCCGCCATAAAAATCTCCTAACGTTATCGCACGAGAAGGCCAATCACCAATGATCCCAGGAGGTGACGTGAACGGGACCGGCCCGCCAGACAGAGCTCAGCCGTTGGATTTATCAACGCTGCAGGGACGGACCTGAGCACAGACGCCGTGCCTAGCCTTCTTATGTGAAGGATCCTGAAGAAAGACAATCGGCGCGCGGCTCCCATGGTGGGTGATAATCAAGCAGGTAATGACTAAGGATGGCAATGGGTCGGGTTTGGATCGGGTTGAACAATCTCAAATCCATATCCATGAAGACAGTCTTTGCCCGCCCATGAAAAAATCCATGGGTGAAAAATTGTGTCCATGTCCAAATCCGATGATATCCATACCCATTGGATATCCATTGGGTCCTCTCGAGACATATAAATAAGACATAACAGAATATTAACATAAACTCTTCCATTCTTCACCTCGTGGTAGGCTGGGCTTCACTTATGGTAAATCAACATCCACTAACAACCTAAGATCATTTAGTATTTTTCTAAAAGATGAGAATGACGAGTCATTTAAGGAGGAGGTAAAAATAAGGGATGGGGTGTTGGATTATTTTTACAGAGGGGATTGAATGTCAACTAAAAAATTTACGATGGGGATTGTGTAATTTCTTATGCATGTTTTAGATAAAAAAAAGTGTAAAATTGTTGTGGGACATATGACCGTGGGGCAAGGATAGCAGATTTCCCCCCATTAAGTCATACTATCGGGTCGGGTTTGGGTATATCCATGGGTACAAGATTATATCCATGCCCTATCCACGAACAATCGGGTCGGGTTTGGGTATATCCATGGGTACAAGATTATATCCATACCCTATCCACGAACAATCGGTCGGGTTTGGGCGCCGCCCATGGACACAAAAGCATATCCAAACCCTATCCATTCGGGTCGGATATCCATGGATATCCATGTCCATGGATAAAATTGCCATCCTTAGTAATGACCATAGATAGCTTATGCATGGAAAGCAAACTAACTTAGGTAAATGCAAGAACGATACAAGCCACTGGGTCGGACCCAAGCGGCCTGGGGATGATGCAACCCGAGGGGCGCCCCCAACAGGGTAAGCTAAAGATGCAAGAGGATACACACTGCAGGGACCGACCCATGTGACCTGGGAATAATGCAGCCCGAGGGGCGCTCCCAGCTGAATGAACTTGGAAGATATCACCTGGTTTTGTTGTCGAAGGAGCGTTCGGGTAGCTGAAGGTGCGTGTTGAAGAAGCCTCTCCTCACAAGCCATCGAGAATCTGAGCCTCGGAGGCTCTGGGGCTCAGGTGGCCTCCTAAGGACCGGCTCCATCTCCGCCAGGACCACGTGATGCCCGGCCTCCTGGGTCACCAAGATGCTCCGCAGATTGCGTTGGAAGGCGACTGGCATGCTTGGCAGGCCAAACGGCATGCAAACATAGCTATGAGGCGGACCCTCACACTGGCCAGCACGCGAAGGCCAGAAGCGCTCCTGAGATGCGGCCCTGTTTAACCCCGGGATGTCGATGCAGACGCGTAGCTCACCACCCTCGCCCGGGTGGGGAGCTACATCGGGTGGGCGGCGGTCGCCGCGTATCGCCCTTGCTTCCTGAAGCTCCTGAGTGGCCTTGATGATGAACTCCTGAGCGCCGGGCACTCCTCGCCCGGTGCCCTCTTGAGGGAAACGTGCCGCGAAGCACGCCTCCACGTGATGCTCGAGCGCCTCCCTCGTGATGTTGGCCAGGTCTGAGGCCCTCCAGAAGAGAGCCCCCGAGCCCTACCCAAGGAGGGCGTTGGGCGCGCCTTCCTATGCAAGGGAGGGAGGCGCCCTAGGTGCGGGCACCGATCCTGAGGTGGCACCGCTTGAGGGGCCGCTCCCCTGAGGCCCTGTGCAAAGTTGTTGCTTCTTCTTCTTGGGGTTGGCCTCAGGAGGGTACTGCGCACCCTCGCTGTCAGGATCTTCGATTGATGTGGCTTGGAAGGTGCACTCGAAGGAGCACACCACATCTCTTTCTTCGCAGGGGACTGTGATCATTCTGCCGCTTCCTGGCATCTTGAGGACGTTGTAGCCATCGTGGGTCACTGCCATGAATTTGGCTAACGCTGGGTACCCGAGGATGGCATTGTATAGCAGACGGATATGGGCGACATCGAAGTCGACGAGCTCGGTGTGGTAGTTGTCGCGCTCACCAAAGGTGACAGGGAGACGAACTTGCCCTATCGCTGTGGTGGAGCCGTCGGTCACTCCTGAGAAAGGCTTGGTGGGCTGAAGATGATCGTATGGCACATGGAGGTTGTCGAACATCTCGACGGACAGGACGCTGAACCCTGCGCCGCCGTTGATGAAGGTCCTGGTGACTTGTACATTGCTGATGATGGGTGAACAGAGCATCGGGAGGACGCCGGCGGTCGCCACGCATTTGAGCTGGTCCGCCGAGCTGAAGGTGATGGCGTACTTGGACCAGTTGAGCGGGCGCGTGGCCTCGAGCTTGCGGAGGGCTGCATTCACCTGACGAGAGAACTGCTTGAAGATGCGCTGGGAAGCCGGGGCCTGAGCACCACCCAAGATGCAAGCGATGGCACACGGCTCCTGGAAGCCACCAGCCCCCTCGTCCTGATGGTGGTTGTCGTTCCTCCTTGGTAGTGGCGGCAGCGGAGGGAGACCAGGATTGCCCTGAGGACGGTCCTCGTGAGGCTCATCCCTCCAGGCGCCCTCATGAGGCTGGTCCTGCCAATGGTCCTCGCGAGGTTGGTCGAGCCACTCCGAGTGGGGGCCGCGGTCGTCCCAGCATCCTCCGCCTCATCCTCCTCCTTGGCCGTAGCCCCGGTCACTGCGCTCGGGGCGTCAACCGAAGCGTCCATCTCGAATGGCCCTGAGCTCTTAAGAATCGTTGGTGTTGTGGCTGCGCACGTTGTGGAAGGCGTAGAATGGACGACCGCCCTTGGACGACTCGGGGAGGTCCCGGCCGCGCTTTGTGTCTAGCTCTGCCGCGAGTATGGTCACTCCCTTGCGCTTCACGTCCTTGACCTTGGCCTTCTTCTCCTCTGGGTCTGCAGCAGGGAGCTCGAGGAGGGAGATACGCCCCTCCTCAGCTCTTGCACACTTGGTCGCTATGTTGAACAGCTCCAGAGTCATGCATAGCTCCTCATGGATGGCAAGCTCCTCCGTCATCTTGATGTCGCGGACACCATCAGAAAATGCTGAGATGATGGCCTTGTCCGTCACCTTGGGATCTTGAGATGCATGTCGTTGAAGCACTGGATGTACTCCTGCAGGGTCTCTGCCGGTTGTTGCTTGATTCGGCGCAGGTCACCCGTGGCCGGAGGGCGGTCGCGAGTGCCCTGGAAGTTGCCGACGAAGAGGTTGTGCATGTCACCCCAGGAGGAGATCGAGCCTAGAGGCAGGTTCAGGAGCCACGAGCGAGCGCCATCCTTGAGAGCCATGGGAAACCGGTTCGCCATGACTTTTTCATCGTCGTTGGCCGCCTCGATGCTCAGCTCGTAGACCTGCAGGAACTCCACGCGATCGGGGTGCTGTCGTAGCGAGGAGGCAGATCCGTCTTGAACTTGCCTGGCCAGACGACGCTATGCAGCTCAGGAGCGAAGGCGCGGCAGCCTGCGGTGGCCACCGGGGCCCTCTGCAGGCGGCACGCGGTCTTTTCGTGGCGCCGGAAGCACTGGAGCATTTTCTTGCGGCCGGGGAACCTCTTGGCAGCTTCCTTCTTCGTGCGCGGGCACACGGCGTGGTGGATCACACCGTGGGACCGCGCATCTTGGGGCGAGGACACCGTTGTCGGCGTTCTGGGAACGGGGGTCCCTAGACTTGCCTGCCTGCGGCCTGCGGTGTGGCTCAAGTGGGGGCCCATCGCGGCCCATCTTCATCAACACGAGGCTCAAGACCCTCGCGAGGGGCCAAGCCTCGTGAGGCGGACGACACGGCGCATCCTCAGGCACAGCCTCGTCAGGCTGGCTCGCGAGGAGGCGGAGAGTTCAAGGCAGGGTACCTCGCGAGGTGCCCATGACGCAAGCCATGACGACACGGGGCACCAGGCGGGTGCCTGTGCGCGCAGCGTCCCTCTTTCCTCTTTGGTGCAAAGGGGGCAAGCGTATCAGCGGAGTACCGAGGCATCAGGCAAAAGGTTGCCACTTCGGTGCAACGAGACCAGGACCAGGCGGACTACGAGACGGAGGTCACCATGGAGCCCAGCGCAGCGTCATCTCCAGAGCCTTTGGCAGGCGAAGACTGCTTTTGTCAGGATAGATGTACTCGTTGTCCCCCTTCAAATTAGCCCGCCATTGTTGGATCCCTTCCCGCTCAATATTTGGGGAGAGGACCAGGGCCTCTATAAATAGGACTAGCCACCGACATAGAAGGGGGCTCGGTTCGGGGTTCGATTTCTGGTTGTTCGGTCCGGGACCGGAGAGAGAAAGAGAGAGAGAGAGAGAGAGGCGACTGAGCTCTTCATAGCAGTTCATCACCACAGCCAAGAACAGACCCTCGCGAGGATGTTCTTCCTTGTACTGTTCGTCCACACCAGCCCCAGAAGGCAATCCATCCATCACACACTGGAGTATGGTATTACACCACATCGGTGGCCCGAACCAGTATAAATCTTGTGTCTTTCATGCAGTTCTTTTAGTAGTTTAGATCCCCTCGAGACAGAGAGGTTGAAGGTGAGATTTCCGCACGCACCCCAGTGTTCGAACCTTAAGGGTCTGCCGAAACCCGAAATCTGACATTTAGCATGCCAGGTAGGGGTACGCCGGAATTCGTCTTCCACCGCTCCGCTCTCCTCCGACCGTCGCATCCATGTCTGACGCACGTCGGGCCCGCGCTGAGCGCCGGGCCGCCATCGCTTCTCGCGTCGCCCAGACGGCCCCCGTCGGTGGGCGTCCTCATCGTTCCCCGTCGCCCGCCGTCAATGCCGCCACCGGCCCGGCGGGGGGCGAGCAGCAGGCATCGTCTCAGCACCCGTCCGTGCGGCAAGACGGCCGCACCGCCACTCCATCACTCGCTCCAGCCGATTCTTCATCCCGCGCGCTCCGCGCACCCTTGGAGGCTCGAGCGGCGGTCCTCGCGGCAAACGAGCTCCTGCACTACCGTCCCGTCGACGACGTCTACAAAGAATGGCTCGACCGCGTCGCCGAGCTTGTCCGCTCCGCAGGGGGCTCTTCCGCGCCGTCCGTCCCTCTACGCCGCACTCCGCCCCGCGCGGCGACGAAGCTCTAGAGGCGCACCAGCCGCCTCCCCTCCAAGAAGACGCCGTGGCTCCAAGGCGCTTGGTCCCTGGGCGGAACCCGCTCCGTCTGGAGCCAACGCAACAAGAGCGAAGCTGCCAAGAAATCCCTCGCCCGCAGGGGGCTGCCAGGGCGCTCCCTGCTCCGGCACACCGCGACCCTGCTCCAGCTCCGGCGCGTCAGGACCCTGCCCTGCTCCTAGCTGCAGCTCATGGGGACCCTCAAAACCAAGCTCTCCACCTACCGAGGCCTTTCGTGGCCATCGCGGGCTGCCACGCCTACACAACTGAGCTGCGCAGCGTCGCGTGGCCCGGTAAGTTCAAGCCCGACCTGCCTCCTCGCTACGACGCCACAACTGACCCCGCGGAATTCCTCCAGCTCTATGAGCTGGGCATCGAGGCTGCTGGCGGGGATGAAAAGGTCATGGCAAACTGGTTCCCCATGGCGCTCAAGGAAGGAGCTCGAACCTGGCTCCTCAATCTGGCTCCAGGCACGATCTCCTCCTGGGACCAGATGCGCGCCCGCTTCATCGCCAACTTCCAAGGTACTCATGACCGGCCGCCTGCCGTGAGCGAGATGCGCCGCATCAAGCAACAACCCAGAGAGACCCTGCAAAAGTACATCCAGCGCTTCAACAGTGCGCGCCTCAAGATCCCCAGGGTGTCAGAGGAGGCCATCATCTCTGCCTTCTCTGACGGCGTGCGTGACGTCAAGATGAAGGAGGAGCTGGCGATGCACGAAGACCTCTGCACCTCCCTGGAGCTGTTCAACTTGGCGAACAAGTGCGCTAGGGCTGAGGAGGGACGTCTCTCCCTCCTCGAGCTGCCTGCAGTGGACCCAGAAGAGAAGAAGCCCAAGGCCAAGGACGTGAAGCGCAAGGGGGCTGCCGTGCTCGCAGCTGAACCAGACACCAAGCGGGGCAAGGATCTGCCCGAACCCTCCAGAGGCAGCCGGTACTGTGTGTACCATGACCTCCACACCCACAACACCAACGAATGTCAAGAGCTCCGCGCCGTGCGAGAAGGAAGGATCGGCCGTCGCCCTGACCGGGCTGACCGGGGCTACGGCCGAGGAGGAGGAAGAAACCCAGGGCGCTGGGAAGACCGCGGCCCGCGCCAGGGGTGGCGCGATCAGCCTCGCGAGGACCGCTGGCGGGACCTGCCTCGCGAGGGGGACTGGAGAGACCAGCCTCATGAGGACCGCCCTCATGGCAACGCAGGCCTACCTCCACTGCCGCCTCCACCAAGAAGGAACAAAGACCGCCATCAAGACGAGGGGGCTGGGGGCTTCCAGGAGCTGCGCGTGATCGCCTGCATCCTGGGCGGAGCTCAAGCCCCAGCCTCCCAACATATCTTCAAGCAGTTTGCCCGCGAAGTGAATGCAGCTCTCCCCAAGCTCGAAGCAACGCACCCCCTCAGGTGGTCGGCGTGCCCCATCACGTTCAGCTCGGCAGACCAGCTCAAGTGCGCAGCCACTGCAGGAGTCCTCCCGATGCTCTGCTCCTCGGTCATCAGCAACGTGCAGGTCACCAAGACCCTCATCGATGGCGGGGCAGGGCTCAACGTCCTGTCCGTGGAAACATTCAACAACCTCCAAGTGCCCTATGACCAGCTTCAGCCAACCAGGCCTTTCTCCGGGATCACCGACGGTTCCACAATCCCGATCGGGCAGGTCCGCCTCCCTGTCACCTTCGGAGCTCGCAGCAACTACCGCACCGAGCTCATCGACTTCGACGTCGCCCACATCCGCTTGCCGTACAACGCCATCCTCGGGTACCCAGCGCTGGCCAAGTTCATGGCCGTGACCCACCACGGCTACAACGTCCTCAAGATGCCAGGAAGCGGCGGCGTCATCATGGTGCCCTGTGAAGAGAGAGATGCAGTGTGTTCCCTGGAGCGAGCCTTTCAGGCCGCGTTGCTAGAAGACCCAGATCGCGGAAGCAGGAGGCTTCCTGAGACAACCCCCAAGAAGAAGAAGACGTCATCAGGCTCAGCCCCTCAAGAGGCAGGCCCCTCAGGGCCCGTGCCTCCTCAGGAGGGCTCTCCGTCCATCGCATAGGAAAGCGCGCCCGGTGCCCTCCTCAGGCAGGGCTCGGGGGCTCTCACCTGGAGGGCCACCGACCTAGCCGGAGTCACGAGGGAGGCGCTTGGGCACCATGTGGAGGCGTGCTTCGCAGCACGTTTCCCTCAGGAGGGAGCCAGGCGAGGAAGATCAGACCGGCAAGAGTTCATTGACGAGGCCATTCAAGAGCTACAGGAGACAAGGATCATGAGAGGTTGCCGCCGCTTGCCGGCCGTGGCCCCACATTCAGGCGAGGATGGTGGGCTGCACGTCTGCGTCGACGTACCAGGGCTCAATCAGATCGCCACAACAGAGCGCCTCTGGCCCTCGCAAGCGGGGCGCTGCGGAGGTCCACCCCACAGCTATGTTCGCATGCCTCATGGCCTGCCGAGCATGGCTGCGGCGTACCAGCGCCTCATGAGGGGCATCGTGGAGGCTCAGGAAGACAGGCGTTCCGCGGCCTTGGCGGAGGTGGAGGTAGCTCGCGAGGGGTCACCAGCGCCTCCGGAGCCTCCCAAGGCCCCGGGGCCTGGGGGCTCGTGAGGATCGGCTGCTGCAGCCCGCCAAGTCTGCCGCACCAACGCCACTACGCTGACGACATCCTCAGGTGACATCTTTCAAGTTCCGCTCTCAGCTGGGAGCACCCTCCCAGGGTTGCATCACTCCCAGGCCGCGTGGGTCCGTCCCCGCGGCATGTATCTGCATTTACCTTTCCGTCGTTAGTTTGCCTTGTTGGGGGCGCCCCTCGGGCTGCATCATCCCCAAGCCGCTGGGGCCAGGCCCAGCGGCGTGTATCTCCGTAGTGTTTATTTCCAACTATGCATTGCCTATCACGCTTAGCTGCATGGTGCCCGTCCGTGGCATCTTCTCTTCGCATGTCGGCCACTTGCACGTTAAAGGGGGGGTGCCTCAGCATCGCGACTCAAGGCTCTTACTGGCTCTCCAGCCATCACCCTATGGCCTTGTCCATGGCATCGCGACCTGGCATACCAGCGACGGCTAAGACAAGCTCGACGGCCGGGACCCGAGGACGTAGAGTACCGACATCTAACCAAATTTTGCAGGGACACATCTCAAGATATGACCCAGTGCCGGGCACAACCCGCCCAGACGTAGGGCCTCGTGAGTCCCGCGCTGGCTCACGGGTGCCCAGATACACCTCACCTAGCTCTACCGTGCCGGTCACGTGTCAGGGCGGGGCTGTATACGCCCCGGGGGCTCCTCCCGGAGGGGAGCCCCCTCCCATGTACCAGTGGAAGCACCATGCTCCGCGCTGGCTGACGACACTGCCAAGGAGCGGCTATGCCCGTACACATACGGAAGCGCTATGCTCCGCGCTGGTGATAAACAACTGAGGGTGGCCTCCGGGCCGCGTTAACCTCAGGGAGCCCAAAGCTCAGTGGCTGGCCTCATCGCAACGCCTCCCCTCGGGAGCGGCGCGCGAGGGGGCTGGGCACGGGGGCTACGGCTGGGTCACGCCCAGACATACGCCGCCCAGCCAGGCCCCTCGGGCCTGGTTCGCCGCATGTCTCTCCCCGAGCGGAGCCAAGGTACGAAGGCCGTTTGCGCGTCAAGGGGGACCCCTGGGCATCGCGACCAAGGGGCCTAACTGGTCCCGTAGCCCCTCACTCCTTAGTTCCAAAAGGCTATGCTGGGTGAGGTACGCGCGGGGCCGGGCTCTGCAGACGTAGAACGGTAGCCACGCTTACATCTCGCCTCATCACCCGCTGTTCGCGCGTCAAGGGGGACTCCTGAGCATCACGACTCAGGATCCTAACTGGCTCCGTAGCCCCTCACTCCTTAGTTCCGAAAGGCTATGCTGGGTGAGGTACGTGCGGGGTCGGGCTCTGTAGACGTAGAACGGAAAACACGCCTACATCATGCTTCCCTACTTGTTGTTCGAGCACCAAAGGGGACTCCTGAGCATCGAGACTCAGGAGCCTAACTTGTCACGTGGCCCCTCACTCCTTTGGTCCCGTCCTGGTTTCCGGTCGGGGCTGATGCTGGGTGAGGCGTGCGTGGGGCCGGGCCCTGCCGGCGTAGAACACAAGCAAGTAGGGAAGAAAAGCATAAAATCCAAGGAACTTAAAAGCAAATGTTACAGTCCATACTGTCAATCTCAACACCAAACGCAAGTTTAAATGCCTCCCCGAGGCGTGATGCATGTGCAGGAACATAAAGATGAGCAGGGATGGGACGGAGTCACTCGTCGGCACTGGTTTCGCCTTGTGGAACAGCAGGGTCGGCAGCGCCTTGCTTCGGCCTGGTGCTGAAGGCCTGGAACTTCTCCAGCAGCGCCTCCGCGCGCCCCTTCACGGCTTCGACAGCGGCAGCAGCACCCTCGCCGCTCACCGGTTCCAGCAGGGCGTCGAGGTCGGTGTTGGGATCGCGGAGGTAGACGTGGGCGAAGACCCGTGTCAACGCGGCAGAAGATAGGACGTGCGCCTCGGCCTCGGCCGCGGGGCCGATGCCGAGGACGACGTCCTCAAGAGCCTTGACTAGGAAGGGAAGCAGCTTGGCGGGGCCATCCTCGTCACCAACAAGCGGGCTGTCCAAGCCGCTCTCGTAAAGCATCTTCAGCGAAGCGCGAGCGTCCTTCTCCATGTCCGCGAAGGCCACGCGATCTTCGGCGAGGACCTGAGCCTTGGCATCCAGCTCGGCCTTCGTCGCCTCCAGCTCCTGCTTCCACACGCCTAGGCGCTCGCGGCGCTTCTTGAGCTTGGCCTCCGAGTCCACGAACGCCGCGTCACGCGCCTTCGCCCCCTTCTCCTGCTCTTGGCGAAGGCGAACCTCCTCCACAAGTTGGCCCCGCAGGCCCTGCAGCTCGTCCTCCAGCGCCTTGCAGCGGTCGCGGGCCTGGACCACTTCCCCCAGGGCCGCGTCACGAGCATTCTTCGCCTCAAGGACGGCCCGCTTCTCCTCGTCGCAGGCCGTCGAAGCCTGAACCAGCGCCGCCCGGATCGAAGCATCAGAGCGAATCCACCCCGAAGCCATTTCCAGACGCCCGGCCACCAGGCGAGGGTCAGCGCCGAGAAGGTCCTGGCGCAGCCGGTCCAGTTCAGCAGCAGCATGCTCCAAGACGGAGGAAGAAGACGGAGGAGCCTCGGCACGCTCCAGGACGACAGGAGGAGCTGAGGGAGCAGTGGCCAGCAAAACGGGAGGAGAAGGTGGCGGTGGCAAGGCCGCCGAATCCCGAGCTAGCGTTCGCTGTGTCTCCCCAGCTGTGGCAGTGGCGCCAGATGAGGACACCTCAGGAGTCACCTGGGCCATGGGGGCTGAGCTCGCCCCCGCCAGAATGGCCAGACCTCCTGAGGGCGACCGACCAGGAGAAGCCCACGCACTGCGATCGCCCCCTTTCACGGGCGGGGGCGCTGCCGCGGATGGAGCCTCAGGAGCCCGCTTCGGTTTCTTTGCCGTGGGCGCCCGCCTGCTCAAGAGAAGCAACCATCAAGCGTCGACGGCAAAATGAGAAGCAAGAGAACAAGGATCAAGCGCTTACGGGTCATCGCCGGTGAGCTCGGGCAGCTTTCGGCCTAACTTCAGGCCAAACAGCCGGTTGGAAGGGTCGACCTTGGGGGCAGAAGGCGCGGCAGTAGACTGCCCCGGGGTAGGGGCAGGCCCGCGGGGGACCAGCCCGGTCCTGTCCTTCTTCGGGATCGGAGACGAGCTCCCGCTACCCAGCACATCGTCGTCATCATCATCATCATCATCGCCCGGTGATAGGCGGAGAGTACGGGGCGAGCGCCGAGGGAAGGGTGCCCTCGACTCTCCGTCAGTCGCCCCGGAGTCGGGCCCCTCTCCCCGCTCCTCTTCGCCCTCCTCCTCGCTGGAGTCACTAGAGGGCACGTCCACCAGTCCTTCAGAAGGCGCCACGGGCACGAGCCCGACCCCGTTGAAAATGGGCATGGACTTCACCACCTGCTCCCAGTCGCTGCGAAGAAACAAGGGCTCGGGAGCGCCCTCCAACCTTGCCACCGTGCTCCCGACCAGAGATTGAAGAACCGCGTCCACGTCATCTTACACAGGCACGGGGCTCAAATGAGGCCTCCACATTGGAGAAGAGTACTGCTGGAGTGGAGCCAGCTGCTGCTCCAAGAACTCCCTCAACAGTGACGCGCCGGTCAACTTCGCCGTCGCCATGTTGGCTGGCCTCAAGTCCGCATCCATCTTCTCCAACACCGGCTTCGCGCGGGGATCCGTGAGCTCCGCCCGGCACCAGTCACTGGCGCTCACGGCTTGCTCCGTGGGCGGGATCAGCCGAGGGTGGACGCCCCCGGCGTCAACCAAGACCCACTTGCTCGGGAAGCCATCAGCCCTCTTCCCAGGATTCGAGATGGTAATGGTGCTGCCATGCGCGACAAAGCTCGCGCATGCGGAAGGAGAACTGCCAGAAATCCGGAGGTAGAAGTAGTGGCGCAGCAAGGCCACGGAGGGCTGCACCCCTACGTGGGCCTCGCAGTAGTAAGCGAAGATCGCCAGGAGAAGGATAGAGTTGGGGTGGAGATGCAGAGCCAACAAGTTGTAATGGCGGAGGACAGAGAAGAAGAACTCGGAGAAGGGAGGCACCAAGCCTGCTGCGATGGCGCTCGCAAAGAAAGGGTAATAGGTGCTCCCTCGACCTTCAGGGGAGGAGGAGCCGACCTTGAACACCTCCATCCCGACGACGCCCTGCGCCGCCGCCATCCGGCACAGCCGGGCAAAGGTGGCCTTGGACACAGTCGGCGGGTCCAGAGCGGGGGAATACCAAGCTTCGGCCGGAGGCTTGCGAGGCGCCATGGCTTCCGAGGTCGCGCACCCGGAGTAGATTTGGAAGTTTGGAGGAAGAAAGGCGAGGCGCAAGAAAGGGGATCTGAGCAGCAACCGGAGAAAGCAAGGGCGAAGTCTGGGAAGATGCCTCTCCCTTGTCAACCCGCGTGGTTGCTAAGGCGCCACGTCCAATCAACCGCCACGCGGCGTCCAAGGCCGCAGGCTGTTGGGGCCCGCGGCGCTTCGCCCTTGCCCTTTCGCCTCTCTGCACGACCAAGTCCATGCGCGCCTTGGGCCTGGGGGCTACTATCGGCGTTCTGGGAACGGGGGTCCCCAGACTTGCCTGCCTGCGGCCTGCGGCGTGGCTCAAGTGGGGGCCAATCGCGGCCCATCTTCATCAACACGAGGCTCAAGACCCTCGCGAGGGGCCAAGCCTCGCGAGGTGGACGACACGGTGCATCCTCAGGCACAGCCTCGTCAGGCTGGCTCGCGAGGAGGCGGAGAGTTCAAGGCAGGGTACCTCGCGAGGTGCCCATGACGCAAGCCATGACGACACGGGGCACCAGGCGGGTGCCAGCGCGCGCAGCGTCCCTCTTTCCTCTTTGGTGCAAAGGGGGGCAAGCGTATCAGCGGAGTACCGAGGCATCAGGCAAAAGGTTGCCACTTCGGTGCAACAAGACCAGGACCAGGAGGACTACGAGACGGAGGTCACCATGGAGCCCAGCGCAGCGTCATCTCCAGAGCCTTTGGCAGGCGAAGACTGCTTTTGTCAGGATAGATGTACTCGTTGTCCCCCTTCAAATTAGCCCGCCATTGTTGGATCCCTTCCCGCTCAATATTTGGGGAGAGGACCAGGGCCTCTATAAATAGGACTAGCCACCCACATAGAAGGGGGCTCGGTTCGGGGTTCGATTCCTGGTTGTTCGGTCCGGGACCTAAGAGAGAAAGAGAGAGAGAGAGAGAGAGAGGCGACTGAGCTCTTCATAGCAGTTCATCACCACAGCCAAGAACAGACCCTCGCGAGGCTGTTCTTCCTTGTACTGTTCGTCCACACCAGCCCCAGAAGGCAATCCATCCATCACACACTGGAGTAGGGTATTACACCACATCGGTGGCCCGAACCAGTATAAATCTTGTGTCTTTCGTGCAGTTCTTTTAGTAGTTTAGATCCCCTCGAGACGGAGAGGTTGAAGGTGAGATTTCCGCGCGCACCCCAGTGTTCGAACCTTAAGGGTCTGCCGGAACCTGAAATCCGACAACCGTCTTGACGCGGAGGAGGCGGTGGCACTCCATGAGCTGCACGTCTCGGCGTGAGGGCGCCGTCTGGATGTGGAGGCGGCGGAGGCGCTCCATGAGCTACATAACCCGCCTCTAGAGGTGGGTGAGTCAGTGAGAGGAATTGTGCAGGAGAGCCTCCAGCGGCGCTGACGAGCTCGGTGATGCGGTCCAACCAGTCCTCGTAGAGATCGTCGACCGGGCAGTAATGCGGGAGCTCGCGTGCCATGAGCAGCACGGCTTGCATGTCCGTGGGTGCGCGGCGAGCGTGAGACGATGAGCCGGCAGGAGTTAGCGATGGTGTGGCGGTGCGGCCGTCCCGCCGCATGGAGGGGTGAAGTGACGACGCTTGCTGCTCGTTTGTTGCCGGGCCGGTAGCGGCATTGGCAACAGGAGACGGAGAACAACGGGGAGGCCCGCCGACAGGGGCTGTCTGAGCGACACGGGTGACAAGGGCAGCCCGGTGCTCGGCGCAGGCTCGACGTGCGTCCGACATGGATGCGGTGGAGCGGTGGGACGCGGATCAGCGGAAGGAAAGCTTCAGCGCACCCCTACCTCGCATGCCAAATGTCGGATTTCGGGTTCCGGCAAAACCCTTGAGGTTCGAACACTAGGGTGCGCACGAAGATCTCTCCTCCCTCTAACTCACGCCCTCACTGCAATCTCAATGGTTAGCGCGTCGAACTCGTGGAACAAAGGTTCACAAGATTTATACTTGTTCGGGCCACCGATGTGGTGTAATACCCTACTCTAGTCTGGTGTGGTGGATTGCCTCTTGGGCTGAGGATGAACAGTTACAAGGAAAGAACAACCTCCCGAGGAGAGGTGCTCTTGCGCCTGGTGAGCTTGTGTGTTTGTCTTGGTGGAGTGGATCCGTGTAACGCCCTCGATGCGGCTATATCTCCCACGTGTCGAGGCACGACTTAGAGGCATAACCGCATTGAAAGCAATGTCGCAATTTAGGCAATCATCACAACATCCCATGTAATATATAGATAATAAAAGGGGAGATACCTAGTTGGCTTACACTCGCCACGTCAAACAAAGTACATAAATAGCATTACATCATCCAAACACTCATGGCCCGACAACGGCGCCAAAATAAAAGATAAACCCAACATGCGACACGGTCCCGATCGCCCCAACTGGGCACCACTACTGATCATCAGGGAAGGAAACATAGTAACGGCGTGAGTCCTCGTCGAACTCCCACTTGTGCTCTAGCGCGTCATCTGGAACGGACTCATCAGGCCCTGCATCTGGTTTAATAGTAATCTGTGAGCCACAGGGACTCAGCAATCTCGCACCCTCGCGATCAAGACTATTTAAGCTTATAGGAAAAGGCAAGATATAGTAGGTGAAGCTGCAGCAAGCGACTAGCATATATGGTGGCTATCCTGTTAGCAAAAGAGAGCGAGAAGAGGAGGCAAAGCACGAACAAATAACTATAGAGCAACCTGCGGGAAGCATTACTCCAACACCGTGTTCACTTCTCAGACTCCACCGAGAAGAGACCATCACGGTAAGTCACACAGTTGATTCATTTTCATTAAGTTAAGGTTCAAGTTATCTACAACCGGACATTAACAAATTCCCATCTGCCCATAACCGCGCGCACGGCTTCTGAAAGTTCAAATCCCTGCAGGGGAGTCCCAACTTAGCCCATGACAAGCTCTCACGGTCAACGAAGGAATAGACCTCCTCGTGAGACATTCCGATCAGACTCGGTATCCCGGTTCTTCACGACACTTCGACAAGTTAAAACAAATCCAGCAACACCGCCCGAATGTGCCAACAAATCCGGATAGGAGCTGCACATATCTCGTTCTCAGGGCACACTCAGATAAGCTCTCCATACAACGAAAACCAAACCTCGAGTTTCTCCGAGGGGGCGCTGCACAGGACTCTAGTTCGGACCAACACTCAGAGGAGCACTGGCCCGGGGGGGGGGGGTTTAAATAAGATGACCCTCGGGCTCCGGAAACCCAAGGGAAAAAGAGGCTAGGTGGAAAATGGTAAAACCAAGGTTGGGCATTGCTGGAAAAGCTTTAATCAAGGCGAACTATCAAGGGGTTCCCATTATAACCCAACCGCGTAATGAACGCAAAATCCGGGAACATAACACCGATATGACGGAAACTAGGGCAGCAAGAGTGGAACAAAACACTAGGCAAGAGGCCTAGCCTTCCACCCTTTACCAAGTATATAGATGCATTAAGATAACATGGCAATATAATGATATCCCAACAAGTAAATAATGTTCCAGCAAGGAACGGTCTCCAATCTTCACCTGCAACTAGCAACGCTATAAGAGGGGCTGAGCAAAGCGGTAACATAGCCAATCAATGGTTTGCTAGGACATGGTGGGTTAGAGGTTTGACATGGCAATTTGGGAGGCATGATAAGCAAGTGGTAGGCATCGTAGCATAGGCATAGCAAAAGAGCGAGCATCTAGCAAAGCAAAGATAGTAGTGATTTCGAGGGTATGATCATCTTGCCTGCAAAGTTGTCAGAGTTGACTAGATCCTCGAAAGCAAACTCAACGGGCTCCTCATTAGCGAACTCGTCTCCCGGCTCTACCCAAACAAGACAATCAAACAACAAGGACACAATCAACCACGTGCAAACTCAAACAACATGATGCAAAGATGGTATGCTATGCGGGATACGATATGTGATGCATATGCAAGATTTGACAAGGAATGAATGAACCTGGCCTCAACTTGGAACACCAAGTGTGTCACTGGAAAGGTGAGATGAAATCACTTGAAAATGATATAAAGATCACCGGAATCAGAGTTACGGTTTGGAAATGGCAAGTGATTCAAACATGACACCGTTCTGCGATTTACAACAAGTAGCCACCTAAATGCAACAAGATGAACATGCTACAGCACCCAAACATGGCATCAAAATACATGGCAGGGATCCATACAAGATGCTTAACAAAAGATGAACACTGAGCTACGGCCAATTCATCCATTAACAGGTTCAAACAAGCATGGCAAAAATGCATTTGGCAAACAGATTTCAGACATAGTGAAATTAACACTTTTCTGGAATTTCAGATCAGATAGCACACTTTGGAGCAATAAAACTATGTGCTACAGGACCTGAACATGGCAAAGTAAACCATGGCATGGAGCTACTCAAAGAGCTTAACAATAACATGCAAAATCAGATATCAAGTAGGCATGTTTACGAGGTCGATGCACTCACTACAGAGCAAGTCATGGCAATCTAAGCATACACCCATCAAGAATACACAAAATGCAAGCTAGACACGGCAAGAACAATAACATAGCATGCACGGATCAAATACAACATCCTCGGCAAAATCGCTAACAAGTAGACAATCTGCCCAGATTCACGAAATAGCAAAAGTAGAGCTCGATTGACTC
The DNA here is from genome assembly GCA_034509565.1 of Triticum monococcum. Classification (NCBI taxonomy): domain Eukaryota; kingdom Viridiplantae; phylum Streptophyta; class Magnoliopsida; order Poales; family Poaceae; genus Triticum; species Triticum monococcum. The sequence goes on along the minus strand of CM067843.1, from coordinate 587,986,453 downwards.
AAGCTAGGGTGCTCCATAATTGCAAACAAAGACATGGATGGATAGAGCACAACAAGATTAACAAAACATCCTTACTGATCATCCTCCAAAGAGGCACGGATCACTAGGAAACAACATGAACATATGTCATAATGAGATAAACAGATCAAGGACTTAGTGGAAATGCCAAGTCCCTGAAATTAACCTAACGAAAGCTCCAGTTTGCAAGCTTGTGCTAGTCACCACACACATCACAAAAATACATGGGTTGCACCTCTGGATAGATGGCAAAACATATAAAAAAGCACATGTAGAGCTCATGGGCATATCATGCACACACTAATCATGGCAAAAATGACAAATATCTAATTGGAGCAGTAGATCTAACAATTACCTCAAATAGCATTCTTCCAACAGCATTTCGGGCATCAAGATGAACTCAAATGAAAATGATGCAGTGAGATGAAATGATGCACTCTCTGAGATGAACATTTTGATATGCTATATGCCCAAAACGGAGCTACCGTTGAGGAGTTACGATGCAATGAACATAGCCAAATATTTAGGGTTTCGGGCAAAAAGTCAACCGAGCAATTTGGATCTGGATCTGGATCTTGCCGGCGCGGAAAACGAGGTTGGCCGAAGACTATAGCTGGAGGTCACCAGAGCTGGCCGGAGTAGTCGGGGCGTGGAGGAGGAGGCTGGAGAGAGGCGGAGCCGGTGGTGGCGGCGGTCGGCCGCGGCGCCGGCGTGTTCTGACGGCGCGTCGGGCGGCAGGGACGGCTCACCGGAAACGGCGCCCCGGTGGCGGTGCTCGCCGGCGGTGGGGTCGAGCAGGCGCGGGCGGCGCTCGGGGAGGATGAGGGCGGCGCGCGGGAGGCGGGACGCGGCCCGGTGGCGCGAGTGGAGAGGGCCCGCCCTGGGCCGAGATGGGCCGGGGACGGCGGTGGTGGCCAGGGCCACATGGCGCGCGCGGATTGGCGCGGAGGCGGCGGCGGACGCGTCCGGCGCCGTCCGGACGTGTCCGGTGGCGGCGGAAACGATTTTTTTAGGGTTAGGGAGAGAGTGGAACCGTGAATTTTGAGAGGGTGGTCTATATATAGAGGTAGAGGGAGGTAGGAGAGTACAAATGAGGTGCGGTTTTCGGCCACGCGATCATGATCGAACGCTCTAGATGATGGATAGGGTTTTGGTGGGTTTTGGGCCAACTTGGAGGGGTGTTGGCTGCAACACACACGAGGCCTTCTCGGTCCCTCGGTTAACCATTGGAGCATCAAACGAAGTCCAAATGGTACGAAACTTGACAGGCGGTCTATCGGTAGTAAACCAAGGTCGCTTGGCAAGTCTCGGTCCAATCTGGAAATGTTTAATCCCCACACACGAAAGAAAGGTAGAAATGACCACCGGAGGAGAATGAAGCGCCGGAATGCAAAACAGACAACGGGGAAAATGCTCGAATACATGAGACGAACACATATGCAAATGCAATGCACATGATGACATGATATGAGATACATGACAACACACGGAGACAAAGACCCGATCCCGAGAAAATAAAATAACTTAACGCCGGAAACGGCAAGAGTTGGATTACAATTGGGTAAATCATATCCGGGGTGTTACAATCCGGTCCAAGATGAGACCCTTTCATCTCTCTATGAGCCCATCCCCGGCTACGGTGGTGGCTAGCCCTATTTATAGAGGCCCGGGTCCTCTCCCAAAATATTAGGCAGGAAGGAATCCCACAATGGCTAGTTTGAAGGGGGGCAGCTAGTACAAGCTATCCTAACAAAAGATGGTCTTCGCCTGCCAAAGGCTCTGGTGATGACGTCGTCCTGGGCTCCACGGTGACCTCCGTCCTGCCGACCTACTGGTCTTGGTCTTGTTGCGCCGATATGGAAACCTTTGCTTGACGCTTCAGGACACCGCGCCTGCGCTTGCCTCTTTAGCACCAAAGAGGAAGCGAGGACACTGAGCGCTGCTGCCCGCCTGGCCTTGGTCGTCATGGCTTGCGTCAGAGGAACCTCGCGAGGTATCCCTTGCCTTGATCTCTCTGCCCCTCACGAGCCAGCCTGGTGAGGCCTCCCCTGAGGAGGTCTTGCGTCATCCGCCTCGCCAGGCTTGGCCCCTCGCGAGGGTCTTGAGTGTTTGCTGGTGAAGATGGGCCGTACAGGGCCACTGGCAAAGCCACGCCATGGGCCGCAGGCAGGCAAGTCTGGGGACCCCCGTTCCGAGGACGCCGACACTCGTGGATGCCTTTAGCAAATTATTGGGAGTGTTCCTGCTGCTATCATCTGAGGTACTTGAGGGACTAGTGCCCTCAATCAATTGCACTGGCTCTTCGGATCTATTTTGGATTTCACTTTGGTCAGACATCTTGGCAAGCAAACTGACAACAAACCCTGTGAATAGATATTGATGAGGTACAATAGATGAGCATAAGAAAGTGCAGAGTTTTTACAAAATAAATAAGTCAAAAACTTAGTTTTAGTTCTCCACAAAAATCATTTCGGAGCTACCGTTTTGATAAACTCGGTGATACCGAAGCAACTTTTGGAACCTAAACTAGAGAACTTGGTCAGACAGAGTCACAGTTCGGTGGCACCGAGATTGCTAGGGTTTCACAGAGAGTCGAACTCAGTCGCACCAATTTGCAATTTTCGGTCAGACCGAAAACGCATGTGCAATGGCCTAAGCCAAATCGGTGAGACCGATTTCTACAACTCTGTCGGTCCCAGATGAGTTCGGCAGAAACCTAATCCTAGATTTTCGAATAAAACCTAATCTAAAGGATGTTTTCTCTGGATATATTGTCTTCATATGTGTTAATGATCATGGCAAAGCAATGTGCTAGGAATCAGAGTAAGGAAATAGCACAAATTATCAAACCCATACCCTAGTTCGGCGGGAGTTCGCTACGGCGACAACGGCTGAGTAGAATTCTGTTGACGGCGATGATCACCAGTGGCGAGGAGACGATCCAGAGACCTGGGGAGGCAGAGCAGGATATGCACGGGCTGAGGAGGTTTGAAGAAATTTCCAAATTCTCACCCGTGGGTATATATATCCCGACCCTGTCGGTGTGACCGAGTGGAATAACTCGGTGGCACCAAGATGCAGAATTGCAAGCGGTTCCCGCAACTCGGTGTGACCGGAAAGTTCAAATCGGTTGCACCGAGATGGAAAACCTAGATCAACTTGGTGAACTTGGTGTGAACAAAGTGGATGACTCGATCATACCGAAATGCACAAAGAGGTTTTGGAAGTTTAAGCCTAAGAGGAATCGGGGACTCCGAGTGCTTCTCACACAGAGTGGTTCAAATCTGACTTGATCAAACTTTGTGATGTAGCATGAATAGACTTTGAGACGAGAAAAGCATAGATAGCTAGAGGAGGTTCTTAGGCATTCTTGTCCATCCACTTGGCAAAAGAGAAAACACCAAACAATCAAAACAACAAGTGGATGTCCTCGAATGAGTAAAATATGCAATCAACATGCTCACACAATAAAATGGCAAATAAATTTGTGGCCAAGCATGCACAAACACTCTAGCATCTATCAAGCAATTGGCGATGACTAGGTCGTCTATATATGAGTATATTGACTGAGGAGTCAAATGAGAACATTTGATCGTAGGTCATACTCATCGTTTAAGCACAAGTGGGGTTAGCACTTTTACATAAAGCATTGTTGTGCTCACACCTTTAGAGTTGCTTTAGCTCCATTGATTAGAGTAAAGCTCCCCCTATATGTGATATCCCCCCTAAGAGGGATGAACTAACCTTGGGTTTTGTCGATGATAACTTCATATAGGTGTTGAAGATGTGGATGCTCGATGTTGATGTAGATCATTTGGAGCAATCCATTGAAGTGAGTTGCACTTTCAATACCTATACGGGTTAGCCCCACAAGGAACAAACAAGGATATCCATAGACATAGAGTGATGTACACACAAGATGATGTCCATGAAAGCATTAGGTTACATTGTCCCTTGTCTTACCAACAAGAGGGTTTATGACTCCTTGAACTAGTGCAATATGTGGAGGTTGTTTGCACTTGTCCTTTCCAAAAAGATATGAGTGAAGTATGTTGGCGGAGTCACCCTCAAGAACTCTCTAGTTCTTCTTCTTCAGGATCCACGCCATATTGATGGGAATCCTTGGAGTTGTAGTCATACATGATGAAGTAGAACTTGATGTAGTCCTGGGAACCCACTTGACCAAGGCCTTAGGACCTTCTTCAAATGCATCAATCTCCTCTTGAAGCTTGTCCTTCCCTTTTTGATTTTGGTTTTGTGGTGGAAGATCATCTTGAGCTTGTGTCCCTTGGAAATAAGTAGGATCATACTTCTCTTGTTGAGGAAAAAACTTCGTCTTGGGGTATTGATCTTCTTCCCACTCAACTGCATCGGCATTTAACTTTCATTCAAAACCAATACCTTGATTCTTCCGGTGCCTTCCTTGCTTGCATACAATTTCCTCAAATTGCTTACTTCCGGCAAGACTCTTGTAGACACCTTTCTCTATAATTCCCTTCAATAAGCTATTTTCTTGCTCAAGTGTAACTTGGCTAAGAGAATCATTAGTGCAATCAAGAGAACTACTAGAAGCAACAATATTGGATTTAACGTGATGTTACTACTAGAAGAAGAATCTTTCTTACTGTTATTGCTAGATTTAACTTGTGGCATGTAAGTAGACAAGAGTAAACGCTTGGCAATGTAAGAACTTTTCTTGCGAAGATCATCATTGATTGCCTTTAAGAACCCATGCTCTTTCTCAAGGTTGAGCTTTACAAAGCGTAACTTCTCATGAGTCTCTAAAAGTTCTCGATGATCTTCCAAGATAGTTTCATGAGATAACTTAAGAGTGTTTAGTTCTTTAGTTAGACGCTCAATGTCCTTCTTATCATCATCATTCGTTTTATCTTGATTAGCATCGTTAATAGCAAGTTCATCATAGTTTCCATCACTAGGTTGTCAATAAGTGAATCATCATCACCTAGCAAATCATCTTCATCACTTTTGAAATCAACATACTTGGGGTGTGATACCTTTGGACCTTTAGCCATTAAGCATCTTCCAATTCCTTCATGTGGTGAGTCAAATATGTCATAGGAGTTGGTTGACACAAGTGCTAGACCTGCAACACCTTCATCTTGAGTATATTCGGAGTTGGAGTGCTAACTTCTCTCGGAGTGATTGTCAGAGTCGGCGCCGGATACCCATTCACCAACATGAGCTTGATGTCTTCATTTTGTGTAGCTCCTTGATAATTTGTCCTTCCTTTCCGAATCCTTGCTTCTCCGTGATGTTCTTCATTCATAATGGCCATCTCTACTCCTTCTCTCTCTTGGTGGTGATTCTTCTCTTCTACTTTTCCTTTTGGGTGAATCTTCTCTTCTTTTGTAGGGAGTCATACACTCATTGGAGTAGTGTCCGGATCTTCCACAATTGTAGCAATTATGTTCATGACTCGAAGATCTTTTGTCATTGTAGGACCTTGACTTGGAACTTCATTCCTTGCTTCTACTCTTGTAGAACTTGTTGAAGTTCTTCACTATTAGGATCAATTATTCATTGAAGGCTAGTTTCTCACTTGATGATGTAGGAGCATCATATGAGGCTTTGTAAGCACCACTTGACTTGTTGTGAAGCTCTTCCTTATCCTTGAGTGACATCTCATGAGCAAAAATTCTCCCAATGACTTCCATTGGCTTGAGATCTACGTAATTGGGCATCATTTGAAACAACGTACACACGGTATCATATTTTCCATCCAAGGCTCTTAGGATCTTCTTGATGATGAATCTATCGGTCATCTCTTTACTTCCTAAGCCGGCAATCTCATTTGTGATGAGAGCACGCCTAGTGTACATTTCAGCGACACCTTCACCACCCTTCATTTTGAACTTGTCAAGTTGACTTTGAAGCACATCCAATTTGGATTCCTTGACGGAGTCGGTACCTTCGTGCATATCAATCAAAGTATCCCAAATTTCCTTTGCATTCTCAAGACGGTTGATTTTGTTGAATTCTTCGGGGCACAATCCGTTGAAGAGGATATCGCAAGCTTGAGCATTGTATTGCAGCCTCTTCAACTCTTCTGTGGCAGCTTCACGGTTTGGTTCTCTCCCATCAAAGAATTCACCTTGCAAGCCAATACACACAATAGCCCAAACATCGGGGTTATGTCCAAGAATATGCATTTTCATCATATGCTTCCAACTAGCAAAATTAGTACCATCAAAGTAAGGACCTCTATAGTGGTAATTTCCCTCGCTAGACGCCATACTCTCCTAGGTTGTGAAACCAAGGCTATGATCACAAAATGCTATGGAAATCAAGGCAAATGGAGACCAAAAAGCTATGATACCACTTGTAGGATTGAAAGTATGTCTAGACGGGGGGGTGATTAGACTACTTGACCAAATAAAAATCTGGCCTTTTCCAAATTTTAAGTATTGGCAGATTTTAAGAACTTGACACAAGTCAAGCAATCAACCTACACATGCAAGTCTAATAGTATAGCAGCGGAATGTAAAACATTGCACATGAAGGTAAAGGGAGGAGTTTGGAGGGAGCACACACAATGTAGACACGGAGATTTTTGGCGTGGTTCTGATAGGTGGTGCTATCGTACAACTACGTTAATGGAGACTTCAACCCACGAAGGGTACGGGTTGCGCGAGTCCACGGAGGGATCCACCCATGAAGGGTCCACAAAGAAGCAACCTTGTCAATCCCACCATGGCCATCGCCCACGAAGGACTTGCCTTACTAAGGTAGATCTTCACGAAGTAGGCGATCTCCTTGCCTGTACAAACTCCTTGGTTCAACTCCACAATCTTGACGGAGGATCCCAAGTGACACCTAACCAGTCTAGGAGACACCACTCTCCAAAAGGTAATAAATGGTGTGTTGATGATGAACTCCTTGCTCTTGTGCTTAAAATGATAGTCTCCCCAACACTCAACTCTCTCTCACTGATTTGGATTTGGTGGAAAGATGATTTGATTGGAAAGGAACTTGGGGATGGCTAGAGATCAAGATTCATATGGTTGGAATGTAATATCTTGGTCTCAACACATGAGTAGGTGGTTCTCTCTAAGAAAATGAATGTTGGAAGTGTTGGCATATTCTGATGGCTCTCGCAACGAGTGAAGAGTGGGCAGAGGGGTATTTATAGCCTCCACACAAAATTTAACCATTACACACAATTTACCAAACTCGGTAGGACCGAATTAGAAAACTCGGTGGGACCGATTCAGTTCAAAATGTGAATGTTAGGCTTTTCGATGGGACTGACATGTCAACTCGATGGGACCGATTTGATTAGGGTTAGGGCATAACTTAATCTCGGTGAGACCGATTACACAAAATCGATGGGTCCGATTTTGGTAATAAGCTAACCAGAGGGTTGGTCAGGCAAACTTGGTGGGACCGAATCGCTCATTTCGATGAGACCGAAACATTATGAAAGGGAACAGAGAGTTTGCATTGCGAACTCGGTGGGACCGATCGCTCATCTCGGTTGAACCGAAATGTTACAAAGGGAAACATATAGTTTGCAATCCCATCTCGGTGAAACCAAGATCCCTAACAGTGCGACCCGTATGACTAGGGTTTCTGGCAGTGTCTATGTCAAGTGAACTCGGTGGCGCCAGATAGAACATTTCAGTGGGTCCGTGTTTGACTTTTGGTTTGGGACATATGTGGGTATGAGAAAGTTGTTGAGGGTTTTTGGAGCATATCACTAAGCATTTTGAGCATGTAAGCCATTAAGCAACACCTCATCCCCTTGTAATAGTATTGGCTTTTCCTATGGACTCAATGTGATCTTGGATCACTAAAATGAAAAAGGTAGAGTCTTGAGCTTGAGCCAAAATGTGTCCTTAGAATTTTGAGGGGTCCATATTCTTAATCCATGCCATGCCAATCATTGAACTTTCTGAAATGATCATCTTGAAATAGTATTAGTTCAATGAGCAGTATGTGGTTAATAATTACCAAAACCACCCAGGGATAGTTGCACTTTCACATTCACCTTGGGTGTATGACCACTAAAGGTTTTATTCCTGTAAACAGAATAAAAATTATTCTTTGACTTTATTGAATAACTATATCACAATAAACATGATCCAATCATATTCATGCTCAGCGCAAACACCAAATAGCATTTATTTAGGCCCAATACTAATCCCGAAGGTGGAGGGAGTATGCGATGGTGATCTTATCAACATTGGAATCTCTTCCAACACACATCGTCACCCCGCCCTCAACTAGCCTCTGTTCATTTTGTAACTCCTGTTTCGAGTTACTAATCTTAGCAACTGAACCGGTATCAAATACTCAGGGGCTACTATGAACACTAGTAGAGTACACATCAATAACGTGTATATCTTATATACCTTTGTTCACTTTTCCATCCTTCTTATCCGCCAAGTATTTGGGGCATTTCCGCTTATAGTGACCATTTTCTTTGCAGTAAAAGCACTCAGTTTCAGGCTTAGGTCCAGACTTCGGCTTCTTCCCTTGAGCAGCAACTTTCTTGCTGTTCTTTTTGAAGTTCCCTTTCCTTTCCTTTGCCCTTTTACTTGAAATTAGTGGTCTTGTCAACCATCAACACTTGATGCTCTCTCTTGATTTCTACTTTCGCCGATTTTAGCATCGGGATGAGCTCGAGAATCGTTTTTGTAACGCCCTCGATGCGGCTATATCTCCCACGTGTCGAAGCATGACTTAGAGGCATAACCGCATTGAAAGCAATGTCGCAAGTGAGGTAATCTTCACACAACCCATGTAATACATAAGGGAAAGATATACATAGTTGGCTTACAATCGCCACTTCACACAATTACATGAATAAAGCATTACATCATCCAAATACAATCAAGGCCCGACTATGGAGACAAAATAAAAGAAGACTACCCCAAAAGCTACACAAATCCCCGATCGTCCCGACTTGGATCCACTACTGATCAACTAGAAACGGAACAACACAAAGGACAAGATCTTCATCGAGCTCCTCCTTGAGCTTGGTTGCATCACCTGCTCGGTAACATCGGCACCTGCAAACTGGTTTTGGAAGTATCTGTGAGCCATAGGGACTCAACAATCTCACACCCTCGCGATCAAGACTATTTAAGCTTAATAGGAAAGGCAAAGGTTTGAAGTGGAGCTGCAGCAAGCGACTAGCATATATGGTGGCTAACATACGCAAAAGAGAGCGAGAAGAGAAGGCAAAGCATGGTCGATAAACTATGATCAAGAAGTGATCCTAGAACAACCTACATCAAGCATAACTCGGACACCATGTTCACTTCCCGGACTCCGCCGAGAAGACACCATCATGGTTACACACGCGGTTGATGTATTATAATTAAGGTCAACTTCAGGTTTTCTACAACCGGATATTAACAAATTCCCATCTGCCCATAACCGCGGGCACGGCTTTTGAAAGTTCAAATCCCTGCAGGGGTGTCCCAACTTAGCCCATCACAAGCTCTCATGGTCAACGAATAATATTCCTTCTAGCGGGAAGACCCAATCAGACTCGGAATCCCGGTTACAAGACATCCTCGACAATGGTAAAACAAGTCCAGCAAGACCAACCGCTATGCCGACAATCCCGATAGGACCTGCACATATCTCGTTCTCAGGGCACACCGGATAAGATAAGCGTACGGGAGCCAACGTAACCCAAGTTGCCAAGGGACGGCCCCGCACGGTGCTCTGGGTTGGGCCAACACTTAGACAAGCACTGGCCCGGGGGTTTAAAATAAAGATGACCCTTGGGCTGGCCTAACCCAAGGGAAAAAGAGGCTAGGTGGCGAATGGTAAAACCAATGTTGGGCCTTGCTGGAAGAGTTTTATTCAAAGCGAATTGTCAAGGGGTTCCCATTATAACCCAACCGCGTAAGGAACGCAAAATCCGGGAACATAACACCGATATGATGGAAACTAGGGCGGCAAGAGTGGAACAAAACACCAGGCATAAGGCCGAGCCTTCAACCCTTTACCAAGTATATAGTTGCATTAATTAAATAAGATATATTGTGATATCCCAACAAGTAAACATGTCCCAATAAGGAACAACATCTCCATGTTCCAACAAGGAACAAACTTCAATCTTCACCTGCAACTAACAACGCTATAAAAGGGGCTGAGCAAAGTGGTAACATAGCCAAACAACGGTTTGCTAGGACAAGGTGGGTTAGAGGCTTGGCTTAACAATAAGGGAGGCATGATAAGCAAGTGGTAGGTATCACAGCATTGGCATAGCAAAAGAGCGAGCAACTAGCAAGCAAAGATAGAAGTGATTTCGAGGGTATGGTCATCTTGCCTGAGATCCCGCAAGGAAGAAGAACGAGTCCATGAAGAAGACAAACGGACGTAGTCGAACGGGTCCTCACAAACATGACGTTAACGGAACCAACCCGAAGAAGCAACACCGGAAAGAAGCACACAACATAGTAAACAACCAACACATGAACATGGCACTGTGCGCGAACAAGTATGATGCATGTCCGGTTTAATGAGGCATGGTATGGCAAAATGCACAAACAACCCTACAAATTAAGTGGAGCTCAATATGCGACGAAACACCACGTGACTTATTTAGTTCGAACTTGTTTATGTACCCAACAATATTAAATGTTGTTAAACATGGCAAGAGGGTGAAGCAAAGTAAAACTACCTATATAGTCAAGTTTAAATGAGGCCGTAAGCAACGAACAACAATTCCGGTAAATCCCCATATGCATATATTAGGTTTGGTACTGTTCTGCCCTAAACACAATTTTAGGGTTGTTAAACATGCAAAACAAGTACACCATGTTAATCTAGGCATTTTTCCACCCCATTTACATATAAAGATTATTAAATTTGGAGCTACGGTTATTTAGTTATGAATTAAATCATATTAACATGGAAATAGGCAAAATATATGCAAACAGCATTTTAAACATGTTAAACATGGATGAAAGTTGCAAATTATGAAACTAGACAAAATTCTAGTCATGTTTCATATATAATTTATTCTAATCCGATGCACGGTTAATTAGATATTAAATGCATGAAGTGCAAGGGTTTTCCTGTAAAACACCAATACCCTGGAAAATAGACAAAAACACAGATCTAAAAAAAACTACACTGGGCTGAAACATAGGCTAGCGCAACATGCATAGGGTAGAGGGACTGGAGGGGAACTGCTCACTTCGGCCCAAGGCCCAGGTCGGGGAGCAGAGGCAGGCCAGTCGCTGGGCCTTGAGGAGGGGCGCGGTCTACTTGTGGACGTGGCGCAGTCAATGCGGGCGTTCGACCTCGTCCTCCTCCTCTCGAACAGAGGCAGCACGGGAATCAAGGACGAGCGCTCCTGCTCGATGAAGAGGAAGCAGAAGTCAGCGGCAGGTTCAACATGGACGGGGACGACGCTCCGATGACGGGCGGCGCGGGCGTTGGAGATCTAGCACGTGAGGTCACGCACGCGAGGCAGGGGCGAGTGATGCAGGAGGTCGGGGTCAGCGTAGGCTAGGCGTGGATGCGGCGACAAGGACCTGCCGGATCCTGCGGCGTGGCAGGAGCACGGGGATGGCAGAGCTTCGGCGGAGGTTGGAGCTCCAGGCGGCGGAGGAGGCACGACAGCGTGATGCAGGCCGTCGAGCGCGTTCGGCTTCGGACGAGCAAGCGAAGCAGGGGAGTAGCTTCCAGGAAGACGAGTGGTGGCGGCGTTGGCACTTCCGGCAATGGCAGACGGCGGGACCACCACCGGAGGCGGCGCGAGGTTGAGGGGAACCGATTCCCGGCGGTGGGAGGTGGATCCGGTCCCCGGAGATGGGTCTAGATGGTGCCGGATGAGCTCGAGCTTCGGGCGCCATGGCGTCGTTGTTCGTGTCGACAAGAGGGGAAAAGCAGGGGTCAGAGAGGGGAATGGAGAGCAGAGGGAAGGGGAAGCAGAGAGAAGAGGGAGAGGCCTGGCTGGAGTCCGATTGCCTACTCCGACGAGGAGCTGCAGGCGCGAAGAGGAGTTCGGGCAAGGGAATCGGGTGCTGGTGATTGGATGGGGAAAACGAGGGAGGCAGGCACTGTGATAGGTGCATCGAGAGGAGTGGCTGGTTGGGTGGAGAAGGATCGGGAGGGGATCCCGAGAGGATTTGGTGGAGAGGCGGCGCAGAATAGGAAGGATGGGACAGCTCCCAATGTTTTAGGGTTGGACCTCTTATATACCCTAGTGGGATTGGTTAGGGGCTAACGGATCCGTCCGATCATAAACAGGCGATTGAGAATAAAGGGGTAGAGGGGTCCAAATAAGAAAACGGTGATATTTTGCAGATGTTAGGGGATGATCCAGACCCAACGGTGACGACTCCCCAGGTTGGGTTCGGGACAACTTCCGGACGCGCGCGAGGGGTTCGATGCACTGTGCAGAGAGGGTTTCGGGGCCTGGGGGTTGGTAGCTGACTGTGAAAGCTTTGGGCTGAGAGAGAGAGAGAGAGCCTGGCAGCAGTTTCTGGAGACCGAAAACGTCCGACGTTAGACCGGCTATAATGCCGCTATAGTTATCCATTGGGGCATCAAACGAACTCCGAATGCGATGAAACTTGGCAGGCGGTCTACCTACAACATAACAACATCGCATGCCAAGTTTCAACCCATACCGAGAACATTTTCCGGCCACTTATAAAATAATATTTCGGGCGTGATGCGGGCGCGTGCAAGTGTGTCTGGACTCAGAACGGACAACGGACGGAACTGGGGGAACCCGGACGGATGCAAGTTTTGAAAACATGATGATGCAATGCACATGACGACATGACAAAGATGCAACACGCAAGCGAATGACATGGCAAAGACAACGAATAACTGGAGGACACCTGGCACATCGGTCTCGGGGCGTTACAGTTTCCCTATCCCTTGTATATTATAGTTCATCACTAAGTTCTAGTAACTTGGTGATAGTGACTAGAGAACTTTGTCAATCACTATCTTGTCTAGAAGATTAACTCCCACTTGATTCAAGCAATTGTAGTACCCAGACATTCTGAGCACATGCTAACTAGCTGAGCTATTCTACTCCATCTTGTAGGAAAAGTACTTGTCAGAGGTCTCATACCTCTTAACACGGGCATGAGTCTGAAATATCATTTTCAGCTCTTGGAACATCTCATATGTTCCAAGGCATTCAAAATATTTTTGAAGTCCCGGTTCTAAGCCGAAAGCATGGTGCACTAAACTATCAAGTAGTCATCTTATCGAGCTTTGTCAAATGTTCATAACATCTGCATTTGCTCCTACATTGGGTCTGTCACCTAGTGGTGCATCCAGGACATAATACTTCTATGTAGCAATGAGGATAACCCTCAGATCACGGACCCAGTCCGCATCATTGCTACTATCATCTTTCAACTTAATTTTCTCTAGGAACATATAAAAAATTAAACAGGGGAGCTATACGTGAGCTATTGATCTACAACATAGATATGCAATTACTATCAGGACTAAGTTCATGCTAAATTAAAGTTCAATTAATCATATTACTTAAGAACTCCCACTTAGATATACATCCCTCTAGTCATCTAAATGATCACGTGATCCACATCAACTAAACCATGTCCGATCATCACGTGAGATGGAGTAGTTTTCAATGGTGAACATCACTATCTTGATCATATCTACTATATGATTCACGTCCGACCTTTCGCCTCAGTGTTCTAAGGCCATATCTGCATATGCTAGGCTCGTCAAGTTTAACCCGAGTATTTTGCATGTGCAAAACTATCTTGCACCCGTTGTATGTGAACGTAGAGTTTGTCACACCCAATCATCACGTGGTGTCTCGGCACGATGAACTATAGCAATGGTGCATACTCAGGGAGAACACTTATACCTTGAAATTTAGTGAGGGATCATCTTATAAGGCTACCACCATACTAAGAAAAATAATATGCATAAAGGATAACATCACGTGCAATCAAAATATGTGACATGATATGGCCACCATCGTCTTGTGCCTTTGATCTCCATCTCCAAAGCACCATCATGATCTCCATCGTCACCGGCTTGACACCTTGATCTCCATCGTCGCATCGTTGTCGTCTCGCCAACTATTGCTTCTATGACTATCGCTACCTCTTAGTGATAAAGTAAAGCAATTACATGGCGATTGCATTTCATACAATAAAGCGACAACCATAAGGCTCCTGCCCGTTGCCGATAAATTTTACAAAACATGATCATCTCATACAATAATTTATATCTTATCATGTCTTGATAATATCACATCACAACATTCCTTGCAAAAACAAGTTAGTTGTCCTCTACTTTGTTGTTGCATGTTTTATGTGGCTGCTATAGGCTTCTAGCAAGAACTGTTCTTACCTACGCATCAAAACCACAACGATTTTTCGTGAAGTGTGTTGTTTTAACCTTCAACAAGGACCGGTCGTAGTCAAACTCAATTCAACTAAAGTTGGAGAAACAGACACCCGCCAGCCACATGTGTGCGAAGCACGTCGGTAGAACCAGTCTCATGAACGCGGTCTTGTAACGTCGGTATGGGCCGCTTCATCCAACAATACTGCCGAATCAAAGTAAGACGTTGGTGGTAAGCAGTATGACTATTATCGCCCACAACTCATTCTGTTCTACTCGTTCATATAACATCTACGCATAGACCTGGCTCTGGTACCACTGTTGGGGAATGCACTATTTGCATTTTTTTACCTAGGATCATGCAAGATCTATTTAGGAGATGCATAGAAACGAGACGGGAGAGTGTGTCCACGTTCCCTTGTAGACCGAAAGCGGAAGAGTTATGTTAACGTGGCTGATGAAGTCGTACTCTTCGCGATCCAATCACGATCCAACCGATCAAGTACTGAACGCGCGGCACCTCCGAGTTCTGCACACATTCATCGTGATGACGTCCCTCAAGCTATTGATCCAGCAGAGGTTCAGGGATGTAGATGAGTTACGTCAGCAGGATGGCGTGATGACAGTGTTGATGATGTGATCCGCGCAGGGCTTCGCCTATGCACTACGACAATATGATCTGAGGTGTAATATGTGGAGGGGGGCATGGCACACAGCTAAGACAATTGATCTTGTGTGTTCTAGGGTGCCCCTGCCTCTGTACATAAAGGAGGAGAGGGGAGGCTAGCCAGCCCCTGTAGGGCGCGCCAGGAGAGAGGAGTCCTACTAGGACTCCAAGTCCTAGTAGGATTCCACTTGGTGGAAGGGGAAAAAGGAAGGGAGAGGGAGATGGAGAGGGAAAGGGGCGCCGCATCCCCTCCCGTAGTCCTATTCGGGCTCCCCATGCGGGGGCGCCACCTCCTCGTGGCCTGCCCTCTCTGTTCCCTAGGGCCCATGTTGGCCCATTACTTCCCCGGGGGGGTTCCGGTAACCCCTCCGGCACTCCGTTTTTACCCGGTACCTCTCGGAACTCTTCCGGTGTCCGAATAACTTCGTCGAATATATCATTCTTTATGTCTCGACCATTTCAAGACTCCTCGTCATGTCCGTGATCTCACCCGGGACTCTAAACAACATTCGGTCATCAAAACACATAACTCATATAATACAAAATCGTCATCGAACGTTAAGCGTCCGAACCCTACGGGTTCGAGAACTATGTAGACATGACTGAGACACCTCTCCGGTCAATAACCAATAGCGGAACATGGATGCTCATATTGGTTCCTACATATTCTACAAAGATCTTTATCGGTCAAACCGCATAACAACATACGTTATTCCCTTTGTCACCGGTATGTTACTTGCCCGAGATTCGATCGTCAGTATCCTCTTACCTAGTTCAATCTCGTTACTGGCAAGTCTCTTTACTCGTTCTGTAATGCATCATCCCATAACTAATTCATTATTCACATTGCTTGCAAGGCTTAAAGTGATGTGCATTACCAAGAGGGCCCATAGATACCTCTCCGATACACGGAGTGACAAATCCTAATCTCGATCTATGCCAACTCAACAAACACCATCGGAGACACCTGTAGAGCATATTTATAATCACCCAGTTACATTGTGACGTTTGATAGCACACAAAGTGTTCCTCTGGTATTCGGGAGTTGCATAATCTCATAGTCAGAGGAATATGTATAAGTCATGAAGAAAGCAATAGCAGTAAAACTAAACAATCATTATGCTAAGCTAATGGATGGGTATTGTCCATCACATCATTCTCTAATGATGTGATCCTATTGATAAAATGAAAACACATGTCTATGGTTAGGAAACTTAACCATCTTTGATTAACGACCTAGTCTAGTAGAGGCTTACTAGGGACACTCTGTTTTGTCTATGTATCCACACATGTATCAAGTTTCTGGTTAATACAATTCTAGCATGAATAATAAAAATTTATCATGATATAAGGAAATATGAATAACAACTTTATTATTTCCTCTAGGGCATATTTCCTTCAGCCCTCGCCCGCCGCCATGTACAAATCTTCACCGAATTATCGGACATGGTACACAAATATTGCGTCATGGAGAATGCCTGGAAGTTACAATAAATGCGCATGGAGTCAGTCCCTACTGCACAACCCAGAAAAAACCCAAGCAAAACGAGCATACACACGGCAATCGCCTGAGGACGAACCCGTTGAAAAGAGAAACAGATCTAGAACGGTCCTGGATGAGTTGTTGGATAAACCATGCCCCATACACTCGGCCCTGCTTAACGCAAATCCGACCCATAGGCCTCGAGCTTGCTAGGTAGTGAGACAAGTGGCCAAAATTGGAGAGAATATCCTCGGTCTCACACCACCTAATAGACAATCATCAACGACACCTGATGACAACAACATTATGACAGTCTACGAGACGTTCTTCTAAAACAATCAATGGAAAAGAGCCCTTCGAGAGCTCAGCCAGGTCTACCAGGTGAAGGCTCCACAGCCATGGGTGGATACACCTATAAACTTTGGTTAGAAGGACGAGCCAAGGTCCCGCCCCACCCACGCACCTGCCGCACTAGTCCTTGACCCCATAGTCGATGCCTTCAAACTAACTAAAGTGTTGATGGACAGGGGCAGCGGCTTGAACCTCATTTACGAGGACACGCTTGATAAAATGCAGTTCGACGGATCCTGCATCGAGGACAGCCACACCAGATTACGAAGAATTATCCCCGGCAGGGAGGCGCGCTGTTACGGATGCATAACCTTGGACGTAGTGTTCAGTACCCCCGACAACTATAGATCTGAATCCCTATTATTCCACATTGTGCCCTTCCACATCGGATACCACACCCTATTGGGACGTGAGGCATTCTTGAGGTTCCAGGCTATACCACATTACGGGTACATGAACTCAAAATGCCAGGGCCCAACGGTGGGATCTCGCTCGCCAGCAATCCGAATAAATCCCTCCAAACTGAAAACAAAACAACATGGCTCTCCCTTGAGGCATTGCCTAAGGCTCTCATAGCCGAAGAATTAACAACGCTTCACACTACAGTCAACAGGGATGATGTGGTCCTTGATAAATGTCAAAATCCACGTCATTTAAACCGGCTGATGAAATAGTAAAATTCCAAGTGCATCTGACAGACCCAAACAAAATGGCGTCCATTGGAGCACAGCTAGACCCCGCAGTTGAAGAAGCACTATGAACGTTCCTACGCAAGAACTGGGACATATTCGCTTGGCATCATTCAGACATGCCAGGAATCCCACAGAGGCTAGCGGAGCATAGCCTAAACATCATAAAAGGCTTCAAGCCAGTCAAACATACACTACATCGATTTTCCGAACCCAAACGACAGGCTATGGGTGAGGAATTGGCAAAGCTACTGGAGGTCGGATTCATCCGTGAAATCAAACATCCTGAGTGGCTAGCAAATCTGGTCATGGTACCCAAGAAGGACAAATCCCTATCAAACTGTTTCTGATATCTTGAATATCCCAAATGCTCCATCCTTGCTACTCGTTTGTGTCGGCATTCTGGGAACGGGGGTCCCCAGACTTGCCTGCCTGCGGCCCACGGCATGGATGGGCTAGCAGGTTTCTACGGGCAATCTTCATCGACGAGGTATTCAAGAACCTTGCAAGGGGCCAAGCCTAGCGAGGCGAGCGACGCAATACCTCCTCGGGAGCATCCTCGCCAGGCAGGCTCACGAGGGGCAGAGAGATCAAGGCAAGGCAAACCTCGCGAGGTCCTCATGACGTGAGCCTTGACGATCGTGACCAAGCGGGCGCCAGCGCGCGTAGTGTCCTTGATTCCTCTTTGGTGCCAAGGCATCAAGGAAAGGTTCCCATCTCGGTGCGACAAGACCAAGACCAGCAGGACAGCAAGACGGAGGTCACCATGGAGCCCAAGACAGCGTCACCACCAGAGCCTTTTGCATGCGAAGATTACTTTTGTCAGGATAAGCTGTACTAGTTGTCCCCTTTCAAATTGGCCGTTGTTGGCTCCCTTCCTGCTCAATATTTGGGGAGAGGACCAGGGCCTATATAAGTAGAATTAGCGACCACAATAGGGGGCGAGAAAATGAGAGAAAGAGAAGGAGAACTCATTCAGAGGCATCTCACCCACACAGGTTCGCCAAGCAAAAGGATACCTCAACCTTAGGAGGCTGTTCTTCCCCTGGTACTATTCATCATCAGCCGAAGAGGCAAGCAGCCACCACCACACTGGAGTAGGGTATTACACCACAACGGTGGCCCGAACCAGTATAAATCTTGTGTCTTTGTGTTGCAAGTTCGCCGAGTTCGTCCGCGAGATCTTAGAGAGCTAGGGCGTGGATCGATAGGGAGAAAACCTTCGCGCGCACCCCAGTGTTTGAACCTCAAGGTTTTTTTCGGAACCCCTGATCCGACATTTGGCGCACCAGGTAGGGGTGCGCTGAAGCTTCCTTCTGTCGTTCCGCGCCCCATTGCTCCGTCGTCTCCATGGTAGACGTGCGCCGCGCTCGTGCTGAGTGTTGGGCTGCCCTCGCCGCCCGCATCACTCAGACGGCTCCCATCGGCGGGCCACCTCGTCGTTCCCCGTCACCTGCCGCCAACGCCACCACCGGCCCGGTGGGGAACGAGCAGCAAGCATCCTCGCTGCACCCCTCGGTGCGGCGGGATGGCTGCACCGCCAGTCCACCGCTGACCCCGGTCGGTTCTTCTTCACATGCACGTCGCTCTCCTATGGACGCACGGGCCATGCTCCTCATGGCGCACGAGCTCCCGCGCTACCAACTGGTCGACGACCTCCATGAGGACTGGTTCGACCACATCGCCGATCTTGTCCGTGCTGCAGGGGCTACCCTACGCCGTCCCTCTCCCCGCCTCGCCCTCTGCCAGCTACAGGCGACGTAGCTCACAGAGCGCCTCCACCACCTTTGCCCCAAGACGGTGCCCTGGCACCAAGGCGTGCGGCTCCACGACGCGACCCGCTGCGTCCTGCGCCCGCGCGCGAAGAAAGAAGCTATCAAGAAGTCCCTCGACTGCAAGAAAACGCTCCGCCGCTCCTCCCGCCACCGCGCCAGGACCAGCTGCGACGGCAAGACCACGCGCCACCTGTAGCGGCAGGGCACGTACCCCATCAAGACCAAGCTCCACCCCCAAGGCGGGCCCCGGTGACCACAGCCGGCTGCCGCGCTTTCAGCCCCGAGCTGCGTAGCGTCGCCTGGCTGGGCAAGTTCAAGCCGGATCTGCCTCCTCGCTACGACGGCACCCCCGACCCCGCGGAGTTCTTGCAGCTCTACGAGCTAAGCATCGAAGCAGCCAACGGCGACGAGAAAGTTATGGCGAACTAGTTTCCCATGGTTCTCAAGGATGGCGCCCGCTCCTGGCTCCTAAACCACCCACCAGGCTCGATCTCCTCCTGGGACGAGATGCGCAACCGCTTCGTCGCTAACTTCCAGGGCACTCGCGAACGCCTGCCGGCTACGGGTGACCTGCGCTGCGTCAGGCAGCAACCGAGAGAGACACTCCAGAAGTACATCCAGTGCTTCAACAACGTCCGCCTCAAGATCCCCAAGGTGACGGACGAGGCCATCATCTCTGCGTTCTCTGATGGCGTCCGTGACGTCAAGATGAAGGAAGAGCTTGCTATCCACGAGGAACTATGCACGTCCCTAGAGTTGTTCAACCTGGCGACCAAGTGCGCAAGAGCTGAGGAGGGGCGCCTCTCCCTCCTCGAGCTCCCAGCCGCAGACCCGGAGGAGAAGAAAGCCAAGGCCAAGGACGTGATGCGCAAGGGAGTAGCCGTGCTCGCAGCGGAACCAGACACCAAGTGTGGCAGAGACCAACCAGAGTCATCCAAGAGCAGCCATCCGTTTTGCGCCTTCCACAACCTGAATACCCACAATACCAACGACTGTCAAGAGCTCAGAGCCATTCACGAAGGATGCTTCGGTCGACGCCCCGAGCGCGGCGACCGGTCTACAGCCGAGGAGGCGGACATGGTGGCGGACGCTGGGACAACCGTGGCCCGCGCCAGGAGTGGCATGACCTGCCTCGTGAGGACCGCTGGCAGGATCAGCCTCGCGAGGGCACCCAGAGGGATTAGCCTCGTGAGGATCGTCCTCAAGGCAACGCCGGACTCCCTACGCTGCCGCCACTGCCAAGAAGGAATGACGAACACCATCAAGACGAGGGAGCTGGGGGCTTCAAGGAACCACGTACTATCGCCTGCATCTCGGGCGGAGCCCAGGCCCCAGCCTCGCAGCGTATCTTCAATCTGTTTGCTCATGAAGTGAATGCAGTCCTCCCCAAGCTCGAAGCCACACGCCCGCTCAGATGCTCCCAATGCCCCATCACGTTCAACTCGGCGGATCAGCTCAAGTGCGCAGCTACCGCTGGTGCCCTCCCGATGCTTTGCTCCCCAGTCATCAGCAACGTGCAAGTTACCAAGACCCTCATCGATGGTGGCGCAGGGCTCAACGTTCTGTCCGTCAACACGTTCTACAACCTCCAAGTGCCATTTGAACAGCTTCAGCCTACCAAGCCTTTCTCAGGAGTGACCGACGGTTCCACCACACCAATAGAGCAGGTCCGCCTCCCTGTTACCTTCGGGGAACGCAAGAACTACCACACCGAGCTCATCGACTTCGACGTCACGCACATCCGTCTGCCGTACAATGCCATCCTCGGGTATCCAGCCCTGGCCAAGTTCATGGCGGTGACCCATCACGGCTACAATGTCCTCAAGATGCCGAGAAGCGGCGGGATCATCACGGTCCCATGTGAAGAAAGAGATGCGCTGTGCTCCCTCGAGCGTGCCTTCCAAGCTGCAGCAATCGACGACCCCGACAGCAAGGGCGAGGGCCCTCCTGACGTCATCCCCAAGAAGAAGAAGCAGCCGCGCCGTGCAGGACCTCAGGAGGGTGGCGTCATAGTCGGAGCCTCGTCAGGATCAGCGCCCACTCCCGGGGCGCCTCCCTCCATCGCATAGGAAGGCGCGCCCGGCGCCCTTCTCGGGCAGGGCTCGGGGGCTTTCTTCTGGAAGGCCTTAGACCTTGCCCACATCACGACGGAAGCGCTTGGGCACCACTTGGAGGCGTGCTTCACGGCACGTTTCCCTCTGGAGGGCACATGGCAAGGATCGCCCATCGTTCAGGAGTTCATCACAAAGACCACCCAGGAATTGCAAGACGCAAGGGCCATGCGCGGTGACCGCCGCTCACGAGGCACAGCTTCCCATCCAGGTGAGGGTGCCGGGCTGCGCGTCTGCGTCGACGTTCCATGGCTCAACAGGGACACTTCTCAGGAGCTTTTCCGGCCTTCGCGCGTGGGACACTGCAAGGGCCCACTGCACAGCGACATTCACATGCCCTTCAGCCTGCCGAGCATGTTGTCCGCCTACCAGCGCAACTTGCGGCGCATCCTAGCGGCTTAGGAGGCCAGGCACCATGTCGTCCTGATGGAGATGGAGATGGTCCTCAAGGAACCACCTGAGCCCCTAGAGCCCATGAGGCTCAGGGACCCGGTGGCTCGTGAGGAGCAACCCCTTCGCTGCGCACCTTCAGCTGCCCCAACTCTCCTTCGTCAACATAACCAGGTGACATTTTCCAAGTTCATTTAGCTGGGAGCTCCCCTCGGGCTGAATCATTCCCAGGCCACGTGGGTCCATCCCTGTGGCATGTATCCCTTTTTATTGCTTCAGCTTACCTTGTTGGGAGCACCCCTCGGGCTACATCATCCCCAAGCCGCTCAGGCCTGACCCAGTGGCACGTATCTCCCATGCACTTACTTAAGTCTGCTACTCTCATGTTTAATCTACCTATGATTACTACCTGCTCAATCGTCGCCTCCCACGGGGCCTCCTCATGTTGGCACGACGCTGGTGCATGGGTCCGTCCTTGCCACATCGAAAAACCTAAGCGGTTGAGCTCTGGCTCGCGGCACGCCCCACGCACGTCACCTCACCGGGCCCTCAGTGCCTTCACCCCTCGCGGAGCAACCAGCGGTAGGCTGGTAACCATAACGGCAGATCGTGTTCTTCCTTGTGCTGGCTCACAGGAATCTCATGAGGACAACACCAGGCGGCACCACGAGCTCTCACCTCCCAAGTAATCCGCTTGCACGTTAAAAGGGGGGCTCCTGAGCATCGTGACTCAGGAGCTCTTGCTAGATCACCAGCCCTCACCCCCTGGCCTTGACCACGCCACACGACCTGGCATACCAGCGGCGGCTGAGCTCGCTCAAGGGCCGGGACTTGAGGACGTAGAGCACAAAGGAGAGCATATGAAAGGGGAAGGCTCGTATGGGCTTGACCTAGCTACGTTGTGGATGATTCGTGCACAGGTCTGGCGCATCACGAAGAATCGACCCCGGACCGCCAAGATAAGTCACGAGTTCAGATCAACTAATCATTGGAACCTAGGGGACACGCTCGCCGCAGCCCTGTTGTGGCAACGTCGCCTCCCTTTCTTATCTTACCATGGCTGCTTGAGCTCTAAAGGGGACCCCCGGAGCATCGCGCCTCAGGAGCTCTTACTGGACCTTGGGCCGCTCACCTCCTGGCCTTGACCACGGCACGTGACCTGGCATACCAACAACGACTGAAGCTTGCCTAGGGACTGGGACCTGTCAGCGTAGAGCAACAAGTTGTCGCAAGATTGGAAAGGGAAGACCGAGCCTAAACAGGACTTGCGCTCACAAGGCTTCCATAATTAGGATAATATCAACAAAAGACATTGCACACTCTTTACACGCCCCCATGGGGTACTTCTTCATTCCTCGCAGGGAACAAAAGACAAGAACCTAGGAGAATCCTATCTACACACCCCCGCGGCCGACGCCATCATCAACAGTGGGTCATGGGAGGCCGGCTCCAACCCCATCCAGATCAGCGACGGCGGCGGCCTAACTTTGCGACCCTGCTCCGGGTGCAGCGATAGCTCAGGGGCACATAGCTGTCACCGCTCGTCTACGGGGTCTCGTAGAGCTCGAGAGAACCGCTGGACTCCCAAGAGTCGCTGCTGCTGGAGCAGCTGAGGGAGTCCTGGACTAAGGGGTCCTCAAGCGTTCGGCCTGTTATCCATGGGCCGGACTGATGGGATGTGAAGACATGAAGACCGAAGAATGCACCGTGTCTGGATTGGAATCTACTTGGCGTGGAAGGCAAGTTTGGCAACCGAAGATTCCTTCTTATGTAACCGACTCCATGTAAACTCTAGATCCCCTCGGTGTCTATATAAACCGAAGGGGATAGTCCGGAAAGGACAACACGTATACTCATTACCATACCCACATAGGCTAGACTTCTAGGGTTTAGCCATTACGATCTCGTGGTAGATCAACTCTTGTAACACCCATATTCATCAATACCAATCAAGCAGGGCGTAGGGTATTACCTCCATAAAGAGGGCCCGCACCTGGGTAAATAATGTGTCCCCTGTCTCCTGTTACCATCGATCCTAGACGCACAGTTCGGGACCCCCTACTCGAGATCCGCCGGTTTTGACACCGACATTGGTGCTTTCATTGAGAGTTCCACTTTGCTGTCAGCAAAGGGCTCGATGGCCCCTTCAATAGTCAGTAAGGACGTTGTCCAAGGAGAAACCTTCCTCCCCGGACAGATCTGTGTACTCGGCGGCTTCGTACCGCGGGCCAACTTGCTTGGCCATCTGGAGCAGATCGACAGCTACGCCCCCGGCCATCAGGTCAGATTCGGGAGCTTGAATTACGTTGCGGACATCCGTGGAGACTTGATCTTCGATGAATTTGAGACCGCAGCAACCTCTCCCCATCGCCCCGATGAACATGTCTTAAACCTGTCATCGGGCCGCATGTAGCAGATAGCTCCCGTAGCAGCTCCGGCCTCAAATCTGGAGCAATTCAAGTCGTCCGAAGATGGGAGGCTTAACCCCATCACAGAGACTACGGATTCCACGGCGCTGGAGCCGCACGCAGATTACACTCCATATGCTATCTGCATCAATAGAACCCCGGACTCGCCCCCGATATCGAGCTCCGAACCCTGCGAGCCCGCGTACACCAAACTCGATCGGTTATCGATCTTCAAGTTCAGCGCCACAGATGTCTTCCAACACTCGCCCATGGGCGACATACTGAACTCACTAAAAAGCCTATCCCTGGCGGATGACCTGTCTCCGAACTATGTTCTGTTCGAACTTATGGTGGACCATGGAGAATTTTGCTTCCCACCCGCCACCCACGTCATAGCCACTTCTAAAGATGTAACCAACACACCCGATCCCTGCTCCAAAGACATCGACAGTGTGGACGACGATGAGGGGCAAGGCCAGAGCTTGCTACCTGCTAGACACGGGATAAGCACTTCCTGGTATAACGTGTGTATGATAGACACACCTTAGGACGCTCTCGATGATGACAAGGAGGATTCGGTCGAGGATAAACTGCCTGGTACACAGCCTGTACACCGGCGTTCTAGGCCACCGCCCAAGAGAAAACACTGCCAGCACCAGAGAAGACAATACTCGGGACAATGAAGACCCTGTCGAGGTAGAATCCGAGCAGGAGGAACAAGAAGGCGGGCAAGACAGCCCTGACGAACAGGCCACATCTGGGGACTCGGAGGACAGCAATTATCTCCCCCACTCCGAGGAGGAGGAGATCCTTGACAGCGAGGATTCTACCGTGCCAAAGGAACCTCTCGAGCAGGAGCGCTTTAAAACGCCGGCTTATAGCCACTGCAAGGAACTTAAGAAAGAAGCAGCTGCGGCTTCAAGCAAGCCAAGATTATCTCAATGATTGATGGACCGAGGTCTTGGCCGCAGAAGAATACGGCCTTAGCAGCCCAGTCAAAAGCCACCCCAAGAATAGGTGGCTCCCTCAACACGACGGCAGAGCGATGGAACCCATACCACCATCGAACAATGCGGCGGGCCAACCACAATGCGGTCCAGACAAAGCAGCATCCCAAGCAGAGCACCATACCAACCCATCCGGACGTGAAAACAAAACAGCTCGGGGGAATACCCACGATATCAACCAAGACACGAAGGGCAGAGCAGGATGCACAAGATCGATGTACAAATCACGAAGATATACCCCGACCGACGATGATGGTCGCCTATTCAAACACTACAGAGCTGACCACGCCCGGACCGAACTGTAAACGGAGCCGCCAGAGGTGCTTCATAGTGTGGCCCAACATAGAGGAGCTGCACACCCCCTCTGGTTCATGGATGAAGTAATGGAACACGAATTTCCAGACGGGTTTAAACCCATTAATATCGAATCATACGATGGAACAACAGACCCTGCGGTATGGATCGAGGATTACCTCCTCGATATTCACATGGCCCGTGGAGACGACCTCCACACCATTAAATACCTACCTCTGAAAGTTAATGGGAAAGCTCGGTACTGGCTAAAAAGTTTGCCAGAAAATTCAATTGGCAACTAGGAATATTTGGAAGACGCCTTTCGAGACAACTTCCAGGGAACATGTGTCTGGCCATTATGCGCCGATGACTTAAGTCACATTGTCTAGGAGCCCGGCGTGTCAGCTAGGGAGCTCTGGACCAGGTTCTTACTCAAAAAGAACCAAATTGTCGACTGTCCGGACGCAGAAGCCCTCGCGGCCTTCAAACATAGCATCCGGGATGAATGGCTCGCGCGTCACCTCGGCCAGGAAGGACCCAAATCCATGACAGCCCTCACCGCTCTAATGAACTGCTTCTGTGCGGGAGAAGATAACTAGCTTGCTCGTAAAAGCATCGACGCCAGCGGCCCGGGCACTTTCGAAATCCGAGATGGCACATCGCTTCGTTCTCAGTAAGCCTCGCCTGAACCGATCTCTCATCCCTGTCAACAAAGTATGGCCTCAACGGCTGCTTTGCAGATGCACCTCGGCACACCCTGCCATGGGCGCGGCATCGGAACAAATGAGTTGCCAGCAAAAGTCCGAACAGCTCTATAGCGTACTTCGGTGTTGCAAGTTTGGCCTTATATGCACCAGCTCCGAATCATTGTCTTGGGTCAATAGTTGGGTTGCCCGACTCCTGTGTTTGCTACCCTACGTTTTGCTCTATAGGCTAGGGTAGTAAAGGGAGAACTACTGTGATTGTGCCCTGGCCTAGACCGGATGAGCACCTCAGTAGAGAAAGCCGAGAACTGACTGTCATGATGCGGTGAGAGCTGGTCAACCACTTGATGACTTATTGGAATCTTTAGCGATTCTCCATGTAATACGAGGGATCTTTTTCAGATCAGCTATGTAAGGCACCACATGCCGCATACACACTAGGGGCTATGTCGTAGCGCCACCATAAAACTCCTATGGTTAAGTGAAAGTGTTAACGCCTTATAGTCCGATTGCCTGGTTCGCTGCATTATCACCTCCTTCATGGACCAAGACGTTGGATAGAGAGTGATTAAATGCTTTTCCGAACACCCCCGTACTTCCTACGAGGGGCCAAAGCCGACGACTGGAAAACTTTCAGATTATATTAATATGACCGCACAGGAGGAATTCAAGCTTTTTGAGCAAAACATAAATAGATTAACTATAAATTTGTCTTTTACAATCATCATACACCTCACTCGAACATTATGTTTTTTGAGCATTGACCCTCTATCCAGCGGGCGGCCTCCAGGACGTCTTGAAAATAGCTCTCCAGCTCCGTACGGCCCCTGCCTTCAGGCGGACCCTTCGTGGCGACGTCGATGGCCTTCATTTTCCCCAGAATGTCTTGACCCGAGCAAGGGCCATCCATGCACCTTCAATGCACGTCGATCGCTTCGCAACATCGATTCATGGCACCACATCAACAAGCTTCTGCACCAAACTGAAATAGCTACTCGGCGCAGGCTCGGTTGGCCACTGCCAGATTATAACATCCTTCATGGCAGCGCCAGATACACTATGAAGTTCGGCCCATTAGGACATCTATTCATTGTGCAGCAGGGGGCGCTTCGACGCACCAAACTGTGACCAAAAAAGCTTCTCCATTGCATATCCAGCTCGCGCTTGGTAACATCGCGCTGCATCAGAAGAACTCTTCGGCAAGTCCAAATACTCGTCCGTAGAACTCCACTCTTGGTTTAGCTGAGGAAGTCCGGGTCACCGAACTTAGTCTGCAGCAGAAAAGGCTTTCCTGCCACTATCTCTTTTGCCTACCGAACCTCCTCACGGAGTGCTCTAGATTCTGATCACGCTTCTCTTGCCTCCTGTCGGGCCTTGTCCAGTTCAGCCGTTAAGGCTTTATTATCCTTCTCAAGAAATTCGTAACAGCTAGTGGCATTTTCCAAAGCGAGTGTCATCATGGATAGTTTCTCCTCGCCCTGGCATCACGCAGCTTGTTCGGCCTTGAGTTCAATCGATGCTCCTTCAGCAGCAGCATCACTATACCAGGCCTGCTCCTTGGCCCGTCTTAGCTCCGCCCGAAGAGCCTCCACGGCGGCAGCACCATCATCTCATATAAAGCTCTTTCCTGCGTCAAGCACACTGGTGTAAAGAATGCTCGAAGTACATACCTTGCGAGTCGTCAAGACGCTTGTTGATCGATGCAACATCATCCTCCACAATATCCAGCTTTCACTGCAGTTCGGCCACTTCCGTATTCCGGACAGCCACGGGAGGGGAAGCAGCTTGTATTTCAAATTAACCCAAGGTTAATATCTTAGCATATCTCTTTGATCCTCCGATCACTTCCTTCGGAAGACAATCCGTGTCTCAGGGGCTACTGCATATACAACAGGTGCATTCTGTCAATAAAATTCAATTGACAAAACTACATCACAAACCTCAAAACCTCTTAGAAGGCTCATGAAGGCCTCATCCAATCTGCTCTTCACAGATAGAACTCTTTTGACCAACATAGCCATCAAGGTCTGGTGCTCTTCTGAAATGGAGGCTTGTCGTAGCAAGCCCATCAGCATTTCCGGTGCTCCTTGGTCCTCAGAAACCGCCACCGGAGTATGGCATTCCTGTGAAGGAACCTGCTTACTTGCCTCCAGAATCGTCTCTGGCTATAAACCAGACGGTTCGGGGACACCAGTCTTGATCCCGGAACCCCAAGTGACAGAGGCACCTCCTTCGGGTAACGCCTTCATCGTTTCCTGTACTACTTGGTGTTCGGGAGGAGCCCTTCGGGACGATACCTCGGTATCATCCCACCTATTGGGAGATGAGGCTGGAGGAGGCATGGTACGTCTCCAACGTATGTATAATATTTTGATTGTTCCATGCTATTATATTATCAACCTTGGATGTTTTATATGCATTTATATGCTATTTTATACTCCCTCCGTTCCATGATATAAGGTGTATAGATTTTTGAGAAAAAATCCGAAATATAAGGTGCATTGCGTCGCACCATTCGTTTGGATAAGTTTTTTATGGATCTGATTACATTTACTTATATGATGCCAGCTCCTCTATTTTATCATGTCAATTAGTCAGGTGTAATCTCGCCCAAAACTTGTGAAATTTTCACCATACGTGCGTTCTTTAATTTTCGTGCCAAAAACTATACACCCTATATTTAAGAATGGAGGGAGTATGATTTTTGGGACTAACCTATTAACCTAGAGCCCAGTGCCAGTTTTCTGTTTTTTCCTTGTTTTAGAGTATTGCAGAAAAGGAATATCAAACGGAGTCCAATTGACCTGAAACTTCACGGAACTTATTTTTGGACCAGAAGAAGCCCACGAAGTATCGGAGATGGACCAGGAGAGTCCCAGGCTGCCCACGAGGGTGGGGGCGCGCCCCCTGCCTCATGGACAGCCCGGAGGTACTTCTTCCTCCCATATATACCCATATACCCTAAAACCTTCGAGGAGCAGAATAGATCGGGAGTTTCGCCACCAGAAGCCTCCGTAGCCACCAAAAACCAATCTAGACCCATTCCGAAACCCTGCCGGAGGGGGCAATCCCTCTCCGCTGGCATCTTCATCATCCCGGTGCTCTCCATGACGAGGAGGGAGTAGTTCTCCCTTGGGGCTGAGGGTATGTACCAGTAGCTATGTGTTTGATCTCTCTCTCTCTCTCATGTTCTTGAGGTGATACGATCTTGATGTATCGTGAGCTTTGCTATTATAGTTGGATCTTATGATGTTTCTCCCCCTCTACTCTCTTGTAATGGATTGAGTTTTCCCTTTGAAGTTTTCTTATCGGATTAAATCTTTAAGGATTTGAGAACACTTGACGTATGTCTTGCGTGGGATACCCGTGGTGACAATGGGGTATTCTATTGATCCACTTGATGTATGTTTTGGTGATCAACTTGCGGGTTCCGCCCATGAACCTATGCATAGGGGTTGGCACACGTTTTCATCTTGACTCTCTGGTAGAAACTTTGGGGCACTCTTTGAAGTACTTTGTGTTGGTTGGAATAGATGAATCTGAGATTGTGTGATGCATATCGTATAATCATACCCATGGATACTTCAGGTGACATTGGAGTATCTTTGTGACATTAGGGTTTTGGTTGATTTATGTCTTAAGGTGTTATTCTAGTAGATTGAACGGAAAGAATAGCTTCATGTTATTTTACTACGGACTCTTGAATAGATCGATCAGAAAGGATAACTTTGAGGTGGTTTCATACCCTACCATAATCTCTTCGTTTGTTCTCCGCTATTAGTGACTTTGGAGTGACTCTTTGTTGCATGTTGAGGGATAGTTATATGATCCAATTATGTTATTATTGTTGAGGGAACTTGCACTAGTGAAAATATGAACCCTAGGCCTTGTTTCAACGCATTGCAATACCGTTTACGCTCAATTTTATCATTAGTTACCTTTCTGTTTTTATATTTTCATATTACAAAAACCTATATCTACCATCCATATTGCACTTGTATCACCATCTCTTCGCCGAACTAGTGCACCTATACAATTTACCATTGTATTGGGTGTGTTGGGGACACAAGAGACTCTTTGTTATTTGGTTGCAGGGTTGCTTGAGAGAGACCCTCTTCATCCTACGGCTCCCACGGATTGATAAACCTTAGGTAATCCACTTGAGGGAAATTTGCTACTGTCCTACAAACCTCTGCACTTGGAGGCCCAACAACGTCTACAAGAAGAAGGTTGTGTCACTCTCCATCATCTCTGGAAGAAGATCTCTCGAGGAGGAGGACGATTGAGAAGCACCAGGCGTTAACATGCATGGACGAATATATATCGGATGAATACTTCACTAAATAGGAAAAGAATGAGGTGCGTTTAAAGTACCCCATCCTCGCTTACGGTCTGCCTCAAGGTTCGTCCTCGTCATCAAACTCTACGGCAGCCTCGCTCTCCCGGCCCAAGCCGCTCGACGACGGCGTTTTTCCTCTCTTGGAAGGCTTCCCGTCCTGATCTTTGGAGGCGACCCTCTTCTTGCCCTGGAGGCCTCCCTCTGCACTCTTGCCCTTGGGCAAAAGGATTTCGGTTTCCCCGAATGCAGCCACCTGGTACGGTGTTGGAATCAGCATTCTCGTCAGCAGGTCAGTCGCAGGGCCTTCCGGAAGAGGCGCCGGACACCAGATTAACACCGCTTTCTTTATCCAGTCATGTACAGGGACGGATTGTTCAGTATCTTGTTAAGAGATGCCTGAAGGGAAGTTGCTCGGATATCGAGTACTTACCGAAGTGTCCGGATGATTGCAGTCAAGGCCAATGTCTTCGGTGGTGTTCGGCCATTGCTCTTGTTCTTCGAAATATAATTTCCACATTCCTTCGTGCGTAGTGCCGAAGAAGTGCTGTAAAGTCCGCCGCCCTTCTGGGTTAAACTCCCACATACGAAGAGGCCGCCGGTGACATGGCAGGATCTGGTGGACTAGCATTATTTGAATCATGCTCACAAGATCGATGCCCTTCTCGGTAAGCCATCAGATGCGGCTTTGAAGAGTCTGAACTTCATTGACGGATCCCCACGCCAATCCCTTATGGACCCATGAAGCGAGCTGAGTTGGAGGACATGGTCGGAACGCAGGTGTAGCCGCCCACTTGGAGCCCCGCGGCTCGTTGAAATAAAACCAACCCTGCTGCCATAGGTCAGAAGATTTGGCGAAAGATCCTTCGGGCCAAACCGCGCCGGCCAGCTTGCCTATTATGACGCTGCCGCACTCTGCCTGCTCCTTCCCTGCCACCTGCGGCCTCACATAAAAGGTCTTGAGCCACAAACCGAAGTGCGGAGGAGTCCGGAGTAAGGCCTCACACGTGACGATAAATGTCGAGATGAGGAGAATGGAGTCCGGGGCCAGATCGTGAAAATCTAGTCCATAGTAGAACATGAGCCCCCGAACGAAGGGGTTAAGCGCGAACCCTAACCCATGAAGAAAGTGGGATACAAATACTACCCTCTCGCCAGATCTGGGGGATGGTATGACTTGCCCTTGTGCCGGAAGCCAATGAAAGATTTCTGAGGTCAGATACCTCGCTGCGCGGAGCTTCGCAATATCCTCCTCTGTGACAGAAGAAGCCACCCACCGGCCCTGATGGCTAGATCCGGACATGACTAGGGCTGGTGGCGATTGGAACCCGAGGGCTGGAACTTGGGGTGGCTGGGGTTGAGGAAGGAGCAAGTGCAAAGGAAGAAAACGAAACTGGGTCTCTATATAAAGGCCCCAAATATTGGGCGTCTTCCAAGGGGTCTCTTAACTTACCTATTACCATGGAGTTGTACCCAGGGGACGGTTGGGTTACCCACGCGTGCATTAATGAAAATCCCGTAAATAAAGGGATACGATCTCTGCCTTGACGAGATGTGCCAGTAAAACCGCACCCCGAGACATGGGGCAGCTCGCTAGCCGACGGTTGGAAATAGTAACCGGGCAGGCGTGATATGATTTCAGGAACAGTTATCAACAAGTTGGGCTCGTGGGGTATTATATTCTCTGCCCTTATATACACAGGTCCGGATATACTTACTTCGTCCGAAGATTATTCTGGAAGTTCGGAAGGAGGGAACCCGCCTTGCAATGCAGAAAACAAATCTGCTCGCCGGACTCCTCGTCATTGAAAGCCAGCTTCAGGGGCTACTGAGGGAGTCCTGGACTAATGGGTCCTCGGGCGTCCGGCATGTTATCCATGGGCCGGACTGATGGGCTGTGAAGACATGAAGACGAAGAATGCACCATGTCCGAATTGGACTCTACTTGGCGTGGAAGGCAAGTTTGGCGACTGAGGATTCCTTCTTATGTAACCGACTCCATGTAAACCCTAGATCCCCTCGATGTCTATATAAACCGAAGGGGATAGTCCGGAAAGGACAACACGTATAGTCATTACCATAACCACATAGGCTAGACTTCTAGGGTTTAGCCATTACGATATCGTGGTAGATCAACTCTTGTAACACCCATATTCATCAATACCAATCAAGCAGGACATAGGGTATTACCTCCATAAAGAGGGCCCGAACCTGGGTAAATATTGTGTCCCCTGTCTCATGTTACCATCGATCCAAGACGCACAGTTCGGGACCCCCTACCCAAGATTCGCCGGTTTTGACACCGACAGCAGCCATGAGTGGGGGCGCCTCATCCTGGCGCTCCCCTTCGGGGCAACACTCCAAGCGGCGACCCTCCGTGTCGAAGACCTTGAAGAACAGCGTGGAGGCGCCGTCATACTCGAAGTGGATCGCGAGGGCGCCCTCCGCACGGCAAACCCGTGCGACCTCGCCCCAGCCACGGGTCATGAAGATCTTGCCACTGGAGACTGCTTCAACCTCTGCTCCGGTCGCTGGAGTGTCGCAGCCAGCATGCTACAACTAGAGTTCGAGAGTCCCCCTCGGCGGCATCATGTCAGAGAAGAAGCACGGGAAGAGGATCCAGGAGCTTGGGGGCACCACCGCCCACAGCACGAGCTCGCGTGAGGAGGCCGTGGCATGGACTCCAGGAGCGATGGCACTCGTCCCGGCAGCGCATCGACCTTGGTCGCGGTGCGTGTGCCAATGCTCGTTGCTCCTTCCTCCCGAGCCCCGGCTTGGGCGTGCAAGGGCAGTGAATACCCCAGGAGGAGGCCGCTCACACCAAGGCCTTGTCACCACCTGCATCGCCGTAGCGTCGTGATGGTGGACCGACCTCTTCTTCGGCGGAAGCAACGCCGGCATGTCGCGGGGGATCTTTCCCTTCTCGTCAGCTGAGAACCTTCGGATCAGCGCCATGGAAGTTGCTACTGGCAGTAGAGCGGGGGAACAAGAAGCAAGTGGAATGGGAGAAAGTGGGGGACGGGGGCTCCGCCCCCTTACTCATTTATAGCAAGGGAAGGCCAACCAGTGCCCCCCACGATCACAGGAAATGATGGTTTTCCTTGCATGTCACAGGGACTTCTCAAGTCGGGCAGTTGTCAAGGCAGCATGGGGAAGAGGAGACGCCCACGTCCAATCTACCTCCATGCGTCAACCGAGGCCGTAGGCTTTTGGGGCCAGCGGCGCTCCGCGCTTGACCTTTGGCTTCGCCACGCAGCCAAGCCCGAGCGCGCCTTGGGCCCGGGGGCTACTATCGGCGTTCTGGGAACGGGGGTCCCCAGACTTGCCTACCTACGGCCCACGACGTGGCTGGGCTAGCAGGTCTGTACGACGCATCTTCATCGATGAGGTATTCAAGACCCTCGCGAGGGGCCAAGCCTCGCGAGGCGGGCGACACAAGACCTCCTCAGGAGCGGCCGCGCCAGACAGGCTCATGAGGGACGGAGAGATCAAGGCAAGGCAAACGTCGCGAGGTCCTCATGACATGAGCCATGACAATCGAGGCTAGGCGGGCGCCAGCGCGCGCAGTGTCCTTGCTTCCTCTTTAGTGCCAAGGGGGCAAGCGCAGGCGTGGAGTACCGAGGCATCAAGGAAAGGTTTCCATATCGGTGCAACGAGACCAAGACCAGCAGGATGGCAAGACGGAGATCACCATGGAGCCCAAGACGGCGTCACCACGAGAGCCTTTTGCAGGCGAAGACTACTTTTGTCAGGATAAGTTGTACTAGCTGTCCCCTTTCAAATTGGCCGTTGTTGGCTCCCTTCCCTCTCAATATTTGGGGAGAGGACCAGTGCCTATATAAGTAGAATTAGCCACCACAATAGGGGGGACAAGAAAATGAGAGAAAGAGAAGGAGAACTCATTCAGAGGCATCTCACCCACACAAGTTCGCCAAGCACAATAACACCTCAACCTCAGGAGGCTGTTCTTCCCCTTATATTGTTCATCATCATCCCAAGAGGCAATCAACCACCACCACACTGGAGTAGGGTATTACGCCACAACGATGGCGCGAACCAGTATAAATCTTGTGTCTTTGTGTTGCAAGTTTGCCGAGTTCATCCGCGAGATCTTAGAGAGCTAGGGCATGGATTGATAGGGAGAAAACCTTTGCGCGCACCCCAGTGTTTGAACCTCGAGGGTTTTGCCAGAATCCCTGATCCGACAGTTTGTGCTTGCATTGCCATCACAGTCGGTATTCTGTGGTGCAATGTTTACGATGTGCAGTTCATCACAAACAGTTCACGATTATAGAACATGTATGATAAGCAGACAATCACACACATTCACTTTTCCTGAATCGTATGCGATAACTAACTAAGAAGATTAGCTAATCATCGTACGAGTGTTGGATAGTATTACGAAACTTCGGACCGTCGTACATCATAACTATCGCACACGCTATTATGTGGTGCAACATTTATGATGCATACCACATCTAAAATAGATCATGATTGCAAATCGTGTACGATAAGGAAACTACCAGAAATGTTTAGTTTCCCTGCACTATTTGTGATATTGTCTGACATCACACATGCTTTGCAAACGGCAACTGTGTGCATGATCACACATGTTTCCTCTCTGTGAACCATGTCAGATTATGGTGTACATCACAAACGTTTGTGTTTGACCGACTGTGTGCCTTGTAACAACCTGCAGAGCGTAATTTCACCGTAATTTAATTGCTGCTATTTAAAATTACCGGATTTGAATTTGAAAGCATGCTATAGCTTTATTCATATCCATGAGGTTCAAACAACCAATGCATTATTCGATTCACAGGTACATATGTTCAAGAATTGCATAAGCACCAAATAAAGAATGATGAACCATGGTTGTATGCTTGTACTATTAAAGACGGTAAACAAATAGGCGAAATACATTCTGGTTGCTGAACAAGGTGAAGCAGAATGCCCATATTGTGCCCCCTCCATGCAGAAGGCACGCATGACTCTAGTCCAACCCCTTGTGATGGCCGACCGCCCATCCTTCACTGTCTTTGTGAACACATCTAGATAGTCATCGTGTTCTGGTAGAAATATTTTAACCTTTGCATGCTCACCAATCATGTAGTTTGAGAGCTAATCTTGAGTAAAGTGCTTTGGGAACCACTGCAAAGGAAAAAGATTTAGACATTGTCATCTAACACAACTCATTATGGGCAGTAAAAAGAAGGCTATAGAGTTCTTACTTGTCGTCCTACAGTTCGAAGTTGTCTTGGATAAAGTGTAAACAAATAGTTTAATCACCATCTTTTGACCTATTTTACTAACAATCTTTATCAGGTTCCTCACTTGATGCTGGTTCATCAATATCTCATTGCCCCATACGCAGAAAGGGTCGAACCGCGGATCTTTACCAATGAAATATGTACCTAAAAGCACCAAGTTAATATTAGAAGCTAAACATCAATTGCACAATGATGTAGTACAACACTACCTCCGTCCCATTATATAATATCTTAACATCCAATACACTCACATATTGGATGAATTAACATCTTATATTATGGGCCGGAGGGAGTTTAATGCATGTTTACAAATTATCAGCGGATTAACTGCCGATGTTTTGTTGTTGTTGTTGTTGTTGTTGTTGTTGTTGTTGTTGTTGTTGTTGTTGTTGTTGTTGTTGTTGTTGTTGTTGTTGTTGTTGTTGTTGTTGTTGTTGTTGTTATTGTTGTTGTTGTTGTTGTTGTTGTTGTTGTTGTTGTTGCTGCTGCTACTCTTCTACGTATATCTAGACATCATCAGAACATTAAGGTAACACTCTTCCTTGTTGCTATGCAGCCTAGGATTGCATATTTAGACATTCAGTACAATGCATGTTTCTATGTAGCCTCAGATATATTAAGTATGGCCCTAGTTAACCTACCAATAAATGGGTTACAGATATATTCAGTTAAAAGTATGATTCACTGATTAGCCCATTATCACACTCCGACCTATATGGTACCAGCTACCGATATCCTGAACAGTGAGTATATATAAGTCATGGGATGAAACTAACCTCGATGGAAAATGGCAGTCATTCGCAAAATTTTCATGTGTAAGTACATCAAGAGGCATGTTAAGCACAATAGGCTAAACATCAACCAAATATATCCATGGCAGACAAAATAATCTCCAAACGATAGCTTCAGTGTACAGATTTAAGCATGCTAGTTAAGAAAAACAAGAAGTGGAAAGGTGTGTTAACTGCAACAGGCCTAACATTTAACAACAAGCAAATATAGTCATTCAAACTGGTATTGTGCCAGTGTAAGTACACTGGTTATTGTTAAATAAACATGGAAAGGCATGTTAACTACAACATGCTTAACAACAACCAAATGTAGTCATTCATATTGGTTTTGTTGAAACTGGTATTAATGAAATTGAACTGCACAGTTAATACTTGCACATATAGAACATCACGTTGTGAATAACTGGAATAAACAAGACATACTACGAACAACCAAAGATAGCATTTGAAACTGGACATATGCTAACTACAAACAACCGAACAACCAAAAAACTTGAAAATAGCCATATGCTAGCTATAACAGGCTTATCAGCAGGCAAATATATGCATTCCTAGCAGTATGTTTAAAACTGTTATTGATGAAAATGTACCGCACAGTAAATAGTTGCACATATAGAGCATCAGATTGTGAACAACTGAAATAAACAAGGCATACTGGAAACAACCAAATATAGCAATTAAAAGTGTACATATTCTCATGATGCTATGAAAGGGGCTTGACAAAACAAATCATGGGTTCCCCCTGTGAAGAGGAACGGCAAAACAAATCATGGGTTTCCTCACTTGTCACAGATGGGCTCGTTCCCGTGGGAAGAGCACGAACCCTGGGTGCGCTCCATGTTGTCACAGATGGGCTCCTTCCCCTTGGAAGAGCATGGTTGTAGGATGCCCTCCCTGATGTCGCAGATGGGCTCTTTCTCCTTGGAAGAGCCAGAGAGGGTGCCCTCCTCGTGGTTGCCGTCGATGAGGTCTGACTTGGAAGCTGTGGATCCCAAGCCAACTTCGCAGAACCTGTCCTTCAAAAATGACAAAAATGGGGCTCGATGGCGATGTAGGATGGCAAATTCTTGACAGCGAGCCAGAGGAGATCAGCGGTGGGGCCATGGATGAGATCGACGGTGGTTGAACCCGAGGGGTTTGGGGTGGGCCACTTAACCTGTGACATAGCCTGCGTCAGGCCGTCACTATTGGTGACCTCGATGTTGTAGCCGGCATCCGCCACATACCCGCATACTCTAGCCCGCTGATTTAGTGCCTTTGGCCAGTAGTGGTTGTCAGCTTCCTCGGCGGCCACCTCGATGACGTCGGGCGAAGAGGCCGCGATACACCTCTTTTGGGCTAGTCGCTCCTCGAGCTCCACGGGAAGCGTTGCCAGGCTTAGGCAGCGACGCTCTAGAGTGGGGGATGGGGGTGGGGTTGGGGATCTGTGGGAAAGGGGCGTTTGGCAGGCGTCATCTAAGAAACTCAGGGCGTCCTGGGTATGGAGATCGGTAGGTGAGCTGCATGGGAAAATCGGCAGATGTTGACAATGGAGGTCTTGTGGCGGTGGCAGCGACCTTGCTAGGGTTTTGAGCTAGGGGTGTTGTGGTGGTGGTGGTGGTGGTGGTGTGTGTGTGTATGTGTGTGCGCGCGCGCCCGAGGAGTTTTTGGGGTGTGCGTGTGGAAGGGGTGTTTGAGGAAATGATGCGGCTACTGAAAAATTTGCTATGCGGGACTGGGCTATTGGAAGTTTGGATGATCCATCGCACGCGGTCCCGAAATAACAACTGTGTGTTATGAAACAGAAAAACCCTCGAGTCGGGCAGATATTTTAGAGGGATGCAGGCGGGAGCGGTAACAACAAACATCACACATGGTCGAAACATAACAACCGTGTGTTATCAAACAGAAAAACCCTGCGGGCGGGTAGATATTTTTGAAAGGGGAAGCCTCGTGGAGTCCAATGTACTATGATGTTGTGCATGATAGAGGCACCAGCGTGGCGCACAGTTAGTTGAAAGTGCAACTATCCCTAGGTGGTTTTGGTAATTCATAACAACATATAGCTCATTGAGCTAATGCTATTCCAAGATGATTATTTCAGGAAAGCTCAATGATTGGCATGGCATGGATGGTGAAAGTGGAACCCTCAAAATGCTAAGGACAAAGGATTGTCTCAAGCTCAAAAGCTCAAGACTCTTCATTTTATATTTTAGTGATCCAAGATCACATTGAGTCTTTAGGAAAAGCCAATACTATCAAGGAGGGATGAGGTGTTGCTTACTGAGCCTCTTGCTTCATGTGCTTAGTGATATGCTCCAAAACCCTCAACTACTTTCCCATATCCACATTTGACCTAAACCGTAAGCCAAACTCGGCCCTACCGATTCTTTCAACCCGGCGTCACCGAGTTCCACTTGTCATAGCCATTGCCAAACCCTAGCAAATCGGTTCTACCGATAGGGATCTCGGTCTCACGGAGATGGGGTTGCAAACTCTCTGTTTCCCTTTCGTAACTTTTCGGTCTCACCGAAAGAGCGGATCGGTCCCACCGAGATTGCAATGAAAACTCTCTGTTTCCTTTTTATAACATTTCGGTCTCACCGAAAGAGCAAATCGGTCCCACCGAGTTTACCTGACCAACTCTCTGGTTAGATTATTACCAAAATCAATCTCACCGAGTTTGTGTAATCGGTCTCACCGAGATTACGTTATGCCCTAACCCTAACAAAATCGGTCCTACCGAGTTGCATGTCAGTCCCACCGAAAATCTCTAACGGTCACTAGGTTTACTATTTCGGTCTGACCGAGTTTGTTGATTCGGTCCCACCGAGATTGGTAAATTGTGTGTAACGGTTAGATTTTGTGTGGAGGCTATATATACCCCTCCACCTCCTCTTCATTCGGAGAGAGAGCCATCAGAACACATCTACACTTCCAACTCATATGTTTTGAGAGAGAACCACCTACTCATGTGTTGAGACCAAGATATTCCATTCCTACCATATGAATCTTGATCTCTAGCCTTCCCCAAGTTGCTTTCCACTCAAATCTTCTTTCCACCAGATCCAAATCCTATGAGAGAGAGTTGAGTGTTGGGGAGACTATCATTTGAAGCACAAGAGCAAGGAGTTCATCATCAACACACCATTTGTTACTTCTTGGAGAGTGGTGTCTCCTAGATTGGCTAGGTGTCACTTGGGAGCCTCCGACAAGATTGTGGAGTTGAACCAAGGAATTTGTAAGGGCAATGAGATCGCCTACTTCGTGAAGATCTACCGCTAGCGAGGCAAGTCCTTCGTGGGCGATGGCCATGGTGGGATAGACAAGGTTGCTTCTTCGTGGACCCTTCGTGGGTGGAGCCCTCCGTGAACTCGCGCAACCGTTACCCTTCGTGGGTTGAAGTCTCCATCAACGTGGATGTAGGATAGCACCACCTATCCAAACCATGGGAAAAACATCCGTGTCTCCAATTGCGTTTGAATTCTCCAAACCCTTCCCTTTACATTCTTGCAAGTTGCATGCTTTACTTTCCGCTGCCAATATACTCTTTGCATGCTTGCTTGAATTGTGTGATGATTGCTTGACTTGTCCTAAAATAGCTAAAATCTGCCAAGAACTAAAATTGGGAAAAGGTTAAGTTTTTATTTGGTCAAGTAGTCTAATCACTCCCCCTCTAGACATACTTTCGATCCTACAAGTGGTATCAGAGCTTTGGTCTCCATTTGCTTTGATTTCCATAGCTTTTGGTGGTCATAGCCTTGGTTTCACAACCTAGGAGAGTATGGCGTCTAGCGAGGGAAATTATGACCATAGAGGTCCTTACTTTGGTGGTACTAATTTTGCTAGTTGGAAGCATAAAATGAAAATGCATATTCTTGGACATAACCCCGCCGTTTGGGCTATTGTGTGTGTTGGTTTGCAAGGTGACTCCTTTGATGGGAGAGAACCAAACCGTGAAGCTACCGCGGATGAGTTGAAGATGTTGCAATACAATGCTCAAGCTTGTGATATTCTCTTCAACGGATTGTGCCCTGAAGAAATCAACAAAATCAGCCGTATTGAGAATGCAAAGGAAATTTGGGACACTTTGATTGATATGCACGAAGGTACCGACTCCGTCAAGGAATCCAAATTGGATGTGCTTCAAAGTCAACTTGACAAGTTCAAAATGATGGAAGGTGAAGGTGTCGCTGAAATGTACTCTAGGCTTGCTCTCATCACAAATGAGATTGCCGGCTTAGGAAGTGAAGAGATGACCGATAGATTCATCATCAAGAAGATTCTAAGAGCCTTGGATGGAAAATATGATACCGTGTGCACATTGATCCAAATGATGCCCAATTACAAAGATCTCAAGCCAACGGAGGTAATTGGAAGAATTGTTGCTCATGAGATGTCACTTAAGGATAAAGAGGAACTTCACAACAAATCAAGTGGTACCTACAAAGCCTCATGTGAAGCCCCTACATCATCAAGTGAGAAACAAAACTTCAATGAAGAATTGAGCTTAATGGTGAAGAACTTCAACAAGTTCTACAAGAGTAGAAGCAAAGATAGAAGCTCCAAGTCATGGTCCTACAATGACAAAAGATCTTCTAGTGGAGAGCGAAACTGCTACAATTGTGGAAGACCCGGACACTATTCCAATGAGTGTACGGCTCTCTACAAGAGAAGAGAAGACTCTCCAAAAAGAAGAAGTAGAGATGATCGTTATGAACGAAGATACTCACAGAGAAGCAAGGATTCGGAAAGGAAGGAAAAATCATCAAGGAGCTACACAAAACGAAGACATCAAGCTCATGTTGGTGAATGGGTATCCGGCTCCGACTCCGACAACCACTCCGAGAGAAGTTATCACTCCGATTC
Organism: Triticum monococcum; assembly: GCA_034509565.1. Lineage (NCBI taxonomy): Eukaryota > Viridiplantae > Streptophyta > Magnoliopsida > Poales > Poaceae > Triticum > Triticum monococcum. The sequence continues at coordinate 587,944,977 of CM067843.1, read as the reverse complement.
CGAATATACTCAAGATGAAGGTGTTGCCGGTCTAGCACTTGTGTCAACCAACTCCTACGTCATATTTGACTCACCAAATGAAGGAATTGGAAGATGCTTCATGGCCAAAGGTCCTAAGGTAACACACCCCGAGTATGTTGATTTTAATAGTGATGAAGATGACTTGTTAGGTGATGATGATTTACTTGTTGACAACTCTAGTGATGAATACTATGATGAAACGTCAATTAATCATGCTAATCAAGATAAAACGAAAGACAATGATAAGAAGAAGATTGAGGCTCTAACTAAAGAACTAAACACTCTTAAGTTAGCTCATGAAACTATCTTCGAAGATCATCGAGAACTTTTAAGAGCACATGAGAAGTTACGCTTTGAAAAGCTCAATCTTGAGCAAGAGCATGAGTTTTTAAAGGCAATCAATGATGATCTCCACAAGAAAAGTTCTTCTTACATTGCCAAGCGTTTACTCTTATCCACTTACATGCCTCAAGTCAAGTCTAGTAACAAGAACAAGAAAGATTCTTCCTCCAGTAGTAACAATGATCATGCTAAATCCAATATTGTTGCTTCTAGTAGTTATCTTGATTCCACTAATGATTCTCTTAGCCAAGTTACACTAGAGCAAGAAAATAGCTTATTGAAGGGAATTATAGAGAAAGGAGTGTACAAAAGCCTTGCCGGGAGTAAGCAATTCGAGGAAATTGTGCGCAAGCAAGGAATGCACCGGAAGAACCAAGGTGTTGGTTTTGAACGAAAGTTCAATGCCAATGGAGTTGAGTGGGAAGAAGATCAATACCCCAAGACAAAGTTTGTTCCTCAACAAGAGAAGTATGATACTTCCTTCAAGGGGACACAAGCTCAAGATGATCTTCCACCACAAGACTACAAGCAAAAAGGCAAGGACAAGCTTCAAGAGGAAATTGATGCATTTGAAGAAGCTCCTAAGACCTTAGTCAAGTGGATTCCCAAGACCACTTCAAGTTCCACTTCATCAAGTACGACTACAACTCCAAGGATTCCCATCAAGATGGTGTGGATCCAAAAGAAGAAGAACTAGATAGTTCTTGAGGGTGACTCCGCCAACATACTTCACTCTTATCTTTTTGGCAAGAACAAGTGCGATCAACTTCCACATCTTGCACTAGATCAAGGAGTCACAAACCCTCTTGTTGGTAAGACAAGGGACAAGGTAACCTAAAAGTTTTCATGGACATCATCTTGTGTGTGCATCACTCTATGTCTATGGATATCCTTGTTTATTCCTTGTGGGAGTAACCCATGTAGGTATTGAAAGTGCAATTCACTCAAATGGATAGCTCCAAGTGATCTACATCAACATTGAGCATCCACATCTTCAACATCTACATGAAGTCATCATCGACAAAACCCAAGGTTAGTTCATCCCTCTTAGGGGGGATATCACATCTAGGGGGAGCTTTACTCTAAGACTTGAGCTAAAGCAACTCTAAAGATGTGAACACAACAATGCTTTATGTAAAAGTGGTAACCCCACTTGAGCTTAAACGATGAGTATGACCTATGATCAAGTGTTCTCACTTGACTCCTAAGTCAATATACTCATATATAGATGACCTAGTCATCGCAAATTGCTTGATAGATACTAGAATTGGTTGTGCATGCTTTGTCACATATTTCAATTGCCATCTTACTGTGTGAGCATGTTGGTTGCATATTTTACTCATTCGAGGACGTCCACTTGTTGTTTTGATTGTTTGGTTTTATTTCCTTTTGCCAAGTGGAGGGACAAGAATGCCTAAGAACCTCCTCTAGCTATCTATGCTTTTCTCGTCTCAAACTCTATTCATGCTACATCACAAAATTTGATCAAGTCAGATTCGAACCACTCTGTGTGAGGAGCACTTGGAGTCCCTGATTCGTCATAGACTTAAACTTCCAAAACCTCTTTGTGATTCTCGGTCTGACCGATATCCTACTTTCGGTCCTACCGAGATCATTAAGTTGATATGAATTTTCGATCTCGGTGCAACCGATTTGAATCATTCGGTCACACCGAGTTGCAACAACTGTATACAGTTTTGCATCTCGGTGCCACCGAGTTGTTCCACTCGGTCACACCGACAGGGTCGGGCTATATATAGTCACGGGCAAAAATTTGGAAATTTCTCCAAACCCCTTCGCCCGCGTGATAGCTCGCTCTGCCAACATGGTCTCCTGATCGTCTCCTCGCCGCCAGCCGCCTCCAGTCGCTGGTCTCCATCGCCGTCAACGGAATTCAACCCCGCCGTTGCCGCCGTAGTGAGTCTCCGCCGAACTAGGGTATGGACTCGATCTTTGTGCTATCCCCAATCTGATTCCTAGCACATTGTGTTCTTAATGATTCTTGCCACGATTGAAACACTCTTATCCAGTCAATGCGTTCATAGAATAGGATTGATTTGAAATTTTAAGGGTTAGGTTTCCGCCGAAACCATCTCGGACTCACCGAGTTGAAAAACTCGGTCCCACCGATTTGGCTTATGCCATTGCACAAGTGAAACTCGGTCTGACCGAGAATTACTTATCGGTGTGACTGATTTTGGAACTTTGTGAAACCCTAGCAGTCTCGGTGCCACCGAACTGCGACTCGGTCTAACCGAGTTCACTAGTTTAGGTTCCAAAACTGCTTTGGTATCAACGAGTTTAAAAATCGGTAGATCCGAGATGATTTCAGTGGGAAACTAAAAAAAAGATTTTGAATCATTCTTTTGCAAAAATCTCTGCATTTTGTGATGCTCATCCACTCTACCTCATCTATAAACTCTTCACAGGGTCAGCAGACAGCTTTTACATCATGTCTGATCAGAGTGATAGCCAGAACAGATCAGAAGAGCAGGTGCTCATGAGTGAGGGCACTAGTCCCTCCAGCTCTTCAGATGATGGCAGCAGAAGTACCCCAAGCAATTTGCCAAAAGCTGTCACCAGACAGAGGAAGAAGAGAACTTCAGATTCTGAAGATGAAGATTATGTGGCAGAGGAAGAGGAAGCCACATCAAAGAGAGTTGTGCTCAATAAGGAATATGGCTCAGCTCAAGGCACAAAGCCAGGCTTAAAAATCAAAAGGCCAGCAGGTAGGCAGCCTATGTCAAAGGCCAGAGCTTCAACTCAGATTCCTGAAAAGCCTGCAACCATAGAGCCAGTTGCTGTTGAAGGAAAGAAAAGGAAGGAAAGGGTCAAGAAGACCGTAGCCAGAGTGCTTGGAAAGACTTCCATCATGGAAGAAGAGGAAGAAGAAGAGGTTGTTGTACCAGCACCTAAGGCACCTAAGCTTATGGGTGATGCTATCAGGACAGGGGCTGCTGCATCCAAGCCCAAAGAAGCACCCAAAGCTGCCTCCAAGCCCAAGTCTGCCCCAAAGAGAAATACGAGAAGCATACCTGCAACAGAGAAGAACAAGGCCCCAGTGCCTGAAGCTGCTGAAGAAGATGATGAAGAGCATGTTCTGAGAAAGCTCAAGCCCAAGATCCCAGACCACAATGATGCTCATCCTGTGGCTGAGGACATGAAGCTCAGAAGAGACTCAGGGAAGAGGAAGTGGAGAGAAGCATATCCATATGCTTCAAGGAGAAGAACTGCTGTTGATTATAGGTTCCACACGAAGGAATAGCGGGACTTCTATGAGATAGTTTTGTTGGACAAGAAACCCATAGTTTGTGACATGAGATGGGTCAATTGGGAGTACATCAAGGAAAATGAAGAACACTACCCTGGAGTGTATGACAGCTTCAATGCTTGTGGAGTAGCAGACTTTGTTGGGCAGAAGCTCACAAAGTGGAACGAGGAACTCATTATGCAATTCTACTCCACAACACATTTCTACCCAGATGGAAAGATCACATGGATGTCTGAAGGTGCGAGGTACCAATCTACTGTTGCTGAGTGGGCACAGCTCATCAATGCCCCAGAGGAGCATGAGGATGACTTGGATATCTATGCCAAGAAGAAGATGGACCACAACTCTATGTCCAATATGTACAAGGAAATTCCAAACGAGGCACTTGATACTTTCAAGTTTGGGTCTGTGCATTATCTTCTGTCAGGGCTGCCAACCATTAACTGGATCCTTAGGCACACTCTGTTGCCCAAGTCAGGTGATCACAAGATGATCAGAGGCCATGCAATCTATTTGATTCATGTATTTGATGTGCCTCAGAAATTCAAGGTCATGAGCCTCATAGTAGAAACTATCAAGAGGACTGCAGCAGATCAGAAGAGGAGCTATGGTTATGCCCCTCAGATTCAGGAGTTAATCAACTCAAAGATGGGCACAGGCATATACTTGTTGGACAAGGAACACTTGCCTATTCATCCAGACTTTGAGGACAACCAAGTTGTGATGAATGAGAATGAACCATCATCAGTTCAAGCACAAGCAAAGAAGGAGCAGGCAAGGAAGGAGAAAGCTGCCAAGATGCCAACTCAAGAGGAGGCGTCTGAGTATTTCTTGAAAAGCAAACAAGAGCAGCTTGGTTACTTGATTGCATCCACACTGAGGATTGAGCAAGGACTAGCCATCCTCACTCAGAATCAGCAGAGCCTAGAGAGGATCATGGAACAAAAGTTCTATGACTTGGACGTCAAAGTAACAGAGATTCAGTCTGCAGTGGAACAACTTCAGGATGACATGCAGGAGAGGAGAGGCAAGACTACAACTGATGCATTTGCTAGAGTGCCAAGAGCTCAGAGATCACATGCAGTGCCAGTTGCTGACACCAGAGCCACCACTTCTGCACCAGCTACAGCTTCAGTTCCACCAGCTCCAGCATCTACTTCAGCCTCAGCTCCGGACTCCACCACCACCAGAAGATCAAGCCTGAGAGTCGATCTAGCACTATGCATTTTCTAGGAACTTTTTGGTAACTTGTTGCCAAAGGGGGAGAAAAATGTATAGATCATAGGCTTCGAGAGAGAGAGAGAGTGTTGTTTTTTCTATCTTGCTTTATTTGGTGGTTTTCAAACTTTGTTTTCTTTTGAGTGCTTGAAATACTATGCCGTTATCTGTGAGACATTGATGATCATGTGTTTGATCATAAGCTACACTTAATGCTTGGTGAATGCTATTATCTTATCTATCTTATGTGATCATTCACTTTTCTTGGTGATGAGTGCATGTATTTCATTCTTATCATTTTAAGCGCTCCACCAAGATGTATGTGACATGGAAGAGTAACCCACGACTCTAACTCTTTGTGCATTTGCAGTCCAAAGCAAATCTTAAATATGCACAAATTTAGGGGGAGCTCTTACTTATCACATACTTCTCAAAGCCATGATATATTTCATGCTTATTATCATTTGTCGAAGCTTTGATCTATATGTTGTCATCAATTACCAAAAAGGGGGATATCGAAAGTGCAACTATCCCTAGGTGGTTTTCGTAATTCATAACAACATATAGCTCATTGAGCTAATGCTATTCCAAGATGATTATTTCAGGAAAGCTCAATGATTGGCATGGCATGGATGGTGAAAGTGGATCCCTCAAAATGCTAAGGACAAAGGACTGGCTCAAGCTCAAAAGCTCAAGACTCTTCATTTTATATTTTAGTGATCCAAGATCACATTGAGTCTTTTGGAAAAGCCAATACTATCAAGGAGGGATGAGGTGTTGCTTAATGAGCCTCTTGCTTCATGTGCTTAGTGGTATGCTCCAAAAACCCTCAACTACTTTCCCATATCCACATTTTACCTAAACCCTAAGCCAAACTCGGCCCTACCGATTCTTTCAACCCGGCGTCACCGAGTTTCACTTGTCATAGCCATTGCCAAACCCTAGCAAATCGGTTCTACCGATAGGGATCTCGGTCTCACCGAGATGGGATTGCAAACTCTCTGTTTCCCTTTCGTAACTTTTTGGTCTCACCGAAAGAGCGGATCGGTCCCACCGAGATTGCAATGAAAACTCTCTGTTTCCTTTTTGTAACATTTCAGTCTCACCGAAAGAGCAAATCGGTCCCACCGAGTTTACCTGACCAACTCTCTGGTCAGATTATTACCAAAACCGGTCTCACTGAGTTTGTGTAATCGGTCTCACTGAGATTACGTTATGCCCTAACCCTAACAAAATCGGTCCTACCGAGTTGCATGTCAGTCCCACCGAAAATCTCTAATGGTCACTAGGTTTACTATTTCGGTCTGACCGAGTTTGTTGATTCGGTCCCACCGAGATTGGTAAATTGTGTGTAACGGTTGGATTTTGTGTGGAGGCTATATATACCCCTCCACCTCCTCTTCATTCGGAGAGAGAGCCATCAGAACACATCTACACTTCCAACTCATATGTTCTGAGAGAGAACCACCTACTCATGTGTTGAGACCAAGATATTCCATTCCTACCATATGAATCTTGATCTCTAGCCTTCCCCAAGTTGCTTTCCACTCAAATCTTCTTTCCACCAGATCCAAATCCTATGAGAGAGAGTTGAGTGTTGGGGAGACTATCATTGGAAGCACAAGAGCAAGGATTTCATCATCAACACACCATTTGTTACTTCTTGGAGAGTGGTGTCTCCTAGATTGGCTAGGTGTCACTTGGGAGCCTCCGACAAGATTGTGGAGTTGAACCAAGGAGTTTGTAAGGGCAAGGAGATCGCCTACTTCGTGAAGATCTACCGCTAGTGAGGCAAGTCCTTCGTGGGCGATGGCCATGGTGGGATAGACAAGGTTGCTTCTTTGTGGACCCTTCATGGGTGGAGCCCTCCGTGGACTCGCGCAACCGTTACCCTTCGTGGGTTGAAGTCTCCATCAACGTGGATGTAGGATAGCACCACCTATCCGAACCACGGGAAAAACATCCGTGTCTCCAATTGCGTTTGAATTCTCGAAACCCTTCCCTTTACATTCTTGCAAGTTGCATGCTTTACTTTCCGCTGCCAATATACTCTTTGCAGGCTTGCTTGAATTGTGTGATGATTGCTTGACTTGTCCTAAAATAGCTAAAATCTGCCAAGAACTAAAATTGGGAAAAGGTTAAGTTTTTATTTGGTCAAGTAGTCTAATCACCCCCCTCTAGACATACTTTTGATCCTACATTAGTGTGAGTGAATGTTGCGTCATCCGACTAGTCTAATGTTCATAAATTTGGCGAAAATGACGTGGGAAAGGGTCAGAACACGAACACACTTGCATGTGGACCAAATATATGTATGAAAAGGGTGGTTTGATGTTCAAATACCAAATGCACAACTTCTATGTGGCACCTATCTCACAAAGCGCATGGTATTGCTTGTCCCCCCTCGTGTCGGCAGGAGGGGAATCCTAAGCTATGAACTCATGCCCGCCCCCACGGAGGTTCACTTAGCAAAGTGCGAAGTAGCAGTCCCCCCATCACACACACACACATATACACACACTTACCCGCACACACACACACACACACTAGCACGCTGATTGAGTACTTGTGGCCAGTAATGGTCGTCAGCTTCCTGGGCAGCCACCTTGGCAACGTTGGTGAAGAGGTCGTGATACACCACTTTTGGGCCAGTCGCTCCTCGAGCTCCACAGGAAGCGTAGCCGGGCTTTGGCTGTGACACTCTGGAGTGGGGGATGGGGATATGTGGGAAAGGGGGCATTTGGCAGGCTTCATCTAAGAAACTCAGGGTGGCTAGGGTATGGATATTGGTGGGTAAGCTGCACTGGCAAACCGGCTGACGTTCCAATGGAGGCCTTGCGGCGTCGGCGATGACCTTGCTAGGGTTTCGAGCGAGGGAGGGGTTGTGGTGGGTGTGTGTGTGCACGCGCGCGCGTTTGCTCGAGGAGTTTTCGGGGGGGGTGTCGAGGGGGTGTTTGCGGAAATGACACGGCTACTGAAAATTTTACTAGGCGGGAGTCAAACGCGGGAGTAAAATGCCGGGGATATTGAAAATTTGGATGATGGTGCGTCGAACACGGTCCCGAAATAACAACCGTGTGTTATGAAATAGAAAAACCCTTGGGCCGGGCAGATATTTTTGAGGGGTGCGGGCGGTAGCGGGAACAACAGACATCACACATGGTCTAAACATTACAACCGTGTGTTATCAAACAGAAAAATCCTGTAGGCGAGTAGATATTTTTGGAAGGGGAAGCCTCGTGGAGCCCAATGTATTGTGCTGATGTGTGTGACAGGGGCACCTGCATGGCACACGGTTCGTGTGAGTGAACCGTGTCTGTTGCGTCATCTGACTAGTCTGGTGTTCATAAATTTGGCGAAAATGACGCAGGAAAGGGTCAAAACATGAACACACTTGCATGTGGACAAAATATATGTATGAAGGGTGGTTTGATGTTTAAATACTAGATGCACAACTTTGATGTGGCACCTATCTCACAAAGCGCACGGTATTGCTTGCCCCCCCCCTTCGTGCCGGTAGGAGGGGAATCCTAAGCTATGAATGCATGCCCGCCCCCACGGAGGTTCACCTAGCAAAGTGCAAAGTAGCAGCCCCCCATCACACACACACACACACACACACACACACACTTTTAGTCGGCAGGAGAGGGCACCTGACCAAGATGTATCGTAAAACGGACCACGAAGAATCCACCTTGGTCATACAACCTCTCTCTTTTTGTTGGCCAAAGTGATGGACGTCCATGCGACCCCATAGATTGGCTAGCTCGCCAATAGTCACGCGCTAGTTCCCGAAGACAAACCACTGCCTTCATGTGGCCCAAACATATGTATGGAGTGTTGATGTTTGAATACACAATGGAACAACTTTGTTGTGGCACCATGCTTTGGAACCAGAAATCCCCGCATGGAGCAAGGGTTAGTTGACGACGCATTGTATGCATGTATGTCGCTCCACACTTTGAGTCGATGATGGGGATTCATGCATGCATGCATGCATAGTATGTGCTGAAACTTAGGTCGGAATATCACCATGACCTACTATGATAACACAAACCAAAGGAAGAATCAACCATGGTAACCTATCTCGTTGTCGGTCAAAGTGAAGTCCACACGAGCCCACGAATATATAGGCTTGTCGCCGATAACCACATGAGGGAGTGTGGCGTTCGAAGACAACCACTGCATGCATATGTATGTTTGGAGGTGATGCGTGCATGTTTGAATACCATGCACATTGATGTGGCGCGTGTGTCGAAAATCATATTGTCCCCACACAGAGCGAGATCGGTTCATGACTTGTCGTGGTAGTGCCCACTTCAACTCTGTGGGAGGGATTCATGCATACACATGCATGTGTGCTCAATCTATATCATGTCATCCCAGAGCATGACCTATATATATATATATATATATATATACCGTAATACAAACCAAAAAATAATCCCGTCCTAAGTCAAGTTGACCTCTCTCGTTGTTGAACAAACTAGTGATGGACCAAGCGGGCCCACAGATGGAAAGCATCGACATCGTTGATAATCGTGTGAGTGGGTGCCAGAGGACAACCGCCATCTCTTTGCATGTGGCCAAACATATGTATGGACAGGTGTGTGTGATTGTGATGTTTGAATACCCAAAATGCACAACTTAGATGTGGCACATGCCTCAAAAACCATAAAGTCCGCACACAGAGTGAGGTTCATGAAGCATACTACATATGCCGGTCCGATTTCCCCTCTTCGACGCATACTATATGTATGCTCCTACTATAATAGAAACCAAAATGAATCCTCCTTGATGGTGAAATTAATTAACATCTCTCGGTGTAGGTCAAAGTGATGAATGCATGGACGATGACCTCGCGAGCCCACAGATGGAAGCGTCACACGTGAGTGTCCTAGGATAAACACCGCCTGCATATGCATGTGGCCCAAAGAGATGTCATGTGATGTTTGAATAGCCAATGCACAAGTTTGATGTGGCACGTGCCTTGGAAACCAAAAAGTCCTGACACTGAGTGAGGTGTGTTCAGTGACGCGTACGTGGTATATATGTTGGTCCCCTCCCACCTCTTTGACGTGTACTATATACTCCCACCGTAAGAAAAAACTAAAAAGAATCAACCTTGCTGGTCAAATTAACCTCTATGTCAGTGTTGGTCAAAGTGATAGACGACTACCTCGCGGGCCCTCTACGGGGTCTCCGCATGATCACTATGGCAAAGTGTTTACACGATTGCTCCTTGAGCTGTTTCCTAGAGGTAGGAGAGGGCAAGGCTAGCTCTCTCCCTCTTATATGATCTGGTCTAAAGCTAATAGATTCCAACCCTTTGCATGGGTGCCCTGGGGGGTTTTTATAGGCCTACCCCCCAGGGGTAAAATGGTAATCCGGCTGGACACGGGCCCAGCCGTCAGTGCCTCCGGCCTCTGTCTTCTCCGCCGACTGCTGGGGCCCGCCGACTGGCTAGGTACGGAGCCGACAGGTCGTGTCCGCCATGGGCGGGTCTTGCCGGCTGCTGATTACTGTAGCCATGCTGCTGATGACGCGGGCTTCGTCATGGAGTCATGGTAACAGCCCCGCCGCCTCGTGGGCGATCACTATTGCCACTCTCCGTCACATCTGATTAATGGCGCATGGGCCCCGAGGGAGGGTCTGGCCAACTCTCGAGGGCCGACTGGTGGCGCACTTGCCGTCTCCTGAGGTCCCACTGGCTGGTGGGACCCGCCGCCCCAGGGTTGTACAAACAAGCCGTCGTGGGCGCAGGATTCGGTCCTTCAGCGCTGACGTCAGGGCCGGCACGGGAACAGCGCCACGCCGCACGGAGATCTCCCCGGGTACGGCGTGCTGTGGCCATGCCTACCCCTGGTAAGGGGCGGGAGCGGGCTTTACTGTCGCCACTCCCCGGTCCTATCCCTCCCGATTAGGATATGTGGTTTGTTGGAGTCCCGGGCCGACTCCCTAAAGCCGACTTCTCTGGAAGTCGCCAGTCATGAGTCGGCTTATCCTGAAGTCGTCCCCGGGACTCGGCCGCGAGTGGGCAGTCGGTCTCCTTGTCGCCGACTTCTCAGAAGGCGGCTCTTCGTCCTGGGGTCTTGAGGGGCGCAACCTGCCCCGATGTCTTGAAAGGTTCTGGGGCTCGGGTTAGGCTACCCGTGGCCTATTACTCCGACAGTAGTCCCCGAAGTTGGTGAGGCGCCACGGACGATCGGCCGAGAAGCCTCAACAGTTTCTCTTTCCGGGTGCTCGACACATGGTTCTTGCTTGATTTCCGCTGGGCCGACTAGAAGGAGTCGGACCCTCCCAACTTTGACTTGCACAGTATTTTGAACGTCATGGCGGGATCCAAGTAGTGTGCTGGCTAAGCTTCCAGGCTGCCGCCCGTTCCAGGCCTGTCACATGGCAACGCGCGGCCGGGCCAGTCTGTCAACCTGCGGGCGTGATGGGACGGGCCCGTAGGAGGGCCCCGCCATTACCGTGCCTCGTCGCCCGAGCGGATCCGCTGTGGCCCGAGCGGACGGTTGGGATTCTTGTGAAATTACTGCGCGCAGTAACTTTGTCATGGAAACGTGGGGGTCATGGGGTCGTGGGCGCAGTAAATCCCATGACCACCCCTCGGCTTCGCAGCCCATGAGGCTATAAGTAGCGGGAGGAGGGGCGCGGTAGAGCACGCGCGCCCCTCCTTCCCACTACTCCTTGCTCTTCTCCTTCTTCTTCTTCTTCGCTCCATCGCGCGCCCAAGCTTTGCCGAACGCCGTGGCGACCAGCTCACGATGAGTTCTTCTTCTGCCGCCGTGCCTCCCTTGGTGCATTCCGGCACCTGGGACGGCTAAGAAGTTCACGACGACCACATCGAGTTCCTCCGCAAGACTCGTCGGCTCCCCGGTGAAGATTACGTGCGGGTGCGTCTTGCGCCGAGGGGGAGATTTCCCCAGCGCCGGAGGAGGGCGAGCGGGTCATCTTCCGCTCGCACTGCCTGCGCGGATTGGGGCTGCTGGCGAGCAGCTTCTTCCGCTCTTTTCTGTAGTTTTACGGCCTCCAGCCGCACCATCTCACCCCTAACACGGTGGTGCTGATGTCCGCCTTCGTGGCCTTGTGTGAAGGCTTCCTTGGAGTCCTCCCCACCCTCGAGCTCTGGGGGGAGTTCTTCTTCTCCAAGCTCGGCACCCAGGCTGCAGGCGTGCCGGCTCAATGCGGCGCTTTCATTGTCGTGCGGAGGTTGGGGGCTGACAACCCCTTCCCCACCATCAAGCTGATAAAGTCAATGAAGATGTGGCAGCGATCGTACTTCTACGTGAAGAGCGTCTTCGCGGGGGGCGATTGGGTCAACCTACCGGCTTTCGAAGCCGGCCCGCTGGCTGGGAGACTACCCAACTGGTCGTATCAGGCGAAGTCGCTGATGCCTGCGGGAGCTGGCGCCATCACACGACTCCGAGTGCTGATGCAGTTGGAGGGCTTGACCGGTCCTGGCCTGCTGGCCGCCTTCGTGGCGCGCCGAGTTCTCTCGCTCCAAGGCCGCCCCCACATGATATGCCAAATGAGCGGGCGCCGTGACCCGAGTCGGATGTGCACCAAGCACATGCCTCACGAGGAGGTGGCCTATATGGTGAACTACCTCTCGGACAGCAAGCTGCTAGAGGACTGACGGTTCGGCAAGGAGCCGTACTCCCGCGCCAACCCCCCACCTATAGTGAGTTTCCCTTTCTTTCTTTCTTTCTTCGAGTTGTCTTCTTTCTTGCCGAGTTTGTTTTGTGCGACCTGACCAGTCGGCTTTGGTCAGAATCCCCTCCTCCATCCACCAGCCGGCACCTCGGGGCCGGCCCGCGAGTTCCTTGCTGACTGGGCGGAGAGCAACATCGATGACCCCGATCTGGGGGCGGCGGCTTTGGAAGACGACACCGAAGGAGGAGGCGGCCCGCGGCTCGGGGCCAGTCTAGAGGACTGGCCTGACAATGATGAGGAGGTCACCCGCCGCCCCCGGCCAGGAGCCAGCCATCCCGGTGCGGGCTCTTCTGCCGCGCCGGGTGCTCCAACCGGCGGGACGAAGCGCAGGGCCGTGCCGACTTTGTTCGGCAGTCGGCCGAAGAAGCCCAAGAGTTCGGCTACGGCGACCAAGCAGGACAAGGCGGCCGCGAAGCCCATCCTCTTCCGCAAGGAAGTAAAGAAGCCGCCACTGGTCTCCGCGGGAGTATTCCGTCTTAACACTTTATTTTTTCTCTGTAGCTTTGTCTGAGTCTTTTACTGGCTTCCCTCGCTTCAGGGCTCCCCTCACTCTTGAGAGGGTTGTCGCCGCCTCCGTCATGGGGTTAGCGGAGACGTCCGCCACCACTCGGCGGATTGACCCCGCCGCCGACCTCCAGGAGGCGATGGAGCAGAATGTGCAGGAGAAGCGCAACGAGGAAGAGGCCGCCCTCCTGGAGAAGGTGGAGGCCGATAGGGCGGAAGCCTCTGCCAAGAAGAAACTGGCCGAGGCCGAAGCCGTTGCCACGATGAAGCGGGAGGCTGAGGAGGCCACGCACCGCCAATCAGTGGTGTTCGTCACCCCGCTGAACTCTGCGCCGCCGCCTCCGGAGTTCACGGGGTAGACTGGGGAAGCCGGCGGTGAGAACCCCATCCTGGAGAGGGAAGGCGGCGACTCCTCCATGCCGGACGTGATCGTTCCACCGCCACCTCCGCCGCCGTCTGGGAGCGCGCAAGGCGAACAGCCGGCGGTCGCGCCGGTGCCGCCGACCGAAGATGAGGCCATGGCGAGGCTACTCCTTCAAGTCGGCTCGCCAACGCGCCACCGTCTTGAGAAGGCGACCTCGGCGCCACGCCCCCTAGAGACCGGCACCGCCAGCTCAAAGATCCCGGATGCCAAAGCGACGAGCGCCGCGCCCATTGGGTGGGCGCGGGGAGGCGGCACAGGGCCGCTGAACCAGGCGCTTCTGGACGTCCAAACAAAGCTTCGAGCTGAGGGCAACGCCATCCAGAACTGCACCAAGGCGTACCTGGCATCGCGGGCAGCCATCCGGGTATGTTTTCTCTTTGGTCCTTGTTTTCCTGTTCCTCTTTGTGGGGGCGCGCCAGCGCACCCACTGGGTGTGGTCCCCGAGTTTCGGGCTGGCTGCTGAGCAGGCGGCCCGAAACTCCAATTGGTGAGCTTCGGGTACTAAATTTTGTCTGAAATATTTGTCGTAGGACTACCACAACCTCCGCGTTACTACCTTCAACCGTAACGTTGAAGAGCTGGGCAAGCGGACTGCCGACCTATCGGAGAGCCGGAGTAAGTCCTTTTTCTTCTTTGCAGGGCCGCGCTGGCGCACCCGCGGGCTGTAGTCCCCGAGATTCGGGTCGACTGCTGAGCAGTCGGGCCGGATCTCCCCGACGACCTTCTTTATTGATGACTTAACGCCTTCTTTCTTCCTTCTCTTCGGAAGCCAACGCTGTTCTTCAACAGCAGCTAAGCGAAGCCAACTCCGTGTTGCGCGCCAAGGGGGAGGAGTGCAGCAAGCTCGCCACAAAGCACGATCTGATGGCCACTCAATTGGCAGAGCAGAGGGAGCTGCTTGCGAAGACACAGAAGGAGGCGGAAGAGGCGGAAACCGCCCTCCTGGCCGAGTTCGCAAGCGAGCGCTCCTCCTGGACTGAGAAAGAGGCAATGCTGGCCTCCGGCTTCCAGGAGATTGAAGACATTGTTGATGGTGAGTTTCTTTACTTTCTTTCTTCGAGCTGCCGATTATAAATCGTGCCGACTCCCGGTTTTGACTTGTTTCTTCGTTTCTTCCGTCTTGGCAGACTTCTTCCCTGGGCACTCGCAGGCTGCCATCCAAGCCATCAAGGCTGACCATGAAGGTCGGAGGGCGGAAGCTGCAGAGATCGCCGCCGACACTCCCCAAACCCTTGATGAGCATATCCTAAGCATCGAGGCTCGCCTTCGGCCGACTCACCGGATGCTGCGCCGACTTCAACATCTCGGTGACCAGGCGATTGTCGCCCTGTGGCCGGGCATGGAGGCTCCGCGCACCCCCAGCCTGACTGCCGACTGGCTAGAGGTCGCGGCTGGTCGTCTTGACGCCTGGAAGGGTTCCTCGGCCCGAGCTGGAGCGCGCAGGGCCTTGGAGTTCGTCAAGGCGTGGTATCCGGGGCTGGATCTAGACCGGCTGGCCACACTCCGGTCAGAGGCCCAGCCGGAGCTGGCAGCCGTGAAAGACGCCCTCGTCAAGCGTGCTATGGCGATCGCCGAGTACACCGACACCAGCATCTTCATCCCCGAGCGGTCTGAAGATGGCAAGGAGGTACCACCGGAGTGGTTTGGGAGGAACCCAGACTACGATGAGGACTCGGCGGAGGTGATCGGCTCCAGCGTCGAGGAGGAAGGCGAGGCGGAGGACGGAGGCGAGACGGAAGAACCAGAAGACGGAGCGGACGGCCAGCCTCAGCTCTACCGCGCCTCCAGCAACGAGCCGCGTGCGACCGAGCCGACTGCCGCCGGAGGCGATCAAGCCGAGCCTGCCCAGCCGGCCGCCCCAACGCCTGACGCTGCCGCCTCCTCCGACCCTCCGAATCCATCTGCTGCTTCCTAAGCTGCCGCTTTATCTTTATTTTATCTGCTTTAGTAGTCTTTGAAGAACTTGTTAATTCGCACAATTCCACCCGTGGGGTGTATTTTGAACTTTTGCTCAAAGATTCGGCCAAGGGACTATGCTATGTAAATATTTATCCGAATTCTATCTTTTCTTGCTCAATGCCCTTTTGGCTTTTTCCTTTGCCGCTTTGCCTTAGCTGCCTGTCTTGCCAGTCGGACAGCCGCTCTGTGGACTGCCGTCCGATAAAATGCTTGGCTAATTTGGGAGGGCAAGTACTTAACCGTTTTAGAGTTTCTGAGCAAGTTGAATAGAAGGCGGCAAGCCAACTATTCGAGAGTCGGTTTGCGAGAAAAAAAGACTGGAAGCCGGCTCGAGCTATGTTTTATGCTTTGAGTCCTTAGCCATTTTTCGTGCCAGCACCCATTCTACCTTACTCCTCCCCACCGTACAATCGCTCTGCAAGCTGCGGCTTCTGACAGCAGATGGCTTAGGCACCACACACTACTTGTCCGGCTGCAGGAAGCATTTGATAGTGCAAGGCGGCAAGTCCCCAGGCCGACCTGTCGAGCCCGGTGCCAAGCGGCATAACAAAAAGTAACATACTCATAGGCATAATTTTCATTATATAGACAAAAGAGGGCAGTCCCCGAGTTCATCTCGGGGGGCCCAAAGTCTTGGTACTTTAATACAAAAGGTAGCATGGTACATACTGCATCAACTGTAAAATCTTCGGAGGAGATTTGCATTCCATGGCCGCTCTGTCTCTTTGCTGGAGTCGTCCCTCTTGCGTGCTCGGGGCTTCTGAGCGTCAATCAGGTAGTAGGAGTCATTGCCCAGCACTTTGCTGATGATGAAAGGGCCTTCCCAAGGTGCCGATAGCTTGTGCTGGCCGGCTATTCGCTGGATCAGCCGGAGCACAAGGTCGCCTTCTTGGAAAGATCTTGGCTTGACCTTCCTATTTGGTATCGGCGCAGGCTCTGCTGGTAGATGCTGGACCGGCTGAGTGCCAACAGCCGGCCCTCTTCCAGCAGATCGACGCCGTCTTGGCGTGCTTCTTCTGCTTCCTCCTTGGTGTACATGGTGACTCGCGGGGAGTTGAACTCTATGTCCGTTGGGATGACGGCTTTAGCAGCGTAGACGAGGAAGAAAGGCGTGAAGCCGGTTGACTTGTTTGGAGTCGTGCGCAGACTCCAGAGGACAGCTGGCAACTCATTGAGCCCGCAGCCAGCCGAGCGCTCTAGAGGCTCGACCAGCCGGGGCTTGATGCCGGACAGGATGAGGCCGTTTGCTCGCTCCACCTGGCCATTTGACTGTCGATGGGCGACGGATGCAAGGTCCAGTCGGATGCCCTGTGTTGCGCAAAAACAGGCCAAGGCGCCTTTGGCAAAATTTGTGCCGTTGTCGGTAATGATGCTGTGTGGTATGCCATACCGAATTGTGATATCGGAGATGAAAGTCATGGCAGTCGGACCATTCAGTTTCTTGATTGGCTTCGCTTCTATCCACTTGGTGAACTTGTCCACTACGACAAGTAAGTGAGTTAAGCCACCTCGTGCCGTCTTGAATGGTCCCACCATGTCTAGACCCCAAACTGCGAAAGGCCAGGCAATGGTGATGGTCTTGAGTGGAGAAGCCGGCTGGTGCGGCTTGGAGCTGAACTTCTGGCACCCTTTGCATTTTTGGACCAATTCCTTGGCCTCTTCTAAGGCAGTCGGCCAGAAGAAACCATGTCGAAAGGCTTTTGCGATGAGTGCTCTTGAAGCCGGATGGTGGCCGCACTCGCCTTGATGGATGTCTTTGAGAATTGCTTGGCCTTGCTCTGGCTCTACGCAGCGCTGGTAGACACCAGTGACGATGCGCCTGACCAGCTCTCTGTTCACTATGGTGTAGGCTGCCGCTCGGCGTTGTACTTGCCGAGCTGAGGTCTCATCAGTCGGCAGCTCTTTGCTCACCAGGAATTTGAGGATAGGCTGGGCCCATGAGGGTGCTTCTATTTCTTCGACTACCAGAACTGCGACTTGGACGAGGGCGGTTGGGCTGGGAGGCGGCGGGTTGGAGTCAACAACCGCTTGCTGGGTTAATGAAGTCCCCGGGCCGACTGGCGTGGCTCTTGGGCCGAGTTTTGGAGTCTTCGAGCCCGCCGCCGCCGTCCCCGGGCTAGCCTTGACTGTGGTGAGTTTGGAGCCATCTGCCAAAATCGCCGTACCGTCTGTCGGGGCTCTGGAGTCGGATCCGACTTCTTCGGGAGGAGCCGGCACGAAGATGGAGTCTGATTCTGGAGAAGGCTTGACAGACGGCTTGAGGAGGCGTTGAAGGGCGACGCCGGATGGTATTGCTTGGCGGGTAGAGCCGATTCGTGCCAAGGCATCTGCTTGGTCGTTGTCATTTCTTGGCACATGGAGGAACTCGCACCCCTCGAAATACCCACTGAGTTGGTGCACGAGGAAACGGTACCTCGCCATGTTTGCATCTTTGGCGTCCCAGTCGCCAGATGACTGTTGGACCACTAAGTCCGAGTCGCCATAACACAGGATTCGGCGAATGCCAAGTTCTTTGGCAAGCCGGAGCCCGTGAATGAGCGCCTCGTACTCGGCGATGTTGTTGGAGGCAGCAAAATGGATTTGCAGTGCGTATTTGAGCTTGTCGCCTTTAGGGGAAGTGAGGATGACGCCGGCTCCCAAGCCGGTGCGCATCTTGGAGCCATCGAAATGCATCCGCCAATGGGTGGAGTCGGGCGCTGGAGGTAGGTACTGCGTCTTGGCCCACTCGACGAGAAAGTCGGCCAGTGCTTGTGACTTGATGGCGGTGTAGGGCTGGTAGTGGATGGTGTAGGGAGCCAGCTCTATGGCCCACTTGGCCACTCGGCCAGAAGCATCTCGGCTTCCGATGATCTCAGCAAGGGGGCCGTGCAGACCACAGTGATTGGATGCTCTTGAAAGTAACGCTTCAATTTCTTGGCAGTAAAGTGTACGCCATAGCACATCTTCTGGTAGTGGGGGTAGTTCTGCTTGGAGGCCGACAGTACTTCGCTCAGGTAATATACCGGTCTCTGGACAGGTAGTGCCTTGCCTTCCTCCTTGCGTTCCACTACAATGACCGTGCTGACTACCCGGCTGGTGGCGGCGATGTATAGGAGCATAGGTTCCTTAGGAGTCGAAGCCGCCAGAACGGGTGGAGTAGTCAGCATCTTCTTCAACTGGAGAAAACCTTCGTCCGCCTTGTGGTTCCATTCAAAGAAAGTGGTCTTCTTCATGAGTTGGTATAAGGGGAGAGCTTTCTCGCCCAGCTGACTGATGAATCGGCTGATGGATGCCAGGCAGCCGGTGAACTTTTGCACGTCCAGCAGTCAGCTGGGTACCTCCATCCTCTCAATGGCCTTGATCTTTATAGGATTGCATTATATGCCGCGTTCGGAGACCAGGAAGCCAAGGAGTTGGCCGGCTGGTACTCCGAAGACGCACTTCTCGGGGTTGAGCTTGATCTGGAATCGGCGCAAGTTCTCAAAGGTCTCCTTGAGGTCTTCCAGCAGTTTTTCACGCTTTTTCGTCTTCACCACCACATCCTCCACGTAGACGTGGGCGTTCCTGCCGAGCTGCTTGAGGAGGCACTTCTGCATGCAACGCTGAAAGGTGGCGCCGGCATTCCTCAAGCCGAACGTCATGGTGAGGTAGCAGAAAGCTCCAAACAGCGTGATGAAGGCGGTCTTCAGTCTGTCAGCTGGGTTCAGCTTGATCTGGTGATATCCTAAATATGCATCCAAAAAGCTCAACAGCTCGCATCCGGCGGTGGAGTCTATCACCTGATCAATTCTTGGTAGAGCAAACGGGTCCTTGGGGCAGGCTTTGTTGAGGCTCGTGTAGCCAATACACATTCGCCACTGCTTGTTCTTCTTCACTACCAGGACCGGATTGGCTAGCCACTCTGGAAAAAATACTTCCATAATGAAGCCGGCCGCTAGGAGCCGGGCTATTTCTTCTCCGACAACTCTTCTCTTCTCTTCTGATAGGTGGCGCAGGGGCTGCTTGACTGGCTTTGCATCAGATCGGACATGTAGCTTGTGCTCGGCGAATTCCGTCGGTACACCTGGCATGCCTTTGGGGGACCATGCGAAGATGTCCCGATTCTCATGGAGGAAATCGATGAGCTCGCCTTCCTATTTGCCGTCGAGGTTTGCGCCTACGACAGCATACCTCTCTGGGTGCTCTGGATCCAAGGGTATCTTCTTTGTCTCCTTGGCCGGCTTGAACGAACCCTCAGCCTCCGACTCCTTTGGGTTGGGCGACACCTCTGGCTGCTTGCCGGCCATCGCCACAACCTGCTCAAGGAGCTGCTTCTCGGCTGCGATCACCAGCGACTCGGCTAGCCGACTGCTCTCAGTTGCACAGGCAGACGACTTCCGGTAGTCGCCGGCTACAGTCAGAATTCCCCTGGAACTCGCCATCTTCATTTTGAGGTAGGCGTAGTGGGGGACCGCCATGAACTTGGCCAGGGCGGGTCGGCCAAGTAGTGCATGGTATGGGCTCTCGAGGTCCACCACCTCAAACCAAACCAACTCTCGGCGGAAGTGATCTTTGTCTCCAAAGAGGACCTCCATCAGGATCTTGACGATTGGTGAGCAGGAAAGCCCAGGAATAATGCCGTGGAACACAGTTTGGCTGTTCTGAAGCTGTCTTTGCTTGATTCCTAACTTCTCCATGGTGTCCTTGTACGGGATGTTGATGCTGCTGCCTCCGTCTATCAGAACTCACGATAAACGAGCAGCTCGTCTATCCGTGGCAAAGGTGGCATCTAAGACCAAGGCATAGGAGCCCGGAGTCGGCTTCACCTCCGGGTGTTCAGCCCTGCTCCAGCTGATAGGCTTCTCGGACCAGTGCATGAACTCTGGTGTCTCTGATGCTACTGCATTCACCTCTTGTCGCTGCAGCCGCCTACTGCGTCGATCATCAGCCATACTGGTAAACACCACGTAGGCTCCGTGTTCTTTGGGGTATTCGTCTTGTACCGCGCCGACTGGTCCGACAGCCGGCTGCTGGGGCGGAGGCGGAGGCGGTTGTCCAGCAGGCGGGGGAGGTAAGAGGCCGTCTCCTTTGGCGATCCTGGTGAGCCAGTGGCACTTCCGGGTCGTGTGATTCAACGGCTTCGCGCCGCTATGGAACTTGCAAGGACCATCCAAGGTTTGCTCGTATGAGAAGGCCGGCAACTAGTTGGGCTTGCTGCCATTCTGTCGCTTGGGTGGGGGCTGCCCATCCGGCTGCTGGGCTTCAACTGTTGCGACCTGCCGGCTGCTGGAAGCCGGCTGCGTGGCCTTGCGCTTGTGGTTGTTCTGCTGTTGTCGCCTATTGGTGTCTCCCGCCGAAGTTCTTGGAGCTTGAGGGGCCACATCTGCCAGTTGCGCTAACTTGAATCTCCGCCTTCATGGAGGAGTCGGCCGTGGCGTACTTGTCTGCTATGATTAGCAGCTCGTCCAGGGTTTCTGGCTCGTCGCAGAGGAGCTTGTGCTTGAGGAGGGTGCCTTCTCTGCACCCGGCGGTGAAGTACTCGATAGCGTGCATCTCATGCACGCCCTCGCAGGAGTTCCGAAGCTCGGCCCAACGCGTGAGGTAGTCGCGAGTCGAGTCGTCGGGACCTTGCATGCACAAGGAGGGCTGACGAGGCTTGGGAGGACGCTTGTATGTGCTGGTGAAGTTGCGGACGAATGCTTCGGTGAAGTTGACCCAGCTGTTGATGCTGCAGGGCTTCAGGTTGTTCAGCCATGTCCGGGCCGTGCCCTAGAGCATCAGCGGAACGTATTTCACGGCGACACGCTTGTTGCCATTTGCTATGCTGACAGCCATGGAGTAGTCGACCAGCCAGTCTTCCAGCTTCACGGAGCCGGTGTATTTGGGCGTGTCTCTTGGGAGCGTGAACCCTTTGGGAAAGGGCTCATCTCGAATGCGGGGCCCTAAACAAGGCGGACCCAACTCGTCTTCTTCTTCCAGCGCTAGGGATCGGTGAAGTCGGTCAATCCGGTGGCGGGCGTCATTTTCTCCGACTCCCTCTCAGCGGCCAAGGCGGTCGCCGAGAGTCGGATGATCAACAGGCGGCAGGGAGACTCGCCTTTCCTTGCGAGGAGGAGGAGGCGGACAGTCGTCCCGTGGTTCCACTACTCTCGGGCGGCCGTCTCGGTCGCGCTCTATGGTAATGTGAGTCCGACTGTGGCTGACAGCCTGATCCTTGTCTCTTCTTCCTCGGGCGCCGCTAGTCGGCATCCGAGAAGTCGCGCCTTGATCTTGGCGAAGGTCATCGTTTTGCCGCTGCGGCGCCTCCGTGCGGCAGCCGGCCTCGTTCTGCGTCAGCCACGTCGAGGAGCCGCTGGACTCGCTCCATCATCAGGCGGCGTTCTTCGCCCTCGAAATTGTCCAGCTCGTCCGCCGCTGCCTGGGCGGCTCGGATGTTCTCCGCTGGTGTAGCATACACAGGGCGTCTTGCCCCGAATAGGTCGACGATGGCTACACTGCGCTGCTGGACCGTGCCAAGGCGGCTGGGCCCAGCGGGGGCTGGCGAGCCACCAACAGCGCGATCCATCTCTCACTGGTATGCTTCTGACAAGCGTCTCATGCTAGCCAGCTTCTTCGCGCCTTCGACGAGCTGAAGGCGGCGCGCCTCCAACGTCTCTGCATCAGCATCTTCCGGAATGGGCGCAGTCAGGTCTTGTAGTGCCGCGCCAAGTGGATCATGCGCTCCTCTGCCGGGGAGCTCGTCATGACTGATGACGAGCACCTCGGTGACGGAGCTTCCGCCGCTCTTCGCACGAGGGAGAGGCTCGTCGTAGACCACCATATTAGTGGGGAACGTGTCCAGCGATGTGGTGTCGGAGTCGACCAGCATCGGGTTGGTGGAACCTACAGACTCCAAATCCACGGCAGGCTCGCCAGAGACGTGGAGTTGATCGAGGAGGCCCGCGAGGAGGCTCTCGGAGCCGCCCGTGCCTGCGTTGGATGCAGGTTCGTCGGAGAGGCGAACCTCACCGACAAGTTCGGCGAGGCAGCTGGCTGCGCAGGCGATCTCAACGCCGCACAGCGCGTCAGTGCTGACTCCGTCTGGCGTGCCTGGCTGGCTGCCCTCGCCATGGAGGAAAAGGGTTCCCGTCCAGAACAGGTCTCTGGATGACGGTGCACCAGGCCCCACGGTGGGCGCCAAATGTCGGGGGTTGGGTGCGGCATATGCCAAAGGATGGCTTGTCATGGTGGGGGCGAGTAGAATGTCGCCGGTGCCTGGAAACGGGATGAGGCGTAGACATGCACGCCGGCGAATCTTACCCAGCTTCAGGGCTCTCCGGGGAGATAATACCCCTACTGCTGCTCTACGGGGTCTCCGCATGATCACTATGGCAAAGTGTTTAAACGATTGCTCCTTGAGCTGTTTCCTGGAGGTTGGAGAGGGCAAGGCTAGCTCTCTCCCTCCTATATGATCTGGTCTAAAGCTAATCTATTCCAACCCTTTGCATGGGTGCCCTGGGGGGTTTATATAGGCCTACCCCCAGGTGTACAATGGTAATCCGGCTGGACACGGGCCCAGCCGTCAGTGCCTCCGGCCTCCGTCTTCTCCGCCGACTGCTGGGGCCCGCCGACTGGTGGGCCCCGTCGACTGGCTAGGTACGGAGCCGACAGGCCGCGTCCACTGTGGGTGGGTCTTGCCGGCTGCTGATTACTGTAGCCATGCTGCTGATGACGCGGGCTTTGGTCATGGAGTCGTGGTAACAGCCCCGCCACCTGGTGGGCGATCACTATTGCCACTCTCCATCACATCTGATTAATGGCGCGTGGGCCCGGGGGAGGGTTTGGCCGACTCTTGGAGGCCGACTGGTGGCGCACTTGCCATCTCCTGAGGTCCCACTGGCTGGTGGGACCCGCCGCCCTAGGGTCGTACAGACAAGTCGTCGTGGGCGCAGGATTCAGTCCTTCGGCGCTGACGTCAGGGCCGGCACGGGAACAGTGCCACGCCGCACGGAGATCTCCCCGGGTACGGCGTGCTGTGGCCATGCCTGCCCCTGGTAAGGGGCGGGAGCGGGCTTTACTATAGCCACTCCCCGGTCATGTCCCTCCCGATGAGGATATGGGGTTTGTTGGAGTCGCGGGCCGACTCCCGAAAGCCGGCTTCTCTGGAAGTCGCCAGTCAGGACTCGGCTTATCCTGAAGTCATCCCCGGGACTCGGCCGCGTGTGGGCAGTCGGTCTCCTTGCCGCCGACTTCTCAGAAGGCGGCTCTTCGTCCTGGGTCTTGAGGGGCGCAGCCTTCCCCGATGTCTTGAAAGGTTCTGGGGCTCGGGTTAGCCTACCCGTGGCCCTTACTCCGACAGCGGGCTAGTTTGCCCAAGTGGGTTTCAGTGATATGATGTGGTACAGTGCCGTCCAGTCTTCGCGTGTGGTAGCAGTATTGCGGGTACAGTAAGTTTTCTTGAAGAAGCAGAATTCAACGAAGTCATGATGGTTCGTTCATCCGAACAACTTACAGTGGGAAAGGTTGGGCCTGCGATACGACCGAGGTAGACCAGGATAATTTTGTGCATGCCAGGTGGACCAGGATGGTCGACGTCCCACATGTCGGCGAATGAAGGTATTCTTTCCGATATAGAGGATGAGCAACGAGTATTCATTGTTTATTTTTGATGAAAGCTATTGTCTCCACTGTTATGACGGAGGAGTGTGAAAAACGGTAGCCCAGTGAACTTGGCATGTGCACAACTCCCTCCTTCCTCATGTAATGCCCAGGTTACAGCTTTTCTCACTTTCTCTCTATCTATTTCCTCTCAAATGTTTTTTACCTTTCTTTTTTTAAGACACAATTGTTTTTATGCCTTTTTAAAATTATTTTTTTATACCTAGGAGCACGTGTAGAGACGGGATCTTGCAGAGCCCACTCCTTGACTTTGTCAATGCCTCTCTCTCCTCCACATAAGGAGTACTACTACTTGCTATGCGTGCATGCGGCGGGCAACTGGCGTCTTGAGGGGCCAGGGCGGTGAGAGCGGGCTCCGGAAGCGGTCCGGACTCTAGCATAATTTTGGTTTTTACAGTATTTCTTTCTCCATTGACAGGTAGGCCCGCATAGATAGATAAAGAACACGAGCTGATGAGGCGCATGCGGACTGTTTGACTGGTCAACCAGACAAATACGGAGCTATACGCTGAGCCAGTGACCGTATAATCACAATATCTCGTATACAATGATCAAAGTGAGCTATCAAGACAAGTTCGATGACCGCCAATGCATTCTACTCAGTAATAAATGACCAGGATTGAAGGGGAATCCAAATTTGCTTAGTCTTCTGTCCTTGAGCTCTTGACAAACCAATGCACTATACGGTTGTCCGGCCAGTCCACCCCAGAGCTCTCACCAAGCGTCGTTCATGCCACCGCGCCGCACACTAACCGGTAAGGTAGCGCTGGCATCCCGCTACGCCGAGTTCCTCGCCGCCCACGACCGCACACAAAATGGTAGGGAAGCAATGGCATCCCGCCGTGCCGAGTTCATCGCCGCTCGCGACCTCACAACTATGTGGGAGGAATTTGAAGATGCCAAGGCTGAATGGGCGGTAGAGCAAGAGGCGGCCAAAGCCGCACAGAGGGAGCGGAAAAGTCAGAAAGCACTCAAGAAAAGAGAGGCCCGCCGCCGCAAGAAAGAAAAGGAAGCACGCGCTGCTGTGGAGAGGTCGGCGGAGATCCAAGCACGGTGGGGTGTCGCTGACAAAGCCGGGAAGGAGAACGACGGCGTCTGGCAAGCATGTGAGGAGTAGTAGTACTAGTAGTTAGTGTGTGTGTGTGTGTGTCTGAGTACGAGCATGCACCAATACTACAAGTTACTACTGTAGTTTTTAGAGCAAATTAACAGTACAATAGCCTAGACTAAATGGGAAAATTCCTATCCTAATGATAAAATGGCATCTCTTTCTCTAGGAATTGAGATTCATGTCATCTCACTTCCTATGATTTTCATATTCCTATCCTATTAACGAAAGGAGGCCTCTGTTGGAGTAACTAATGTAGCTAGCAGTACTGCTGGTACAGTAGTTTTCTTCAAGAAGCGGAATTCAACGAAGTCATGATGGTTCCTTCGTCCAAGCAACTTCAAAGTGGGAAGTGGGCCTATGATTTGACGGCTCATTAGTCATTGTTACTGCGGCGCGACAACCTGGGTGACTCCCTTGGAATTCTGCGTGCATGGCAAGTGGACCAGGATGGTCGACGTCCCACATGTTGGCGAATGGAAGTATTCTTTCCGATATCGAGGAGCAAGGAAACCACATGGTATAGTATCACTGCTGATTGGTTCGCAAAAAAATAGTATCACTGCCGATTTATAATTATTTTTTATTTCTGATGAATGCTGGTGTTTCAACTCTTACGACGAAGGGTGCCAAACATGGCACGTGCTGGATGTCCCACACATCAGCGAAAGGAGTGGGACATGAACAGCGTGGTAGAGCCCAGCGTAAAAAAACAGCGTGGTAGAGCGTCTCCACTTCTTCCACTTCTGGGTCGAAGACCACACGTAGTAGTACTTAGTGGTATGAACGATACAAAGTGCGACCTGGAGACAAAGACACGTCTAGTTGGAAGGTCTCGGGGCATACACGTAAACAAATATAAAAGTTAATATGTGCCTCCAACTAATATAGTAGTAGTAGAGTACTTAGGCACGTACTCCATAACATCACCGTGCATTGCATGTACAACATTTCGTGGTAGTACGTAGTAAGAGACAAATGCCGCCCAAGAGTTCCCTTCTCGACCTACTTTTGGGTGTTTGGTAGTGTATGGAGGGTGCATGAGTCCACACTAGTTTAGCACAAATACACTAGAAGCATGCATGAAGAGGGGTGTTGAGTTAAGCATGCATGAAGAGGGAACAACTATGCTGAGACGAGAACGCAATCAAACACACCCTATATGCCATGCATGTTCATACCATTTGTGCCTTTCTACTTCACTTACCGCGCTACATTACTCAGGTTCGTACATCCACTCCTGGGTACATGTTCATCTCGTAGTTCCAATCCCACGTGTTCTTCTTATAGATGGGACGATCCTTGCATAACACGTGCACCTTGATGCTAGATGTCTTGCGTGTTGGCAAAAGGATGAACAAAGCTCACGTAAAAAAAATAGAGTGGAAGAACATAGATTCCAGACGACCGAGAAGGAGCAAGGAACCTCGTGGTGGAGCGCATGCACTCATAATATTTAATATTATTCAGCGATATAAAATTAACCAATCATCTCCATAGTGGACTGGAAGAGTACGAAACACGGCAGCCCAGTGTAGTATCATACTAGTACATGGCTAACCCACGCTATCACCATATTTCTTGGCTTCTGTGCGACACCTATCTCTAGTAATCCAGCAGCGTGTATCACTTCTCCCTCCTCGTCTCTATCAAAGTGTGGCGGGCTGGCGTTTCTGCCGTCTATTGAGGTCAGTTAACTATCACATGTTAGCGACATGCCAAGAGCATTCTAAAAAAATTCTTTTCACGTTCTTTTTTCAAAAAGAAAAAAATCCTTTCACGTACGAATTTGCCTGTATGCTTTGAGCAACTTGCATGTCCTATCCTGCTCCTGTTTGATACTCTAACTTAGCTAGAGGTTAGACGAGCTCATGACTAACCCTAAACTAACTGTAGCCAAAGAGGTGTTTGGGTGACAGGGTTAGATTGACAATAAATGCACTTCATGGAGAGAGAAAAGTGATTTTTTAGTGGTCCCAATGAGAACTATCTCCAGTTAGCACCTCTTGGGTGGGATAGTTTTTTTTGGTGGGTTCGGTGCAACTTGCTCCAATTTAAACCCTCGTGCTTGGATAGTTTAGGGCTATTTGAGCCCCAACTAGCTCAAACTAACTCTAACCCATGGATCCAAACAGGGCCTATGGCCACTCTCGACGCGGAGCAGTCGCGTGCACTAGGAAGCTGCGCTCTCTCGGCCGTCACGCAACTTCAAAGCCGATGCCAGTGAGAGGTCTCCTCCGCTCTGGCCGGGCATTAATGCGGCACTGACGCTCCAGGGGGACACTGACCGTTTCAAGCGGGAAGCGCGCACTGGCAAGGGAGTATAGGTTTTGAACCGTTTCAGGTGTAGTACTGGTAGTTTGCAAAACTACTCAATTATTGCACTCAGTTTCCTAAGAAATTGTGGTAAAAACGTTACTCCACAGCCCTCTTCCCTTCTCCTTCCTCTTCCACCGCCCGCGCACGTCCGCGGGAAGCGATCGGTCATCCCTTATATAGGAGTGCTAGCACAAAAAGATGCATGCATGACCACTAAAATTTCCATATTAAAGCGCCGCTTCGGCGGGAGTATGGCGTATGTTGTTACCTTCGGCTGGCCCATGGCTACCGGGCGACGGCGACCAGAGAAGAGGCGGCGGGAGGGGAATGAATGCAGCTACTGTTTTGGTTCGCCTTCCGGCTTAAATAAATGTGCAGCATCACATGTACCCGCGGGTGCACAAATTGTAACATACGTGCCTGCTTAAGTGGGTGTCACGTAACTGGCGTGTGTGAGAGAGAGATTCTGAGAGACAGAGTGCGTGTGTGTGATTCTACTCTTCGGACATGTACTCAACCTTTTGCATCGGGATATAAGTATAATGGTATTTACTTTAGCTAGTGATTTACGTGGCCATGTTAACGTGGTTGTGTTAAAAAAATGTCACTTCCTGCTCGTGATTTGCGTTATTTAATTACAAGCAAGATTCTCGTGCATTGCACGAAACATCTATATGCATTTTTTTATAGAACACCTGTTGTGATTGACCCATGCAGGAGTAATCCCATGTGTAAAAACTAGTGATATTTCAAGAATTTTATCAGAAAACTGGTATCTCAAGAATGTCATTGAAAAAATGAAAGATGAGAGATAAGGCGAGGAGGAGTGGAGCATGGTGGTGACTGGTGGTCGGAATGGGTGGAGGCATGGGGATGGACGGCGCCGGCAGACGGCAGCGGCCACCATGCATGCTATATTGTTCCAGAGACTTATTCCTTTTTTAATTGCTGAGCACTGAGGTTGCGAGAGATAATGATGTGGATAGAGGTGCCGGTATCTTTTGTAAAATTATCATAGTTTGCTTTCTATCCTCAGATATAGATCATACGGTCTGTATTACAAGATGGCAGGCACACCATCACCACCAACTCGTTTTTTATAAGGGTACAGATGATAAGTTTGCTGACTACTAAAGTAAAGTGGAATTTGTCCATGTTATGCAAGTAAATAAAGGTGATTGTTTATCATACGGGTAAGGTTGGATGAAGGGTGGTAAGAACAAATGCTCCGCCTAGAGCATGTGTGTGTGAGTTGGAGTCTTAGTGTGTGTGTGTGAGAGAGAGAGAGAGGAGAGAGAGATGGAGTCTTAGTTTGTGTGTGTGTGAGAGAGAGGGAGAGAGATGGAGTCTTAGTGTGTGGGGGGGGGGGCGTGCGTGCTTGCGTGTGTGTGTGTTTGTGTGTGTGTGTGAGAGAGAGAGAGAGATGGAGTCCTAGTGTGTGTGTGTGTGTGTGTTTGGGGTGCGTGCGTGTATGTGTGTGTGTCGCGGGGTCCTCTGGGGCAGATGTAATTTAAGGGTGCATGGCTTTCATCATAGAGAGGTGATGTGTATGGCAGAGGCCACCAACAATTGGGTGCGAGAGAGAAAATGCCCATAGAGAGGGGAGAGAAGGTGTGTCCGTGTGAGAGGAGTCGACTTCGAGAGAAAGTGTTTGTTCGAGAGACACCGAGGAAGACTACTATATATCGATGGTGCATGTAGGCGGGAATTAAACTAAGGGATGGTCTTATTGGTTTCGGGGATATAGGGGAAGAGTGAGAGGCGGGGGGGGGGTAGCTAGAAGGAGATTGTTAAGTGTGAGTGTGTGTTTTACCCATCCAGGCGGAAGTTATGTGCACAAAAGAGGAGAACGATTCGATGTGGCGTTAGGATTGAGGGTAATTAACTACGTATGGAGACATAGAGACCTTGAATGTGCATGTGTGAGAGGTATACATGTATACGTGGGATGTGTGTGTGCGCGCGCATGATCGAGATAAAAGAAAGAAGACATAAGTCATAAGATCAACGACATGGGAGAGACGGATCGGTATGACAATATGCATGCATGTGAGAATGCATGGAAGAAGTCCCGACAATTGAGCATCTGTTTTTGTCTTTAAGAGATAGTGGCGTCGGCTGGAGCATGCATCTATGGCGAGCAGAGGGAGTGAGGCGCAACGATTGTGCAAAAGAGACCAACCTATAAATGCATATGTATGGAGAGACATATATAGTGTGGGTGATAGGAAGCAAGACTCCGTGCGAGACAGAAATGTTGACGGAGAAACTACAGATAGATACAGAGATGGAGATGCTAGCTAGAGGGACATCCGCTAGTTTGGGTGTTGGAGATGACCGTCGGGTGGTTCAGAGGGTGAAGTTATATATGTGTGTGAGAGGGCACTTGACTGCATGTAGAGAGAAACATATGTAGTGTGCGTGAAAGGAATCAAGAGTGAGGGCGAGAAAGAAGGTTGATGGAGAAACAGATAAATAGAAAGATAAAGATGCCAGCTAGTGTGTGTTAGAGATAGGAGTCGAGTTGATCAAAAGGCCGGGTTATGTGTGTGGGTGTGAGAGAGATAGAGAGAGGGTGCGTGTGAGTCACATACAAACAGATATCAGAGAGAAATGAGATCCGGAGAGACGGAGTTTTGTGCCTGTGAGAGAGAAACATATTTCACAACGAGAGTGATAGCTAGAGGGACATATGAGGGAACGCAAGATATCTCTAGGGAGAGAGGGTGTGTGTGAGCGACATACAAGAGAACAATGGAGAAATATGAGACCCTAGGAGACAGAGTTTGTGTTTGTGTGTGAGAAAGAGATATTGATGAGGAAGAGTCATAGGTTCTCATATCTAAGCAGCGAAAGACATCTCTGTATGAGGGGTGTGCGAGTGGCACACATGGGAATAGTAGAGAGAAATGAGACCCGGGGAGACAAAGTTTTCTATTTGTGTGAGAGAAAGAGATTCCACATGGAGAATCATAGTTAGAGACACATAGCAGCGAGCAAGATATACTTAGAGAGAGATAGAGTGATGAAGGTCGAGGGAGAGAGTACTGTCAGTGTGTTACGAAGATAAAGGATCATTGTCGACATACAGGTAGCATGAGAGATACCTGAGAGACGATGAACACGTATAGGTCCAGAGAGATAGTCCTATATAAGCATGAGTGATAGCTATATGAGACGAATATCTGGATTAAAGGGGATTAAAATATTTAAACTGGAGATCATGACATCGATAATATCATAACGCAAATTGGTGTATCAAACATGCATATTCATTTGAATTTGGGCACACGTGTAATGTTATATAGTTTATCAATATTGGTGATCCATAGATTCTTCAATTACAAACAATGCATGGTTTATATGCAATTAATGTCTAAACGGGATTACACTATATGTTGCGTGTGTGAAACACATTATACATGTTTGAGAAGTAAAAAAACCCGCATGAAACACACATTAATTGGAGACAGTTAGCGAGGAATGCATACATTTGATTTCAACATAAAGTGGTTTCAAATATTTGAAAATCCAAATTGATGGATACAACCTTATGAATCTGAGATCATGCCATTTGTAAACCATATTTATGTATAAATGGTGTTGTGCTTTTGAAAGTATATATAAAAAATGATGTATATAGAATGTAATTCCAATTGGAAATTGATCCCGCCTGGAAAAAAAAGAATACAAATGGGATTCGAATTGAGTTGGCACGGTAAACGTGCACTCTGCAAAATTTGAATGAAGCGGGGAAAGTCACAGTAACCGCCCGGAACCAAAATCTGCGAGATGGAAATCACTGCTTCCTATCCCTGTCACGCAAAGCCTATATGCTGGATTTCTATAGGTTTCGATAGGGGTAGGTTTGTAATTTCACCCAAACATGACGTAACCGCCTCTCACCCGGATTCATACACGGTGGGCGCCAAAACACAATGTGTCCTCGGCCGAAATCGACTCCCTCCCCGATTCATATTCATACACGGTGGGCGCCAAAAACAAACTCTCGTTGGCAAATATTCGGTGTATGCAAGATTACCGTCCTATCCCCGACCGACTAGTGTTGCTGTGATGTAGTAGAAATTTGAAACGGGGGCTAAGTTTGTAAATTTCCTCGCATTTGAGACAAGCGTGCCCTGAATACATGGTTCCCCCTTCCTCTCTAGCTCCCTTTTCCCCATTCGTACTCCATGGGCGCCAAAACACCCTCTCCACCCCACCCTCCTCCGTCCGCCGCCGTCCGCCATCCCATCCACCGCCGTCCTCCTCCACCATGCCGGAGCTGATACCCCGACGCCGCCGTCCATTACAAGAGATCGACCTCTCTCATCCACGGCTTCGGACCGGGATCCTTGCATCCCGTCCTCTCGCTTCATCCCCGTCGTCGTCCACCTTGTCGGCGCCGCTCCTATGACCGTCTCGTCCACCGCGCCCCACCGCCACTGTCTACCCTCCTAGATCTGCTTCCACGCCGCCGACAGCCATTGCTACCGCAGCACCGTCAAATTCTCAGCAGACGCCTACACGGCGCCGCACCAGAGGCGGTACTCTTTCGTATCTGCTCAACTTATTTATCGCAGCAAGAAAATAGATCGCCACTGCTTTACTCTGATTTTTTGTCTTGGTTGTGAAGTTGCCTTTGTCCGGTTTGCACCTTCCGATCCGCCATGGCACGCTCAACACCATACTCACAATGGTTTTCCCCTTTTATATTCCACACTAGTTAAATCACAATAGACTAAATTTCAAAATTGGGTCAGTCGATTTTTCAGAGCTCGCCGGTGCGATCGAAGGGGCTCGAGTGGTTGTGGGGCCTCGCCGAACAAAGAAAACTCGACGCGGGTGGGGATTGGAGTGGGGGTGGGGGTGGCGGAGGAAGATAGGCGGTGGGGGCCGGTGGTCTGGCCGGCGGCCCGTGCGGTGTTCTGTATGGGAAGAATCAAAGACGAGGAAGAAGAAGGGTTAGGAGACATGGGATCTTCATCCAACCGCCTGAAATGGTCGAGAGACAGCTAGGAGTTGCATTCTTAATGCGCTCTGGTTCATCATGTGTGGGCACTGCACAACCAACATTTTATTATCCAAAATCTGCTTGCTCTTCTTTACCATGTTCCTCTTCCGTTCTTCTTTAATATGTACTCTCTCCGTTCCTAAATACAAGTCTTTGTATAGATTCCACCATGGACTACATATGGAGCAAAATGAGTGAATCTACACTCTAAAATGTACCTGGATACATCTGTATGTGATCCATAGTGGAAATCTCTACCAAGACTTATATTTCGGAACGGACGGAGTATGATAGTAGTACAGTATATTCCTTGTACTAAAGATGAGCAGGGACATTTGTAGTGTAGAGGTCTATACGGTCGGTTGTGATGGACACTTTGAGCCTCTTTGATTCATAGGATCTTGTAAACATAGGAATAGGATTTGTAGTGGCCTGCCCACTTGAATCCTATAAGAATAGCAAGCAAATGCGGGGAGATGTGTCGCCTTTGAGAGTTACATTGATATTAACAGTACCGCACCTTCACTTGAAGAGAGCCGGTATCCGAAGCCTTTCTAGCCGTACCGGCAATACTAGCACATATATTCCAGCAAGTTCCACTTTGCTGATTTTACTCTGACGCTTAAGGTTTTCCCGTTATATCTACACTATGATCTGTGTAGCTGCTTTGTGTCGCACTAGCAGCAGTCCACTCTTGAAGCTAAACACTGCAATGACTTACAAAATTGGCACCAAGGCATTGAGTGCCATTCTGGATGCAATGAATCTCATACGCTCCCCACCTGTTGATTCTTGTTCAGAATATCATCCTAATGACTATTCT
Source organism: Triticum monococcum (assembly GCA_034509565.1). Taxonomy (NCBI): domain Eukaryota; kingdom Viridiplantae; phylum Streptophyta; class Magnoliopsida; order Poales; family Poaceae; genus Triticum; species Triticum monococcum. Next base: position 587,911,639 of record CM067843.1, on the reverse strand, counting down.
AACCTCGAGGAGTCAAAGGCGGATGGCCTGTCATGTTCACCCATCAAGGTGCCTATTCTAATTTAGCAATGTTTTATTGATTGCGGGTATCTTGCATATGTTGTCTTGTGTTTCTTCTACTTTGTTGCACCACCATCTGCTTAGTTTACTCATCATATATGTCGAGATGCCATGCCCATCCATTATCAATACATATTCCATTTGTCATCATACCATGTTTTTCCACTCAAATGTTGTTCTTATGCATCAGACATCAAAAAGGAAGAGGGTGATTGCCGAACCTGAAGGAGCACCAGCAAAGTCCTTGAAAACGTGGTGGTGCCGGAGAAATCAGACGGCACCCCACTTATATTGGATGTACAACCAGTGACACAAAACGTAGGACCGACTCCAGCAGACTGTACCCATACTTCACTGGCCACACCACTAGCCCCACCACACAGGACCTGCACTCCAGCAAAAGGTATACCGATTTCATTTGCCATAGCACCAGCTGTACCACGGAAAAATCCCACTCCAGCAAAAAGTACAGCAAGTCCACCGGCCGAAGACCTATCCCAACTGAAGAGACGGCCAATTCCTGCAGATTGGAACCCCATTCCATTTATTCCCAGTTTAAAAGACAATGCTTTCAATGTTGTTAGGGACTACGCGCATATATTCCCATCATGGGAAGATTATTGTGAAGACAAACACCATTTTCACATCTTACTGTCCAACTTATGTGTAAGTGCTATTATTCATGGCTATTATTTTCCTGTTTTCTGCTGATTGAACACATCAATGATTTACATTACATTGTTGTAACTAGGCGAGGGTCAATCTGGATAGTCATGACAAGCAAAGCTTGCTTGTGCTTTTCAAGGAAGCATTGCAGCAGTATTGGTGTTACCTAAGGAAATCACACTTTGACGGCAAGTCTATAAACGAATTTCTGGTGAAGTCTCCTATGCTAAATTTAGAAGACATTGAATGGAAAACCTTTTTATGCACTGGTCTCGTTCCCAGGATGAGGTACTGTCTATGAAATCATATGACAATTTGAACTTCTACTTTTCCGCATGTGCCTTACGGATCTTTTTTGCAGGAAATCTGCTCAAAGAAGAATTCCAATTTGACAAGAACGACAGGATATCGCAAATATGCTGCCCGCTGCTTTGCTCTTGTTAGTACCTGTTGTCATGTATCATTGTACTTGCATACATACCTGGTTCATTATGTGACAGCAGTATGCATGATAGCTTGCTTATCAATTGTTTGCTCCAAATTATCTGATCTGTATAAATGGTTATATTAGTGTAGAATATATCCAATGCCAATGTTATTTTAGCTCTGCATTATTCTTGTAAGTACATGATGCCCTTTATCAGTGTACTTATAATGACAGGTAGTTGTTCATGTACCATCACTCTGCAGCTTATTTTCCTTTGCCCTCCATTTTCTACACATCAGATCTATATTTACTCTTACCATAAGGTTGGTACTGAAGAAGTTTAGCTGTGCATTGCTCTTTGGTGTACCTTTTGCATGTATCGCTGCACTTACATTTATAGCTACTTGGTTATGTAGCATCACTCTTCATCTTATCTTAAATATTCTCCATTTTTTCGTATATTATCACATCTATATTTACTCTTAACAAAATGTAGAATAAAGGCAATGCTTTTGAAGAAGATTATGTGGTAAACTTCTTGAATTGCCCCCCCATCAGCATGGACAAGGCCTTTATAGAGCCTGTCTTCACCAATAATGTAAGTTTGTCCATCTCAAGCCTTCAAACTTTGTTGTATATATTTGGTTAGGCATGACTGCAACAGCTGTTTACTTTTGGTGTTTGCATCAAATTGCTTGTTTAAAGTTTATTATATGTAGTTCATAAACAAAATTTCGTCATTTCTCAATTTAAGTTTTTAGTTGTACAACCAAGTTCCTTCTTCATACCATGTAAATTAAACTATACAGAGCAAGTGATCTTCTTTTGCACTGCATGTATGCTTCTGTTCTTCATCTGTAATCCAGTGGTGTGGTGAACCTACCCACTACAGCACAATGTCATATTCTACAATGTCTTAACTATGAAAAATGTCATATCATTCTACTATTATTTAAACCGTCTCTTTATTTGCCAATCTAAAATGGTATAAATTGACAGCACACTAACCATTGATACTTATGAGTTCTTGATCTGTAATCCAGTGGTGTCGTGAAGCTGCCAACTCCTTCACAATGTCATTTCCTGCCATGTCTTGACCTGAACAATACCATATTGTGTTAATGCAAATTTAATCTGTGTCACTTTATTCGTCAGTAAGAAATGTGATGAATTGTCAGCACTGATACTTTTATGTGCAAAACCTGTCATCTGTCTGCTTGTTTATCTTTCAAAGTGAGGAAGATATAAGTGTTGAACAAGCGCAGTCTCGTCATCTTGCTCAGCTGATTGCGCTGCAGCTCCCCAGCAGGGCTAACCTTTCTTGAACTCTATTGAAGTGCTGTCGGTTTTGTATATTATTTGGTCGGCGTGTTTATTTGCACTTGTGGCGATCTTTGATGCCCAGTGTATGTAATCTAGTGTCTGCTTGTGCTTTGATGCCCAGTGGATGTAATATACCGTAATTTCTTTATTGTATAGTATAGGTTTTTTCTTATTCACGATGCTGCAGTTATTTTACTGTATATATATCGTGTCTTCACAGTAAACCGGCCAAACCGTAAAATTATGGTACATAATCGGGCCGTCATGCAATCACGATGTAGGTTGGGCCTGAAATGTGCCGATCAGCTCACGGGCCGGTAGCAGCCCGAAATGAACCCCGGCCCATGATTGTGCGAATCAAATCATGGGCTTTTAACAGGCCAAACAAATTTCTCGGTCCTTGTTTGGCCCAATCAGATATCAGCTGTGAGCAGGCCGGATGCAAACCGGGCCATAGTTAGGCCCAACTATATGACGGTCTTTTAACAGGCTGAAATTAATATAGGGCCAAAATGTTAAACGGGCCCTTAACAGGCCAAAACTAATATCAAGCCGAATTACTAAGTGGGCCCAAAAGCATAGTGTCCAGTTGACGGGTCGAATCTGATATGGGCCATAATTAGGCCCAAAACCTCTTAAAGGGCCGAACCTGATCTGGGCCGTAATTTGGCCCAAAACGTGGTAGGCTTTTAACGGGCCGAATCTCAAATGGGCCACTATTAGGCCCGGAGCGTGGCAGGCCATTAATAGAACGTATCAAATATGGGTCGGCATTTGGCCCAAAATATAGCACCCAATTAACGGGTCGGCCTACTAAGGTCCTCAAAATTTGGTGGGCCTACAGCTGGGTCGGCCCATTAATGTTAGAGAAATCTCGTGGGCCTTTTGCTGGGCCGGCCCATTATGATCTGCAAGAATTTTGTGGGCCTTTACCTGGGCCGGCCTATTATGGCACACAAAAATCTTGTGGGCCTTTACCTGGGCCGGCCCATTATGGCCCACAAAATCTTCTGGGCTTTTAGCTGGGCCAGCCCATTATCGTCCACAAAATCTCGTGGGCCTTTAGCTGGGCTGGCTCATTATGGTCCGCAAAATCTTGTGGGCCTTTAGTTGGGCCGGCCCATTTAAACTTGTTGGGTTGTGCCACGTGTCGACGTATCATAGGCGCCTTCTGTCCAGTGAGTGGATGACATCTGTCCCGACGATGAGCCGACACATGTTTCCTCTAGCCAATGATGATTTTACACGGGGAAAATCCCCATTGGTCGGGGCTATTAATGGGTTATAGGATCCAAAACCTGACCCGATAGCTTAACGGTGTTCCGTTACGGTGGATGCCACGTGTCGGTCACCCTTGACGAAAGCACTTCTGTGACGCGTGATTTATCGTCATGGAAGTGGAAACTTCCGTGATGATAATTTTGGTAATGCCATGGGACACTTCTATGACAGCATAGGTATGCCTATCTTGATTCTGTCATAAATTTGTCATGGATGTACATGCATGACAAAAAAACGACCTACTGTGACAAACACGTATCATCATGGAAGTGTATTTTTTTTGTAGTGTTAGGTGAAGCCCTGCAGAGATAGCATCACCACCACTGTCACCACACTGTCGTGCTGCCGGAACTCATCCACTACTTCACCCGTCTTGCTGGATCAAGAAGGTGAGGACGTCACTGAGCTGAACGCGTGCTGAACGCGGAGGTGCCGTACGTTCTGTACTTGATCAGTTGGATCGCGAAGAAGTTCGACTACATCAACCACGTTAATAAACGCTTCCTCTTACAGTCTACGAGGGAATGTAGACACACTCTCCCCTCTCGTTGTTATGCATTTCCATGTTTAGATCTTGCGTGTGCATAGAAATTTTTTGTTTTCCATGCAACGTTCCCCAACAGTGAGTATAACGCTGCAGTGGAAGCTGCCTGTCTTGCTGAGGAGGCACCACAATGTGCCTCCACGAGCTACATACGATTATGACTATTATCCTGACCAGTGATGGTGATTACCAAGCTAGACTAAAAGGCTAAGCATTGGGGAGTACATTTTCTCAGTGACACTACATTCATGTCCACACATTCATTCTAGTTATCAGTGTTCATCCTTTTTCATTGTACAACCATGCTAGTTTTATTTTGCTTTCTTCTTCTGTGTTTGAAAAATTTCAAAAACCCAAAAAAAATTATCGCTTCCTTTTGTTTTTATTTCCAGTTTATTTAGTTTTTAGTATTGAAAGAAAACCCCAAAAGAATTCTCATTTCTTATTTTGCTTTTTGGGAGATTTCCCATGTAAATAGTTTTTCTCGTTTTTCTTTTTCCTTCGTTAGTTACTTTCCTCGGAAAAACTAAAAAACTCCAAAAATATTTCAGTGTGTTTCTCTGAAATTCTTTTGTTTTTGTTGATTCACCGTAAGGAGAAGGCCATGATGAAATTATTGAGTGGATCTCATATGCATTATTGTTGATCTAATGAATAACCAATATTACCTTGTGAAAGATCGAGGATGTCGCCTAGAGGGGGGTGAATAGGTGCTTTAAAGTAATTACGGTTTGGGCTTGAACAAATGCGGAATAAACCTAGGGTTAATTTGTCAAGCACAAAACCTACAACAACTTGGCTCACCTTTGTGCGCCAACAACTTATGCTAAGCAAGATAAACAACAAAGTGATAACAAGATATATGACAAGAAACAATATGCCTATCACAAAGTAAAGTGCATAAGTAGAGGGCTCGGGTAAGAGATAATCGAGGCACGCCGAGATGACGATGTATCCCGAAGTTCACACCCTTGCGGATGCTAATCTCCGTTTGGAGCGGTGTGGAGGCACAATGCTCCCCAAGAAGCCACTAGGGCCACCGTAATCTCCTCAGGCCCTCGCACAATGCAAGATGCCGTGATTCCACTAAGGGACCCTTGAGGGCAGTCACCGAACCCATACAAATGGCAACCCTTCGGGGCGGTCACCGAACCCGGACACTTTGGCAACCCTTGGGGGTGGTCACCGGAACCCGTCAAATTGCTCGGGATGATCTCCACAACCTAATTGGAGACCCCGATGCTTGACCGGAGCTTTACACCACAATGATTGAGCTCCAAATACCACCAACCGTCTAGGGCACCCAAGCACCCAGGAGGAACAAGCTCAAGGGTACCAAGCACCCAAGAGTAATAGGCTTCTCAACTTGTAACTTCCACATATCACCGTGGAGAACTGAAACTTATGCACCAAATGCAATGGCAAGGACACACGGAGTGCCCAAGTCCTTCTCTCCCAAATCCCACCAAAACAACTAATGCTAGGGAGGGAAATGAGAGGAAGAACAAGAAGGAGAACACCAAGAACTCCAAGATCTAGATTCAAGGGGTTCCCCTCACATATAGGAGAAAGTGATTGGTGGAAGTGTGGATCTAGATCTCCTGTCTCTTTCCCCCCCAAAACTAGCAAGAATCCATGGAGGGATTGAGAGATAGCAAGCTCAAAGAAGGTCAACATTGGGGGAAGAACTCGATCTCAAAGTATATGGTTTATTGGGGAAGAAGACCCCCTTTTAAAGGTGGGGAAAAATCCAACCGTTATGCTCACAGCCCGCACAGAGCGGTACTACCGCTCATGGGAGCGGTACTACCGCTAGGGTAGTGGAAGCCCTTTGAAAAACAACAGCAAGGAGGCAAAAGGCCGGTAGAATCGCCGGAGCGTTACTACTGCTCGTCCTCACGGTGCTGCCGCTAGGGGTAGCGGTACTACTGATTGCGAGCGGTACTAAAAAAATACATCCATGCCTACCACCACTGGACATATAACGAGTTTTTGGTCTGAAGCGGAAGTAGCCACGGAAGTAGCCGTGGTAGTACCGCTCCCAAGAGAGGTAGTAAAAAATTACATCCCCTCCAAGCGGTAGTACCACTCCCATGGGTGGTAGTACCGCTGCAGCCTTTTTAAGGACACAAACTGACACAACTTCTGCAAACGGACTCCAAATTCAATTAAACCAATTTTGTTGGAAAAGCTAGCGACAAGGGCTAACTCAATCTTGATAATAATAATTATTATTATTATTATTATTGTTATTATTATTATTATAAAGAAATTAGAAGAGGCCCAAGATAAATGGTGAGAAGCCTTCCTTGAATAAGACCGGTAAAACCTCCAACACCGAAAACGCAATAGAAGAAGCATGAGAACTCCGTTTTCGATGAACTCGAGCTTGTCATCAAGATGACCATAAGCCCTAAGACTCACAAAGAGAACCAAACAAGAACCAATAAAGATGATGCAAGGATGAAATGGTTTGAGCACTCTACGAATGATACGATCAAGCGACTCATCGAGATCCCCCTTGATAGTACGGCAATCGATCCTATAACTCGGTTTCCCAACTACCACCATAAGACCGGTAAAATAGAAATTATATCAAGGGCAAACCTTTGCCTTGAACATGGTCCACTTGAGCTAGATGATGATGATCTTGACTCCCTCAAGTTGATCCACCTTTCTTGATTGTGTTGGCTCGATCAAGACTAGTTGACTGCTCCCCCATACTCCACTACGGGTGAGCCACTCTTCCGAACATCTTCACATGTCCATTGTTGCCACAATGGATGGCAAGCTTCAAGAATTTTATCTCTTCGTGATGCTCCACTTGAACTTACACACCGAAACCTAACCCCACAAAGAACTCTCATGAATACCATGGGTTAGTACATAAAGCGTAATTGACAATGCTTACCATACCATGGGATCACTTGATCCCTCTCGATACATCTTCTATGCTTTTTATGCTGATAAACTTGATTCACTCTTTGACATAGTCTTGATCAACCTCTCACATGACCAATCTTTAGGTAATTCCTTGAATAGCACCTTGGTCATCACAAACTCTCCTTGAAACCAACAAATGGACTCCAAGAACAGCCTATGGACAAATCCTTCACATATAACTCAAGGCAACCATTAGTCCATAGAGATTGTCATCAATTACCAAAACCACACATGGGGGCACCGCGTGTCCTTTCTATCTCCCCCATGTTGGTAATTGATTACAATCACTTTCAAGAGAGTTTATATAAGGAATTATGCATCACCATGCAATGTAACAACCAATGATGCATGAGTAAGAGATGCAAATGCTTAGGAACACAACCAAAGCAAGAAGAAACTCTGGAAACTTCTCCACAACTCTAAAAATTTCTCCACAAAACTTTGTGAAACTTCTCCCCCATTGGCATCGATTGCCAGAATGGGCGAAAAGCTTAGAAGGCCAAAAAAAAGGTGATCCTCGATAAATTGTGTATTTCTCAACAAGAGAGTGGAATGCCATACACATATCCAAAGGTAAATACTTGGAGGAAGACAAACTATATTTAGGCACAAAGATTGCTAAAGAAGGATATTCCACAAAGACATAACAAAGAGAGACACAAGCAATCAAAAGATACCAATTGAAGCAAGCAATCAACGGATATCAATTGAACCAACTAGACCAATGATCCTACGTGCCACATGAATAAAAGATATTATGATATGAGCAAAGGAGTGTTCTAGAGAAACTAGAGAAGCTTCCCATGATTTGTGCACAATTTAGTTTTGTAATTGGATACAACAAGCACAAATGTCAGGACCCCGATTCCAAGTCACATCGATCTAGCCGGTAACACCTCATATCACTTTGCGGCCTCACGCACGGTATCCCACGGTGACGCCTTACCATGGCCCGGGACCGTTTGCGCCTTTTGGCTCACGTATATGATAGTGTCGCTAGCATCCATATGACAGAGAACCCGGGCCGACATGGCTAGTCGTGAACCCAAAGCGGCACAGACCTATGGAGACACGCATACATGAATCACATCGAACATGTCGGTCATCAACGAGTGATTCCGGGCTGTAGCACTGGGCTAACAGGACTCCGGGGGTTCCGGGCTGTAGCAGGCTAGGCAGGACTCCGGAAATCACCGCGTGACATTTCCCCAAAGGGACAGACATAGGGACGAAGTGAAACACATGCCGGACAGTCAAGTGTCCTGAACAGTAGTACTGGGCTAGCAGGACTCTGGTGAACCGGGCTGTAGCGGACTACTATGGCTCGAGGAACACTAGACTACATTTCCCCATAAGAAAGGCTGCGAAGGATAAACAACTATATTGTCGGATCCCACTCATACCAAGCATTTCAATCATACACACAAGATGCCCGATATGAGTACATACAACATGGCATCACAACAAAACTCTACAACTCAAGTACTTTATTTAAAGGCTCCAGAGAGCCATACATAACATATTCATACAGATAGGGGTCACATGACCCGACAATCAAGTCATACAATCTTACAAGCACATGCGGAAGCAACTAGTCTGAGTACAGACTCTAGAAAGAAAGAAGGCTTCTCGAAGCCTGTCTATCCACATAGGGCCCTCCATGGCCGGGATCACCACCTGGGTGGCTAGTCACTCGTCGACGTCAAGGTCTACATAAAACCCATCGGAGGGGGCAGTGTTGTCGTCTGAAAACAATAAATAAGCAAATATGAGTACAAAGGTACTCAACAAGTCTTACATCAGAACCTACTATACATGCTCATTCTCAGGAAGGTGGTGGGGTTATGCAGCAAGCCATCTTTGACTCTTGGCTAAGCTATCCTACGGAACCTCTTTAGTAAAATAGTTTTCGCACATGAGTCCACTACTCACCAACACAATACTCCACCGGGGATCCTCCCTCGTTATCCTGCGAGAGGGCCATCCTCGGTACTCACACTTATCTTGAGTCTTTTAGTAGTATCCATTAACTTGTCTATGAACTGTATAGGCAACCAAGTAGTCCTTTACCGCGGACGCGGCTATTCGAATAGTTTTATACCCTGCAGGGGTATACTTTGTCACACATGTTTCCACCACTTAGCGTCTGCACATGAAATGTGCTCGGCAGACTTCAAGCGAAAACCGACGTGGGTGTAGACCACGACCTGACTAACCTCACAAGTCTCTAGTCCAGAGTCATCGCCTATTCAGGTTCCATCCGTAAGGAAATCCGGCCGGGCTGTCCTCAACGGCCCCGAACGATGTGAATAGGGTTCCCGAGACACCAAACGGGTGACTCGGTACACCGTGCCACGGTGTATCTACCGCAACATAGCCCACCCCTAGGGTCAGCTCTACGCACGGCCGCCAACACTTAACCTACAAACACCAGAAACTAGTTGCAACTCCTGGACTAAGGCGAGAGGGGTCAGTAAGTCGAGCGGGGTCATATCTCAGGGCCAATGTGTGGTAGTAGCTGAATCTTAAATCACGCATACAGAACTCAGTTCTTAGGGACGGCCTCAATGAAACAACCCACCATGTACTCCTACATGGCCTCTCATCGATACCTTTACCAAAACATGTTCAACACATCCCACATATTACTGACACAAGCATTTCACTCTAGCCCATCACCCAGATGAACCAGACCTGACACAACTCTAAGCATAGCAGGCATAGCAAGGTAGGAATCACAAAACATGGCTCAATCAACTCCTACACATGCTAGTGGGTTTCATCTAGTTACTGTGGCAATGACAGGTCATGCAGCGGATAAGGGTTCAACTACCGTAGCACACAGCAGTTTGAAACGCGTTGTCTTAATGCAGTAAACAAGAGGAGGAGCGAGAACATGGGTTGTATCGGAATGATCAATGGTTGCTTGCCTGATGGAGTGGTAACGGGATACTGCCCTTCAGTTGGATACTTGTGAATATCCTCGGAGGCAGAACCTACCACGAAGAACACAACCGAGCACAATCAACACATGACGATATGCAACAATATCAACAATATCATGCATGCTATGACATGGCAATATGAATGTGTTTTGGCCTAATGCAAGCTAAAACAGAAAGGGGTGAACTCATTTGAATCCAAGATTCAAATATTAGCTCATTAATTATTGCATTTATAGGGCATTTCCTTATTCTGCTTAAACAGCAGGGTAAACTTGTTTTGTCATGCATGAAACCATTACAGATGGATAGATTGAATTTTTCTAATAATTTTTCATATATAATTTATCTCATTTGGAGTTATGGTTGAATTTCTATGAATTTTCGAAGTTTGAACTATTTTCTGGAATTTCCTGAATAAAAATAATTCTAGAAAAACAATTACTGCGTCAGCAATGCGTCAGGGTGACGTCAGCAAGTCAAAGGCGCCAGCCAGGTCAAACCTGACTGGTGGGGCCCCCTGGTCAGTGTCTCTGTGCACTAACCACGCTTAGTTAGCCTACTTAACAGGCGGGGCCCACTAGTCAGTGACTATACTAATTAACTAACCTATTTAGTTAGCACTAAGAGGGTAATTAGCCGGGCGGGGCCCGCATGTCGATGAGAGAGGGGGGGGAGTCAACCCACGTCAGTAGGTCAAACCCCGCCGGTAAGTGAGTCAAAGCCTGCCGGCGTTTAGCCGCCGGCGAGGCCAGACGCAGTGGCGCGAGCTCAGCAGCGTCGGCCATGGCGGAGGGGAGCGAAAGAGGGAGGCAGGGGGGAGTGAACGTGTCCAGGGGGTCAAGGCGGCGACGTGGAGCCTGTCCAGGCCAGCAGGGCGGCGAGGAGAGGAAGCAGGACGGCAGCCAGCTGCGTGGCGCGTGCTGGTGCCGCCGTCGAGCACCTGCCTGCCTGCCTGGCCAAGCCAAGCTGCTCGCTGGCGCGGTGGCTGGGCTGGGCTGGCAGGTGGGCCTGGTGGGTGGCGCCAGGTAAGCTTCTTCTCCCTTTTTTTTGATTTTGTTTTCTTTTCTATTATTCTGTAGCTTTAGGGCTTTAATTAAAATACCTAGGCACTTTCTAAAATCCTGAAAATATTTGTGAGCTCTATTGGGATTATTCCTAACAGCAAACAATTATTTTCAGAATTATTTGAGCACTTGAATTATTTAATAGCATTTAAATGCCCAAATTCAAATATTTATGAATTAAATCAGTGACCTTCTGTTGACCTAGAAAAATGTGCACCTATTTTCCCAAAGGTTCTAACCCTAGGCAAAGAGGGTGAACATTTTAGAAGGGCATTTCAGGTTCATTGAATTTATTTTTAGTAAACCCTAGTTGATTTCAGGGGGGGTGCTGGGGGTTCTGCCTTCCCCATTTCAAGTTTCTGATGAAAGTAAACATGATGCACACTCGAATGCATGGACTAGCTAGGGTGTGACAACTCACCCCCACTCAATAGAATCTCGTCCCGAGATTTAGGATCATCTGGAAAGAAGGTGGGATACTCGAGTCGAAGACGATCATCCCTTTCCCAAGTGGCTTCTTCCTCGGAATGGTGTGACCATTGAACCTTGAGAAACTTGATATTATGACATCGAGTGGTACGCTCGGCTTGATCAAGGATACGAACGGGGTATTCCCGATAAGAAAGGTTATCTTGTAAATCAAGCGTTTCGTGGTCCACTCCACGGATAGGATCCGCGAAGCAACGCCTGAGTTGCGAAACATGGAAGACATCGTGAACTCTGGAAAGATGCGGAGGTAGTTCCAATTGGTAGGCAACTTCTCCTCGTTTGGCAAGAATGCGAAAGGGTCCAATGTAACAAGGAGCCAATTTGCCTTTGATACCAAAGCGATGGGTTCCCTTTAACGGGGTAACCTGAAGGTAAGCCTTCTCGTCAACTTCAAAGGTCATAGGCTTATGTTTACGATCATATTGACTCTTTTGGCGAGATTGGGCTGTTTTCAATTTCTCACGAATAACGCGAACCTGCTCTTCTGCTTCCTGAATCATATCCGGGCCAAAGAGTTGTCTTTCCCCGGTTTCTGACCAGTTAAGAGGCGTTCGACATTTTCGTCCATAGAGAACTTCGAAGGGAGCTTTGCCCAAACTAGCTTGATAACTATTGTTATAAGCAAACTCCGCGAATGGAAGGCATTTCTCCCAACTCATTCCGAACGAGATAACAGAAGCTCGGAGCATATCTTCCAGAATTTGATTGACTCGCTCTACTTGACCACTTGATTGAGGATGGAAGGCGGTACTAAAGGAGAGACGAGTTCCCATAGCATTTTGGAAACTTTCCCAAAATCGAGAGGTGAAGAGACTTCCACGGTCTGAGTTAATTTCCAATGGGACACCATGAAGAGACACTATTCGGGAGATGTATAAGTCAGCTAGCTGGCTAGCGGTGATACTCTCACGAACAGGTAGAAAATGGGCTACTTTGGAAAGTCAGTCGATTACAACGAAGATGACATTATTCCCTCTCTTGGTCCTGGGAAACCCAGTGATGAAATCCATACTGATTTTGTCCCATTTCCATTCAGGAATAGCCAAAGGTTGAAGGGTGCCAGTAGGCCGTTGATGCTCTGCTTTAACGCGATGACAAACGTCGCAATTAGCAATATATTGAGCGATTTCTCTCTTCATCCTAGTCCACCAAAACCTCTGGCGTAGGTCTTGATACATTTTAGTACTACCGGGATGAATGGTGAGAGGGGATTCATGAGCTTCCTTAAGGATCATCTGGCGTAGATGTTGTTTCTTGGGAACCACCAGACGGTTCTCGAAGAAGACAGCACCTTGTTCATCCATGGAAAAACATTTAGCAACTTCGCTAGCAATGTTTTCCTTAATCCGGGATATGCCCTTATCATGCTTTTGGGCAGCAATGATTTGATCCATAAGGGTAGGTTTCGCCACCAGGGTAGATAGGAATCCTCGAGGAACAATGTGAAGGTTAAGCTTACGAAATTCCTCATGGATAAGTGGTTGACTTTGTTGTAACATTAGGTTGTTACAATAGGACTTACGGCTTAGCGCATCAGCCATGACATTGGCTTTGCCCGGGGTGTAAGTTATTCCTAAGTCGTAATCCGAGATCAAATCGACCCAACGTCTTTGCCTGAGATTCAAATCTGGTTGGGTGAAGATATATTTCAAACTTTGGTGATCGGTGAAGATCTCGCAACGATTACCGAGAAGGTAATGTCGCCAGGTTTTAAGTGCATGGACTACAGCTGCAAGCTCTAGATCATGTGTGGGATAATTTTCCTCATGTGGGTGTAATTGCCGTGAAGCATAGGAAATTACCTGACGATCTTGCATGAGTATGCAACCTAGTCCTTGTCGTGAGGCGTCGCAATAGATAATAAAGTCCTTGGAGAAATCTGGTGGTACCAATATGGGAGCAGATGTCAGGCGTCTTTTCAGTTCCTGAAAACTGAACTCGCACTGTGGAGTCCACTCGAACTTTTTATCTTTCTTGAGGAGTTCAGTTAGAGGTTTAGCAACCTTGGAGAAGTTCTCGACGAAGCGGCGGCAATAGCTCGCTAGGCCAAGGAAACTCCGAACTTGCTTGACCGTTTCAGGTGGAGTCCAATCAAGGACGGCTTGAACTCGCTCGGGATTGACAGCAATACCCTTACCAGAGATTACATGGCCTAGATAGGTCACTTCTGACAACCAAAATTCACACTTGGAGAATTTGGCATAAAGGCGATGCTCTCGAAGTTTCATCAATACCAGACTTAGATGTTCGGCATGTTCCTCTTCATTCTTGGAGTAGATGAGTATGTCATCGAGGTATACTATGACAAATTTGTCCAAGTACTCCATGAAAACCGAGTTCATTAACCTGGAGAAGGTGGCCGGGGCATTGGTTAAACCGAAGGACATAACGGTGTACTCGTATTGGCCATAACGAGTAACAAAGGCCGTTTTGGGAATGTCCCCGTTTCTGATTTTGATTTGATGGTAGCCCAACCTCAAATCCATCTTGGAGAAGACTGAGGATCCAGCGAGCTGATCATACAGGTCGTTGATCCTGGGAAGTGGGTATTTGTTCTTGATAGTGACCAAGTTGACGGGTCGGTAATCCACGACCATTCGATCTGTTCCATCCTTCTTCTTGATGAAGAGGACGGGGCAAGCCCAAGGAGAGGAGCTAGGACGGATGAACCCCTTGTTCAAGGACTCATCGAGTTGGTTCTTAAGCTCGGCTAGTTCTAAGGGTGCCATCTTGTAGGGTCTTCTAGAAATTGGAACGGTTCCTGGAACAAGGTCTATCACAAACTCGACATCCCTGTCAGGTGGACCACCTGGCAGTTCTTATGGAAACACATTCGGAAAGTCTCGGACTATCGGAACGTCCTCAAGGTCTGGAAGAGGGTTGGCATTTAGGGAGTAAAGTTGGCGCTTGGCCACTCGAGTTAAGACATTAACTGTCTTGCCCGAGGGGTGAGTAAGTTGAACGGTTCTAGTGGCACAATCGATCTTGGCATAATGAGCCGACATCCAGTCCATACCCAAGATGATGTTTATGTCAGAGGACTTGAGAGCTATTAAAGATGCAAGGAAGACAAGTCTATCGACAAGAATTTCGTTCCCATGGCTTACCCTAGAAGTTTGCCATTTGGAACTCGGAGTTTGAATTACCATGGAAGTGGGCATGTCACAGAATGTCGTGTTATGCAACCGAGCATAATTCTCAGATATGAATGAATGAGATGCTCCAGTATCGAAAAGAACAGATGCCGGATGGCAGCTAACAAGGAGCGTACCAAGGACGACGTTGGGATCCTCATGAGCTTCCTCAGCTGAAACATAATTGACATGGCCACGTGCAGTGGTGGCCGGCTTGGCGTAGAAAGTCTTTCCCGCGGGCTTACCACGGCCAATGGACTTTCCAGCTTGATTGGGGTTGTTCTGGGGACACTCTCGACTATAGTGACCCGGCTCTCCACACTTGAAGCAAGTTACCACAGTGGGGCGTGGAGCAGCATTAGCAGCGGGGCCACCATAGGGCTTGGGCGGTGCGAATTGCTGGTTGGGACGAGGCGCCTCAAAGGACGGCCTCGGGATGAATCTGGGTGGCAGTGCTGTGCTTGGAATCCACACCCGGCGCTTCTGAGCTCCAGAGCCGGATGAAGACCCAAAATCATGGGAGTGCTTGCGTGAAGCGTCATAATCAATCTGGCCTGTCTCAGCACTGATAGCTTTATTGACCAACTTTTGAAAGGATGTGCACTCATGCAGACGGAGATCGCGGCGAAGCTCAGGGCTAAGTCCCTTGCGGAACCTTGCCTGCTTCTTGGCGTCAGTAGAAACCTCTTCAGGAGCATAGCGTGCCAGGTTCCCAAATTCACGACTATATGCATCCACAGTCAGTCTTCCTTGGGTGAAGCTGCAGAACTCCTCCCTCTTGTGATCCATGAGACCTTCCGGAATGTGATGCTCACGGAAAGCCTCGCTGAACTCAACCCAGGTAGTGATTTGACCGACCGGGCGCATAGCTTCGTAGTTTTCCCACCAATGGCTAGCGGGGCCTTCGAGATGATAGGCAGCATAGGTAACCTTGTCGGCTTCGGCTACGTTGGCAGAACGTAGCTTGTGGGTGATGCTGCGAAGCCAATCATCCGCGTCGAGGGGCTCGACGAAATGGTTAAACTTTGGTGGGTACAGCTTGATAAAGTCATTGATTGACACCAAGTCATTTCGTGGGTGGCGTGCAGTGTTCTGCTCAATCCGCTCCAGCAGGCGGTTGGTCTCACGCTTGTTTCTTTCCGCCTCCAGCATCACCTCAGCCAGAGAAGGCGGGTGAGGCAGATTTTCACCTCTAGCTGCACTGGCTCCCCCTGCTCCGGAACAGCAGGGTTGCCACGGGTGTTGACCATCCTAGGAGAAAACAAGACAACGGTTTAGTCAAGGATGGCTCAAACTTAGCAAGGAAGTGCAGAATGTAATGGATAACACGGAATGCAGAGATGCCCATCCGTATGTCATGGTAATATAAAACTGCCACATACATACCAACGGTCATCCACATCATACATAGTTTAGTACAAGCCTAGGCTACAGTACAACTATGATGAGAGACGTTACATCTCATCAGAGGCATTCCAAGTTCCTATACATTATTTGTCTACACCTCCGGAATCGATTACACGCAAAGTCATATTCCATAAGTCACGCAGGACAGTGGAGATACAACTACTACAATACTAGTGGTACTACTACTAACTCAGGCAGCTCCGTAGTAGTCCTCATAGAAGTCACCTCCATAACCTGGAAGTTCAACATGATCATCTAGAAACAGACGGTCCTGAGGAGTCTGTGGACCATAGGGGCTAGGATGAGGTCTTGGACCAACAAACGGTGGCCTGCGGGGACCACGGGGTGGGGTGATGCCTCCCACATCACGCCAATCCACCATGTCTGGCAGAGCTGATCTCACGGGATACAGATCCCTTGTATCCATACATCCAGCTTGCACCGCAGGTGCAAACCGAGTCAATGTGGCCCAATGATCAGCACGGGTATTAAAAAGCTCCAGCCTCAAGGCCCGATTCTCTCGGTCCTTATCTTCGAGCATCTCAGCAGTGGTACGAGTTAGTGAGTCCTCCTGAGTGGAGTCAGCATAGATAGACTGAAGATACCCTTGCGCTCCCGGAAGTGAAGCTGGCATGTAACGGAAATCAGTGTTCCGAAGCAGGCCAGTCCAGACTCGCAAGATGGTCATCATGGAGAAGGCAGCATCCTACACAGCCATCTCAACGGTAACCCCGAGTCCATAGGAATAGTGAAGGGGCTCGATAGATCCAGGATAGGAAGGAAATATCCTGACGGTGCAGAAATACTGGCTTTGATTAAAGTCGCGGAACTGCTCTTCGACAGTGTATTCGGGATACCAACGGTATCCTGTCTCAATCATGACCCAGACTAACATAGCAGTATGACCGGGCACGTCGGGGCACCTGGTCAGGCGAACCACTTGGTTTTGAGGACGGTTGGCCATCTGAAAGCACAACCACAAGAAAAGACATCAGAAATACTAGGGAAAATTGGACAGCATAACGGCTGTAAATGCTCAGAAAAAGATTTGAGACATCCACAAC
The DNA here is from genome assembly GCA_034509565.1 of Triticum monococcum. NCBI lineage: Eukaryota > Viridiplantae > Streptophyta > Magnoliopsida > Poales > Poaceae > Triticum > Triticum monococcum. The sequence continues at coordinate 587,894,292 of CM067843.1, read as the reverse complement.
AGTTCACAATACCGCTCAACAACATCATATCAAGGTTCTGATTCAAATAGTAACATACTAAAATAGTAGAAATTGGACTGGGACTCGTAGAAATAATCCTATAAGCTACTACGGATTAGTAATATGTGAACCTGATAGAAGAAGAGAGCCTAGTCCTTAACCCACGTTGAATGAGAAGAGAATGACTCAGATCAGAGGCATAGGGTAGAGGAGTAAAAGAACCTTACGTTCCCTCCCACAATCAATTCCCTTACATATAACTAAAGCATTTCTAGACTCGACATCGACCAGTTTGGCTCAATGAACCTACAGGCAGTCCGGCTCTGATACCAACGCTGTCAGGACCCCGATTCCAAGTCACATCGATCTGGCCGGTAACACCTCATATCACTTTGCGGCCTCACGCACGGTATCCCACGGTGACGCCTTACCATGGCCCGGGACCGTTTGCGCCTTTTGGCTCACGTATATGATAGTGTCGCTAGCATCCATATGACAGAGAACCCGGGCCGACATGGCTACTCGTGAACCCAAAGCGGCACAGACCTATGGAGACAGGCATACATGAATCACATAGAACATGTCGGTCATCAATGAGTGATTCCGGGCTGTACTACTGGGCTAACAGGACTCCGGGGGTTCCGGGCTGTAGCTGGCTAGGCAGGACTCCGGAAATCACCGCGTGACATTTCCCCGAAGGGACAGACATAGGGACGAAGTGAAACACATGCCGTCCAGTCAAGTGTCCTGAACAGTAGTACTGGGCTAGCAGGACTCCGGTGAACCAGGCTGTAGCGGACTACTATGGCTCGAGGAACACTAGACTACATTTCCCCATAAGAAAGGCTGCGAAGGATAAACAACTAGATTGTCGGATCCCACTCATACCAAGCATTTCAATCATACACACAAGATGCCCGATATGAGTACATACAACATGGCATCACAACAAAACTCTACAACTCAAGTACTTTATTTAAAGGCTCCAGAGAGCCATACATAACATATTCATACAGATAGGGGTCACATGACCCGACAATCAAGTCATACAATCTTACAAGCACATGCGGAAGCAACTAGTCTGAGTACAGACTCTAGAAAGAAAGAAGGCTTCTCGAAGCCTGTCTATCTACATAGGGCCCTCCATGGCCGGGATCACCACCTGGGTGGCTAGTCACTCGTCGACGTCAAGGTCTACATAAAACCCATCGGAGGGGGCAAGGAAATCTGGCCGGGGTGTCCTCAACGGCCCCGAACGATGTGAATAGGGTTCCCGAGACACCAAACGGGTGACTCGGTACACCTTGCCACGGTGTATCTACCGCAACATAGCCCACCCCTAGGGTCAGCTCTACGCACGGCCGCCAACACTTAACCTACAAACACCAGAAACTAGTTGCAACTCCTGGACTGAGGCGAGAGGGGTCAGTAAGTCGAGCGGGGTCATATCTCAGGGCCCAATGTGTGGTAGTAGCTGAATCTTAAATCACGCATACAGAACTCAGTTCTTAGAGACGGCCTCAATGAAACAACCCACCATGTACTCCTACATGGCCTCTCATCGATACCTTTACCAAAACATGTTCAACACATCCCACATATTACTGACACAAGCATTTCACTCTAGCCCATCACCCAGATGAACCAGACCTGACACAACTCTAAGCATAGCAGGCATAGCAAGGTAGGAATCACAAAACATGGCTCAATCAACTCCTACACATGCTAGTGGGTTTCATCTAGTTACTGTGGCAATGACAGGTCATGCAGAGGATAAGGGTTCAACTACCATAGCACATAGCAGTTTCAAATGTGTTGTCTTAATGCAGTAAACAAGAGCAGGAGCGAGAACATGGGTTGTATCGGAATGATCAATGGTTGCTTGCCTGATGGAGTGGTAACGGGATACTGCCCTTCAGTTGGATACTCGTGAATATCCTCGGATGCAGAACCTACCACGAAGAACACAACCGAGCACAATCAACACATGACGATATGCAACAATATGATGCATGCTATGACATTCCAATATGAATGTGTTTTGGCCTAATGCAAGCTAAAACAGAAAGGGGTGAACTCATTTGAATCCAAGATTCAAATATTAGCTCATTAATTATTGCATTTATAGGGCATTTCCTTATTCTGCTTAAACAGCAGGGTAAACTTGTTTTGTCATGCATGAAACCATTACAGATGGATAGATTGAATTTTTCTGATAATTTTTCATATATAATTTATCTCATTTGGAGTTATGGTTGAATTTCTATGAATTTTTGAAGTTTGAACTATTTTCTGGAATTTCCTGAATAAAAATAATTCCAGAAAAACAATTACTGCGTCAGCAATGCGTCAGGGTGATGTCAGCAAGTCAAAGGCGCCAGCCAGGTCAAACCTAACTGGTGGGGCCCCCTGGTCAGTGTCTCTGTGCACTAACCACGCTTAGTTAGCCTAGTTAACAGACGGGGCCCACTAGTCAGTGACTATACTAATTAACTAACCTATTTAGTTAGCACTAACAGGGTAATTAGCCGGGCGGGGCCCGCATGTCGGTGAGAGAGGGGGGGGAGTCAACCCACGTCAGCAGGTCAAATCCCGCCGGTCAGTGAGTCAAAGCCTGCGGCGTTTAGCCGCCGGCGAGGCCAGACGCAGTGGCGCGAGCTCAGCAGCGTCGGCCATGGCGGAGGGGAGCGAAAGAGGGAGGCAGGGGGCGAGTGAACGTGTCCAGGGGGTCGAGGCGGCGACGTGGAGCCTGTCCAGGCCAGCAGGGCGGCAAGGAGATGCAGCAGGACGACAGCCAGCTGCGTGGCGCGTGCTGGTGCCGCCGTCGAGCACCTGCCTGCCTGCCTGGCCAAGCCAAGCTGCTCGCTGGCGCGGTGGCTGGGCTGGGCCGGCAGGTGGGCCTGGTGGGTGGCGCCAGGTAAGCTTCTTCTCCATTTTTTTTGATTTTGTTTTCTTTTCTATTATTCTGTAGCTTTAGGGCTTTAATTAAAATACCTAGGCACTTTCTAAAATCCTGAAAATATTTGTGAGCTCTATTGGGATTATTCCTAACAGCAAACAATTATTTTCAGAATTATTTGAGCACTTGAATTATTTAATAGCATTTAAATGCCCAAATTCAAATATTTATGAATTAAATCAGTAACCTTCTGTTGACCTAGAAAAATGTGCACCTATTTTCCCAAAGGTTCTAACCCAAGGCAAAGAGGGTGAACATTTTAGAAGGGCATTTCAGGTTCATTGAATTTATTTTGAGTAAACCCTAGTTGGTTTCAGGGGGGTGCTGGGGGTTCTGCCTTCCCCATTTCAAGTTTCTGATGAAAGTAAACATGATGCACACTCTAATGCATGGACTAGCTAGGGTGTGACAACAAAATAGGATCGTCACTCCCCCAAGATCAATAGAACCTCATGACAAGTGCAAGAGAGCAACAGAGTGTTCTAAAGACACTAGTGAAGCTCCCCGTGATTTGTGCACTCCTTAGAATATTTGCATTACGATGCCAAGTGCACAAAATAGGATCATCACTCCCCGGAAATAAATAGAAACTCACAACAAGTGCAGGTGAGCAAGTAGGAAACAAAGCCTAGCACTTGCAACAAACAAATGGTTGAGCAACATATAAAAGAGGCAACTTAAGAGGAGGCTCAACCAAAATGATGTGTGTGAGTCATGGCAAAGCACTTGAGAAGACTAATGTAAGGGTGAGCATTAAGCATCAACATAGCCTTGAAAAGTGGAGATACAAGGTGCATGGCATGTCCTTCCCACACACACTAAGCAAATGGGTTGACAAGCACACTAAATATGCAAAATGAATAACCAACACTTGTGACAACCCATGGTGAAGAAAGAAAAAGATAGCTTTGTCAAGAGGAGGGATACCAATCGAAATGGCAAGACTCATCAAGACAAGCAAGATAAAAAATATCTTCACCACAATAGAGTGCATCAAGATGCAAGGATATAAGATCCACACTCAAGATAAATCCTTTCACATAACCACCAAGGAAAGGTGGACGTGAAAGAATAAGGATATCAACTACAGATGTAACTTCTCTGAAGTGTATAAGATTCTAGGTAGATGAAAATCATGATGATATCAATCCACAAAGAAAGATATACACATGAAATAATTACAAAAAGGAAAGAACAAGATATCCACAAGGAAGTCATAAATATACCAATAAGAAATTTTCTTGAGAGCATAGCACATGGCTAGATATGGTCTTATTGTATATAAATGAATTCCAACCACACGAACATCGAAGACGTCACAACTACCAACAAGAGATCATTGTTGGGATGTTTTGAGAAAGGAAACAGGTATCACAAGAAAGAATGAATAACATGCCATGATACCACCTACACAAGGTTGATGAAATAAATGTGTGCACGAAGTAGATGATGATACTTGTTACCGAGGTAGCATTGGAAGGATGTAATAGATACCAATTAATAGTAGATAGGATTTCATTGATCATCCTAGCTTGACTCCAAAAAGCACATGGTGACAACACCTTCCTTGTGAGTGAGCTGAGCATCCAATGCATCTTCAATTGTTCCTAGAACAACAACACAAACAAAATGGTACCCAAACTCATTGGGACCAAAGAGTTAGAAACACCAATACATAGGACAATCTCCACATAAATATGCACACATAGATATGAAAATAAATATCATGCACATCTCATCCAATTTGAGACTTGGTGGAGTTTCCCCTATAAATTGGGTCAAAGCAAGATGGCATGCCAAAGAAAATATATGAAGTAAATATGCATGCTAAAGAGTTTCAAGAACCAACACCAAATGAAAAAGGAATACCAAGTGAAAAGGATACCAAATGCAGAAATCATCACTTGGAAGATATCATTAAAAGATACATCAAGGAATGAGATATCCATTGAAACACACAAAATGATATCAAACTCCCAAAAGAGAGGATGGTTCCAAACAAACCAAGCTCTCTACAAAGTTTGATGATGGCACAATGTACCAAAAAGAAATGGCTTGCCGTCCACCAACACACACTTAATATGGATCACAAGAAGTGTTTTAGAGAAAATAGGATAGCTCCCCCACGAGTTGTTCATTATATAGAATTTTCATTTGAATACAAACTGCACAAGGTAGGGTCACCACTTTCACTATATCAAGAAAACACTAGACAAGATCAAGAAAACAACAAGATCCTAAAGTGGCACAGGAGGCAATGGGAGTTGACACAAACTTGGCAAGAGATAAGGTGAATAAAAAGTAAACGCCAACATGAAGATGATCAATAATTTCTACCACACATAAGTGAGTACCAATTGTCAAAAGACAAGAAGTATTTGGAAATAGTTACTGGTGGTAGATAGCAAGTATAACCGACATCATCTTCACACCAAACACAAGCAAATTTCAACTTGTAGAGCTAACATGCCACCTAGGTACAAGATAATTTACAATATCAATTATAGGTGACAATATCTCAAATGTACACATTTTCTAGGCTTGTAATATGCACATAGCATATTACTCCCCCATAATGTGATACCAATAAAGACTTAACAAGAGGCAATAAGAGGATCCAACAAGAGATAATTAATGGGCTATTTAGAATTTGAATTTCTCATGAGAAGACATACCACAAAGTGACTAGATACTCTTGTAATATCAATACTAGATGGTATTCCTCGTGTACACACATTTATAGGATTGTGAGGTGCATAAAGCACATCAGTCCCCCACAATGGGATATTCCATTAATCTCTCACAAGAGCCAACTAAGATACAAACAAGATGCACAAAGGCTCAACGTACGAGACACATGTACATGATGTGCAAACCAACATACACATACTGATTACTCAAGGTAAGAAATTTGGAGACACAACATATACAAACACATGCAAGGAACAAAACCAAAACGTGTAAAGGGGCAAGTAACTTTAAATGTAAAGAATTTAAGTACAAGTTACCGGAAGGACGATCATTGGATAAGTATAGAAACTTGATAACCCAATTGACTTGGCTTAAGACAATAAGAATGATGAAGTCCCCTTAATTCTTCATAATGTAGCCAAGTCTCCAATGCCCTCCAACAATACCTATTGATCAAGTTTGAGCTTGTTGGTCCCCAACCAAGTTGCGTCCTAAGAGGTTAGTCACAATAGGCTTGGCTACCCAAATGGTTCTTTTCTTGACACCACTTTGAGTACCAACAAGCTTGGCAAACACATTGCCAACCTCATCCTTTGCAAGAGAAAAGATATCATCAATGATAATGTAACATCCCAAATTTTCAATTTGGAATGTTATACATAGATCATCATGCATATCATATTTTCCTCCATTTTGGCGATCCTAGAAATTTCACGCAACTCAAGGACCCTCGGAGAGAGTTGGAGATTTCATCTTTTTCATATTTGAGTCTTCTCAAATTTCGAAAAGAGGATCATTGGTTTTGCCGGAGTTTCTTTTGCCTTTTATTTGGATAGGGAAAAATGTGCGTTTTAAAAATTGCATTTTAGGCCTGGAGAAAAGTTCATTTTGTTCGACTCATTTTTAGGAGTCGGGGAAAATTTACTTTATTAGTTTTGGAGTTCGTTTAGATCTCTTTTTGTTTTTTTCCGAGCGCGGAACCGTTTAAAAAAATCAAATCCACCGACTTGGGCCTAAGGCCCAAGCCACCGAACCAAGCCAGCGGCCGGCCAGGCCAAAGGCCATCGAGCGCCCCACGCCCAGGGAGCCGCGCGCTAGGCGCAAGGCGCCAGGCCGCCGCCTTTTCCTTTTAGGATTCCTAGTAGGATTCATCCTATTTCGTTTTTTTCTAGATCTCTTTCCTCTTTTTCTTTCCTAATTCTAGTCTATTTCCTTGACCCCTACACCAAGTTTTCTCCTCCCCTCCCCAATATAAATACTCCCACACCCCCCCCCCCCTCTAAACACATCAAATCCAAAGCCCCCAACACCCCAAGCACCACCGCGCCCACACACCCGCGCCGCCGCACCCCACTACCCCCGCTCCGCACCACCACACCCGCGCCACCGCCGCACCTTGCCACCGCCGCCCTACGCCGCCCAACGCCGGAGCCCTCGCCGGAGACTTCACCGGAGGTAGCCCCGCGCTACATCTATTCTTTTCATCGGATCGTTTTCTTCTAATCGTTCCGATTCTTCTTTTCTGATTTGTTTTTCTTCTCTAAACCGTTCCGGTTTTCTAGATCGGTTTTACGATCTGTTTTCTTTTCTCCGAAACCCTAGATCGGATCCGTTTTCTTTTCCGGTTTAGTTGCCTCGAGACCGTTCGCCGGACCGTTCGTCCTAACGAACGTGATCACCGGATTTCTTCTAGGTTAACGAACGTCCATTCGTTTAACCGTTCTTCTTTTTCTTCTCGTCGGATTTATTCCGCGATCGCGATCTCAGATCCGATCTTCTTTTTAGTCTATCTTCTCACTCGTTTATCAGAATCAGGTGATTCAAGCGCCTGGAGTTTCGTTGCGAAACCGCCGTTCCGTCTAATCAACTTTAACTAAGTTTTGCTACTGTAAAATTTGACCTAGTTTCAACTTGCTAGAACCGAGTTGTTTTTCCACCATTTGTTTTCGGTTTCTTTGTTTGGTTCTTTTCTTTCTTCTCAACCGGAGTTCATAAGTTGAACTATCTGGTTCGATCTCTTGTTCGAGTTTTACTTGTGCATTAGATGAGTACTTATTGTATGCTTGTGATATCCATGACAGATGTGAGATTGATAATTTTTTATGGTTTATCTAAGGTGGGAACTTAAACACACATCTGGGTGGATTGAGGCACCTGATGTCTATCAGGACTTGCCTGTTTTATTTTGGACCGCCACCCAGGCTCAAAGGGATCATAAGATCTTTCATGCTAAATACTTACGCGTGCAGCCACAAGCCATTATGGGCTCTGGCATAGTTGACTAAGTCGTGCGAACTCTTATAGGGGTAGACTAGCAGATGTAGGGGTTCTAGGTGGTATGGTCTACTCCGTCGTCAGGTGCTAGCGCTTCTGAAAGACTATGTCTCGGTCATCCGTTTCTCAAACACCATGTAGTGCGAGAAATCCAACGGAGGCGATCGAGTCTTGTGGGGAAAAGTGCGCAAACCTCTGCAGAGTGTAATAAACTAATCATGATTAGCCGTGTCCCCGGTTATGGACAATCTTGAGTATCTAGTACTTGAATATCATGTGAATCTCATCATGTTACTTCTAATTAATATTGTTGGGTTTTAATGACTATTTTTAATTGGGATTGAGAATGCTGTCAACCATTCTCAATGTTTAACAACCACCATGATAGTTAAATAAATTTATTCCTTTGCAGTAGGGAAAAATTGGCTTTACGCAAAACAGTAACCATAGAGCTTTCCACCTGCCAAATATGCATATAGTATAGCTGTTTCATTCCATTACTCTCTATGTGTTACCTTGCCAGCATATTCCATGTGCTGACCCGTTTCGGGCTGCAACGTAAATGTTGCAGACTTTTCAGACGATGATTGAGGTGTCTTTAGGTCGTGGTTCTATACTCAGTGATGCCGTTGGAGTTGATGGACCCATTTATCTTCCAAGTCTTCCGCTGTTATCGACACTAGATGGCCTTAAGCCATATTTTTGTAATAAGTTCTCTTTCAAGACATCGATGTAATAAGTGTGTGATTGCCACTCTGCTATAAATCCTTCGAAGTACTGTGTGGTGTCAGCATTACTGATCTAGGGATGACACCGGAGCACAGAGATCAGACCGGTTGAGGTCTGGTCGCTACAGAGATGGTATCAGAGCACACGCTGACTGTAGGACACGACCACTAAGTTAAAGCCATAGATCACTTGTCTCTCCTCATTTTCTAACTCCTCATCTTTTCTACTCTTTAGGATGAAGGACGCGAAGATTAAGTATGCTCAACCGGATGAAGGCACACCTTTTGGATTTCACTTGAAGGAAGTCACCAAGCACCTGAACATTGGATTACCAAGTTTCACAAGAACCTTCAACGCCACTTTGCCTGAAGAGGAGCGCTGGAAGATTCAAGCTCACGTTTTGGGAAGGACATTTGCGCCAATCACGAAGCCCACAGATAGTGTTTTCAATGCACCAACTTGGAGTCTAGGAAGGAGCATGGCAGCCCATATCACCATATGACGCATTGGAGAAGTTTATCAAAAGACCTCAAGGACACTATCTACCAGATTTGCGGACGCCGAGATGAACAATGGGAGTTAGTCAGCACCAAGAAGGATAGATCCATTGCAGCATTCATCCAGGAGATAAACCAGCACATTCGATGCCACGAGAACCAGATGTGCAATGATATGATGGAATTGAAGAAGGCGAAGACAAGGATCATCGAGCTAGAAGGAGAACTGAAGGCTACACGCAAGGACTACATGGACGAGATCGTAGCTCTAGCAAGGCACAACGTCGATCTTAAGCAGGAGATTGAAGAACTCAAGAGAAAGTTAGCATCCAAGGAGGAAGACAGGTACGTCGCATGCCCGGATAACTACATCATCATCGACGACACCGATTCGGATCCAAGTGAACCCGACTTTGACGGCGAAGTTGGAGCGGACATCATGGAGTCTTCCGTCGGTTCAAATTTCTAGATGACCACCAAAATATTAGTAGTATTTTCCCCATGTGAACACTATAGTTCGAGGACTTTTGCGATAGATAGATCGATTGTAAGCCCTTGTTTGAATTGAATGAAGTGATTTTTTGTGAATTTGCTCATGTGCATTGGGGTAGTGTTTTTCTCTTTAGACCTCATTCTATTCTTATTTCTCTTCTTTTCTAAACCCTCAGATGCCTCTGAGACGTGACCCCAGATTTACCATTAAGGATTGGTAACTATGTTTTTCCCTCAGACCTAATAGTATTAGAATCTCAAGGATTGGATGTGATATTAGGCATGGATTGGTTATCAAAGTATGAAGGGAATATTGAGTGTGCTAGTAAGTCAATTTTGCTTACCACACCAGAAGGAAGAAGGATCAAGTATGTATCCCGGCATGTGCCAAATAGGACACAAGTAAATTGCCTGACAGGAGTCATGCAGGAGGAAGTACCAGTGGTAAAGGATTTTCCTGATGTATTTCCGGAGGAGTTGCCAGGCATGCCACCGGATAGAGACATTGAGTTTTTGATTGAGTTATTGCCAGGCACTGGACCAATATCAAAGAGACCATACCGGATGCCAGCAAAGAATTTGGTAGAAATTAAGAATTAGATTAAGGAGTTGTTGGAGAAAGGTTACATTCGCCCAAGTTCTTCGCCTTGGGGATCACCTGTACTTCTAGTGGAGAAGAAGGATGGATCATTACGGATGGTTGTTGATTATCGTGGATTGAATGAAGTAACCATCAAGAACAAGTACCCACTGCCAATGATAAATGATCTGTTTGCTCATTTGCAAGGAGCTAAAGTGTTTTCCAAGATCGATTTGCGATCAGGGTACCACCAGTTGAAGATTCGAGAGCAGGATATTCCTAAGAGAGCATTCACCACAAGATATGGATTGTATGAGTATACCGTTATGTCATTTGGATTGACTAACGCACCTGCCTATTTTATGAACATGATGAACAAAGTGTTTATGGAGTTTTTGGATAAGTTCGTCATAGTGTTCATTGATGATATCCTGGTTTATTCGAAGAATGAAGAAGAGCATAAGGAACATTTGCGTTTGGTATTGGAGAAGCTAAGGGAACATCAGTTATATGCCAATTTAGCAAATGTGAGTTTTGGTTGAAGGAAGTAGGATTCCTCCGACACGTTATATCCGGAGAAGGGATAGCAGTTGACCCCGCAAAGGTTGAGACCGTAACCGAATGGGAAGCACCAACGATAGTTGGAGAGATCCGGAGTTTTCTTGGACTCGTAGGATACTACCGGAGATTCATTGAGAACTTTTCGAAGATTGCAAAGCCTATGACGGAGTTGTTGAAGAAGGATACCAAGTTCAATTGGATTGAGGAGGGTGAGGCTAGTTTCCAGGAGTTGAAGAAACGATTGGTTACCTCACCAGTGTTGATTTTGCCAGATCAGACCAAGGATTATGAGGTGTATTGTGACGCTTCACTTCGAGGACTTGGAGTAGTGCTTATGCAGGAAGGAAGAGTTGTTTCGTATGCTTCACGACAACTGAAGCCTCATGAGTTGAATTATGCCACTCATGATTTGGAGTTAGCAGCCGTAGTGCATGCATTGAAGACATGGAGACATTTCCTCATTGGAAATCATTGTGAGGTGTACACGGATCACAAGAGTTTGAAGTACATTTTCACGTAGAAGGAGTTGAATCTCAGGCAAAGGAGATGGTTGGAGCTCATCAAGGATGATGATATGAGATTGCATTACCATCCCGGTAAGGCTAATGTAGTAGCTGACGCATTAAGCCGTAAGAGCCATGTCAATACGTTGATGACGGGAGAAATACCCAAGGGGTTAGCAGAAAACCTTCGTGAGCTATGTTTGGAGATAGTTCCGAAAGGCTATGTAGCAGCTTTAGAGATTCAGTCCACATTGATGGATAAAATCAGAGAAGCTCAGAAATCTGACAAGGAGATTGCTTCTATAAAGGAGAAACTGAGCAAAGGAAAAGCAAAGGGATTTCGTGAGGATGAGCACGATACCCTATGGTTTGAGGACCGTGTTTATGTGCCAAATGACCCGGAGATCAGGAAGTTGATTTTGCAAGAGGCACATAATTCACCCTATTCGATTCACCCAGGAAATACCAAGATGTATTTGGATTTGAAGGAAACATTCTGGTGGACCGGAATGAAGAAGGATATTGCAGCCTATGTCCCATGACAACGAAGTTGGAGACCGTCAGTTCTTTGGACCGGATTTGATTAAGGAGTCTAAACGGAAAGTTAAGTTGATTCGCGATAGGCTCAAGGTAGCCCAATCCAGGCAGAAGAGCTACGCAGATTCTAAACGCAAGGAGACAGTTTACGAAACCGGAGACAGGGTGTATCTCTGAGTATCCCCACTACGAGGAGTTAAGCGTTTTGGAGTTAAGGGAAAATTAGCACCGCGTTTCGTTGGACCATATAAAATCTTGCAACATATGGGACAAGTCGTGTATAAGTTGGAATTACCAGAGGGATTGTCAGGAGTTCATGATGTATTCCATGTTTCTCAGCTAAAGAATGTCACACCGAGATGGCCGAGGTACCGTTAAGAGATACAGTGCCGCTAGAAGCGATTCAGTTGAAGGATGACTTGACGTATGAGGAGAAACCAGTTAAGATTCTTGAGTATGCCAGCAGAGTTACTCGCAGCAAGGTTATCAAGTTTTGCAAAGTTCAGTGGAACCACCACTCAGAGGATGAAGCCACCTGGGAGAGAGAAGAAGATTTGCTCAAGGACCACCCTCACCTATTTTCTAGCCAACCCGAATCTCGAGGGCGAGATTCATTTTAAGGGGGTAGGTTTGTAACATCCCAAATTTTCAATTTGGAATGTTATACATAGATCATCATGCATATCATATTTTCCTGCATTTTGGCGATCCTAGAAATTTCACACAACTCAAGGATCCTCGGAGAGAGTTGGAGATTTCGTCTTTTTCATATTTCAGTCTTCTCAAATTTCGAAAAGAGGATCATTGGTTTTGCCGGAGTTTCTTTTGCCTTTTATTTGGATAGGGAAAAATGCGCGTTTTAAAAATTGCATTTTAGGCCCGGAGAAAAGTTCATTTTGTTCGACTCATTTTTAGGAGTCGGGGAAAATTTACTTTATTAGTTTTGGAGTTCGTTTAGATCTCTTTTTGTTTTTTTTCCGAGTGCGGAACCGTTTTAAAAAAAATATCAGATCCAGCGACTTGGGCCTAAGGCCCAAACCACTGAACCAAGCCAGTGGCCGGCCAGGCCAAATGCCATCGAGCGCCCCACGCCCAGGGAGCCGCGCGCCAGGCGCAAGGCGCCAGGCGCAAGGCGCCAGGCCGCCGCCGTTTCCTTTTAGGATTCCTAGTAGGATTCATCCTATTTCGTTTTTTTCTAGATCTCTTTCCTCTTTTTCTTTCCTAATTCTAGTCTATTTCCTTGACCCCTACACCAAGTTTTCTCCTCCCCTCCCCAATATAAATACTCCCACACCCCCCCCTCTAAACACATCAAATCCAAAGCCCCCAACACCCCAAGGACCACCGCGCCCACACACCCGCGCCGCCGCACCCCACCACCCCCGCGCCGCACCACCACACCCGCGTGCGCCGCCGCACCTTGCCACCGCCGCCCTACGCCGCCCAACGCCGGAGCCCTCGCCGGAGACTTCACCGGAGGTAGCCCCGCGCTACATCTATTCTTTTCATCGGATCTTTTTCCTCTAATCGTTCCGATTCTTCTTTTCTGATTTGTTTTTCTTCTCTAAACCGTTCCGGTTTTCTAGATCGGTTTTACGATCTGTTTTCTTTTCTATGAAACCCTAGATCGGATCCGTTTTCTTTTCCGGTTTAGTTGCTCGAGACTGTTCGCCGGACCGTTCGTCCTAACGAACGTGATCACCGGATTTCTTCTAGGTTAACGAACGTCCGTTCGTTTAACCGTTCTTCTTTTTCTTCTCGTCGGATTTATTCCGCGATCGCGATCTCAGATCCGATCTTCTTTTTAGTCTATCTTCTCGCTCGCTTATCGGAATCAGGTGATTCAAGCGCCTGGAGTTTCGTTGCGAAACCGCCGTTCCGTCTAATCAACTTTAACTAAGTTTTGCTACTGTAAAATTTGACCTAGTTTCAACTTGCTAGAACCGAGTTGTTTTTCCGCCGTTTGTTTTTGGTTTCTTTGTTCGGTTCTTTTCTTTCTTCTCAACCGGAGTTCTTAAGTTGAACTATCTGGTTCGATCTCTTGTTCGAGTTTTACCTGTGCATTAGATGAGTACTTATTGTATGCTTGTTGTTTGTCTGTGATAGATTACCCGGATTGCGCCGCCTGTTATTTCGAATCTCTAGGACTCGCGGATCATCAGCAAGGCAAGTAACCCTTTGATCATACCTTTTCTACAACCCAGTTTTATTGCATTAGATCCATCCTCACACATTGCATGATTAGGATCTAATTAAATTGTGGGATGGGAAGTAGATGAGGTAGTACCTATTACCTGTTACTATGAAACCTTTGGGAGTTAGTTCTACGTTTGCTTATTGTATGCTTGTGATATCCATGACAGATGTGAGATTGATAATTTTTAATGGTTTATCTAAGGTGGGAACTTAAACACACATCTGGGTGGATTGAGGCACCTAATGTCTATCAGGACTTGCCTGTTTTATTTTGGACCACCACCCAGGCTCAAAGGGATCATAAGATCTTTCATGCTAAATACTTACGTGTGCAGCCACAAGCCATTATGGGCTCTGGCATAGTTGACTAAGTCGTGCAAACTCTTATAGGGGTAGACTAGCAGATGTAGGGGTTTTAGGTGGTACGGTCTACTCCGTCGTAAGGTGCTAGCGCTTCTGAAAGACTATGTCTCGGTCATCCGTTTCTCAAACACCATGTAGTGCGAGAAATCCAACGGAGGCGATCGAGTCTTGTGGGGAAAAGTGCGCAAACCTCTGCAGAGTGTAATAAACTAATCATGATTAGCCGTGTCCCCGATTATGGACAATCTTGAGTATCTAGTACTTGAATATCATGTGAATCTCATCATGTTACTTCTAATTAATATTGTTGGGTTTTAATGACTATTTTTAATTGGGATTGAGAATGCTGTCAACCATTCTCAATGTTTAACAACCACCATGATAGTTAAATAAATTTATTCCTTTGCAGTAGGGAAAAATTGGCTTTACGCAAAACAGTAACCATAGAGCTTTCCACCAGCCAAATATGCATATAGTATAGTTGTTTCATTCCATTACTCTCTATGTGTTACCTTGCCAGCATATTCCATGTGCTGACCTATTTCGGGCTGCAACGTTAATCCTGTAGACTTTTCAGACGATGATTGAGGTGTTTTTAGGTCGTGGTTCTATACTCAATGATGCCGTTGGAGTTGATGGACCCATTTATCTTCCAAGTCTTCCGCTGTTATCGACACTAGATGGCCTTAAGCCATATTTTTGTAATAAGTTCTCTTTTGAGACATCGATGTAATAAGTGTGTGATTGCCACTCTGCTATAAATCCTTCGAAGTACTGTGTGGTGTCAGCATTACTGATCCAGGGATGACACCGGAGCACAAAGATCAGACCGGTTGAGGTCTGGTCGCTACAGATAATTAGGTTGGATAAGTTACCACAAGTGCATGAAGAAGCGATGTGACCTTTCTAAAACATAAGTAGCAACGTCTACTCTTCACTTTCTTCTCACTTGATTTCTCAACTTGAGAAGCATTAGCTTGAGTTTTCTTGGGAAGGGGCCTTTCCTTAGCTTGAGGTTAAGCATGAGAGTGAACTTGTGGCCGCTTCCCTTGTTGCTTGTCACTAATGGGCTTCTTCTTCAAAGGTCAATTCTACCATGATGCCCTTCAATTTTGCACTTGAAGCAAATGATCTTTGCCGAATTCATGACTTGTTTTGCCCTTCTTCTTGTTTCTCTCGGACTTCTTCTTCTTATTGGAGTAGAATCCAAGTCCACCTTTATCTTGGGGATCATAGTAATAATTCAAAATCTTCCTACATGTCAGCAAGATCAATCTAGTCGATGCTAGCAACGAGAGAGAGAGAGGGGGGGTGCATCTTCAAACCCTTGAATATCACTAAGCAGAAGCGTTACAAGAATGCGGTTGATGGAGTCGTACTCGTGGTGATTCAAAGCGCGGAAGATACGATCTAGCGCCGAACGGACGGCGCCTCCGCGTTCAACACACGTACAACCCGGGGACATCTCCTCCTTCTTAATCCAGCAAGGGGAGAGGAGAAGTTGAGGGAGAAATCCAGTAGCACGATGGCGTGGTGATGGAGGAGCTCATGGTTTTCCGGCAGGGCTTCGCCAAGCACTATGGAAGAGGAGGAGGAGGAGTTGGAGAGGGGGAGGGCTGCGCCAGGGGAAGGGTGCGAATGCCCTCCCACCCCCTCACTATATATAGGGGGAAGGGGAGAGGGGGAGGCGCCCTAGGATTTCCCCAGGGGCGGCGGATAGGATAGATTTGATCTCCCTAGGGAGACCCTAGGGAGACTTGCCCCCCAAGCCAAGCACGTGGAGGCTTGCCTCCCAAGTCAGGTGGAGGTGCCCCACCTCCCCAAGTAACGTGCCAAAAGGGTGTGGGGGCGCACAGCCCCTTAGTGGGCTGGTTTGCCCCCTCCCCTTTGCCCATGAGGCCCTGCAACACATGCCGGGGCTCCCGAAACGCCTTTCAGTCATGCTGGCCATAGCCTGGTACCCCCCGAA
Organism: Triticum monococcum; assembly: GCA_034509565.1. Taxonomy (NCBI): domain Eukaryota; kingdom Viridiplantae; phylum Streptophyta; class Magnoliopsida; order Poales; family Poaceae; genus Triticum; species Triticum monococcum. Next base: position 587,877,941 of record CM067843.1, on the reverse strand, counting down.
CACTTTCGGACTCCAATACCCTTCGTGCAATATATTGATCTTCACCTCCAGACCATTCCGAAACTCCTCATGACGTCCGAGATCTCATCCGGGACTCCGAACTACCTTCGGTAACCACATACCATTTCCCATAACAACTCTAGCGTCACTGAACCTTAAGTGTGTAGACCCTACGGGTTCGGGAACCATGCAGACATTACCGAGACCTCTCTCCGGCCAATAACCAACAAAGGGATCTGGATACCCTTGTGGGCTCCCACATGTTCCACGATGATCTTATCAGATGAACCACAATGTTGGGGATTCAATCAATCCCGTATACAATTCCCTTTGTCCATCGGTATGTTACTTGCCCGAGACTCGATCATCGGTATCCCTATACCTTGTTCAATCTCGTTACCGGCAAGTCTCTTTACTCATTTCGTAACACATGATCCCGTGGCTAACTCATTAGTCACACTGACCTCACTATGATGATGCATTACCGAGTGGGACCAGAGATACCTCTCTGTCATACGGAGTGACAAATCCCAGTCTCGATTCGTGCCAACCCAACAGACACTTTCGGAGATAACTATAGTGCACCTTTATAGTCACCCAGTTACGGTGTGACGTTTTATACACACAAAGCATTCCTACGGCATCTAGGACTTGCACAATCTCATGGTCTAAGGAAACGATACTTGACATTAGAAAAGCTCTAGCAAACGAACTACGCGATCTTGTGCTATGCTTAGGATTGTTGGGTCTTGTCCATCACATCATTCTCCTAATGATGTGATCCCGTTATCAACAACATCCAATGTCCATGGTCAGGAAACCATAACCATCTATTGATTGACGAGCTAGTCAACTAGAGGCTCACTAGGGACATGTTGTCATCTATGTATTTACACATGTATTACGGTTTTCGGTTAATACTGTTAAAGCATGAACAACAAACAATTATCATGAACAAGGAAATATAATAATAACCATTTTATTATTGCCTCTAGGGCATATTTCCAACAAGTCTCCCACTTGCTCCAGAGTCAATAATCTAGTTCATATCACCATGTGATTAACACTCATAGTTCACATCGCTATGTGACCAACACCCAAAGAGTTTACTAGTCAATAATCTAGTTCACATCACCATGTGATTAAGGCTCAATGAGTTCTGGGGTTTGATCATGTTATGCTTGTGAGAGAGGTTTTAGTCAATGGGTCTGCAGCATTCAGATCCGTATGTACTTCGCAAGTCTCTATGTTATATCGTAGATGCTGCTTCCACGCTCCACTTGGAGCTATCCCAAATGGTTGCTCCACTATACATATCCAGTTTGCTACTCATAGTCATCCGGATAGGTGTTAAAGCTTGCATCGACGTAACCCTTTACGCTGAACTCTTTATCACCTCCATAACCAAGAAACATTTCCTTATTCCTCTAAGGAAAATTTTGACCGTTATCTAATGATCCATTCCTGGATCACTTTTGTACCCCTTGCCAGACTCGTGGCAAGGCACATATCAGGTGCAGTACACATCATGGCATATCGAATAGAGCCTATGGCTAAGACATAGGGGACGACCTTCGTCCTTTCTCTTTCTTCTGCGGTGGTCGAGCTTTAAGTCTTAACTTCACACCTTACAACTCAGGCAAGAACTCCTTCTTTGACTGATCCATTTTGAACTCCTTCAAAATCATGTCAAGGTTGTGCTCTTGTGGAAGTTTTATCAGGCGTCTTGATCTATCTCTATAGTTCTTGATACCCAATATGTAAGCAGTTTTACCCAGGTATTCCTTTGAAAAACTTCAATCAAACAACCCTTTATGCTTTCTAGAAATTCTACATCATTTTCGATCAACAATATGTCATCCACATATACTTATCAAAAATGTTGTAGTGCTCCCACTCACTTTCTTGTAAATACAAGTTTCTTGCAAACTTTGTATAAACCCAAAATCTTGGATCACCTCATCAAAGCGTATGTTCCAACTCCGAGATGCTTGCTCCGGTCCATAGAAGGATCTCTGGAGTTTGCATACCTTTTAGCATCCTTAGGATTGACAAAACCTTCTCGTTGTATCATATACAACCTTTCCTCACGGAAACCGTCAAGGAAACTTTGTTTTGACATCCATCTGCCAGATTTCGTAAATGAAAATGTAGCAACTGCTAACATAATTCTAACAGACTTTAGCATCGCTATTATTGAGAAAGTCTCATCATAGTCAACTCCTTGAACTTGTTGGAAACTTCTTTGAGACAAGTCAAGCTTCATAAATGGTGACATTACCATCAACGTCTATCTTCTTCTTAAAGATCCATTTATTCTCAATGGCTTGCCGATCATCGGGCAAGTCCACCAAAGTCCATACATTGTTCTCATACACGGATCCTATCCCGGATTTCATGGCTTCCAGCCATTTGTTGGAATCAGGGCCTACCATCGCTTCTCCATAGCTCATAGGTTCATCATCGTCGAACAACATGACCTTTAAGACAGGGTTACCACTCAGAAGTTGTACACACCCTTGTCGACCTACGAGATTCAATAGTAACTTGATCTGAAGCTCCATGATCATCATCATTAGCTTTCTCTTCAACTGAGGTAGGTGCCACAGAAACATCTTTCTGTGCTGCGCTACTCTCTGGTTGAAGTAAAGGTTCAACAACCTCATCAAGTTCTATCTTCCTCCCACTCAATTCTTTCGAAAGAAACTCTTTCTCAAGAAAGGACCTGTTAGTGACAAACACTTTGCCCTCAGGTCTGATATAGAAGGTATACCCAATCGTCTTGTTTGGGTATTCTATGAAGACACACTTTTTTTTGTTTTGGGTTCGAGCTTTTCTGGCCGAAGTTTCTTGACATAAGCATCGCATCCCCAAACTTTCAGAAACAACAACTTAGGTTTCTTGCCAAACCATAGTTCATCCGGTGTTGTCTCCACGGACTTAGATGGTGCCCCATTTAAAGTGAATGTAATTGTGTCTAATGCATAACCCCAAAATGATAGCGGTAGATCGGTAAGAGACATCATAGATCGCACCATATCCAATAAGGTGCGATTACGATGTTCAGACACACCATTACGCTATGATGTTTCAGGTGGAGTCAACTGTGAAATGATTCCACCTTGCCTTTAGTGATTGCCAAATTCATAACTCGGATACTCTCCCCTTGATCAGATCGTAGGAACTTGATCTTCTTGTTATGATGATTCTCAACTTCACTCTGAAATTGCTTGAACTTTTCAAATGTTTCAAACTTATGCTTCATTAAGTAAAATACCCATATCTACTCAATTCATCGGTGAATGTGAGAAAATAATGATATCCACCGCGTGCGTCAACACTCATCGGACCGCACACATCAGCATGTGTGATTTCCAACAAGTCACTTGCCCGTTCCATTGATCCAGAAAACGGGGTTTTAGTCATCTTGCCTATGAGGCATGGTTCGCATGTGTCAGGTGATTCTAAATCAAGTGACTCCAAAACTCCATTAGCATGGAGGTTCTTCATGCGCTTTACAACATTATGACCTAAGCGGCAGTGCGACATGAAAGTGGTACTATCATTATCAACTCTACATCTTTTGGCATCAATGTTATGAACATGTGTATAACTACGACCGGCATTCAATAAATCATTCACATTGGGTGCATGACCATAGAAGGTGTTATTCATGCAAACAGAATAACCATTATTCTCTGACTTAAATGAATAACCGTATTGTAATAAACATGATCTAGTCGTGTTCATGCTCAACGCAGACACCAATACAAACAACATTTATCTGGGTTCAACACTAACCCCGAAGGTAGAGGGAGCGTGCTATGGTGATCACATCAACCTTGGAAACACTTCCAGCACTCATCGTCACCTCGCCCTTAGCTAGTCTCTGTTTATTCCATAGCTTTTGTTTCAAGTTACCAATATTAGCAACTGAACCAGTATCTAATACCCAGGTGCTACTAGGAGTACTAGTAAGGTACACACCAATAATAACTTTTGTTGAAGTTGCTAGCTATAGGATCAAAAGTATGTCTAGAGGGGGGTGATTAGACTACTTGACCAAATAAAAATCTAGCATTTTCCCAATTTTAAGTCTTGGCAGATTTTAGCAACTTAGCACTAGTCAAGTAAACAACCTACACATGCAAGTCTAAGAGTGTAGCAGCGGAATGTAAAACATTGCACAAGAAGGTAAAGGGAGGAGTTTGGAGGGAGCAAATGCAATGTAGACATGGAGATTTTTTGGTGTGGTTCCGATAGGTGCTGCTATCATACATCCACGTTGATGGAGACATCAACCCACGAAGGGTAGCGGTTGCGCGAGTCCACAGAGGGCTCCACCCATGAAGAGTCCACGAAGAAGCAACCTTCTCTATCCCACCATGACCATCGCCCATGAAGGACTTGCCTCACTGGAGTAGATCTTCACGAAGTACGCGATCTCCTTGCCCGTACATACTTCTTGGTTCAACTCCACAATCTTGACGGAGGCTCCCAAGTGACACCTAACCAATCTAGGAGAAACCACTCTCTAAAAGGTAATAGATGGTGTGCTGATGATGAACTCCTTGCTCTTGTGCTTCAAATGATAGTCTCCCCAACACTCAACTCTCTCTATCATAGGATTGGATTTGGTGGAAACATTATTTGAGTGGAAAGAAACTTGCGGATGTCTAGAGATCAAGATTTATGTGGTTGGAATGGAAGATCTTGATCTCAACACAAGTGTAGGTGATTCTCTCTCAGAAAATGTAAGTTGGAAGTGTAGGCATGTTCTGATGGCTCTCTCCATTAACGAAGAGTGGGTGGACGCGTATATATAGCCTCCACACAAAATCTAACTGTTACACGCAATTGACCAAACTCGGTGAGACTGAATCGTGAAACTCGGTCGGACCAATTCAGTTCAAAATGTGAATGTTAGGATTTTCGGTGGGACCGACACGTCAACACGATGGGAGCGATTTCATTAGGGTTAGGGCATAACGTAATCTCGGTGAGGCCGATTACACAAACTCGGTGGAACCGATTTTGGTAATAAGCTAACCAGAGAGTTGGCCAGGCAAACTCGGTGGGACCGATTCGCTCATCTCCGTTGGACCGAAACGTTACGAAGGGGAAACACAGAGTTTGCATTGCGAACTCTGTGGGACCGATCGCTCATATCGGTTAGACCAAAACGTTACGAAGGGAAACAAAGAGTTTTCAATCCCATCTCGGTGAAACCAAGATCCCTATCGGTGAGACCGAAGTGACTAGGGTTTGTGGCAGTGGCTTTGTCAAATGCACTTGGTGGTGCTGGATGGAAAGTTTCGGTGGGGCCGAGTTTGACTTTTGGTTTGGGACATATGTGGATATGATAAAGTGGTTGAGGGTTTTGGAGTATATCACTAAGCATTTTGAGCAAGTAACCCATTAAGCAACACCTCATCCCCTTTTAATAGTATTGGCTTTTCCTATGGACTCAATGTGATCCTGGATCACTAAAAGGTAAAATGTAGAGTCTTGAGCATTAGAGCTTGAGCCAATCTTTTGTCCTTAGAATTTTGAGGGGTCCACATTTCTAATCCATGCCATGCCAATCATTGAGCTTTCCTAAAATATTTATCTTCAAATAGTATTAGCTCAGTGAGCTATATGTTGTTAGGAATTACCAAAACCACCCAGGGATAGTTGCACTTTCAATCTCCCCCTTTTTGGTAATTGATGACAACATATAGATCAAAGCTTCGACAAATGATTATAAGATTAAAATGCATCGTCTCTTTGAGAAGTATGTGATAAGCAAGAGCTCCCCCTAAATTTGTGCATTATTTAGGATTTTCGTTTGAATGCAAATGCACAATAGATTAGGACCATGGGTTACTCTTCCATGTAACATACATCTTGGTGGAGCACTCAAAATGATATAACTTAAAAGCATGCACTCATCACCAAGAGAAGTGAATGATCATATAAGAATATAAAAGATAATATCATCCAAGCAAGCATTAAGGTAGCATATGATCAATCACATGATCAAACAATAATGTCACACACACAAAGACATAGAGTATCAACCAAGCGCATAAAACCAAAAACAAGAGAGATAAAAAGCAACACACTCTCTATCGAAGCCTATGATCTATACATATCCCCCCTTTGGCAACAAGTTACCAAAAAGTTTGAAAATGCATAGTGTTATGCGTCTCTCGGGCTTGGTGTAGAGAGAACTCCAAGGACGAAGGCATCCGTGGATGTAGTTGGAGCTGGTGGAGTGGCTGCTGGATGTGGTACTGAGGCTGTAGCTGCTGGTGCTGACAAAGTAGTTCTAGAGACTGGTACTGGCACTGCGGCAGACCTCTGACCTTGTGGCACACGCTGAAAAGCATCAGTAGTTGCCTTCCCTCTCCTCTCTTCTGCTTCCTCCTGGAGCAGCTCAACGGCAGTCTGTATCTCAGTTACCTTGAGGTCAAGATCATAGATTTTTGTCTCAACAATCCTCTCTCCAGGCTCTCCTGATTCTGAGTCAGGGTGGCCAAGCCCTTCTCAATCCTCAGTGTAGCTTGAATCAGATAGCCTAATTGATGTTGTTTTGACTTGAGGAACACCTGAGATGCTTCTTCTGCACTTGGCATCCTTGCATCTTTCTCTGCCTTATCTTTGGCTCTCTTCTCTTGTGCTTGAGCTGACGATGGTTCATTCTCATTCATGACAACTTCATTATCTTCAAATTCAGGATATAGGGGTAGATGCTCCTTGTCCAACATGTATGTTCCTATGCCCATCTTAGAATTGATGAGCTCATGAATATGTGGAGCATACTCACAACTTCTCTTTTGGTCAGCAGTTGTCCTCTTGATTGTCTCTACAATAAGGCTCGTGACTTTAAACTTCTGAGGGACATCAAAGATTTGTAGCATGTTGATGGAATGTCCTTTGATCATCTTGTGATCTCCTAACTTGGGTAGCAATGTGTGCCTTAGGATCCAGTTGATGGTAGGCAGACCAGACAACAAGTAATGTATAGATCCAAGCTTGTGAGTCTCCAAAGCTTTATCAGGGATCTCTTTGTACATGTTTGCCATGAAGTTGTGGTCTTTCTTCTTCTTGGCATACACATCCAAGTCATCCTCATGTTCCTCGGGGCATTGATCAGCTTGGCCCATTCTTCAACAGTGGATTGGTACCTAGTACCTTCAGACATCCATATGATCTTCCCATCTGGGTAAAAGTGACCAGTGGAGTAAAACTGCATGATCAGCACATCATTCCATTTTGTGAGCTTCTGTCCAACAAACTCATCTACTCCACATGCTTTGAAGCTGTCATATACTCCTGGGAAATAATCTTCATTATCCTTGATGTATTCCCAATCAACCCATCTCTTTTCACAAACAATGGGCTTCTTGTCGAGCTAAATTGTCTCATAGAAGTCTTGCTGTTCTTTTGTGTGGAACCTGTAGTCAACTGCAGCCCTTCTCCTCATAGCATAGGGATCAGACTGTCTCCACAATCTTAGTCTAGCATCTTTTCTGATGTGCATGTCCTCAGCTACTGGATGAGCATCATTATGGTCTGGAATATTGGGTTGCAATTTTCTCAAAACAAGATACTCATCATCCTCTTCTTCAGCTTGAGGCACTGGGCCTTGTTCTTCTCTTATGCAGGAATACTTCTAGTGTTTCTCTTGGGCTTTGACTTCTGAGCGTGAGCTTTGGGAGTAGACTTGGGCTTTGATGTTGTAGCCGCTAACTTAATTGCATCTCCCATAAGCTTCTGAGCTTTGGGTGCTGGAGCATCCTCTTCCTCTTCCTCTTCTTCTGTGGGATCCTTAAACATGGATGATATCCCTAGAACTCGAGCAGTGGTCTTCTTGACCCTCTCCTTTCTCTTCTTGCCTTCTCCAGCCTCTTTGGGTTCAAGAGTGAACTCCATAGTTTCTTCCAAGGCTGCTTTCCTAGGCTTGGATGTTGGCATTCTCTTGGCAGGTGCCTTCTTGTGCATCCCTAGCTTTGTTGTAGCAGCTGAGCCATACTCCTTCTTTAACACTTTCCTCTTTGAGGTGGCCTCATCCTCAATAGCCACATAGTCTTCATCCTCAGAGTCTGAGGTTTTCTTCTTCCTTACTCTAGTGGCTTCCTTGGGCAAGTTACTAGGTGTGCTCCTGCTGCCATCATCTAAGGTTCTTGATGGATCTGAACCCTCACTCAATTGCACATGTTCCTCAGATTTGTTCTGACTTTCACTCTGGTCAGACATCTTGGCAATCACTGACAGCAAACCCTGTGAATAGATGTAGATGAGGTAGAGTGGATGAGCATCACAAAGTTCAGAGTTTTTGCAAAACAAATGACTTAAAAAATTAGTTTTAGTTCTCCACAGAAAGCATTTAGGAGCTACCGATTTGATAAACTTGATGATACCGAAGCAGCTTTTGCAACCCAAACTAGTGAACTCGGTCAGACCGAGTGACAGTTCGGTGGCACCGAGACTGCTAGGGTTTCACAGAGAATCGAACTCGGTTACACCGATTTGCAATTTTCGGTTAGACCAAAAATGCATGTGATATGGCCTAAACCAAATCGGTGAGACCGATTTCTACAATCCGGTCGGTCCAAGATGAGTCCGGCGAAGACCTAACCCTAAATTTTCAAATCAATTCTAATCTAAGGATGTTTTCTTCTGGACAGATTCTTTGCATACGTGGTAAAGATCATGGCAAAGTAATGTGCTATGAATCGGAGTTGGGAAATAGCACAAAGAGTTGAACTCATACCCTAGTTCGGCGGGAGTTCACTACAGCGACAACGACGGAGCAGAATTCCGTTGACGGCGATGGAGACCAACGACGGGAGGTCGCTGGCGGTGAGGAGACGATCCGGAGACCCGAGGAGGCAGAGAAGGACACGCCAGGGGTGAAGGGTTTTGGAGAAATTTCCAAAATTCAACCCGTCGGTATATATATGCCAACCCTGTCGGTGTGACCAAGTGGAACAACTCGATGGCACCGAGATGCAGAATCATGAGCGATTACTGCAACTCGGTGTGACCGAAAAGTTCAAATCGGTTGCACCGAGATGGAAAACCTAGATCAACTTAGTCAACACGGTGTGACCGAAGTGGATGACTCGGTCATACCGAAATGCATAAAGAGGTTTTGGAAGTTTAAGTCTATGACGAATCGGGGACTCCGAGTGCTCCTAACATAGAGTGGTTCGAATCTGACTTGATCAAACTTTGTGATGTAGCATGAATAGAGTTTGGTACGAGAAAAGCATAGATAGCTAGAGGAGGTTCTTAGGCATTCTTGTTCATCCACCTGGCAAAAGAGAAAAATGCCAAACAATCAAAACAACAAGTGGATGTCCTCGAATGAGTAAAATATGCAACCAACATGCTCACATAATAAAATGACAAATATAATATGTGGCAGAGCATGCACAAACATTCTAGCATCTATTAAGAAATTTGCAATGACTAGGTCATCTATATATGAGTATATTGACTGAGGAGTCTAATGAGAACATTTGATTGTAGGTCATACTCATCGTTTAAGCATAAGTGGGGTTGCCACTTTTACATAAAGCATTGTTGTGTTCACACCATTAGAGTTGTTTTAGCTCAATTTATTAGAGTAAAGCTCCCCCTAGATGTGATATCCCCCCTAAGAGGGATGAACTAACCTTGGGTTTTGTCGATGATGACTTTATGTAGGTGTTGAAGATGTAGATGCTCAATGTTGATGTAGATAATTTGGAGCAATCCATTAGAGTGAGTTGCACTTTCAATACCTACACGGGTTAGTCCCACAAGGAACAAACAAGGATATCCATAGACATAGAGTGATGTTCACATAAGATGATGTCCATGAAAGCATTAGGTTACCTTGTCCCTTGTCTTATCAACAAGAGGGTTTGTGAATCCTTGAACTAGTGCAAGATATGTAAGTTGTTTGCACGTGTCCTTGCCAAAAAATATGAGTGAAGTGTGTTGGCGGAGTCACCCTCAAGAACTCTCTAGTTCTTCTTCTTTGGGATCCACATCATCTTGGTGGGAATCCTTGAAGTTGTAGTCATACTTGATGAAGTTGAACTTGATGTAGTCTTGGGAACCCACTTGACCAAGGCTTTGGGAGCTTCTTCAAATGCATCAATCTCCTCTTGAAGCTTGTCATTACCTTTTTGCTTGTGGTCTTGTGGTGGAAGATCATGTTGAGCTTGTGTTCCTTGGAAAGAAGTAGGATCATACTTCTCTTGTTGAGGAACAAACTTCGTCTTGGGGTATTGATCTTCTTCCCACTCAACTCCATTAGCATTGAACCTTCGTTCAAAACCAATTCCTTGATTCTTCCGGTGTCTTCCTTGCTTGCGTACAATTTCCTCAAATTGCTTACTTCCGGCAAGGCTCTTGTAAACACATTTCTCTATAATTCCCTTCAATAAGCTATTTTATTGCTCAAGTGTAACTTGGCTAAGATAATCATTACTGGAATCAAGAGAACTACTAGAAGCAACAACATTGGGTTTAGCATGATTATTGTTACTACTAGAAGAAGAATCTTTCTTACTCTTGTTGCTAGATTTAACTTGTGTCATGTAAGTAGACAAGCCGAAACGCTTGGCAATGTAAGAAGAACTTTTCTTGCAAAGATCATCATTGATCGCTTTTAAGAACCCATGCTCTTGCGCAAGGTTAAGCTTTTAGAAGCGTAACTTCTCATGAGTCTTTAAAAGCTCTCGATGATTTTCCAAGGTAGTTCCATGAGCTAACCTAAGGGTGTTTAGTTCTTTAGTTAGACGCTCAATCTACTTCTTATCATCTTCATTCGTTTTATCTTGATTAGCATGATTAATAGCAAGTTCATCATAGTTTTCATCACTAGAATTGTCAACAAGTAAATCATCATCACCTAGCAAATCATCTTCATCACTGTTGAAATCAACATACTCGGGGTGTGATACCTTTGGGTCTTTAGCCATGAACCATCTTCCAATTCCTTCATTTGGTGACTCAAATATGTCGTAGGAGTTGGTTGACACAAGTGCTAGACCGACAACACCTTCATCTTGAGTATATTCGAAGTCGGAGTGATAAGTTCTCTCAGAGTGACTGTCGGAGCCGGATACCCATTCACCAACATGAGCTTGATGCCTTTGTTTTGTGTAGCTCCTTGATGATCTGTCCTTCCTTTCCGAGTCCTTGCTTCTCCGTGATGTTCTTTGTTCATAACGGTCATCTCTACTCCTTTTCTCTCTTGGTGGTGATTCTTCTCTTCTACTTCTTCATTTGGGAGAATCTTCTCTTCTTTTGTAGGGAGTCGTACACTCATTGGAATAGTGTATGGGTCTTCCGCAATTGTAGCAATTACGTTCATGACTTGAAGATCTTTTGTCATTGTAGGACCTTGACTTGGAACTTCTTTACTCGCTTCTACTCTTGTAGAAATTGTTGAAATTCTTCACCATTAGGCTCAATTCTTCATTGAAGGCTTGTTTCTCACTTGATGATGTGGGAGCATCACGTGAGGCTTTGTAAGCACCACTTGACTTGTTGTGAAGCTCTTCCTTATCCTTGAGTGACACCTCATGAGCAAAAATTCTTCCAATGACTTCCGTTGGCTTGAGATCCTTATAATTGGGCATCATTTGGATCAATGTGCACACGATATCATATTTTCCATCCAAGGCTCTTAGAATCTTCTTGATGATGAATCTATCGGTCATCTCTTCACTTCCTAAGCCAGCAATCTCATTTGTGATGAGAGCAAGCCTAGATTACATTTCAGCGACACCTTCACCATCCTTCATTTTGAACTTGTCAAGTTGACTTTGAAGCACATCCAATTTGGATTCCTTGACGGAGTCGGTACCTTCGTGCATATCAATTAAAGTATCCCAAATTTCCTTTGCGTTCTCAAGACGGCTGATTTTGTTGAATTCTTTGGGCCACAATCCGTTGAAGAGAATATCACAAGCTTGAGCATTGTATTGTAGCATCTTCAACTCTTCCGAGCTAGCTTCACGGTTCGGTTCTCTCCCATCAAATAATTCACCTTTGTAACATCCCAAATTTTCAATTTGGAATGTTATACATAGATCATATGCATATCATATTTTTCTTGCATTTTGGTTGATCCTAGAAATTTCACGCAACTCAAGGACCCTCGGAGAGAGTTGGAGATTTCGTTATTTTCATATTTGAGAGTTTTCTCGAATTGAAAAGAGGATCCTTTGATTTATTTATTTTATCTTCAACTATTTTTCTGATGTCAAATTATGAGAGAGGGAATAATATGACTTTCCCAAAAGTTAGGAAAAATGAAGATTTAATAAATAGATCAATTTTGTTTTCCGGAGTTTGTTTGCAATTTGTTTGGATAGGGAAAAAAGGCGCGTTTTCAAAAATTGCATTTTAGGTCCGGAGAAAAGTTCATTTTGTTCGGCTCATTTTTAGAAGTCGGGGAAAATTTACTTTTAGAATTTTGGAGTCCATTTAGTTTAGTTTTCTTTTGTTTTCTGCGCGCGAGAACCGTTTAAAAAAACTGGACCAAGGCCGGCCAGGCCAAGGCCCAGCCGGGCCAAAGGCCACCGCCCCAGGGAGCCGCGCGCGCCTAGCGCTGGCGCAGGAGGCCGCCGCCTCTTGCCTCGCTCTAGTCCGGTTTGGACTAGGGTTAGCCCCTCGCCTTTCCTTCTTTCGTTTTTTTCCTAGTCCTACTCCGTTTATTCTTTCCTATTCCTAGTCTATTTCTTGTCCCCTACCCCAAGTCTCCTCACCCCTCCTCAATATAAATACCCAAGCACCCCCCCCCCTCTAAACACATCAAATCCAAAGCTTCAAGCCCCAAGCCTAGAGCTCCACCACACCCGTGCCGCGCCTCGCCTAGTGCCCCGCCGCCGCACCCCGCGCCACCGCCGCACCTTGCCACCGCACCCGCGCCTCCGCCGCACCTTACCGCCGCCCTACGCCCACGCCGCCGGAGTTCCTCGCCGGAGACTTCGCCGGAGGTAGCCCGCACTACATCTACTCTTCTCATCGGATCGTTTTCTTCTAATCATTCCGATTCTTTTTCTCTGATTCGTTTTTCTTTGCCAAACCGTTCCGGTTTTCTAGATCGGTTTTCCTCTCCGAAACCCTAGATCGGATTCGTTTTCTTCTCTGATTTAGTTGCCCGAGATCGTTCACCAGACCGTTCGTCCTAACGAACGTGATCACCGGATTTCTTCTAGGTTGATGAACGTCCGTTCGTTCAACCGTTCTTCTTTTTCTTCTCGCCGGATTTATTCCGCGATCGCGATCTCAGATCCGATCTTCTTTCTAGTCTATCTTCTCGCTCGTTTATCGGAATCAGGTGATTCAAGTGCCTGGAGTTTCGTTTCGAAACCGCCGTTCCGTCGAATCAACTTTAACTAAGTTTTTCTATGGTAAAATTTGACCTAGTTTCAACTTGCTAGAACTGAGTTGTTTTCCGCCATTTGTTTTCGGTTTCTTTGTTTGGTTCTTTCTTTCTTCGCAACCGGAGTTCTTAAGTTGAACTAGCTGGTTCGATCTTTTGTTCAAGTTTTACCTGTGCATTAGATGAGTACTTATTGTATGCTTGTTGTTTGTCTGTGATAGATTACCCGGATTGCGCCGCTTGTTACTTTGAATCTCTAGGACTCGTGGATCATCAGCAAGGCAAGTAACACTTTGATCATACCTTTTCTACAACCCAGTTTTATTGCATTAGATCCATCCTCACACATTGCATGATTAGGATCTAATTAAATTGTGGGATGGGAAGTAGATGAGGTAGTACCTATTACCTGTTTATTATGAAACCTTTGGGAGTTACTTCTACGTTTGCTTATTATGCCATGCTATGCTAGTAGACGTGGATTGGGTGAGTGATATCCATGACAGATGTGAGATTGATAATTTTAATGGTTTATCTAAGGTGGCAACTTAAATACACATCTGGGTGGATTGAGGCTCCTGATGTCTATCAGGACTTGCCTGTTTTTTTATAGACCGCCACCCAGGCTCAAAGGGATCATAAGACCTTCATGCTAAATACTTACGTGTGCAGCCACAAGCCATTATGGGCTCTGGCATAGTTGAGTAAGTTGCATAAGCTCTTGAAGAGGTGGACTAGCAGATGTAGGGGATTGTAGGTGTACCGGTCCGCCCGGAGTAGAGAGCAAATGCTTCTGAAAGACTGTGTCTCGGTCATCCGTTTCTCAAACACCCTGTAGTGCGAGAAAACCAATGGAGGAGATCGAGTCTTGTGGGGAAAAGTGCGCAAACCTCTGCAGAGTATAACAAACTAATCATGATTAGCCGTGTCCCCGGTTATGGACAATCTTGAGTATCTAGTACTTGAATATCATGTGAATCTCATCATGTTACTTCTAATTAATATTGTTGGGTTTTAACTGTTCACTTTTAATTGGGATTGAGAATGCTGTCAACCATTCTCAATGTTTAACAACCACCATGATAGTTAAATAAATTTATTCCTTTGCAGTAGGGAAAAATTGGCTTTACGCAAAACAGTAACCATAGAGCTTTCCGCCAGCCAAATATGCATATAGTATAGCTGTTTCATTCCATTACTCTCTATGTGTTACCTTGCCAGCATATTCCATGTGCTGACCCGTTTCGGGCTGCAACGTAAATGTTGCAGACTTTTCAGACGACGATTGAGGTGTTTTAGGTCGTGGTTCTATACTCAGTGATGCTGTTGGAGTTGATGGACCCATTTATCTTCCAAGTCTTCCGCTGTTATCGACACTAGATGGCCTTAAGCCATATTATTGTAATAAGTTCTCTTCGGAGACATCGATGTAATAAGTGTGTGATTGCCACTCTGCTATAAATCCTTCGAAGTACTGTGTGGTGTCAGCATTACTGATCCAGGGATGACACCGGAGCACAAAGATCAGACCGGTTGAGGTCTGGTCGCTACAGAGATGGTATCAGAGCACACGCTGACTATAGGACACGACCACTAAGTTAAAGCCATAGATCACTATTCTCTCCTCATTTTCTAACTCCTCATCTTTTCTACTCTTTAGGATGAAGGACGTGAAGATTAAGTACGCTCAACCGGATGAAGGCACGCCTTTTGGATTTCACTTGAGGGAAGTCACCAAGTACCTAAACATTGGATTACCAAGTTTCACGGGAACCTTCAACGCCACCTTGCCTGAAGAGGAGCGCTGGAAGATTCAAGCTCACGTTCTGGGAAGGACATTCGCGCCAATCACGAAGCCCATAGATAGTGTTTTCAATGCACCAACTTGGAGTCTAGGAAGGAGCATGGCAGCCCATATCACCATAGGACGCATTGGAGAAGTTTATCAAGAAGACCTCAAGGACACCGTCTACCAGATTTGCGGACGCCGGGATGAACAATGGGAGTTAATCATCACCAAGAAGGAAAAATCCATTGTAGCATTCATCCAGGAGTTAAACCAGCACATTCGACGCCACGAGAACCAGATGTGCAATGACATGATGGAGTTGAAGAATGCAAAAGCGAGGATCATCGAGCTAGAAGGAGAACTGAAGGCTACACGCAAGGACTACATGGACGAAATCGTAGCTCTAGCAAGACACAACGGCGATCTTAAGCAAGAGATTGAAGAACTCAAGAGGGAGTTAGCATCCAAGGAGGAAGACGAGTACGTCGCATGCCCGGATAACTACATCATCATCAACGACACCGATTCGGATACGAGTGAACCCGAATTTGAAGACGAAGCTGGAGCGGATATCATGGAGTCTTCCACCGGTTCAAATTTTTAGATGGCCACCAAATATTAGTAGTATTTCCCCCCATGTAAACACTATAGTTCGAGCACTTTGCGATAGCTAGATCGATTGTATGCCCCTGTTTGATTGAATGAAGTGATTTTGTGTGAATTTGCTCATGTGCATTGGGGTAGTGTTTTCTCTTTAGACCTCATTCTATTCTTATTTCTCTTCTTTTCTAAAACCCTCAGAGGCCTCCGAGACGTGACACTGGATTTCCACCGGAGCTCACTCAGTTGATCTAGCAACAGAATCAGTTGATGCAGATATTAGTCCAGAATCAGCAGAACAACAACAACAACCCACCACCACCACCACCCCCTGTTGACCACTTAGCCCGTTTCCTTAGGCTAAATCCGCCGGTGTTTTCCAGTAGCATCGAGCCGATAGTAGCAGACGATTGGCTCCGCAAGATAGGAAGGGAGTTGACCACTGCAGGATGCACGGATGGTGAGAAAGTGAAGTTTGCCGCACATCAGCTTGAAGGACCCGCGACAGCATGGTGGGAGAATTTCACAGCCACTTTTCCAGTTGACACCGTCACATGGGATCAGTTTCAGCAAGCTTTTCACACTGCACATGTTTCAGCAGGAGCCATGGCCATGAAGAAGCGTGAGTTTCGCAACTTACGCCAAGGAGGAAGGACAGTTGGCCAGTACGTTGACGACTTCAGCAAACTAGCACGTTATGCCCCAGATGATGCAGCTAAGCAGGAGAAGTTTCTGGAAGGGTTGAATGATGAGTTAAGCATGCAGTTGATGGTAGCGAGTTTCAGAAACTACCAGGAGTTGGTAGATCGTGCCATCATAATTAAAGGGAAGCAGCAGCAGATTGAGAACCGCAAGAGGAAGTATGGACAGGGGAAGCATAACTCTGGAGCCCAGCAGAAGCCCCGTTTTACCTCTAAATCGGGATTTCAGTTTCAGCATACCCATGGAGGAAGTAGTTTGCACAACCACAATGGCCACAAGAATGGTAATGGGAATGGAGGAGGCAACGGTCAGAACCGGACCACCCCATCAACCCCATCCAAGAGAGACCTGAGTCAAGTCACCTGTTTCAAGTGTTCCAAGACCGGACATTATGCCAATGAATGTCCTGAAGGCCAGAATGGAAATGGCAATGGAAGCTCAGGGAAGAAGCCGAACCCTTTCAATAGGGGACAGGTGAACCACATTAGCGTGGAGGAGATTGAAGATCAGCCTGATGCGGTGATCGGTAAGTTTCTGGTTAAGTCATTTACCGCACTCGTTCTTTTCGATACTGGTGCATCGCATTCATACATATCAAGGGGATTTGTGGAAAAATATAGCCTGCCCACTAGGATTCTTAAAACACCTATGCTAGTAAGTTCGCCAGGAGCAGAGTACATGGCCAGTCAAGGATGTTTTCAAGTGCCATTAAGCATAGTAAGGCATGTTTTCCCAACGGATTTGATTATTCTGGAATCCCAAGGTTTGGATGTAATCCTCGGTATGGATTGGTTGTCGAAGTATGGAGGAAACATCGATTGTGCTAGTAAGTCAATTTTGCTTACCACGCCGGAAGGAAGAAGGATCAAGTATGTATCCCGGCATGTGCCAAATAGGACACAAGTAAATTGCCTGACAGGAGTTGTGCAAGAGGAAGTACCAGTGGTAAAGGATTTTCCTGATGTATTTCCTGAAGAGTTGCCAGGCATGCCACCGGATAGAGACATTGAGTTTCTGATTGAGTTATTGCCAGGCACTGGGCCAATATCAAAGAGACCATATCGGATGACAGCAAAGGATTTGGTGGAAATTAAGAATCAGATTAAGGATTTATTGGAGAAAGGTTACATTCGCCCAAGTTCTTCACCTTGGGGATCACCCGTACTTCTAGTGGAGAAGAAGGATGGGTCATTAAGGATGGTTGTTGATTATCGAGGATTGAATGAAGTAACCATCAAGAACAAGTACCCACTGCCAATGATCAATGATCTGTTTGATCGTTTGCAGGGAGCTAAAGTGTTTTCCAGGATCGATTTGCGATCAGGGTACCACCAGTTGAAGATTCGAGAGCAGGACATACCTAAGACAGCATTCACCACGAGATATGGATTGTACGAGTATACCGTTATGTCATTTGGATTGACTAACGCGCCTGCCTATTTTATGAACATGATGAACAAAGTGTTTATGGAGTTTTTAGATAAGTTCGTCGTAGTGTTCATTGATGATATCCTGGTTTATTCGATGAATGAAGAAGAGCATAAGGAACATTTGCGGTTGGTATTGGAGAAGCTAAGGGAACATCGGTTATATGCCAAATTCAGCAAATGTGAGTTTTGGTTGAAGGAAGTTGGATTTCTTGGACACGTTATATCCGGAGAAGGGATAGCAGTTGACCCTACAAAGGTTGAGACCATAACCAAATGGGAAGCACCAACGACAGTTGGAGAGATCCGGAGTTTTCTTGGACTCGCAGGGTATTACCGAAGATTCATTGAGAACTTTTCAAAGATTGCAAAGCCTATGACGGAGTTGTTGAAGAAGGATACTAAGTTCAAATGGACTGAGGAGTGTGAGGCTAGTTTCCAGGAGTTGAAGAAACGATTGGTTACCTCACCAGTATTGATTTTGCCAGATCAGACCAAGGATTATGAGGTATATTGCGACGCTTCACGTCGAGGACTTGGAGCAGTGCTTATGCAAGAAGGGAGAGTTGTTTCGTATGCTTCACGACAACTGAAGCCTCATGAGTTGAATTACACCACACATGACTTGGAGTTAGCAGCCGTAGTGCATGCATTGAAGACATGGAGACATTTCCTCATTGGAAATCATTGTGAGGTGTACACGGATCACAAGAGTTTGAAGTACATTTTCACTCAGAAGGAGTTGAATCTCAGACAAAGGAGATGGTTGGAGCTCATCAAGGATTATGATATGAGATTGCATTACCATCCCGGAAAGGCTAATGTAGTAGCTGACGCATTGAGCCGCAAGAGCGATGTCAATACGTTAATGACGGGAGAAATATCCAAGGAGTTAGCAGAAAACCTTCATGAACTAAGTTTAGAGATAGTTCCGAAAGGCTATGTAGCAGCATTGGAGACTCAGTCAACATTGATGAATAAAATCAGAGAAGCTCAGAAATCTGACAAGGAGATTGCTGCTATAAAGGAGAAACTAAGAAAAGGAAAAGCAAAGGGATTTCGTGAGGATGAGCATGATACCCTATGGTTTGAGGACCGTGTTTATGTGCCAAATGACCCGGAGATCAAGAAGTTGATTTTGCAAGAGGCACACGATTCACCATATTCAATTCACCCAGGAAATACCAAGATGTATTTGGATTTAAAGGAAACATTCTGGTGGACCGGAATGAAGAAGGACATTGCCGCCTATGTAGCAGTTTGTGACGTCTGTCATAGAGTGAAGGCAGAGCATCAGAAGCCAGCTGGATTGTTGCAGCCATTGCCGATACCCGAATGGAAGTGGGATAAGATAGGCATGGATTTTATCACAGGACTACCCAGGACGAAAGCAGGCTATGACTTGATATGGGTAGTAGTTGATCGTTTGACGAAGGTAGCACATTTCATTCCAGTCAAGACCACTTACACCAGTGCTAAGTTGGCAAAGATATACATCACTAAGATCATTTGTTTGCATGGAGTTCCAAGGAGTATTGTATCAGACAGAGGAACCCAATTTACCTCAAAGTTTTGGAATCGGTTGCATGAAACTTTGGGAACTAGGCTAGAGTTCAGCACCGCTTTTCATCCGCAAACAGATGGACAGACCGAGAGAGTCAATCAGATTTTGGAAGATATGCTGAGAGCTTGTGCACTAGATTATGGATCTAGTTGGGACGATAACTTGCCGTATGCGGAGTTTTCTTATAACAACAGTTACCAAACTAGTTTGAAGATGCCACCTTTCGAAGCTTTGTACGGAAGGAGATGCAGGACACCGTTGTCATGGAACGAAGTTGGAGACCGTCAATTCTTTGGACCAGATTTGATTAAGGAGTCTGAACGGAAAGTTAAGTTGATACGCGATAGGCTCAAGATAGCCCAGTCCAGGCAGAAGAGCTACACAGATGCTAAATGCAAAGATATAGTTTACGAAACTGGAGACAGAGTGTATCTCCGAGTATCCCCACTTCGAGGAGTTAAGCGCTTTGGAGTTAAGGGAAAGTTAGCACCGCGTTTTGTTGGACCATATAAGATTTTGCAACGTATGGGAGAAGTCGCGTATAAGTTGGAATTACCAGAGGGATTGTCAGGAGTTCATGACGTATTCCATGTTTCTCAGCTGAAGAAATGTCACGCCGAGATGGCCGAGGTACCGTTAAGAGATACAGTGCCGCTAGAAGCGATTCAGTTGAAGGACGACTTAACGTATGAAGAGAAACCAGTCAAGATTCTCGAGTTTGCCAGCAGAGTAACCCGCGGCAAGGTTATCAACTTTTGCAAAGTTCAGTGGAACCACCACTCAGAGGATGAAGCCACCTGGGAGAGAGAAGACGATTTGCTCAAGGACCACCCTCACCTATTTTCTAGCCAACCCGAATCTCGAGGGCGAGATTCATCTTAAGGGGGTAGGTTTGTAACATCCCAAATTTTCAATTTGGAATGTTATACATAGATCATATGCATATCATATTTTTCTTGCATTTTGGTTGATCCTAGAAATTTCACGCAACTCAAGGACCCTCGGAGAGAGTTGGAGATTTCGTTATTTTCATATTTGAGAGTTTTCTCGATTTGAAAAGAGGATCCTTTGATTTATTTATTTTATCTTCAACTATTTTTCCGATGTCAAATTATGAGAGAGGGAATAATATGACTTTCCCAAAAGTTAGGAAAAATGAAGATTTAATAAATAGATCAATTTTGTTTTCCGGAGTTTGTTTGCGATTTGTTTGGATAGGGAAAAAAGCGCGTTTTCAAAAATTGCATTTTAGGTCCGGAGAAAAGTTCATTTTGTTCGGCTCATTTTTAGGAGTCGGGGAAAATTTACTTTTAGAATTTTGGAGTCCGTTTAGTTTAGTTTTCTTTTGTTTTCTGCGCGCGAGAACCGTTTAAAAAAACTGGACCAAGGCCGGCCAGGCCAAGGCCCAGCCGGGCCAAAGGCCACCGCCCCAGGGAGCCGCGCGCGCCTAGCACTCGCGCAGGAGGCAGCCGCCTCTTGCCTCGCTCTAGTCCGGTTTGGACTAGGGTTAGCCCCTCGCCTTTCCTTCTTTCGTTTTTTTCCTAGTCCTACTCCGTTTATTCTTTCCTATTCCTAGTCTATTTCTTGTCCCCTACCCCAAGTCTCCTCACCCCTCCTCAATATAAATACCCAAGCACCCCCCCCCCTCTAAACACATCAAATCCAAAGCTTCAAGCCCCAAGCCCAGAGCTCCACCACACCCGTGCCGCGCCTCGCCTAGTGCCACGCCGCGGCACCCCGCGCCGCCGCCGCACCTTGCTGCCGCACCCGCGCCGCCGCCGCACCTTGCTGCCGCACCCGCGCCGCCGCCGCACCTTACCCCCGCCCTACGCCCACGCCGCCGGAGTTCCTCGCCGGAGGTAGCCCGCGCTACATCTACTCTTCCCATCGGATCGTTTTCTTCTAATCGTTCCGATTCTTTTTCTCCGATTCGTTTTTCTTCGCCAAACCGTTCCGGTTTTCTAGATCGGTTTTACGATCGGTTTTCCTCTCCGAAACCCTAGATCGGATTCGTTTTCTTCTCCGATTTAGTTGCCCGAGATCGTTCACCGGACCGTTCGTCCTAACGAACGTGATCACCGGATTTCTTCTAGGTTGATGAACGTCCGTTCGTTCAACCGTTCTTCTTTTTCTTCTCGCCGGATTTATTCCGCGATCGCAATCTCAGATCCGATCTTCTTTCTAGTCTATCTTCTCGCTCGTTTATCGGAATCAGGTGATTCAAGCGCCTGGAGTTTCGTTTCGAAACCGCCGTTCCGTCTAATCAACTTTAACTAAGCTTTTCTATGGTAAAATTTGACCTAGTTTCAACTTGCTAGAACCGAGTTGTTTTTTGCCGTTTGTTTTCGGTTTCTTTGTTCGGTTCTTTCTTTCTTCGCAACCGGAGTTCTTAAGTTGAACTAGCTGGTTCGATCTTTTGTTCGAGTTTTACCTGTGCATTAGATGAGTACTTATTGTATGCTTGTTGTTTGTCTGCGATAGATTACCCGGATTGCGCCGCTTGTTACTTTGAATCTCTAGGACTCGCGGATCATCAGCAAGGCAAGTAACACTTTGATCATACCTTTTCTACAACCCAGTTTTATTGCATTAGATCCATCCTCACACATTGCATGATTAGGATCTAATTAAATTGTGGGATGGGAAGTAGATGAGGTAGTACCTATTACCTGTTTATTATGAAACCTTTGGGAGTTACTTCTATGTTTGCTTATTATGCCATGCTATGCTAGTAGACGTGGATTGGGTGAGTGATATCCATGACAGATGTGAGATTGATAATTTTAATGGTTTATCTAAGGTGGAAACTTAAATACACATCTGGGTGGATTGAGGCACCTGATGTCTATCAGGACTTGCCTGTTTTTTTATGGAACGCCACCCAGGCTCAAAGGGATCATAAGACCTTCATGCTAAATACTTACGTGTGCAGCCACAAGCCATTATGGGCTCTGGCATAGTTGAGTAAGTTGTGTAAGCTCTTGAAGAGGTGGACTAGTAGATGTAGGGGATTGTAGGTGTACCGGTCCGCCCGGAGTAGAGAGCAAATGCTTCTGAAAGACTGTGTCTCGGTCATCCATTTCTCAAACACCCTGTAGTGCGAGAAAACCAACGGAGGAGATCGAGTCTTGTGGGGAAAAGTGCGCAAACCTCTACAGACTATAACAAACTAATCATGATTAGCCGTGTCCCCGGTTATGGACAATCTTGAGTATCTAGTACTTGAATATCATGTGAATCTCATCATGTTACTTCTAATTAATATTGTTGGGTTTAACTGTTCACTTTTAATTGGGATTGAGAATGCTGTCAACCATTCTCAATGTTTAACAACCACCATGATAGTTAAATAAATTTATTCCTTTGCAGTAGGGAAAAATTGGCTTTACGCAAAACAGTAACCATAGAGCTTTCCACCAGCCAAATATGCATATAGTATAGCTGTTTCATTCCATTACTCTCTATGTGTTACCTTGCCAGCATATTCCATGTGCTGACCCGTTTCGGGCTGCAACGTTAATGTTGCAGACTTTTCAGACGATGATTGAGGTGTTTTAGGTCGTGGTTCTGTACTCAGTGATGCCGTTGGAGTTGATGGACCCATTTGTCTTCCAAGTCTTCCGCTGTTATCGACACTAGATGGCCTTAAGCCATATTATTGTAATAAATTCTCTTCGGAGACATCGATGTAATAAGTGTGTGATTGCCACTCTGCTATAAATCCTTCGAAGTACTGTGTGGTGTCAGCTTTACTGATCTAGGGATGACACTGGAGCACAGAGATCAGACCTGTTGAGGTCTGGTCGCTACAACCTTGCAAGCCAATAGACACAATAGCCCAAACGGCGGGGTTATGTCCAAGAATATGCGTTTTCATCTTATGCTTCCAACTAGCAAAATTTGTACCATCAAAGTAAGGACCTCTACGGTGATAATATCCCTCGCTAGACGCCATACTCTCGTAGGTTGTGAAACCAAGGCTATGATCACCAAATGCTATGGAAATCAAGGCAAAAGGAGACCAAAGCTCTGATACCACTTGTAGGATTGAAAGTATGTCTAGAGGGGGGGTGATTAGACTACTTGACCAAATAAAAATCTAGCCTTTTCCCAATTTTAAGTCTTGGCAGATTTTAGCAACTTATCACTAGTCAAGTAAAAAACCTACACATGCAAGTCTAAGAGTATAACAGCGGAATGTAAAACATTGCACATGAAGGTAAAGGGAGGAGTTTGTTGGGAGCAAACGCAATGTAGACGCGGAGATTTTTGGCGTGGTTCCGATAGGTGGTGCTATCGTACATCCACGTTGATGGAGAATTCAACCCACAAAGAGTAATGGTTGCGCGAGTCCACGGAGGGCTCCACCCATGAAGGGTCCACGAAGAAGCAACCTTGTCTATCCCACCATGACCATCGCCCACGAAGGACTTGCCTCACTAAGGTATATCTTCACGAAGTAAGCGATCTCCTTGCTCGTACAAACTTCTTGGTTCAATTCCACAATCTTGACGGAGGCTCCCAAGTGACACCTAACAAATTTAGGAGACACCACTCTCCAAAAGGTAATGGATGGTGTGTTGATGATGAACTCCTTGCTCTTGTTGTAAGTGCATCTAGTGCCACCCCTAGTTGGTTTTGGAGTATTGACGACAAACCTAGTTGAGGGACTAATGTGTTTGTGAGAATTGTAGGATAACACAGGTAGAAGTCCCTCATTGATTCGGTTTTCCTACCAGAGATGACCCCTAAAAATGTATGAAGACATTTAAGTCAAAGGTGGTATATGAAGATATTCACATTGAAGTCTATGACAAGAGAAGACACCGCATGAAGCCTATGGAGCTCGAAGACTTAGATCTTTCGTAGTTCTTTTTCTTCTGTGTTGAGTCATAAGAACCACCATACTAATATGTGGGGTCCAAGAGAACCAGTCAGAATGACTGAAGTGATGCTTAAACAAAACCTATGTCTTCAAGTGAAGACTATGAGAGCGAATCTTGTCCAGAGTCGGACAAGTCAGCTTTGCTTGTAGCCCAAGTAAAGTTGCCGTGTGAGTTTGAAATCTGACCATTGGAACACGTGTCAGTTCATTAGTGACCCAGGGTCATTTCGGACAAATCAGGTCGGGTTGCCTAGTGGCTATAAATACCCCACCCCCTACAACCATAAACGGTTGGCTGCTCAGATTCAGAGTACGGCTTTTGTCGTTTGAGAGCAACCCACCTCGAAGACTTTGAGAGAGAATTCCTTGCGAGGATAAAGCCCTAACCACCCACAGCCAAAGAGAATTAGGCATCACTTAAGTCTTCTTGTCTGTGTGATCTGAAGACTTATTACACTTGAGGATTGTGCATCCTCCAGCCGGTTAGGCGTCGCGTTCTGAGCATCCAAGAGACATTGTGGATTGCCGGTGAACGAAGTCTGTGAAGGTTTGGGAGTCTACCTTGAAGACTTACTAGAGTGATTGGGCGAGGTCTGTGTGAACTTAGCTCAAGGGGAATACGGTGAGGACTGGGTGTCCTGAGCTACATGTTCAGGACTGGGTGTCCGGGACTGTGTGTCCTCAGGTTTAAATACCTAGCCGCCCTAACCAGACGTACAGTTGTCACAGCAACTGGAACTGGTCCAACACATCATTGTCTTCAACGAGTCACTGGTTTCATCCTTCCCTTCTCTTAACGTACTGTTACTCTTTATGAAGTCATTGTATAATTGCACTATCTTTTATCTTCACAGAGTGACTGCTTGTTCTATTTGGCTTCATATTATCTTCCTACCTGATCCTTACTACATTGCAGCTATTTGTCATTGTGCTTTCACTCTATTGAATACTTGACTATGGCTTGCCTAGTGTAGTCTACCTTCTGCTGCAGGGTAATAGGTTTATTTCTACTATTTGTCTTCATAACTTCCACGTTTTGAAGACTTCCATAAAAAACGCCTATTCACCCCCCCCCCCTCTAGTCGATATAACGCACTTTCAATTGGTATCAGAGCAAGGTGCTCCCTTGTTCTGTGTGATTCGGTTTAACCACCTGGAGTTTTAGCTATGTCGACTACAGGGATAATTAAAGTCTCTGCTGCGTGCCTCTTCTTCGATGGAACTGAATATCCCTACTGGAAGAATAAGATGCGCATGCATCTTGAAGCCATTGACGCCGACCTATGGTATGTCGTCAAGAACGGCGTTCCAAAGGCTGGAGAAGGTGTCACTGCTGCTGATGTCAAGAAGTTCGTTCAACTGGATTCTACTGCCAAGAACATCATCTGTGGTCATCTGACCAAAGGACAGTATGGCCATGTGAGTGCTTTGGAAACATCTAAGCTGGTCTAGGACTGGCTCTCCAAGGTCAACGAAGGCGTCTCAACCCAGAGAGATCAGAGAATCAATGTCCTTCGCAACCTCTTCAACCGCTTCAAGCAAAATGACAATGAGAATGTCCAGGTCACATTTGACCAACTCACTGACATCACAAATGAGCTTCAAGCCCTCGGGGCTACTGAGATCACCAAGCATGAAGTCGTCAAGACACTACTGAGCTCACTTGACAGTTTGTTTGACACCCTAGCCCTGATGATTCAAGAACAACCTGATTTCAAGACAGTCGGTCCATCTGACATACTTGAGAGGCTCAACATACATGAGTTTCAGCTTTCTGAGAAAAGAAATATCTATGGTCCAAACTATGGGCGAACTCGTGCCTTGAAGGCAAAAGCTGTCTCCTCATCTGAAGAAGAATCTGACAGCAGTTCTGATGATCCTAAAGACATTGGAAAGGAACTTGCTATGCTTGTGAAGAAGTTCCAAAAATTCACCAAGAAGAAAGGCTTCAGAAAGTCTTCACGATCAAGCTCAAGGAATGATGAAGCTTCTGCTCATGACTACAAGAAGAAAACATGCCACAAGTGCAAGAAAACTAGCCACTTCATCTCTGAGTGTCCGCAGTGGGACAATGAGACCAGAAAGAAGAAGAAGAGCATGGAATATGACTCTGACGACAAGAAGAAGAAGAAATACTCAAAGTCTTCTTCCAAGTCTTCCTCAAAGTCTTCATCACACAAGAAGAGCTCATCTGGCAAGGCACGTGCGTTTGTTGGCAAGGAAATGGATTCAGAGGAGGAGTCCGCTTCTGAGGAGGCGGAGGTGGACTCCGAGTCCGATTTTGGCGTTGCAAGTCTGGCTACAGCATACGTTGCCAAGTCCATCTTCAACACTGAAGACAATGACTTCACCGCCAACACCGATGCAAATGAGAAGGACTACTCTGCTCCTACCTATTGCTTCATGGCACGCGGTGCCAAGGTAAACACATGCACTACTCACTATCAAACATCTAGTGACGATGAATCTGATTGTGGTTCAAGACCCAGCTACAAAACACTTGCTAAAATTGCAACTGAACAACAGAAAGCCATGGAACATATTCAAAAACTGTTAGACAAAAGCAATGATCTGTTGGGCGCTGAAATGACTCGATCCGAGTCCTTAATTGAAGACATAAAAAATCTTCACGTTAAGTATGAGGAACTTGAAAGTCGTCATGAAACGCTCTCAACAACTCATGAAAAGCTTTCCTATGATTATCTTCAAAGGAAGCAAGATATTGAGGAATTGAGAGCGGCTCATGAAGATCTTCAAAAGGAAAACGAGTCACTTCGCGCCGAACAGACCAGTTCCGCTCAGGAAGGATTTGAACCACCATGTCTTAAATGCATTGAGCGTGATAATGCTACTTCTGTTGCTGAATGTTCTACTGCTGCTACTGTTGCAATATCTTCAATTGTTGATGTGGTAACTAACCCCTCTGCCGAGGATACCACTGCTATTGCTGATGAGAATGCTAGGTTGAAGACATTGCTTGAAACAGGGATGTACAAAAGTCTTAAAGGGCATTAGACACTATGTGATGTCCTCAAAAAGCAGATTCTGAACCGAAACCCGAGGAAAGAGGGTGTTGGGTTCGTAAGGAAAATGAATGCTGATGGCTCTTACTGGAAACCTGAGCAGTACCCCAAAACCACATGGGTTGCTGCAAAGGAACCTTCAGTAGATCCATCCAATCTATCTGGCTTCACTTGTGCTAACCCCATTATCATTGATGAATCCTTTGATGCAAACTATAAACTGTTTAAGAATCAGAATGGTGAAGTGTTTGCCAGGTACATTCGTACTAACTGCAGGAATGGACCGCCTATGAAGAAGATATGGGTGCCCAAAAGGTGTTTGGAAAATCTTCCTATGAATGTCGTCATGACACCACAGATGAAGAAGACTAACCCCAGACAACAGGCTTCATACGGCCCAAACGCTTCATACAGACAGAGGACTCACCAGAGTCGCACTAACACAAATGTTTTGCAGGGAAACCATACTCGGTCCTATGAATATGAGCGCTATTCATCGAACCGCCATGTTCATAAGACCAAGAACTATTCTGCTTATTCGTATGAGTACTATTGTCCGCCTGCAAGACTTTTTGCTAGGGCTCCAAAGCCAAAGTTCTCAAATGCTGCACTTAGACTTATTGCTTCTAAGCCACCCTTGAAGATGTGGGTGGCTAAGAAAGCTTAACTCTCTTTTGTAGGGAAAGGTCTCCAGCAGAAAACCAAAATCGTCTGACGCTATTGCTGGGGACCTTAAACATCTTGTAGGGCGCAAGATCAAATGCCCGAATGGCATTACTATGTACTTCGTTCCTGAATCGCATGCTACTCTCCCTATTAGTCCTAATCTGGATCTAAGCTTTCATAACCCACTGGTTCATCAAATGTTTTTGCTTCACAATTCTCTTCGTGAAGCCTATCCCCTAACTGCACTGTAGGGTATGACACCAGCGTCTTCAGAATGGATTATTGATAGTGGGTGTACAAATCACATGACTGGCAAAAGAAGCCTTCTTATGGACTCAACTTACGTCCATCCGACAAGAGCCACATCACATTTGCTGACACTGGTAAAAGTAAGGTATTGGGTCTAGGTAGAGTTGCAATCTCAAAGGATCAACACATGGATAAAGTCATGCTTGTTGAATCCCTTGGCTTCAACTTAATGTCTGTCTTAATGCTTTGCGATTTGAACATGATCGTAATATTTGGAAAATATCGCTGCCTTGTTCTAATGGAATCTGACAAGTCTCTAGTGTTTGAAGGATATCGGAAAGATGATTTGTACGTGGTAGATTTCTCAGCAGGACCACAGCTTGTCGTATGTCTTCTAGCAAAAGCTTCAGAATGCTGGCTCTGGCATCGGAGGCTTGGGCATGCTGGCATGAGGAACCTCCACACCCTTGCAAGGAAGAAGCATGTCATAGGCATCGAGGGCGTCAAGTTCAAGAAAGATCACTTATGCGGTGCCTGTGAAGCAGGAAAGATGACGAGGGCCAAACATCCCTCGAAGACAATCATGACTACTACTCGACCCTTCAAACTGCTCCACATGGATCTGTTCAGTCCTACTCACTACTCAACTCTTACTACTACTGCTTGCCTCTATGGCTTTGTCATTGTTGATGATTATTCTAGATATACTTGGGTGCACATAATCCTCTACAAGACTGAAGTGCAGGATGTCTTCAGACGCTTCGCCAATCGAGCAATGAACAACTATAGCGCCAAGCTAAAGCACATCAGAAGTGACAATGGCACTGAATTCAAGAACACTGGCCTTGATACATATCTTGATACCTTAGGCATCACACATGAATTCTCAGCCCCGTACACGCCACAGCAGAATGGCGTCGTCGAACGCAAGAACAGAACACTCATTGAGATGGCCAGAACGATGCTAGATGAATACAAGACTCCAAGAAAATTCTGGCCTGAAGCCATTGATACTGCATGCCATGCAATCAATCGTGTTTATCTTCACAAGCTTCTGAACAATACATCTTATGAGCTCCTTACTGGCAAGAAGCCAAATGTCAGTTACTTCAGAGTATTTGGCGCCAGGTGCTGGATCAAGGACCCATATCACACCTCAAAGTTTGCACCAAAAGCACATGAGGGTTTTATGCTTGGATATGGAAAGAATTCGCACTCCTACAGAGTCTTCAATCTCTTTCATTATAAAGTGGTTGAAACAGTGGATGTGCGGTTCGATGAGACCAACGGTTCACAAGTTCCATCCAGTGAATCAATCAAGATAATGGGAACTGGAGAAATTATACCTTCTGAAGCTCATCCTGAAGAAGAACTTATCATCTCAGCACCTGATCAACCTGAAGACAATGCTCAGCCTGAAGACATTCCCTCTAACAACGACAATGATCAGCAAGAGCAAAATCTTCGCCATGTACATCCTCGTGTTGCCAATGAAGTGGAGATTGAAATAATAATTGATAGCATCAATGCACCCGGTCCACTCACTCGTTCAAGGGCAACTCAGCTAGCAAATTTCTGTGGGCACTTCGCATTCGTCTCAATAACAGAACCCAAGAAAGTTGAAGAAGCCTTCATGGAACCTGAATGGATTCAAGCTATGCAAGAAGAGCTTCAATAGTTTGAGCTGAATAATGTATGGGAACTGGTTAAGCATCCCGATCCTCGGAAGCACAACATAATAGGCACAAAATGGATATACCGCAACAAACAAGATGAGCATGGTCAAGTTGTCAGAAACAAAGCTCGTCTTGTTTCTCAAGGATATACTCAAGTGGAAGGCATTGACTTCGATGAAACATTTGCTCATGTGGCTAGACTTGAAGCCATACGCATACTGCTGGCCTATGCAAATCATCACAACATACTTCTATATCAAATGGATGTGAAGAGTGCCTTCCTCAATGGCAAGATTGAAGAAGAAGTGTATGTTGCACAACCACCTGGCTTTGAAGATCCAAAACATCCTGACATGGTATACAAGCTCAACAAGGCACTGTATGGCCTCAAACAAGCCCCTCGGGCCTGGTATGACACACTCAAATACTTCCTGAAGAGCAAAGGCTTCATACCTGGTTCCCTCGACCCCACTCTCTTCACGAAGACATATGATGGTGAACTGTTTGTGTGCCAAATATATGTGGATGACATTATCTTCGGCTGCACCAATCAGAAGTATAGTGAAGAGTTTGGATATATGATGCAAGAGCAATATCAGTTGTCCATGATGGGAGAGCTGAAGTTCTTCCTCGGTCTTCAAATACGACAGCAACGCAACGGCATCTTCATATCTCAAGAGAAGTATCTCAAAGATTGCCTGAAGAACTTCGGTATGCAAGACTGCAAAGGCTTCACGACGCCAATGCCAACCAAGCATCATTTGGGTCCTGAGGACAATGGTAAAGAGTTCGATCAAAATGTATACCGCTCCATGATTGGTTCTTTGCTTTATCTATGTGCATCTAGGCCAGATATTATGCTTAGTGTTTGCATGTGTGCTCGATTTCAAGCGGCACCAAAGGAGTCGCATCACTTAGCTGTGAAGTGAATTCTTCGATATTTGGCTCACACCCCAACTCTGGGATTATGGTATCCAAAGGGCTCAGAGTTTGATCTGGTTGGATTCTCGGATGTTGATTATGCTAGTGACAAAGTTGATCGCAAGTCTACATCAGGCACATGTCACTTTCTGGGACGATCACTTGTATGTTGGTCCTCAAAGAAGCAGAACTGTGTATCTCTCTCCACTGCTAAATCTGAATACATTGCTGTTGGATCTTGCTGCGCTCAGCTTCTGTGGATGAAGCAAACACTCAAGGACTATGGCATTCATCTGAAGCAAGTGCCACTCTACTGCGACAACGAAAGCGCCATCAAGATTGCCAACAACCCAGTTCATCACTCGAAGACAAAGCACATTGAAATTCATCATCACTTTCTCAGAGATCATGTTGTGAAGGAAGATATTGACATCATACACGTCAACACTGAAGAGTTATTGGCAGATATCTTCACCAAGCCCTTGGATGAGAAGAGATTTTGCAAGTTACGGTGTGAGCTAAATATCTTGGAATCCTCAAATGTCCTGTGATCAGGCACACATCCTAACACTTAGGCATATTGATGACTTAGATGTGCAACACACGAAGTAAAGTATATCTTCAATCAATGAAGACATACATTCTAAGTGTGAATACATTAATGTGGAATTTGACTTCGGAGCGCCACGACAATTGTGTGCCGTGTCTGGGTCTAATACTTCCTATATGGTGGGTAACGCCACCACCAAATGTTCTGTTTGAAGTGTTTCACTCATGGCGTTACATTTGCTACGTCTTCACATTTGGTTTGGCTTCAATCTCAACATGTCTTCATGATTATCTTCACTATGTTGATTATATATATACTAGTGTTCTGTCCTCTACAGCATTCACTTATAGCTATGTCTTCTTGTTGAATCTTTTGAACTAAGTGAATGTGATCGGACCCTAACCTCTCTATGCTTTCTATTTCAAACTCTATCTCTCCAAATCATATGCATTCTCTTGAAACTGTCGAATGTCTTCTCTGCTTCCTTGTCAGCAGAAGATACAAAGACAAACCTTAAGTCCACTTTCAATGCTCATTCCTCCACATGAAACCCAGAGAAGTAGGAACGACCACCCGACAATCCAGGCGTGCGTGGGACGTGGAACAAACCCCAATATGCTGCATGATGGCCATGTGTTCCTCAGATGCGAATCGCCAGGGGCACCTTTGTAATAATGCAGTGCCGCCCCTGTACCTATAAATACACACCTCACAGCGGTCACTATCTCTTCTTCCACTCTCGCATGAACCCTAGCGCCACCACTAGCCCTCGACGACACCGGCGATGAAGCGCTTCGCTGCCGCAACCTCTCCGACGCCGTCTTCACACCGACCGTGGACATCGTCCTCTCCGCCGTCGCTGTAGGTGTCCTCCGTTGCCAAGTTAGGGCACGGAAGATCAAACTGCTCGGCCTCCTCTCCCACTCCGTCTGGCAGTTCTTAGTGTGGTAAATAAAACTTCCTTTTTACGGCCCCTTTGATCCTATGGCTTAGTCACTTTCTACCACAAGCAGTTTCTATTCACACAAGTTGGATCTCTTTCATAATGCATCTCATAACATGCCTAGTATATTCACTTGTGCTTCACAAAGTAGTTAGATTCCTCACTTGTACTGATATCTGGATTCGTACAAATCTGGAACCAACTCCTTATCTATGAGTGAATGTCTTCGCATGATGAGGTCAATGTCTTCTAAACTGATTTATCTTCAAAATTGTCTGAGAATGCATATGACCTCTTCCCCTTCCCTCACACCTTAATGCTGTCACAGGTACATGTCCGTGGGAGAATCCCTTGGTTCTCATAGTCTGCATTCATTTGAGAATTCTTACAGCATCATATAAATTCTCCTGAAGCCAGTTCCTGTTTGTCCAGCAAGCGAAAACCTTTGAAGCCTTTGAACGTGTTGAAGCCATTCAGTTGGAAGTTCATGGCTGCAGAGAAATCAGTAAGGAAGGGTGGCAGACAGCGTCGTGGGGGAACATCAAGAGATTTGCCTGATGACCTCTCAGAGCTTTACAAGACAGATCCTGAAGAGGATTACAATCAGCGCAAGACCCGAATCCAATGGATTCGAAGATATTGGGCAGAACAATGGTTCAAATACCGGTTTGTGACCCAGGAATATGCTGAGAAAAATGCCATCAAGAGACCGTGGGGAGACATCCTATACAAGAATCTTCAACCCAGGTCCAGAGAAGAAGCCATTGAACAAGGCTTCTATCCCTGCATGGTCCGTGGACCACAGCCTGCTGATGCACACCCATCGTCACTACTATGGTGTCGTGACGACAATCTGTTCAAGCGCAACTTCCAGTTTGCCAAGAACTCAGCGAAGCAGAACAAGAAGTCTTTGGGATTAGACTTCAACCCTGGTCCCTCTGCTCCAAGGGCTGATGGCACACGAGATGCAGAACCCAATGTCGTCGGTCCTTTCTACAACCTTGAAGGTCTCATCACCCATATCTTGGTTCAAGGGACAGCCGTGAATGAGCTTGCAGCTGACGCTGAATCAGATGAAGCGCCTGCAGCGCCGAAGCCAAAGAAGTTGAAGAAGCCTAAAGCCTCAAAGCCTGCCCCTTCACCAAAAATCTCACGAGTGAGGCCACTGGCAACTGCACCTCCTGAAGACAGTGTGCAGTCTGAAGATTTGTCACGCATCTCCAAGCCCCAGAAGGTCAAGATGCCTCTGCCACACACCGGCCAAGAGCTAACTGCTGCTGCCATTCTGCGCAATGATGACATTTATCTGTCAAGTGATGAAGATCTTGCAGATGACGCTCTTGAGCAACTCATCAAGAGCAAAGAAGAAGCAGAAATCTTCAATGATCTGCCTCTCTTTGATGTAACAATCATCCACAACTTCATTGATGAATGGTTTCACACGCCAAACATCAGCTTCGATGATCTGCAACTACCCATTGGCCTCAGTGTCACCTTCCATGGCGCCATTGCTTTAGAGTTAGCCATCACCCAGCGCGTTGTTGAACTGAAGCAGAAGATTGACTTTGAGAAATCTCAGTTCAAGAAGCATATGGCCAAGCTCAGCATGCAAGACGTGAAGAACTTCAAGATTATGCTGCACGAGCTCAAGGAAGCGTTTCTAAAGAAACGTGCAGAAGCTCAGGGTTCTCGTGAGTGCATGAAGGTCTTGGCTGATAGGTGTGTGCAAGCCTACAATGAGGCTGAGAAGCACAAGGCCCTTTGGCGTCCTGGCATCGACCCCAGGATGGCTACCAAGAAGACGAAGAAGCCCGCTATGGCTGAACCCGAAGCACCAAGGCAGGAAGCAGATCCCCTTGTCTTCCCAACTAGCATGACTGGCTCGAAGCCAAAGGCTAGGTCAACCGCTTCAGAACTGAAGAAGACCAGGACTGCTGAGGCTGAAGCAAGGAAGAGAAAACATCCTGAAGCCTGTGCTACTGCCCCTGCCAAGAAAAAAAGAAAGACCAAGAAGGAACGGGCTGCTCCCACAGAGCCCTTGATTGTTGAACCCATTTCCATGGTTCACCCCGACGCCGATCCACAAGAACGTCAACTGATTGTCCATGAGCCTGCTTTCACAAAGGCTCATGAAGCTGAAGACTTTCCAGCAGCTGATCCCATCGTTGCTGAAGACATTGGTCACCATGACCATGTTGAAGATGATACAGCCTTCCTCAGCTAGAGCACCAACAGGTATCATCGCCTGTGCTCACGCACAGCGAACTCATCAGCATTGGTCGTCCACTGACGCCAATTGCACAGGATGCTTCATGGGCGGATCGCCCACAAGAGGAAGAAGACTTTGAGGCCCAGCCAACAGCAACTCCACGGGCGTCACCCGCGTTGTGCAGGCTTCACAAAGGTCCAAGGCCTCAAGTCTCTGCTGAAGACAATCTGGCTGCATCAGCCGCTGAAGAAGAAGTCCCACAAGTTGCCACTCCCCTGTCCCGCCAAGAAGTGGTTCTCAAGGAGAACGTGATTGTGACTGATCCTCCAGCTCGTCAAGTGGAGGTTGAAAATCTTGAGGCTGCCACCACCAACACCACTGAAGCCACTGACGCTGTCATGGCTGAAGCTAATGTGGAGCCCTCACCAACAAAAGCACCAGAAGCCACTGATCCCGCTGCTTCTGTTCCTGCGTCTGCTGCCGGTCCCCAGTTCGACTATCATGTTGAGCACAGGCCTCAGATACAGAAGCCAATCCCAAGATGGCCCAGGTTCCCAGGTCCTGCATCAGCACCTGGCTCCTTCAATATCAATGGCTTCAGAGCAGACAACACATTCTTCAATAACTCCAGGAACCCCTACTCAAGGGAAAGAATATCATCTGATCGGTTCTGGAGTTATCCGCAGCGAAGCTATTACTCATGCGTTCTTTACAACCAAGGTCGCATCTTCCCACACAAGCGCCTTGACATTGAAGCAATAGCTGGTCTGCCCTGTCTGGAAGAAGCTCTGGATTGCTTCAAAGAGGTTGGACTACTGCCGTTCGTCACTGACCAAGAGCATTGGAATGAAGAGTTGCTGCTCCAATTCTATGCCACACTTCACATCTGCGGGTATAGTAGAGATCCGAAGACTTGGGTCCTGGAGTGGATGACAGGAAACGTTCATCACGAAGCCAAAGCCTTTGACATCATTGAGCTCACTAGTTTGCCCACTCCTGGCGATCTCTACGAGCATGGCTGTCAGTTTCATAGTGAAGCTATTGAGAGCATCTTTCAGAAGACTGAACCTAATATGAGTCAGATGCTTAGTATGATGAAGCCATTGCCCCAAGATGCTGCATATCCCACAGAGTTCTTCGTTGAAGACCTAGAGTATCTGCCAAGGACTATCTATCATATCATAAGGCGAACTCTCCGGCCCATCAAAGGGCACTCTCCAGATGCCAAGCTGGAAGGTGCAATGAAGACTTTGGTCTTCTATATTCTTCATGGCAAATGCTTCAATACACAGGATTTCTTCATTCGCCAACTTGCTGCATCTGGCTCTGATCTGTTTGGTTTGAAGTTCTACGCCCCTTGGGTGATGCGGCTGATCAAACTTCACTCTGCTATCTCATATCAGCCCTCTACCCACAATCATCAGATCTTCTTGCCTGATGTGGATATGTCTATTGAAGCCATCTATCCTGAGCCTGCCAAGGAACCTCTAAGTCTTCAGAATGCAGAGCATCAAAGTTTTTCTCAGAACGTTGAAGGCATTGAAGCAGTAACTCGTGTGTATCCTTTGGCCGGCACTACACGTGCACCGCATCCTGCTCTCACTGAAGCCACTGATAGCACCATTGCCCAACGACCCAATAAGCGCACTCGTGTTCTCAATGACCGAGAGCTTCTGGTGGCTCTTCATCAGAAGCAGGACAGGCATCATGACTGGCTGAAGCGTTAAATGCAAAGCCTCTTGGTGGATGTTAATCGCATTCGCAATCTTGCCACCAAGAATGCCTTTGTTGCTCATGAAACCTCTCGACGCACATGGAAAGGGCTGACGCTAATGTGTTCTGAAGATGATCTTCAAGAGGATGGCTTCACTGAGCGATTCAAGTTTTACTCCACACCTCCTCGAAGGGCAGTGTTGCGACGAACTCCATCCCTTGAAGACTCTGAGTTCTCTTCCTCTGCTGCAACTGTGAATGCCAGAGTGATCGAGGATGAAGACGATGCTACTTCACCGCCACCTCCTTCAGCATGCTTCGACTCTGCTCCAAGCTCTTCTGCACCGCCAGACACCACCAACGACCCTCTGCTTCACCTACTCTTCATGGGAACGAGTAGATGCTCTATGTCTTCAAACCTTTTTGGTCCTTACTGACAAAAGGGGGAGAAGCATATGAGTTTGATGGTCTCCAAGCAGGTCCATATGGGCGGGCGCTTTATATTTTGCTTCATGTTTACAACTCTCGTTTTGCTACATTTGGTTCTTTGAGTTGTAACACTTAAACTCAATGGTCGTCTGCTACTTATTTGCCACCTTGTGTTGCGATGATAAATTCCGCATGTGCGACGATAAATTCCGCACTTAGATCATTCTGCAGACGTCCATTTTCCATTATGCATGTCATTATCTTCACATACTTTCTCATGCATAGTGGATTGTCATCATAAGTTCAAGTGGATCTCCACAAGTACAACCTGCCATGTGCATTTGCATTCCAAAAGCAAATTACTTATATGCACATCTTCAGGGGGAGCCCTTGCAACTTATGAAGACAATTCCTTATCCTTTACAATTTCACAGACTATATTCCCCATTGAAAACTTCAACTAGTTTGTAATCAATCACCAAAAAGGGGGAGATTGAAGTGCATCTAGTGCCACCCCTAGTTGGTTTTGGAGTATTGACGACAAACCTAGTTGAGGGACTAATGTGTTTGTGAGAATTGCAGGATAACATAGGTAGAAGTCCCTCATTGATTCGGTTTTCCTACCAGAGATGACCCCTAAAATGTATGAAGACATTGAAGTCAAAGGTGGTATATGAAGATATTCACATTGAAGTCTATGACAAAAGAAGACACCGCATGAAGCCTATGGAGCTCGAAGACTTAGATCTTTTGTAGTTCTTTTTCTTCTGTGTTGAGTCATAGGAACCACCGTACTAATAAGTGGGGTCCAAGAGAACCAGTCAGAATGACTGAAGTGATGCTTAAATAAAACCTATGTCTTCAAGTGAAGACTATGAGAGCGAATCTTGCCCAGAGTCGGACAAGTCAGCTTTGCTTGTAGCCCAAGTAAAGTTGCCGTGTGAGTTTGAAATCTGACCGTTGGAACACGTGTCAGTTCCTTAGTTACCCAGGGTCATTTCGGACAAATCAGGTCGGGTTGCCTAGTGGCTATAAATAGCCCACCCCCTACAACCATAAATGGTTGGCTGCTCAGATTCAGATTACGACTTTTGTCGTTTGAGAGCAACCCACCTCGAAGACTTTGAGAGGGAATTCCTTGCGAGGATAAAGCCCTAACCACCCAGAGCCAAAGAGAATTAGGCATCACTTAAGTCTTCTTGTCTGTGTGATCTGAAGACTTATTACACTTGAGGACTGTGCATCCTCCAGTCGGTTAGGCGTCATGTTCTGAGCAGCCAAGAGACATTCTGGATTGTCGGTGAACGAAGTCTGTGAAGGTTTGGGAGTCTACCTTGAAGACTTACCAGAGTGATTGGGCGAGGTCTGTGTGACCTTAGCTCAAGGGGAATACGGTGAGGACTGGGTGTCCTGAGCTGCGTGTTCAGGACATGGTATCCGGGACTGTGTGTCCTCAGGTTTAAATACCTAGCCGCCCTAACCGGACGTACAGTTGTCACAGCAACTGGAACTGGTCCAACACATCATTGTCTTCAACGAGTCACTAGTTTCATCCTTCCCTTCTCTTAACGTACTGTTACTCTTTGTGAAGTCATTGTATAATTGCACTATCTTTTATCTTCACAGAGTGACTGCTTGTTCTATTTGGCTTCATATTATCTTCCTACCTGATCCTTACTACATTGCAGCTATTTGTCATTGTGCTTTCACTCTATTGAATACTTGACTATGGCTTGCCTAGTGTAGTCTACCTTCCGCTCCAGGGTAATATGTTTATTTCTACTGTTTGTCTTCATAACTTCCACGTTTTGAAGACTTTCATAAAAATCGCCTATTCAGCCCCCCTCTAGTCGATATAACGCACTTTCACTTGTGCTTCAAATGATAGTCTCCCCGACACTCAACTCTCTCTATCATAGGATTGGATTTGGTGGAAAGATGATTTGAGTGGAAAGCAACTTGGGGATGGCTAGATATCAAGATTTATGTGGTTGGGATGGAAGATCTTGATCTCAACACAAGTGTAGGTGGTTCACTCTCAGAAAATGTAAGTTGGAAGTGTAGGCATGTTCTGATGGCTCTCTCCATTAATGAAGAGTGGGTGGAGGGGTATATATAGCCTCCACACAAAATCTAACTATTACACACAATTGACCAAACTCGGTGAGACCGAATCGTGAAACTCGGTCGGGCCGATTTAGTTCAAAATGTGAACGTTAGGATTTTCGATGGGACCAACATGTCAACTCGGTGGGACCGATTTCATTAGGGTTAGGGCATAACGTAATCTCGGTGAGGCCGATTACACAAACTCGGTGGGACCGATTTTTGTAATAAGCTAACCAGAGAGTTGGTCAGGCAAACTCGGTGGGACCGATCCGCTCATCTCGGTTGGACCGAAACATTACGAAGGGGAAACAGAGAGTTTGCATTGTGAACTCGGTCGGACCGATCACTCATCTCGGTTAGACCGAAACATTAAGAAGGGAAACAGAGAGTTTGCAATCCCATCTCGGTGAGACCAAGATCCCTATCGGTGAGACCAGAGTGACTAGGGTTCGTCGCAGTGGCTATGTCAAATGAACTCGGTGGCGCCGGATGGAAAGTTTCAGTGGGGCCGAGTTTGACTTTTGGTTTGGGACATAAATGGATATGAGAAAGTGGTTGAGGGTTTTGGAGCATATCACTAAGAATTTTGATCAAGTAACCCATTAAGCAACACCTCGTCCCCTTTTAATAGTATTGGCTTTTCCTATGGACTCAGTGTGATCTTGGATCACTAAAAGGTAAAATGTAGAGTCTTGAGCTTTAGAGCTTGAGCCAATCTTTTGTGCTTAGCATTTTGAGGGGTCCACATTCCTAATCCATGCCATGACAATCATTGAGCTTTCCTGAAATATTTATCTTGAAATAGTATTAGCTCAATGAGCTATATGTTGCTAGGAATTACCAAAACCACCCAGGCATAGTTGCATTTTCACCAGCCTTCTTATCTACCAAGTATTTGAGGCAGTTCTACTACCAGTGACCGTTTCCCTAATAGAAGCACTTTGTCTCGGGTTTGGGTTCTTGGGTTTCTTCACTGGAGTGGCAACTAGCTAGCCATTCATGAAGTTTCCCTTCTTGCCCTTGCCCTTCTTTGAAACTAGTGGTCCTGTTAACCATCAACACTTGATGCTCCTTCTTGATTTCTACCTTTACGGTCTTAAGCACGACGAACAGCTCCAGGATCTACTTCCCTTGCATGTTATAGTTCATCACGGAACTCTAGTAGCTTGGTGATAGTGAATGAGAACTTTTTCAATCACTCTCTTATTTGGAAGATTAACTCCCACTTGATTCAAGCGATTGAAGTACCCAGACATTCTGAGCACATGCTCACTGGCTGAGCTATTCTCCCCATCTTGTAGGCAAAGATCATGTCAGAGGTCTCAAACCTCTCAACACGGGCCTGAGCCTGAAATACCAATTTCAGCTCTTCAAACATCTCATATGCTCCATGGCATTCAAAACGCTTTTGGAGCCCCGACTCTAAGCCGTAAAGCATGGCGCAGTAAACTATTAGGTAGCAATCAGAACGTGTTTGCCAGATGTTCACAACATCCATAGACGACGCCAGAGGGGTTGGCACACCGAGCGATGCATCAAGGACAAAAGCCTTCTGTGTAGCAATGAGGACAAACCTCAGACTACGGCCCTAGTCCGCACATTTGTTTACAATATCTTTCAACTTAGTATTTCTCTGGGAACATATTAAAACAAGGGAGCTAATGCGCGAGCTATTAATCCACAACATAATTTGCAAAGACAATTTAGACTATGTTCATGATAATGAGTTCAACTAATCAAATTATTTAATGAACTCCCACTTAGATAGACATCCCTCTATTCATCTAAGTGATACATGATCTGAATCGACTAGGCCGTGTCCGATCATCATGTGAGACGGACTAGTCATCAACGGCGAACATCTCCATGTTGATCGAATCTACTATACGACTCATGTTCGACCTTTCGGTCTCTTGTGTTCCGAGGCCATGTCTGTACATGCTTGGCTCGTCAAGTCAACCTAAGTGTTTTGCATGTGTAAATCTGGCTTACACCCGTTGTATGCGAATGCTAGAATCTATCACACATGATCATCACGTGGTGCTTCGAAACAACGATCCTTTGCAACGGTGCACAGTTAGGGGAAACACTTCCTTGAAATTTTGTGAGGGATCATCTTATTTATGCTACCGTCGTTCTAAGCAAATAAGATGCAAACATGATAAACATCACATGCAAATCATAAAGTGACATGATATGGCCAATTTCATCTTGCGCCTTTTGATCTCCATCTTCGAGGCGCGGCATGATCACCTTCCTCACCGGCATGACACCATGATCTCCATCATCATGATCTCCATGAAGTTGTCTCGCCAACTATTACTTCTACTACTATGGCTAACGGCTATAAAGTAAAGTAATTACATGGCGTTTTTCAGTAGCACGCAGGTCATACAATAAATTAAGACAACTCCTATGGCTCCTGCCGGTTGTCATACTCATCAACATGCAAGTCGTGAATCCTATTACAAGAACATGATCAATCTCATACATCACATATACATAATCCATCACATCCTTTTGGCCATATCACATCACATAGCATACCCTGAAGGAAATATGCCCTAGAGGCAATAATAAAGTTATTATTTATTTCCTTATATCATGATAAATGTTTATTATTCATGCTAGAATTGTATTAACCGGAAACATAATACATGTGTGAATACATAGACCAACACAGTGTCACTAGTATGCCTCTACTTGACTAGCTCATTAATCAAAGATGGTTGTGTTTCCTAACCATGAACAAAGAGTTATTATTTGATTAACGAGGTCACATCATTAGTTGAATGATCTGATTGACATGACCCATTCCATTAGCTTAGCACCCGATCGTTTAGTATGTTGCTATTGCTTTTCTTCATGACTTATACATGTTCCTATGACTATGAGATTATGCAACTCCCGTTTGCCGGAGGAACACTTTGGGTACTACCAAACGTCACAACGTAACTGGGTGATTATAAAGGAGTACTACAGGTGGCTCCAAAGGTAGATGTTGGGTTGGCGTATTTCGAGATTAGGATTTGTCACTCCGATTGTCGGAGAGGTATCTCTGGGCCCTCTCGGTAATACACATCACTTAAGCCTTGCAAGCATTGCAACTAATGAGTTAGTTACGGAATGATGTATTACGGAACGAGTAAAGAGACTTGCCGGTAACGAGATTGAACTAGGTATTGGATACCGACGATCGAGTCTCGGGCAAGTAACATACCGATGACAAAGGGAACAACGTATGTTGTTATGCGGTCTGACCGATAAAGATCTTCGTAGAATATGTAGGAGCCAATATGGGCATCCAGGTCCCGCTATTGGTTATTGACCGGAGATGTGTCTCGGTCATGTCTACATTGTTCTCGAATCGTAGGGTCCGCACGCTTAACGTTACGATGACAGTTATTATGAGTTTATGCATTTTGATGTACCGAAGGTTGTTCGGAGTCCCGGATGTGATCACGGACATGACGAGGAGTCTCGAAATGGTCGAGACGTAAAGATTGATATATTGGAAGCCTATGTTTGGACATCGGAAGTGTTCCGGGTGAAATCGGGATTTTACCGGAATACCGGGAGGGTTACCGGAACCCCCCGGGAGGCAAATGGGCCTATTGGGCCTTAGTGGAAAAGTGAAAGGGGCTGCCATAGAGGGCTGCGCACCTCCCCCCTTTCCCTAGTCCTAAGGTGGCCGGCCACCCCTTCTCTCTTTCCCCCTTGAGGATTCCTATTAGGAATAGGATTGGGGGGGAGTCCTACTCCCGGTGGGAGTAGGACTCCTCCTGCGCCCCTCTCCCTTGGCCGGCCGAACCCCTTCCCCTTGATCCTTTATATACGGGGGCAGTGGCACCTCTTGACACACAATTGATCATTGTTGATCGTCCCTTAGCCATGTGCGGTGCCCCTGCCACCAAATTCCACCTCGATCATACCGTTGTAGTGCTTAGGCGAAGCCCTGCGTCGGTAGTACATCAAGATCGTCACCACGCCGTCGTGCTGACGGAACTCTTCCTCGACGCTTTGCTGGATCGGAGCCCGAGGATCGTCATCGAGCTGAACGTGTGCTAAGAACTCGGAGGTGCCGGAGTAACGGTGCTTGGATCGGTCAGATCGGGAAGACGTACGACTACTTCCTCTACGTTGTGTGATCGCTTCCGTAGTCGGTCTGCGTTGGTACGTAGACAACACTCTCCCCTCTCGTTGCTATGCATCACCATGATCTTGCGTGTGCGTAGGAAATTTTTTGAAATTACTACGTTCCCCAACAGTGGCATCCGAGCCCAGGTTTTTATTGTTTGATGTTATTTGCACGAGTAGAACACAAGTGAGTTGTGGGCGATACAAGTGATACTGCCTACCAGCATGTCATACTTTGGTTTGGCGGTATTGTTGGACGAGATGATCCGGACCAACCTTACGCGTACTCTTACGCGAGACCGGTTCCCTCGACGTGCTTTGCACATAGATGGCTTGCGGAAGACTGTCTCTCCAACTTTAGTTGAACCAAGTGTGGCTACGCCCGGTCCTTGAGAAGGTTAAAACGGAGTCAATTTACGAACTATCATTGTGGTTTTGATGCGTAGGTGAGATAAGTTCTTACTTAAGCCCGTAGCAGCCACGTAAAACTTGCAACAACAAAGTAGAGGACGTCTAACTTGTTTTTGCAAGGCATGTTGTGATGTGATATGGTCAAGGCATGATGCTGATTTTATTGTATGAGATGATCATGTTTTGTAACCGAGTTATCGGCAACTGGCAGGAGCCATATGGTTGTCGCTTTATTGTATGCAATGCAATCGCGATGTAATGCTTTACTTTATTACTAAGCTGTAGTGATAGTCGTGGAAGCATAAGATTGGCGAGACGACAACGATGCTACGATGGAGATCAAGGTGTCGCGCCGGTGACGATGGTGATCATGACGGTGCTTCGGAGATGGAGATCACAAAGCACAAGATGATGATGGCCATATCATATCACTTATATTGATTGCATGTGATGTTTATCTTTTTATGCATCTTATCTTGCTTTGATTGACGGTAGCATTATAAGATGATCTCTCACTAAATTATCAAGAAGTGTTCTCCCTCAGTATGCACCGTTGCAAAAGTTCTTCGTGCTGAGACACCACGTGATGATCGGGTGTGATAGGCTCTACGTTCAAATACAACGGGTGCAAAACAGTTGCACACGCGGAATACTCAGGTTATACTTGACGAGCCAAGCATATACAGATATGGCCTCGGAACACGGAGACCGAAAGATCGAGCGTGAATCATATAGTA
This sequence comes from Triticum monococcum, assembly GCA_034509565.1. NCBI lineage: Eukaryota > Viridiplantae > Streptophyta > Magnoliopsida > Poales > Poaceae > Triticum > Triticum monococcum. The sequence goes on along the minus strand of CM067843.1, from coordinate 587,833,823 downwards.
GATATGATCAACATAATTATGTTCACCATTGAAAACTACTCCATCTCACGTGATGATCGGTTATGGTTTAGTTGATTTGGATCACGTGATCACTTAGAGGATTAGAGGGATGTCTACCTAAGTGGGAGTTCTTAAGTAATTTTGATTAACTGAACTTAAACTTATCATGAACTTAGTACCTGATAGTATCTTGCTTGTTTATGTTGATTGTAGATAGATGGCTCGTGCTGTTGTTCCGTTGAATTTTAATGCGTTCCTTGAGAAAGCAAAGTTGAAAGATGATGGTAGCAATTACACGGACTGGGTCCGTAACTTGAGGATTATCCTCATTGCTGCACAGAAGAATTGTGTCCTGGAAGCACCGCTGAGTGCCAGGCCTGCTGCTAGAGCAACGCCAGAAGTTATGAACGTCTGGCAGAGCAAAGCTGATGACTACTCAATAGTTCAGTGTGCCATGCTTTACGGCTTAGAACCGGGACTTCAACAACGTTTTGAACGTCATGGAGCATATGAGATGTTCCAGGAGTTGAAGTTAATATTTCAAGCAAATGCCCGGATTGAGAGATATGAAGTCTCCAATAAGTTCTATAGCTGCAAGATGGAGGAGAACAGTTCTGTCAGTGAGCATATACTCAAAATGTCTGGGTATAATAATCACTTGATTCAATTGGGAGTTACACTTTCGGATGATTGCGTCATTGACAGAATTCTCCAATCACTGCCACCAAGCTACAAGAGCTTTGTGATGAACTATAATATGCAAGGGATGAACAAGACTATTCCCGAGCTCTTCGCAATGCTGAAAGCTGCGGAGGTAGAAATCAAGAAGGAGCATCAATTGTTGATGGTTAACAAAACCACTAGTTTCAAGAAAAAGGGCAAAGGGAAGAAGAAGGGAAACTTCAAGAAGAACGGCAAGCAAGTTGCTGCTCAAGAGAAGAAACCCAAGTCTGGACCTAAGCCTGAAACTGAGTGCTTCTACTGCAAGCAGACTGGTCACTGGAAGCGGAACTGCCCCAAGTATTTGGCGGATAAGAAGGATGGCAAGGTGAACAAAGGTATATGTGATATACATGTTATTGATGTGTACCTTACTAATGCTCGCAGTAGCACCTGGGTATTTGATACTGGTTCCGTTGCTAATATTTGCAACTCGAAACAGGGACTACAGAATAAGCGGACACTAGCAAAGGACGAGGTGACGATGCGCGTGGGAAACGATTCCAAAGTCGATGTGATCGCGGTCGGCACGCTACCACTACATCTACCTTCGGGATTAATATTAGACCTAAATAATTGTTATTTGGTGCCAGCGTTGAGCATGAACATTATATCTGGATCTTGTTTGATGCGAGATGGTTATTCATTTAAATCAGAGAATAATGGTTGTTCTATTTATATGAGTAATATCTTTTATGGTCATGCACCTTTGAAAAGTGGTCTATTTTTGATGAATCTCGATAGTAGTGATACACATATTCATAATGTTGAAGCCAAAAGATGCAGAGTTGATAATGATAGTGCAACTTATTTGTGGCACTGCCGTTTAGGTCATATCGGTGTAAAGCGCATGAAGAAACTCCATACTGATGGGCTTTTGGAACCATTTGATTATGAATCACTTGGTACTTGCGAACCGTGCCTCATGGGCAAGATGACTAAAACACCGTTCTCCGGTACTATGGAGAGAGCACCAGATTTGTTGGAAATCATACATACCGATGTATGTGGTCCGATGAATATTGAGGCTCGTGGCGGATGTCGTTATTTTCTCACTTTCACAGATGATTTAAGTAGATATGGGTATATCTACTTAATGAAACACAAATCTGAAATGTTTGAAAAGTTCAAAGAATTTTAGAGTGAAGTTGAAAATCATCGTAACAAGAAAATAAGGTTTCTACGATCTGATCGTGGAGGAGAATATTTGAGTTACGAGTTTGGTGTACATTTGAAAAATTGTGGAATAGTTTCGCAACTCACGCCACCTGGAACACCACAGCGTAATGGTGTGTCCGAACGTCGTAATCATACTTTACTAGATATGGTGCGATCTATGATGTCTCTTACTGATTTACCGCTATCGTTTTGGGGTTATGCTTTAGAGACGGCCGCATTCACGTTAAATAGGGCACCATCAAAATCCGTTGAGACGACGCCTTATGAACTGTGGTTTGGCAAGAAACCAAAGTTGTTGTTTCTTAAAGTTTGGGGCTGTGATGCTTATGTGAAAAAGCTTCAACCTGATAAGCTCGAACCCAAATCGGAGAAATGTGTCTTCATAGGATATCCAAAGGAACTATTGGATACACCTTCTATCACAGATCCGTAGGCAAGACTTTTGTTGCTAAATTCGGAAACTTTCTTGAGAAGGAGTTTCTCTCGAAAGAAGTGAGTGGGAGGAAAGTAGAACTTGACGAGGTAACTGTACCTGCTCCTTTATTGGGAAATAGTACATCACAGAAAATTGTTTCTGCGAGACCTACACCAATAAGAGAGGAAGCTAATGATGATGATCATGAAACTTTAGATCAAGATACTACTGAACCTCATAGATCAACCAGAGTAAGATCCACACCAGAGTGGTACGGTAATCCTGTTCTGGAAGTCATGCTACTAGATCATGATGAACCTACGAACTATGAAGAAGCGATGGTGAGCCCAGATTCCGCAAAGTGGCTTGAAGCCATGAAATCTGAGATGGGATCCACGTATGAGAACAAAGTATGGACTTTGGTTGACTTGCCCGATGATCGGCAAGCAATTGAGAATAAATGGATCTTTAAGAAGAAGACTGACGCTGATGGTAATGTTACTGTCTACAAAGCTCGACTTGTCGCAAAAGGTTTTCGACAAGTTCAAGGAGTTGACTACGATGAGACTTTCTCACCCGTAGCGATGCTTAAGTCTGTCAGAATCATGTTAGCGATTGCTGCATTTTATGATTATGAAATTTGGCAAATGGATGTCAAAACTGCATTCCTGAATGGATTTCTGTAAGAAGAGTTGTATATGATGCAACCGGAAGGTTTTGTCGATCCAAAGGGAGCTGACAAAGTGTGCAAACTCCAGCGATCCATTTATGGACTGGTGCAAGCATCTCGGAGTTGGAATAAACGCTTTGATAGTGTGATCAAAGCATTTGGTTTTATACAGACTTTTGGAGAAGCCTGTATTTACAAGAAAGTGAGTGGGAGCTCTGTAGCATTTTTGATATTATATGTGGATGACATATTGCTGATTGGAAATGATATAGAATTTATGGATAGCATAAAGGGATACTTGAATAAAAGTTTTTCAATGAAAGACCTCGGTGAAGCTGCTTACATATTAGGCATAAAGATCCATAGAGATAGATCAAGACGCTTAATTGGACTTTCACAAAGCACATACCTTGACAAGATTTTGAAGAAGTTCAAAATGGATCAAGCAAAGAAAGGGTTCTTGCCTGTGTTACAAGGTGTAAAGTTAAGTCAGACTCAATGCCCGACCACTGCAGAAGATAGAGAGAAAATGAAAGATGTTCCCTATGCTTCAGCCATAGGCTCTATCATGTATGCAATGCTGTGTACCAGACCTGATGTGTGCCTTGCTATAAGTATAGCAGGGAGGTACCAAAGTAATCCAGGAGTGGATCACTGGACAGCGGTCAAGAACATCCTGAAATACCTGAAAAGGACTAAGGATATGTTTCTCGTATATGGAGGTGACAAAGAGCTCACCGTAAGAGGTTACGTTGATGCAAGCTTTAACACTGATCCGGACGATTCTAAATCGCAAACCGGATACGTGTTTACTTTAAACGGTGGAGCTGTCAGCTGGTGCAGTTCTAAACAAAGCGTCGTAGCGGGATCTACATGTGAAGCGGAGTACATAGCTGCTTCGGAAGCAGCGAACGAAGGAGTCTGGATGAAGGAGTTCATATCCGATCTAGGTGTCATACCTAGTGCATCGGGTCCAATGAAAATCTTTTGTGACAATACTGGTGCAATTGCGTTGGCAAAGGAATCCAGATTTCACAAAAGGACCAAACACATCAAGAGACGCTTCAATTCCATCCGGGATTTAGTCCAGGTGGGAGACATAGAGATTTGCAAGATACATACGGATCGGAATGTTGCAGACCCGTTGACTAAGCCTCTTCCACGAGCAAAACATGATCAGCACCAAGGCTCCATGGGTGTTAGAATCATTACAGTATAATCTAGATTATTGACTCTAGTGCAAGTGGGAGACTGAAGGAAATATGCCCTAGAGGCAATAATAAAGTTATTATTTATTTCCTTATATCATGATAAATGTTTATTATTCATGCTAGAATTGTATTAACCGGAAACATAATACATGTGTGAATACATAGACCAACACAGTGTCACTAGTATGCCTCTACTTGACTAGCTCATTAATCAAAGATGGTTGTGTTTCCTAATCATGAACAAAGAGTTTTTATTTGATTAACGAGGTCACATCATTAGTTGAATGATCTGATTGACATGACCCATTCCATTAGCTTAGCACCCGATCGTTTAGTATGTTGCTATTGCTTTTCTTCATGACTTATACATGTTCCTATGACTATGAGATTATGCAACTCCCGTTTGCCGGAGGAACACTTTGGGTACTACCAAACGTCACAACGTAACTGGGTGATTATAAAGGAGTACTATAGGTGGCTCCAAAGGTAGATGTTGGGTTGGCGTATTTCGAGATTAGGATTTGTCACTCCGATTGTCGGAGAGGTATCTCTGGGCCCTCTCGGTAATACACATCACTTAAGCCTTGCAAGCATTGAAACTAATGAGTTAGTTGCGGAATGATGTATTACGGAACGAGTAAAGAGACTTGCCGGTAACGAGATTGAACTAGGTATTGGATACCGATGATCAAGTCTCGGGCAAGTAACATACTGATGACAAAGGGAACAACGTATGTTGTTATGCGGTCTGACCGATAAAGATCTTCGTAGAATATGTAGGAGCCAATATGGGCATCCAGGTCCCGCTATTGGTTATTGACCGGAGATGTGTCTCGGTCATGTCTACATTGTTCTCGAACCGTAGGGTCCGCACGCTTAACGTTACGATGACAGTTATTATGAGTTTATGCATTTTGATGTACCGAAGGTTGTTCGGAGTCCCGGATGTGATCACGGACATGACGAGGAGTCTCGAAATGGTCGAGACGTAAAGATTGATATATTGGAAGCCTATGTTTGGACATCGGAAGTGTTCCGGGTGAAATCGGGATTTTACCGGAATACCGGGAGGGTTACCGGAACCCCCCGGGAGGCAAATGGGCCTATTGGGCCTTAGTGGAAAAGTGAAAGGGGCTGCCATAGAGGGCTGCGCACCTCCCCCCTTTCCCTAGTCCTATTAGGACTAGGGAAGGTGGCCGTCCACCCCTTCTCTCTTTCCCCCTTGAGGATTCCTATTAGGAATAGGATTGGGGGGAGTCCTACTCCCGGTGGGAGTAGGACTCCTCCTGCGCCCCTCTCCCTTGGCCGGCCGAACCCCTCCCCCTTGCTCCTTTATATACGGGGGCAGGGGGCACCTCTTGACACACAATTGATCATTGTTGATCGTCCCTTAGCCGTGTGCGGTGCCCCCTGCCACCAAATTCCACCCCGATCATACCGTTGTAGTGCTTAGGCGAAGCCCTGCGTCGGTAGTACATCAAGATCGTCACCACGCCGTCGTGCTGACGGAACTCTTCCTCGACGCTTTGCTGGATCGGAGCCAGAGGATCGTCATCGAGCTGAACGTGTGCTAAGAACTCGGAGGTGCCGGAGTAACGGTGCTTGGATCGGTCAGATCGGGAAGACGTACGACTACTTCCTCTATGTTGTGTGATCGCTTCCGCAGTCGGTCTGCGTTGGTACGTAGACAACACTCTCCCCTCTCGTTGCTATGCATCACCATGATCTTGCGTGTGCGTAGAAATTTTTTTGAAATTACTACGTTCCCCAACATACCCTGCAAAAACAAGTTAGCCATCCTCTAATTGTTGTTGCATGTTTTACATGGCTGCTATGGGTTTCTAGCAAGAACGTTTCTTACCTACGTAAAAGCCACAACGGTGATATGCCAATTGCTATTTACCCTTCATAAGGACCCTCTTCATCGAATCTGATCCGACTAAAGTGCGAGAGATAGACACCCGCTAGCCACCTTATGAAGCAAGTGCATGTATGTCAGTGGAACCAGTCTCATGTAAGCGTACGTGTAAGGTTGGTCCGGGCCGCTTCATCCCATAATGTCGTCGAATCAAGATAAGACTAGTAACGGTAAGCAAATCGACCAAATCATCGCCCATAACTACTTTGTGTTCTACACATGCATAGAATCTACGCATAGACCTGGCTCTGATACCATAGTTGGGGATCATAATAATAATTCAAAAATTTCCTACATGTCACCAAGATCAATCTAGGAGATGCTAGCAACGAGAGAGAGGGAGTGCATATTCATACCCTTGAAGATCGCTAAGCGGAAGCGTTACAAGAACGCGGTTGATGGAGTCGTACTCACGGCGATTCAAATCGTGGAAGATCCGATCTAGCGCCTAACGAACAGCGCCTCCGCGTTCAACACACGTACAGCCCAGGGACATCTCCTACTTCTTGATCCAGCATGGGGAGAGGAGAATTTGAGGGAGAACTCCAGCAGCACGATGGCGTGGTGATGGAGGAGCTCGTGGTTCTCCGGCAGGGCTTCGCCAAGCACTACGGAAGAGCAGGAGGAGTTGGAGAGGGGGAGGGCTGCACCGGGGGAAGGGTGCAGCTGCCCTCCCACCCCCTCACTATATATAGGGCGAAGGGGAGAGGGGAGGCACCCTAGGGTTTCCCCTAGGGGCGGCGGCTAGGACAGATTGGATCTACCTAGGGAGACTTGCCCCCCAAGCCAAGCAGGTGGAGGCTTGCCTCCCAAGTCAGGTGGAGGCGCCCCACCTCCCCAAGTAATGTGGGAAAAGGGTTTGGGGGTGCAAAGCCCCTTAGTGGGCTGGTTTGCCCCCTCCCCTTGGCCCATGAGGCCCTGGAACACTTGCCCCGGCTCCCGAAACACCTTTCGGTCATGCTGGCCATAGCCTGGTACCCCCGGAACACTTTCGGACACCAATACCCTTTTCCAATATGTCGATCTTCACCTCCGGACCATTCTGGAACTCCTCGTGATGTCCGGGATCTCATCCGGGACTCTGAACTACCTTCGGTAACCACATACTATTTCCCATAACAACTCTAGCATCACCGAACCTTAAGTGTGTAGACCCTACGGGTTCGGGAACCATGCAGACATGACCGAGACCTCTCTCCGTCCAATAACCAACAGTGGGATCTAGATACCCATGCTGGCTCCCACATGTTCCACGATGATCTGATCAGATGAACCACGATGTCGGGGATTCAATCAATCCCGTATACAATACCCTTTGTCCATCGGTATGTTACTTGCCCGAGATTCGATCATCGGTATCCCTATACCTTGTTCAATCTCATTACCGGCAAGTCTCTTTACTCGTTCCGTAACGCATGATCCCGTGGCTAACTCATTAGTCACACTGACCTCATTATGATGATGCATTACCGAGTGGGCCCAGAGATACCTCTCCATCATACAGAGTGACAAATCCCAGTCTCGATTCGTGCCAACCCAACAGACACTTGTGGAGATACCTGTAGTGAACCTTTATAGTCACGCAGTTACGTTGTGACGTTTGATACACCCAAAGCATTCTAACGGTATCCGGGAGTTGCACAATCTCATGGTCTAAGGAAACGATAATTGACATTAGAAAAGCTCTAGCAAATGAACTACGCGATCTTGTGATATGCTTAGGATTGGGTCTTGTCCATCACATCATTATCCTAATGATGTGATTGCATTATCAACAACATCCAATGTCCATGGTCAGGAAACCATAACCATCTATTGATCAACAAGCTAGTCAACTAGAGTATCACTAGGGACATGTTGTCATCTATGTATTCACACATGTATTATGGTTTCAGGTTAATACAGTTAAAGCATGAACAACAGACAATTATCATGAACAAGGAAATATAATAATAACCATTTTATTATTGCCTCTAGGGCATATTTCCAACACTTTATCATTGGGTGATTTTTGCACACTCAAGATATTGTTGAGTGTGGATTTCCCTTCATGAAACTTTTCCAAGTCTTTCTTCAAAGAAGTGACTTGGGCCTTGAGCTCTTTGATTTCCTCTACATTGGTACTCTCAACACAAGCACTAGAGGAAGTATCAGCTTCATCGTTAGAGCCACAAGGCAAGGAAAGCAATTCATCACAAGATGTACCAATGTTATGCACGGATGAATCACGAGGACTAGCACAAGGAAATATAACATTTTGGCTAAAAGTAGTTCTAGTATCCACATGGGGCTCACTAGATGTTACCTTAGCAATAATGTCGTCATGAGCTATCATTAACACATTATGGGATACTAGAAGATCATCATGAGAGCTTGAGAGCTTTTCATGGCTTTCTTCCAATTTCCCGTAATTGCTAGATAGCAACTCAAGTTGAGCCCAAAACTCAACATCATCCTTCAAAATGGATGCTTCACGAGTGATAGAGTTAGTAGCACAAGAATCATCAATAATAGCAAGAGGAGAAGGCAACTTGGCAAGCTCTTTTGAATACGAAGCTTTAAGTTGTGCATGAGACTCGGTGAGTTTGATGAGCTCACTCTTAATGACCCTTGAGCCATTTTCGAGGTGCCCAAAGTCCTCAAGAAGTTTAGCATGCGCAACTTCAAGCTTCTCTTTTTAGTTTCAAAATCATTGGCCACCTCAAGAGCTCTATCATGAGATTCCTTCACTCTAGATAATTCTAGAGCAAAAGTCTCCTCAAGAGATTCCTTGGTGTTTTGTTCAAGTTCAAGAGCTTGAGAGAGGTCCGCAATCTCATTAGCATAATCACGCTCATGACCTTCATTTTTTCAATGGTGACCTCATGCTCCTCGAGATGAGATTCCAACTCCTCAATATATTTCTTGCCCTCAATGGCAATGGACATGATTTCCATGAAGTTGGAACGAGCAATTTTATTTTTATGAAGACCTTAAAAAATTATTTCCCCCTTAAGTTTTAAGGAGTCAACATTATCATTCTCTTCATCATTATCCTCATCATCATTAGCATTAACATCATCGTCAAGAGACATATTGGGGTTCAAAGTAGGAGATACCTTTGAAGCCTTAGCCATAAGGCATAAAGCAATAGATGATGATGTAGGATCCCTTGAAGCACCATTTGAGACTACATCTTGTTCCATGGAGTGTTGGGTTTCCTTTACATTGTTAGCACAATAACTCGAGGAAACACATGCATTTGTATCATGGCAACAAGATATAGCAAGCATATCATTATGAGATTTAGTCAAGCAATTTCTACATGATATGCATGGATTATCAACACAAGAATGTGAAACATGTAAGGTGGACGAAGTGTTAAAGTCTAAAGATGGAGCCTTGCAACAAGATAGTGATGAAGATTCATCAACGATAAGCACACTATCATCATTGCAATGACCAACACTACTCACCATAACATTACCTTCTGGCAACCCACATGTACATGAAGTAGAAGAAGTTGAGAAGGCAACACGGCCGGAGGTGGAGGGAGCACAATCATTCCCAAAAATATTGGATACACCATATTTATCTTGAAGCTTTATCCACAACTCATGAGCATCCCGGAATGACATGAGTTGAAACATAACTACATTGCTCAAAGCACCGAAAAGCACATTAGAAGCTTGAGCATTGAGATAAGATTTCTCATCCTCTACAGATAATATTTGGGGATCCTTTGGAGGAGAAAAACACATATCTACAATTCGCTCTAAATTTGGGTCCATGACCCTAAAGAGATTAAGCATGGGAATTACCCAAACATCAAAATTTGTGCCATCGAAACTAAGAGTGTCAGAGAATCCTAATCCCCTAGTCGACATCCTTACTCTCTAGGCAGTTAAGCCTTATAAAGAGAGACGAGGCTCTGATACCAATTGAAAGATCGGGGATGTCGCCTAGAGGGGGTGAATAGGCGCTTTAAAATAATTACGGCTTAGGCTTGAACAAATGTGGAATAAACCTAGCGGCTAATTTGTCAAGCACAAAACCTACAACAAGTAGGCTCACCTATGTGCACCAACAACTTATGCTAAGCAAGATAAACAACAATGTGATAGCAAGATATATCACAAGAAACAATATGGCTATCGCAAAGTAAAGTGCATAAGTAAAGGGCTCAGGTTAGAGATAACCGAGGCACGCGGAGATGACGATGTATCCCGAAGTTCACACCCTTGCGGATGCTAATCTCTGTTTGGACCGGTGTGGAGGCACAATGCTCCCCAAGAAGCCACTAGGGTCACCGCAATCTCCTCACGCCCTCACACAATGCAAGATGCCGTGATTCCACTAAGGGACCCTTGAGGGAGGTCACTGAACCCGTACAAATGGCAACCCTTGGGGGCGGTCACCGAACCCGTACACTTTGGCCACCCTTGGGGGCAGTCACCGGAACCCGTCAAATTGCTTGGGGTGATCTCCACAACCTAATTGGAGACCCCGAAGCTTGCCCGGAGCTTTACACCACAATGATTGAGCTCCGAACACCACCAACCGTCTAGGGCTCCCAAGCATCCAAGAGGAACAAGCTCAAGGGTACCAAGCACCCAAGAGTAATAAGCTTCTCAACTTGTAACTTCCACGTATCACCGTGGAGAACTCAAACCTATGCACCAAATGCAATGGCAAGGGCACACGGAGTGCCCAAGTCCTTCTCTCCCAAATCCCACCAAAACAACTAATGATAGGGAGGGAAATGAGAGGAAGAACAAGAACGAGAAAACCAAGAACTCCAAGATCTAGATCCAAGGGGTTCCCCTCACATAGAGGAAAAAGTTATTGGTAGAAGTGTGGATCTAGATCTCCTCTCTCTTTTCCCCAAAAAACTAGCAAGAATCCATGGAGGGATTGAGAGATAGCAAGCTCAAAGAAGGTCAACAATGGGGGAAGAACAGGAGCTCAAAGGATAAGGTTCATTGGGGAAGAAGACCCCCTTTTAAAGGTGGGGAAAAATCCAACCGTTATGCTCACAGCCCGCACAGAGCGGTACTACCGCTCATGGGAGCAGTACTACCGCTAGGGCGGTGGAAGCCCTTTGAAAAACAACAGCGAGGAGGCAAAAGGCCGGTAGAACCGCCAGAGCGGTACTATCGCTTGTCCTCACGGTACTACCGCTAGGGGTAGCGGTACTACTGCTAAGGGTAGCAGTACTACTGATTGCGAGCAGTACTAAATAATACATTCGTGCCTACCAACGCTGGACTTATGATGAATTTTTGGTCCAGAGCGGAAGTAGCCACGGAAGTAGCCACGTTAGTACCGCTCCAAGCAGTAGAACCGCTCCCAAGAGTAGTAGTTAAAAATACATCCTCTCCAAGCGGTAGTACCGCTCCCATGGGCGGTAGTACCGCTGCAGCCTTTTTAAGGACACCAAAACTGACACAACTTTTGCAAATGGACTCTGAATTCAACGAAACAAAGTTTGTTGGAAAGCTAGCGACAAGGGCTAACAAAATCTTGATAGAAATAATAATAATAAGGAAATTATAAAAGGCCCAAGAGAAAATGGTGAGAACCCTTCCTTGAATAAGGCCGGTAAAACCTCCAACACTGAAAATGCAATAGAAGAAGCATGAGAACTCCGTTTTCGATGAACTCGAGCTTGTCATGAAGATGACCATAAGCTCTAAGACTTACAAAGAGAACCAAACAAGAATCAAGAAAGATGATGCAAGGATGCAATGGTTTGAGCTCTCTACAAATGATACGATCAAGCTATTCATCGAGAGCCCCCTTGATAGTACGTTAATCGATCCTATAACCCGGTCTCCCAACTAACACCATGAGACTGGTAAAATAGAAATTATATCAAGGGAAAACCTTTGCCTTGCAAATGGTCCACTTGAGCTAGATGATGATGATCTTAACTCCCTCAAGTTGGACTACCTTTCTTGATTGCGTTTGCTCGATGAAGACTAGTTGATTCCTCCCCCATACTCCACTATGGGTGAGCCACTCTTCCGAACATCTTCACAAGTCCATTGTCGCCACAATGGACGGCAATCTTCAAGCATTTTATCTCTTCGTGATGCTCCACTTGAACTTACACACCGCAACGTAACCCCACAAAGAACTCTCACGAATACCATGGGTTAGTACACAAGGCGTAATTGATAATGCTTACCATACCATGGGATCACTTGATCCCTCTCAGTACATCTTCTACACTTTGTGTGTTGATCAACTTGATTCAATCTTTGACATAGTCTTGATCAACCTCTCCCATGACCAATCTTTAGGTAATTCCTTGAATAGCACCTTGGTCATCACAAACTCTCCTTGAAACCAACAAATGGACTCCAAGAACAGCCTATGGACAAATCCTTCAAATATAACTCAAGGCAACCATTAGTCCATAGAGATTGTCATCAATTACCAAAACCACACATGGGGGCACCGCATGTCCTTTCACCTTGTCTTCTCCCTTGAATAAAATGTTTGCATATTCCAGCTTAGTCCATGACACTCTTGCACATTATTATTTTCATATCATTCGATCATGCAAGTGAAAGGCAATAGTGACGATGACTTGATGAAGTGACAGTGGTAAAGAAAAGCTGGTATGAACTCTCCTTGTTTTTGTTTTTGTAAATATGTTTAACTCAATATCCATGATTCAGCATATTATGCATAAATATGTTTGTGATAACATTGAGATTATAGTCGCTCATGCCATGCTTAAGTAGCTAGGAGTGGATAATGATTTATCTTGAATGTCAACATGCATTAAAATGGTTATGATGTAGTATATTAATATGGTATCCTACTCTAAATGATTCGAGTGGCTTGACTTGGCACATGTTCACACTCTAAGTGGGTTTTCCTCAAGATGGGTGTTTATTCACTTGTCATTGCATGAGAGAGGCTAGTAATTGGGATGCCCGGTCCTATAATCAAAAATGAAAAAAATGAAACCAACTCGCCTAGAAGGTTGATTGTTTGTAGGGCACCCGTGGATTCGGCTAGCCATGGCATGTGTTTTTATGTTGGAGGGGTAGTAAACTTTACCTTTTCGCTTGGGAACAGCCGATGATGTGTTTAGCATGGAAGATATTGAAAATCCTCGATGGTAACATTGATAGGGAAAGCACACCTCTCTAAATTGTATTTATCTCTGATTTAAGCTTCGAGCTCCAGCACCTTTGTAAATCTGTGCTTCCCTCTGCGAAGGGCCTATCTATTTACTTTTATTGTTGAGTCATCACATTCTCAATTAAAGCACAAATCCTAAGAGCACTATTGTCATTCTTATGCATTGAGTATCGTTAATGTTGTGTGCATTATGACTGGATCTCTTCTACTTTGAATTACAATGTTTAGTCGCTGCTTGAACTTTGGAGGTGCTTTGCATTTATGTTTTGCGATCTCAGAAAGGGCTAGCGAGATACCATGTAATCATATTATATCATGATTATTTTGACAAAGTGTTCGCATTTGAGATATGTTATTATTGCTCGCTAGTTGATTATGCCATTTATATGAGTAAATATGAATTCTAAGTGTTATCATTTATATGGTTAGTTCATGATCTTTGTTGAAAACTTGGGTGCTATTTAAGCTTATATACAGATACAAGAACAAAAGAGTTCGTAAAAGTTTTTATTTATCACATTCAGTTTCTCTTGAGCATGTGTTGGTTTTCCCTTGAAGAGGAAAGGGTGATGCAGCAAAGTAGCGTAAGTATTTCCCTCAGTTTTTGACAACCAAGGTATCAATCTAGTAGGAGACTACACGCAAGTCGCCGAGTACCTGCACAAACAAATAAGAACCTTGTAACCAACACGATAAAGGGGTTGTCAATCCCTTCACGGTCACTTACGAAAGTGAGATCTCATAGAGATAATAAGATAAATATTTTTGGTATTTTTGTTGTATAGATTGGAAAGTAAAGATTGCAAAATAAAATAAATAGTAAACTAGAATTGTAGATCGGAAACTTATATGATGTAAAGTAGACCCGAGGGTCATAGGTTTCACTAGTGGCTTCTCTCAAGATAGCATATATTACGGTGGGTGAACAAATTATTGCCGAGCAATTGATAGAAAAGCGCATAGTTATGAGAATATCTAGGCATGATCATGAACATAGGCATCACGTCCGTGTGAAGTAGACCGAAATGATTCTACATCTACTACTATTACTCCACACATCGACCACTATCCAGCATGCATCTACAGTATTAAGTTCATAAGAACAGAGTAACGCATTAGGCAAGATGACATGATGTAGAGGGATAAACTCAAGCAATATGATATAAACCCCATCTTGTTATCCTTGATGGCAACAATACCATACGTGTCGGTTCCCTTTCTGTCACTGGGATCGAGCACCGCAAGATTGAACCCAAAACTAAGCACTTCTCCCATTGCAAGAAAGATCAATCTAGTAGGCCAAACCAAACTGATTATTCGAAGAGACTTGCAAAGATATCAAATCATATATATAAGAATTCAGAGAAGAATCAAATATTGTTCATAAATAATCTTGATCATAAACCCACAATTCATTGGATCTCAGCAAACACATCGCAAAAAGTATTACATCGAATAGATCTCCAAGAACATCGAGGAGAACTTTGTATTGAGATCCAAAGAGAGAGAAGAAGCCATCTAGCTAAAAACTATGGACCCGGAGGTCTGTGCTAAACTACTCACACATCATCGGAGAGGCTATGGTGTTGATGTGGAAGCCCTTCATGATCGAATCCCCCTCTGGCAGATTGCCGAAAAAGGTCCCCAGATGGGATCTCACGGGTATAGAAGGTTGCGGTGGTGGAAAAGTGGTTTTGTGGCTCTCTTTTATGTTTTCAGGGTATAAGAGTATATATAGGAGAAATAAGTAGGTCGGTGGAGCTACGAGCGGCCCACGAGGGTGGGGGCGCGCCTACCCCCCTGGGCGCGCAGCCCTACCTCGTGGCCGCCTCGTTGCTTCCTTGACCTCCACTCCAAGTCTCCTGGATTGCGTTTGTTCCAAAAAGATCCTCACGAAGGTTTCCTTCTGTTTGGACTCCATTTGATATTCCTTTTCTGCGAAACACTGAAATAGGCAAAAAAAACAACAATTTGCACTGGGCCTTCGGTTAATAGGTTAGTCCCAAAAATAATATAAAAGTGCATAATAAAGCCCATTAAACATCCAAAATAGATAATATAATAGCATGGAACAATCAAAAATTATAGATACATTGGAGACGTATCAACAACCAATGAGTTAAGACTGGGGGAGTTGATACATATCCGTCATATCTACTTTGCCAAACACTTTTGCTCTTGTTTTGGACTCTAATTTGCATGATTTGGATGGAACTAACCCGAACTAACACCCTTTTCAGCAGAACTAGCATGGTGTTTTTTTTCACAGAAATAGAAGTTCTCGGAATTCGATGAAACTTTTTGGAGATTTTTATGGAATATATAAAATTTCCTAGAGTGAAGATCGACCAGAGGGGGGCCACCAGTTGCCACAAGGCAACAGGGTGCGACCACCCCCCGAGCGTGCACTATTACCTTAAGGGGCCCACGTGGCTCCGTTGACCCTAATCTCAAGCCTATAAATTCCTTTTCCATGAGAAAAAGAATAAGAGAAGAACTCTCATCGTGCTTTGCAATACAGAGCCACTGTCGCCGGGAGGGCTGATTTGGAGTTCGTTCAGGGCTCCGAAGAGGGGATTCGTCGCCATCATATTTACTAACCCTTCTTCTTCATTAATTCCATGATGCTCACAACCGGGAGCGAGTAATTCCTTCGTAGGCTTGCTAGACGGTGATGGAGTTGGATGAGATTTGTCATGTAATCGAGTCAATTTGTTAGGGCTTGGTCCCTAGTATCAACTATGTTCTGAGATTGATGTTTCCATGACTTTTCTATGCTTAATGCTTGTAATTAGGGCCCGAGTGCCATGATTTTCGATCTGAATCCTTTATGTTTTCATGAATATATTCGAGTTCTTCATCCTATCTGCTAGCTATTGATACGTCTCCGGCGTATCTATAATTTTTGATTGTTCCATGCTAGTATATTATCTGTTTTGGATGTTTATATGCACTAATATGCTATTTTATATTTTTGGGGGACTAACCTATTAACCTAGAGCCCAGTGCCAGTGCCAGTTTCTATTGTTTCCTTATTTTTGAGTTTTAAAGAAAAGGAATATCAAACGGAGTCCAAATGGAATAAAACTTTCGGGATGATTTTTCTTGGACCAGAAGACACCTACGAGACTTGGAGATGAAGTTAGAAGACCCATGAGGCGACGATAAGCCATACAGGCGTGCCCCTGGGCTTGTGGCCCCCTCGGAGGTCTCCTAACCCTAATCTTTGGCCTATATATTCCTAAATATTCCCAAACCATCAGAGCCATCCACGAAAATACTTTTCCACCATCGCAAGTCTCTATTCCCGTGAGATCCCATCTTGGGGCCTTTTTTGGTGATCTGCCGGAGGGGGATTCGATCACGGAGGGCATCTACATCAACCCTATTGCCCCTCCGATGATGTGTGAGTAGTTTACCCCAGAGCTACGTGTCCATAGCTAGTAGCTAGGTGGCTTCTTATCTCTCTTTGATCTTCAATACAATGTTCTCCTCGATGTTCTTGGATTTCTATCTGATGTAATCTTCTTTTGCGGTGTGTTTGTCGAGATCCAATGACATATGGATTTATGAGCAAATTATCTATGAATATTATTTGAATCTTCTCTGAATTCCTATATGCATGATTTGATATATTTGTATTTCTCTTCGAATTATCGGTTTGGTTTGGCCAACTAGATTGGTATTTCTTGCAATGGGAGAGGTGCTTAGTTTTGGGTTCAATCTTGCGTGATTTCACCTAGTGATAAAGTAGGGGTAGCAAGACACGTATTGTATTGTTGCCATCAAGGATACAAAGATGGGGTTTTCATCATATTGCTTGAGTTTATCCCTCTACATCATGTCATCTTAATTAAAGTGTTACTCTGTTCTCTTGAACTTAATACTCTAGATGCAAGCAGGAGTCGGTCGATGTGTGGAGTAATAGTAGTAGATGCAGGCAGGAGTCGGTCTACTTGACATGGACGTGATGCCTATATGGATAATAATTGCCTTGGATATCGTCATAACTTTGCGCTTTTCTATCAATTGCCCGATAGTAATTTGTTCACCCACCATATTATTTGCCTTCAAGAGAGAAGCCTCTAGTGAAACCTATGGCCCCCAGGTCTATTTTCCATCATATTTTCAGATCTATGAACCAAAAAACCAAAAATTACCTCGGTGAGTTTTATTTACATTTATTTTGTTATATGTTTTAGTAATGTTTTATATCTACCTCTATCAGATATCACCATTGCAATTGACTGTGAAGGGATTGACAACCCCTTTATCGCATTGGGTTCAAGTGTTTGATTTTGTGTGCAGTTGCATAGATTGGAGACTTGTTTGTACCTCCTACTGGAGTGATACCTTGGTTCTCTAACTGAGGGAAATACTTATCTCTACTTTGATGCATCACCCTTTCCTCATCAAGGGAAAAACCAACACAAGCTCAAGAAGTAGCAGGAAGAATTTCTGGCGCCATTGCTGGGGAGGTCTACATCAAGCCTACCAAGTACTCATCAGAAACTCTCATCTCTTGCATTACATTATTTTCCATTTGTCTCTTGTTTTCCTCTCCCCCACTTCTAAAACATTTTCAGAAAAATACAAAAAGATTTACCTTTTTTATTTGCCCTTCTTTCGTTCGCCTTTTCATTTGCTTTTTGGTTGCTCGTGTGCTAGATTGCTTGCTTTCTCACGACGACTCAAGAGAATACCAAGTTATGTGATTTTGCCAATACTAATAATAATGATTTTATTAGTACTCCGATTTCTACCGCCACTAGTGCAGAATCTTATGAAACTAATGCTGCTTTGCTGAATCTTGTTATGAAAGAACAATTTTCCGCCCTTCCTAGTGAAGATGTCGCATCCCATCTAAATACTTTCATTGAGTTGTGTGATATGCAAAAGAAGAAAGATGTGGATAATGATATTGTTAAATTGAAGTTATTTATGTTCTTACTACGAGATCGTGCTAAAACTTGGTTTTCATCTTTGCCTAAAAATAGTATTGATTCATGGAATAAGTGTAAATATGCTTTTATTTCCAAGTACTTTCCGCCCGCTAAGATCATCTCCCTTAGGAACGATATAATGAATTTCAAGCAACTTGATCATGAGCACGTTGCACAATCTTCGAAGAGGGTGAAATTGATGATAAGAAAGTTCCATGTCCATGGTTTGAGTTTATGGGTGATTATACAAAAAAAATTATGCGGGATTGAATTTTGCATCTAAACTATTTTGGATTCTGCCGCAGGTGGTAATTTTATGGAAATCACATTAGGATAACCTACTAAACTCCTAGATAATATTATATGAAATTACTCTCAATGGCATACCGAAAGATCTTCCAGTAGTAAAAAAGTGCATGCAATTGAAAATACTTTAAAGAAGGATGAAGTAATGAAATTGTTTGCTAGCAAGAGTGCTCCTATTGATCCTAATGATATGCCTTTGTATTCTTTGATTCGAAATGATAATGAATCTATGGATGTGAATTTTGTTGGTAAGAACAATTTTGGTAATAATGCATATAGAGGGAATTTCAATCCTAGGTCGTTTCCTAGTAATTCCTCTAATTATTATGGTAATTCCTACAACAATTCTTATGGAAATTACAATAAAATACCCTCTGATCTTGAGAACAATATTAAAGATTTCATTTATTCCCAAAAGGTTTTCAATGCTATGGTTGAACAAAAAATTCTCAAGATTGATGATTTGGCTAGGAACGTTGATAGAATTTCGCTTGAGATTGATTCTTTGAAAATTAGATCTATTCCACCCAAGCATGGTATTCATGAATCTCTCAAAGCTATAAAAAATTCTATTGATGAGTATCGGGAAAGAACCGCTAGAATGCGTGCTAAGAGAGATTGGTTTGTAAAAGTGTGTTCTTCTATTTCTCGTGATAATAATGATGAAGATCTTAAAGTGATTGATGTGACTCCTATTGAATCTTTGTTTTCAAAAATAAATCTTCATAAAGATGGGACTGGATGAGTCAACTTTAGTTAAAAGGCGTCCCAATGATTTGGAGTTTAAAGATCTTAACAAAAAAATGATGAGATTGATAAAAGTGGGATTGGATTGGTCAAAACTTTAAGTAGCGATGAACCCACTCTTTTGGATTTTGAGGATTTAAATAATAATAATTGTTCTCTGATAGATTGTATTTCCTTGTTGCAATCCATGTTGAATTCTCCTCATGCCTATAATCAAAATAAAGCTTTTACTAAACATATTGTTGATTCTATGATGAAATCTTTTGAAGAAAAACTTGAGTTGGAAGTTTCTATCCCTAGAAAGCTTTATGATGAGTGGGAACCTACAATTAAGATTAATATTAAAGATTATGAGTGCCATGCTTTGTGTGATTTTGGTGCTAGCATTTCCAAGATTCCAAAAACTTTATGTGATATGCTAGGTTTTCGTGAATTTGATGATTGTTCTTTAAATTTGCATCTCGCGGATTCCACTATTAAAAAACCTATGGGAAAAATTAATTATGTTCTTATTGTTGCAATAGGAATTATGTGCCCGTAGATTTTATTGTGCTTGATATAGATTGCAATCCTACATGTCCTATTATTCTTGGTCAGCCTTTTCTTAGAACAATTGATGCAATTATTGATATGAAAGAAGGAAACATTAGATTTCAATTTCCATTAAGGAAGGACATGGAACACTTTCCTAGAAAGAAAATTAAGTTGACATATGAATCTATTATGAGAGCTACTTATGGACTGCATACCACATATTACAATACCTAGATCTATGTTTTTTGCCTAGCTAAGGGCGTTAAACAATAGAGCTTGTTGGGAGGCAACCCAATTTTATTTTCATGTTTTTGTTTTTGGTTTTGGTTTTCAATAAATTTGTCATCTAGCCTCTGGTTAAATGTGTTTTTGTGATTTAATGACTGTTTTAGCCAAGTAAGACCTTTGGGATGGTTTACGGTGATAGTTGATTTGATCTGGCTGAAAAACAGAATTTTTTGCGCCCAGTAAAATAATTTTCAAAAATCACAAAAGAGCACTTTTGATCTGAATCTTTTACAAAAGATTGATTTACAAATTTCCTAGATTGTCCTAAGTTTTCAAAAAAAAATTGGAGTTATAGAATTATACGAAGTTTCCTAATTGCTATAGGTTGTTCTGTTTTTGACTGATTCTATTTTCTTTGTGTTGTTTGCTTATTTTGATGAATCTATGGGTAGTATTGGGGGGTATGAACCATGGAGAAGTTGGAACACAGGAGATATTACACCAATATAAATAAAGAATGAGTTCACAGTAGTATCAAAAGGTGGTGATTTTTTTATACTAACGGATCTCATAAGTTTTCTGTTGAGTTTTGTGTTGTGAGGTTTTCAAGTTTTGGGTAAAGATTTGATGGACTATGGAATAAGGAGTGGAAAGAGCCTAAGCTTGGGGATGCCCAAGGCACCCCAAGGTAATATTCAAGGACAACCAAGAGCCTAAGCTTGGGGATGCCTTCTTTCATCTTCAATCCATCGGTAAATTTACTTGAGGCTATATTTTTATTCACCACATGATATGTGTTTTGCTTGGAGCGTCTTGTTTGATATGAGTCTTTGTTTTTTAGTTTTCCACAATCATCCTTGTTTTACACACCTTTTGAGAGGGACACACATTAATCGTGAATTTATTAGAATACTCTATGTGCTTCACTTATATCTTTTGAGCTAGGCAATTTTGCTCTAGTGCTTCATGTATATCTTTTTAGAGCATGGCAGTGGCTTTATTTTATAGAAATTGTTGAACTCTCATGCTTCACTTATATTATTTTGAGAGTCTTTCTAAACAGCATGGTAATTTTCTTAGGTTTTGAATTTAGTCCAAATACGATGGGCATCCAAGAGGGATATAATAAAAAAATTCATATTAACTGCATTGAATATTACGAGAAGTTTGATTCCTTGCATATTGTTTTGAGATATTCAAGATGATGATATTACATACGTTCTAGTGAGTAATTGTGGATTGGTAGAAATACTTGTGTTAAAGTTTGTGATTCTCGTAGCATGCACGTATGGTGAACCATTATGTGATGAAGTTGGAGCACGATTTATTTATTGATTGTCATCCTTTGAGTGGAGGTCGGGAGCGCGCGACGGTTAACTCCTACCGACCTCTCCCCTAGGAGCTTGCATGTAGTACTTTGTTTCAATAGCTAATAGACTTTTGCAATAAGTATGTGAGTTATTTATGACTAATGTTGAGTCCATGGATTATACGCACTCTCACCCTTCCACCATTGCTAGACTCTCTAGTATCGCGCAACTTTTGCCGGTGCATTACACCCACCATATATCCTTCCTCAAAACAACCACCATACCTACCTATTATGGCATCTCCATAGCAATTCCGAGATATATTTCCATGCAACTTCCATTGTTCCGTTTTATTCTATGTTTCGAGTTGTAATTCTTGAGTTGTAAGTAAATAAAAGTGTGATGAACATCATTATTAGAGCATTGTCCAATGTGAGGAAAGGATGATGGAATCTATGATTCCCTCACAAGTTGGGATGAGTCTCCGGACTTTACAAAAAAGAGGCCAAAGAGCCCAATAAAAAAGAGCCCAAACAATAAAAAGTGAAAAGAGAGAAGGGACAATGTTACTATCTGTTCCACACTTGTGCTTCAAAGTCGCAACATGTTCTTGATGATAGAGAGTCTCCTATGATATCACTTTCATATACTAGTGGGAATTTTTAATTATAGAACTTGGCTTGTATATTCCAATGATGGGCTTCCTCAAATTGCCCTAGGTCTTCGTGAGCAAGCAAGTTGGATGCACACCCGCTTAGTTTTCTTTTTTTTTGAGCTTTCATAAATGTATAGCTCTAGTGCATCCGTTGCATGGCAATCCCTACTCACTCACATTGATATCTATTAATGGGCATCTCCATAGCCCGTTGATACACCTAGTTGATGTGAGACTATCTCCTTTTTGTCTTCTCCACAACCACCATCTATTCCACCTATAGTGCTATGTCCATGGCTAACGCTCATGTATTGCTTGAAAGTTGAAAAGGTTTGGGAACGTCAAAATTTTGAAATAATTGCTTGGCTTGTCATCGGGGTTGTGCATGATTTAAATATTTTGTGTGATGAATACGGAGCATAGCCAGACTATATGATTTTGTAGGGATAAGCTTTATTTGACCATGTTAATTTGAGAAGACATAATTATTTTATTAGTATGATTGAAGTATTATTGCTTTTATGTCAATATAAACTTTTGTTTGGAATCTTACGGATCTGAACATTCATGCCACAATAAAGAGAATTACATGGATAATATGTTAGGTAGCATTCCACATCAAAAATTCTGTTTTTATCAAAGTTGGAGTTAAAGAAGTATACGAAGTTTCCTGATTGCTACAGGATGTTCTGTTTTTGACAGATTCTGTTCTCTTTGTGTTGTTTGCTCATTTTGATGAATCTATGGGTAGTATCGGGGGGTATGAATCATGAAGTTGCAATACAGTAGATATTACACCAATCTATACCTACTATTAAAAGGAGGTGATATTCTTGGTTTCGTCCCGCTTGTTTGGTCCCGCAGTGCCTGCTATTATTTTCACGCCTACATTGTTGTTTGGTTTTGTTCCGACTCTATTTTATGAAGTACGTGCAAAGGAAACAAAAGAAGAAACGTAGCAGTCAGCCCATATGTCTATTTTGTTGTCGAAAGGAAACGAACCTGCCGGCCCATAAGTTTATTTTGTCCCTGATATGTGAAACTCAGCTAGAGTTGGAGTCGAACTCTACATCCCTGCGACCTGGACTCTCTCTGACTAATCCTTCCGTAACGCCTCCCATGAATATGCCACCGATGAGGAGCTGAAGCAGCAGCAGACGAGGCACTAGAGGAGACTTAGGGCGAGGTCAATCTTACGGTGCGATTCATCTGGCTGATTAAGAGGTGAAGAAGCAGCAGACAAAGCATCGGAGGAGACATAGGGCGAGGTCAATCATACGGTGCGATTCAACCGGGCCTCCCGTGAGCATCAGAACCGCAGGCCGCCATGGGAACCATCACCCTCCTCTCCTACGTTCCTATCCAGCTGTGAGATGTCAGTCTTGGAGGACTGCAAGTCCGTAGTAACAATGGTCGAGGCCAACTCCAGCGATTCCCAAGTCATCCCAGTAGGGATCCCTTCCTTAGTTCCTCCACCGAGCCCACACCACAGCATCAGCATCACCGTCTACGCGGCGACGCCGGAGCACACCAACTGGCGTCCTTTGCTCGATCCAGGAAGCCAGCCTCCCCGCTCCCCATCTCCCCACATCCTCCCGAGATGGCGAGATGGTCGGGCACCCCAGCGGCCGAGTGCCCTGGTGGCCCCACCATACACTGCAGCTTGGTACGACGAACATGCTTGAGGAGGAAGTCGTGGGGAGGTTCCTGAGTGCAACCGCTACGGCAACAATGACCGCCGAGTACGAGGCACGAGGCGACGAAGGGGCTCCTAGAGGCAGTCATGGCTGTGTGGACAGCAGAGAAAGAGTTAACTAAGTGCGTTAGCAGAATCAAAAGTTAATGCAGAACTGATTGCAACATGCAAAGAGATTGAGGCTCGAAGATGGAGAATATCATGTGATGGAGCTGAGTCGCTCAGCCGCTTCTTCTTCCTCTCTTCTACCTCACGTAGAACTCTCAAAGAACAAAAGAACTCTGGTTTTGATGGCCGCTGTATCACACGGCCTACCGTTTTCTCTCTATATTTCCCTTAACCAGATAAACTGAATTACAATGCTTTAAGTAGCTAGCTCACACGCGCTGCCAGGCCACAACGTGCCCGACTCTTGTGCACACGACCTGCTCCACTAACTAACTAATCCATCACCTATTCTTATGGCACTAACACACGCATGCATAACAACTTCCTAGATAACTTGTGCAGCCCGGCTTCAGATCCTTGCATGCAGCCCGGCTTCAGATCCTTGCATGCAGCAGCTTCTCACTGCACCTTGGAGTCTCACCATGCATGCTCTTCAAACTGAACCATCCGGTGTACGCCTCGCACCTACCCCTGCACAGACACACTACTACATGCAAATACAAAAGTAAACGTGCAGATACACGGGACATCAAGATTATATCTAACATCATGCACGTGGAGGAGCTAGAGAAGGTAAGCTCATCTCATTTGGCTAAAATCTGGTTGAAAAGGGCGTGAAACGTATTATACATCTTTATTATAGCTTATGCTGAGAGACAGTAAGAAGGGAACATGGTACATGCGGCTAGGATATAAATAAAAGAACAACATTGACTCCAAATCATCCAAGTCAAACTTATATGATCTATTTCGCCTGATTAGGAAACTGCATATATGCCTTAGTCAATGTGCAATCAAACAGCCACCAGGTGGTGATGAGAGGACTACTGAAGAAGGGGAAACACACTTCACACTTCAGTTTGTTACCCATGGTTTCTTCAGAAGGTAAATATCAATGGAATCACAAGTGGGCTTGCTCACTTAATCCAAAATATTGGTCATGTTGCAAAGATAACAACAGTGAATCTGACATATCTGAAAGCAGATGACCCGATCTACTATTTTTGTGTAGGTGTTATTTACCTTTCTCTGTGTTGACATATTTTCTTCTTCCGTAGATGCAAAGCATCCAGAATGTGACCAGTCACACACTAGAGAATGGCATCAGGAGCTTCCATCATTGGATAATGGTGTCTAATATGCGGTTTCAGTCTTTTCACGCTGCAGGTGAACTGGAGAATTCTATCAAATATAAGTGCCCTTTCAAGGTTGGCATTGTCCTTTCTTGAGTATATGATATTACATGATTAAACATGCCAATTGTTTAACTTGATTTAGTTGTCTATATTATGTTCTATGTGGTATTACCACAAAAAATGTATTTTTTATCTTGCAAAGTGACTAAGACTATTCCCAGTGTGGCAATATTGTGTTTGCACCAGTGAAGAGAGAACTTATTTTACATTGTAAGAAACGCGTCCTGTTTTTTCCCATCATTTTAGTGTGTCCTTGTTATCTTCGTTCATGATTCTGACTATACATTTTCAGTATTCTCGAGATATACCTTATTATGATGATATTCAATGCTGCTCCTCTGGTGCCAACACCTCTTTGGACTGTTGGACGTTTATAGTCAATGATACTACTTTTTGGTTCTTGGCTCGAGCTATCACCATGATTGAAATCTATTCACTCAACTAAGTTTGGATGGTCACCAAAAACCAACGATAGGTCTACACTTCTCAGTAGTTTGCGATTTGTATTAGAGGCAGTATGCCTAAGCCAATGGTTAGACAATGTTGTTTTAGTTAGGAAATGTAGAAACCGTGGTCATGGTTTATGTAGATTGGACAGTCCCTTCGAACTACACTCTTCGATCATTAGTGGACAATTTGACTATATGTTCCCTTATAGAAAATTCACTATATGTTTCATGAGATGACTGTTTTTTTGGCCCTATGAGATTAAACTAGGCCTTGATTTGAAAGTACAGTTCAGGCAGCTGCTGCTGGTTTGTCGTACCAACTATCATGTTTATGCACAGACATGTGGCCTTCTTCATTCCTTAAGATATTTTTCTTTGGTACCAAGATTTTCCTTCCTAGGTTGTGGAAAAATAGATCTAGCATTCCTTCCACAAGTAGTCATGAGCTGGGACATAGTCGACCCGACCAATCCTGGTTCTTGCAACATTTGTTTTCTACAGACAAGTCTAAACAATGCAATCTCTTCTTAGGTTGTGCAAATATGAGCGGAAATGTGTGACTACTCTCGGGTGTAGTACACCCAAATTAGCAAAAAAATTGAAATAATGTGATAAAACAAAGTCCAAAAAATCTATTGTTTTGTGATAACAAACTTCATCTAATGTTTGAGCTTCTTGCAAAATTTCAGCCAAAAAAATCATCCGCGGAGCTCACATAAAAATAACAAAATCAGTGTTCAAACAGTGCACAAAAATTTGCACATTGATTTTGTTTTTTTGGTGTGAGCTCCTCGGATGAAGGTTTTGGCTGAATTTTTGCAAGAAGCTTGAACATTTGATGAAGTATGATGTCCCAAAAATTCTGATTTTTTCGACTTTGTTTATCATGTTTTTTGATTTTTTTTTGCAAACTCGGGTGTACTACATCTGCCAGATGGAAGGAGAGCGACGATGACATTTTCTTCTCCCATTGCAACGCATGGGCATATGTCCTAGTATAAATAAAGAATGAGTTCACAATAGTACCAAAAGGTGGTGATTTATTTTCTTATACTAACGGATCTCATGAGTTTTCTGTTGAGTTTTATGTTGTGAAGTTTTCAAGTTTTTGGTAAATATTTGGGACTATGGAATAAGGAGTGGCAACAGCCTAAGCTTGGGGATGCCCAAGGCACCCCAAGGTAATATTCGAGGACAACCAAGGGCATCCCCTCTTTTGTCTTCAATCCATCGGTAAATTTACTTGAGGCTATATTTTTATTCACCACATGATATGTGTTTTGCTTGGAGTGTCTTGTATGATATGAGTCCTTGCTTTTTAGTTTCCCACAAGCATCCTTGTTGTACACACCTTTTGAGAGGGACACGCATTAATCGTGAATTTATTAGAATACTCTATGTGATTCACTTATATCTTTTGAGCTAGGCAATTTTGCTCCAGTGCTCCACTTATATCTTTTTAGAGCACGGCGGTGGCTTTATTTTATAGAAATTGTTGAACTCTCATGCTTCACTTATATTATTTTGAGAGTCTTTCTAAAGAGCATGGTAATTTTCTTAGGTTTTGATTTTAGTCCTAATATGATGGGCATCCTAGAAGGATATAATAAAAACTTTCATATTAAGTGCATTGAATACTATGAGAAGTTTGATTCCTTGCATATTTGAGGGAGTCCTAGATTAGGGGGTATCCGGACAGCCGGATTATATCCTTTGGCCGGACTGTTGGACTATGAAGATACTAGATTGAAGACTTCGTCCCATGTCTGGATGGGACTCTCCTTGGCGTGGAAGGCAAGCTTGGCAATACGGATATGTAGATCTCCTTCCTTGTAACCGACTCTGTGTAACCCTAGCCCCCTCCGGTGTCTATATAAACCGGAGGGTTTAGTCTGTAGGACCAACAACAACTATCATACCATAGGCTAGCTTCTAGGGTTTAGCCTCTTTGATCTCGTGGTAGATCAACTCTTGTAATACTCATATCATCAAGAACAATCAAGCAGGACGTAGGGTTTTACCTCCATCAAGAGGGCCCGAACCTGGGTAAACATCGTGTCCCCTGCCTCCTGTTACCATCCACCTTAGACGCACAGTTCGGGACCCCCTACCCGAGATCCGCCGGTTTTGACACCGACATTGGTGCTTTCATTGAGAGTTCCTCTGTGTCGTCATAGTTAGGCTTGCTGGCTCCTTCAATCATCGATAGCAATGCAGTCCAGGGTGAGACTTTTCTCCCCCGGACAGATCTTCGTATTCGGCGGCTTCGCACTGCGGGCCAACTCACTTGGCCATCTGGAGCAGATCGAGAGTTACGCCCTGGCCACCAGGTCAGGTTTGGAAGCTTAAAGTACACGGCCGACATCCGCGGAGACTTGATCTTTGACGGATTCGAGCCCTTGCCGAGTGCATTGCACGGTCACGATGAGCATGATTTAGCTCTACCATCGGACAGTGTTCGAGAGATCACACCGGCAACCGCTCCGACCCTCAATTCGGAGCCAATTGCGCCATCCATGGACGGGTGGATAGACTCCGCCACGGCGGCCGCACTCTCAGCGGCGATCGAGCCGAGTATCGACCTTACCCTTCACGGGAACCGTGACGCTGAACTGCCGGATTCTTCCCCGGCCACGGACTCCGAACCGCCTGCGCCTGTGCCTATCGAATCCGATTGGGCGCCGATCATGGAGTTCACCTCCGCGGATATCTTTCAGCACTCGCCCTTCGGAGACATACTGAACTCATTAAGGTCTCTCTCCTTGTCAGGAGAGTCCTGGCCGAACTATGTCCGGCAGGATTGGGATGCAGATGACGAAGAAATTCGCCGCCCACCCACCACCCACTAAGTAGCCACTGTCGACGATTTGACCGACACGCTCGACTTTGACTCCGAAGACATTGACGGTATGGACGACGATGCAGGAGACGATCAGGAACCACTGCCCACAGGGCACTGGACAGCCACCTCATCATATGGTATATACATGGTGGACACACCCAAAGAAGGCAATGGCGACGGGACAACGGAGGATGACCCCTCCAAGAAGCAACCCAAGCGCCGACGACAGCGGTGCTGCTCTAAGTGTTGCCAAAGCAAAAGCGGTGATACCAGCACAGGAGATAATAGCACTCCGGACAGTGCTGAAGATGACGACAATCCCCTCCAGCGGGATTTAGAGCAGGAGGATGGAGAAGCTAGACCTCCCGAGAGAGCGGCAAATGGAGAGGCGGAGGATGATAATTACATGCCTCCCTCCGAAGACGAGGCAAGCCTCGATGATGACAAATTTGTCGTGCCTGAGGATCCCGTCGAGCAAGAGCGCTTCAAGCGCTGGCTTATAACCACGGCAAATAGCCTGAAGAAAAAGCAACAGCAGCTTTGAGCTGATCAAGATTTGCTAGCTGACAGATGGACTGAAGTCCTTGCGGCCGAGGAATATGAACTCGAACGCCCCTCCAAGATTTACCCAAAGCGCAAGTTGCTACCCCGACTGGAGGAGGAAGCATTAAAAACTACATCTCCAGCGTATGACGTGGCTGACCGGCCACCTCGTGGCCGCGACAGAGAGGCATTTCTGCCAAAAGCTCAGCCCGCACCCCGACGCCACTCAAATAAAAATTTCAAGGCATGGGGAAACATGCTAGACCTGCGAGACGTATTGGAGGACAAAGCAAAAAACACAAGATCGATCTATGGATCACAAGGGCGCGCCACTACGCGAGACGATAACCGTCACGCCGGATACAGTAAAAGTAAATCCGGCCGGGCCGAACACAGCGAACAAGACTCATTTGAGCTGTGTCGCGATATAGCCCAGTATAGAGGCGCTGCACACCGCCTATGCTTCACAGACGAAGTAATGGATCACCAAATCCCAGAGGGTTTCAAACCCGTAAATATCGAATCATACGACGGCACAACAGATCTTGCGATATGGATCGAGGACTTCCTCCTGCACATCCACATGGCCCGCGGTGACGATATACACGCCATCAAATACCTCCCACTCAAACTCAAAGGACCAGCTCGGCATTGGCTCAACAGCCTGCTAGCAGAATCCATTGGCTGTTGGGAGGATCTGGAAGCCGCATTCCTCGACAACTTCCAAGGCACTTATGTGCGACCACCAGATGCCGATGACTTGAGCCACATAATTCAGCAGCCAGAGGAATCGGCCAGGGAATTCTGGACACGGTTCCTTACAAAGAAAATCAAATCGTCGACTGTCTGGATGCAGAGGCCCTAGAAGCTTTTAAGCACAACATCCGCGATGAGTGGCTCGCCCGACACCTTGGCCAGGAAAAGCCGAAATCTATGACAGCCCTCACAACACTCATGACCCGCTTTTGCGCGGGAGAGGACAGCTGGCTGGCTCGAAGCAATAACATATCAAAGAACCAAGGTACTTCGGATACCAAGGACAGCAATGGCAGCTTACGTCCCAACAAACACAAGCGCCGCATCAATAGTGACAATACCGAGGATACGGCAGTCAATGCCAGATTCAGAGGCTCTACACCCGGTCAGCGGAAAAAGCCATTCAAAAGAAGCACTCCGGGCCCGTCCAGCTTGGACCATATACTCGATCGCTCGTGTCAAATACACGGCACCTCCGACAAGCCAGCCAACCACACCAACAGGGAATGTTGGGTGTTCAAGCAGGCCGGCAAGTTAAATGCCGAAAACAAAGATAAGGGGTTACATAGCGAAGACGAGGAGGAGCCCCGGCCGCCGAACATCGGAAGACAGAAGAGGTTCCCCCCACAAGTGCGAACGGTGAACATGATATACGCAACCCACATCCCCAAGAGGGAGCGGAAGCGTGCGCTAAGGGACGTATATGTGTTGGAGCCAGTCGCCCCAAAGTTCAACCCATGGTCCTCCTGTCCGATCACCTTCGATCGCAGGGACCACCCCACTAGTATCCGTCATGGCGGATTCGCCGCACTGGTCCTAGACCCAATCATAGAGGGATTTCACCTCACTCGAGTCCTTATGGACGGCGGCGGCAGCCTGAACCTGCTTTATCTGGACATAGTGCGCAAAATGGGTATAGACCCCTCAAGGATCAAACCCACAAAAACGACCTTCAAAGGCGTCATACCAGGCGTAGAGGCCCATTGCATAGGCTCAGTCACACTGGAAGTGGTCTTCGGATCCCCAGATAACTTCCGAAGCGAGGAGTTAATCTTCGATATAGTCCCGTTCCGCAGTGGTTATCATGCACTACTCGGGCGAACCGCATTTGCGAGATTCAATGCGGTACCGCATTATGCATACCTCAAGCTCAAGATGCGAGGACCTCGGGGGGTCATCACAGTCAATGGAAACACAGAGCGCTCTCTCCGCATGGAGGAGCACACTGCGGCCCTCGCAGCAGAAGCACAAAGCAGCCTCTTTAGGCAATCCACCAGTTCGGTGATTAAACACCCGGACACCATCAAGCGCACCTGGAGTAATCTGCAACAAGACCGCATGGCACATTCCGAGCTCGCATAGCAATGCCGCCCCCACCCTAGTCCCAGCCAAACGGCGAAATCCGTGCCACCCGTACATAATTACGCATTGAAAATACCATGGGCATAGGCTCAACCGCACTAGGGGCTTCCCGCCTTATTATTTTTCTCTCTTTCAGGACTTTATTCTCTAGAAACCCCGTCTGGAAGTACGATTGTTGAACACACGATACAACAACCAAGGAGGCAGAAAGCTACGTCGCATCATGGAATTCCCAGGTGGTCTCTGATAACGAGTGAAATATCTGCTTTAAATACCATTCCTCAGCTTGCCCTTGGAGGGGACATGTCAAATAGTCCTACTTTTAGCTTATCGCACTACTTGTATCATTCTTCTTCGACGCACCTTTTTGAGTAAACAATGCATAGCACTAGACTATTACCGCATTCTCTATTCTTTTTTATCTATATGTTCATTCATGACATTCAGCACCCGTACACTCTGGTACGGCCAATACGCCAGGGGCTTAAGCATACCCCATAATACGGCGTGAGAAGTCCGAACACTTTCGACAGTGCAGCACCCTGAACTTATAGCATTATATGCATCAGCTCCGAATCATGTCTTGGGTCAATAGTTGGGTTTGCCCGGCTCCCATGTTTTGGTACCTTATGTTCCGCTATATCGGCTAAGGTAGCACTGGGAGAACTACTACGATTGTTCCCCGGTTCATCTGGGCAAGCACCTCAGTAGAGAAAGCTAAAACTAACTGTCATGATAAGGCGAGAGCTGGTCGCTGTTCGAGAGGTCTTGAGTCCCTAAAGACTTATGCCGCTTAGGGCGAGGAGTCGGCTTTGTCCGACTTAGGCATGTATAGCGCCCCGAATTCGGCCTTCCGAATACTAGGGGCTTTGCCAAAATTTAAAATTGTAGACTTTTATGGCAAAGTGAGAGTGATAAAGCATTATAGTCTGATTGCCTCGTTCGTTGCGCTGAGCACCTCCCTCGAAGGACCCAACAATGGGAAAAAGAGTGCTCAGATTTATCTCGAACACCCCAGCACTCGTCGCATGGGGGCAGAAGCCGACGACTGGCCATCTCTCAGATTTGATAAATAGCCACACAGAAGATAATATTTTAAATTCAAACAAGCGTTGCATAGCGCACATGAACAAGTTTTCATAATACATGATCACACGAGCAAGTTCATTCAAAAATTACATCCTTTGCACACTCATCCGCCACAAGATGGGCACCATTCAGGACACTCTCATAGTACATCTCAGGGTGGCGATGCTCCTTGCCCTGCGGTGGCCCCTCCTTCACTAGCTTCTCAGCGTCCATCTTGGCCCAGTGCACCTTTGCACGGGCAAAAGCCCGGCGTGCACCTTCGATGCAGACGGGCTGCTTTAAGACTTCCAGCCATGGGCAGGCATCCACAAGCTGCCTCACCAGGCCAAAGTAGCTGTTGGGAAGGGAGTCGCCAGGCTACATCCGGACTATAAGGCCCCTCATAGCTTGTTCGGCCGCCTTGTGCAGCTCGACCAGTTGCTTCAGCTGGTCGCTCACAGGCATCGGGTGTTCGGTCCCAGTATACTGAGACCAAAACAACTTCTCTGTCGAGCTTCCCTCCTCGGCCTGGTAGTACTTTGCGGCATCGGACACGCTGCGGGGCAAATATGTGAATGCTCCTGGAGAGCTCCGGACTCGGGTAAGTAACAAGTAATTTACTTTCACATGCTTGCTTTGCATAATGAATGCCTTACCCGCCGCTATCTTCCTCATCGCCTCAATTTCCTGGAGGGCCTTTTGGGCTTCAGCCTTGGCATGCTTTGTGCTTTCGAGGGCCGCGGCAAGCTCGGACTCTCGCGTCTTCAAGTCAAGCTCCAAAGTCTCGTGCTTCTTCACGAGAGCCTGGAGCTCTTGCTGCACCTTGCCCACCCATGCCTTTTGTTTTTCCCGCTCGGTGCGCTCCTTGGCCGCTTTGTTTTCGGCCTCGGACAGCGCTTGCTTCAGGGTCGCCACTTCGATCGTGGCCCCTGGCACATCCATGATGATCCTATCATTTTGCAACCGCATCTTTATATATATATATATATATATATATATATATATATATATATAGACAAGGCATTACTTACCTTTGTTCTCCTCGAACTGCCTCTTGGCAAGGCCGAGCTCTGTCTCGGACCGCTCGAGGTTCTGCTTCAGTGCGGCGACCTCCGCAGTCAGTGCAGTAGAGGTCAGCAGTGAAGCCTGCATACGCATATAGACATACTTGTATTAGACTCCTGCAGATATTATTCGATCCTCTATTCGGCTTTTCTTTGTGAACACCAAACAGAGCATCAGGGGCTACTGTCTATGCGGTAATATTTCCCTATATTTCAAATACTTACCTCAAAGCCTGTTAGAAGGCTGGCACAGGCTTCAGTCAGTCCGCTCTTGGCGGACTGAACCTTCTTGATCACCGCACTCATGATAGTGCGGTGCTCTTCGTCGATGTAAGCGTCGCGAATCACTCCCAGCAGGTTGTCCAGTGCCTCTGGATGGACAGTGGTCACCGGCACGGGCGGCTTGCCCCTCTTGGATGGGGGCCGCATGCTGGAGTCCGAAACCACTGGAGGTTCCGGCGCGGTGTTCGGCTGAGCGCCGAACTTGGAGCCCTTGGGAGTCTTGCACCCTTTGCGCCTAGAGTCCGGAAGGTCGCCTTGAGGCACCTCCGGGACTATCTCCCCCCGGCTCGGTGCCCCTTGAGACAATACCTCGACATTGTCCATAGGGGAAGGAGAGGATGCAGTTGGAAGTGTATCACTATTCATATCCGACGAGTCCAAGGAACCATCCAACGAGGATACGTCGATACGGGCTCGGGGCAGACTGCATGATCATATTCGACGTTAGGAGAAGCAGTGCAAAAAAAGTATGCTATGAGTTACTCTGGTATCCGAATACTTACGACTTCGCCAGGGGCTTGGCCCTGAGTAACCACTCGTCTTCGCTGTCGGCGGCGGTGGTGGAACAGTCCGGAAGGAGATTCCTTCCCTTCTTGGACCCTTCAGCCTCCCCGGTTGGGGCGGCCTTCCTTTTCTTGTCTTCCCCGGCTGGAGGGGGAGAATCTTCGTCTTCCTCCTCCTCGTTTTTACGGGAGGAGTGCGTCTCGGAGTTATTGGATGATGACTCCGATACCACCTGGCGCCGCGAACTCTTTCGGGTTCCCGTGGCCTTCTTATTGATCTTCTTCTCCGGCACCTCATAAGGAGCCGGAGTCCGCATCTCCATCAGGAGAGCGTCTGCAAGGTCTTCGGGCAGAGTGGCCGGACAATCAATCTGCTTCGATGTCTCCACCCAATCATGTCAAAGGCATGGGAGCTCAGATCCCGTACATGGTCAAACTATGGAAAATAAATACACTATGAGATGTACAGAACTTACCGGATTTGCAGGACGCGTCGCGCTTAGCCCGCAGTCCTCGGTAAGGGGAGGGGGACCTCGGCGCCCTTAAACAGCACCTTCCAGACGTCCTTATGCATCATGTCGAAGAGCTCGCGTAGAGTCTGGTGCTGGGCCGGGTCGAACTCCCGTAAGTTGAAAGCCCGTTGTTGACACGGGAGGATCCAGCGGAAGAGCATGACCTGGACTATGTTGACAAGCTTAAGTTTCTTGCTTATCATGTTCCAGATACACTTCTGGAGTCCATCCAGCTCCACCGATGAGCCCCAGGGCAGGCCCTTCTCCTTCCAGGAAGTGAGATGCGTGGGGATTCCAGATCGAAACTCGGGGGCCGCCACCCAGTTGGTGTCACGCGGCTCGGTGATGTAGAACCACCCCGATTGCCACCTCTTTATGGTCTCCATGAAAGAGCCCTCGAGCCATGTAACGTTGGGCATTTTGCCCACCATGGCTCTGTCACATTCCGCTTGTTGGCTGCCTACTACCTTCGGTTTGACATTGAAGGTCTTCAGCCACGGGCCAAAGTGGGGCTGGATGCGGAGGAAAGCCTCGCACATGACGATGAACGCCGAGATGTTGAGGATGAAATTCGGGGCTAGATCATGGAAGTCCAGCCCATAATAGAACATAAGGCATAAGGCCGCGGACGAATGGATGGAGGGGAAACCCCAGTCTGCGGACGAAGTGGGTTAGGAAAACCACCCTTTCGTGAGGTTCCGGGGTAGGGACGATCTGCCCCGCGGCTGGCAGCCAGTGCGTGATATCCGCGGCTAAGTATCCGGCCCCGCGCAACTTTTTGATGTCTCCCTCCGTAACAGAGGAGACCATCCACTTGCCTCCTGCTCCGGACATGTTTGGAGAGGGTTGAGGAGAAGGATGTGGGCTTGGGCGCTGGAGCTCGAGTGCATGAGAATGGATGAGCAAGGAGGAAGAAGGCGTGGGCAGAAAAAGGTGAACCCTTATCCCTTTATAAGGGTGGACTAAACTATGCGCCCCCACCAGCCTGGTAAAACTCGCTTATCCCCCAAGCGTCGTAATTGATGGTGCGGTAGGGTTACCCATGTCCGTATTGATGGGAATCCCGTAATAAGGGGACATGATCTCTGCTTCGACAAGACGCGCCAAGGAAACTGCCTCGCGAAACACGCTGAGGTTGGTTGTGAAAACCGATTCGAATGGTGACCTGGCTGCGGTGTGATGTCACGCTGCGGAATGCGTCTGCAGATTAGATTTGTGAAAATATTATTCAATCCACAGTTGTATGTGGAACTTGTTTTGCAGAGCCGGACACGATCCTCGTGTTCAAAATCTTCTATGAAGTATTCGGAGGAGGAACCCACCTTGCAATGCCGAAAACAATCTGCGCGCCGGACTCATCGTCATTGAAGCCTCGTTCAGGGGCTACTGAGGGAGTCCTAGATTAGGGGGTATCCGGAGAGCCAGATTATATCCTTTGGCCGGACTGTTGGACTATGAAGATACAAGATTGAAGACTTCGTCCCCTGTCCAGATGGGACTCTCCTTGGTGTGGAAGGCAAGCTTGGCAATACGGATATGTAGATCTCCTTCCTTGTAACCGACTCTGTGTAACCCTAGCCCCCTCCGATGTCTATATAAACCGGAGGGTTTAGTCTGTAGGACCAACAACAACTATCATACCATAGGCTAGCTTCTAGGGTTTAGCCTCTCTGATCTCGTGGTAGATCAACTCTTGTAATACTCATATCATCAAGAACAATCAAGCAGGACGTAGGGTTTTACTTCCATCAAAAGGGCCCGAACCTGGGTAAACATCGTGTCCCCTGCCTCCTGTTACCATCCGCCTTAGACGCACAGTTCGGGACCCCCTACCCGAGATCCGCCGGTTTTGACACCGACAATATTGTTTTGAGATATAAAGATGGTGAAATTAGAGACGTGCTAGTGAGTAATTGTGGATTGCTAGAAATACTTGTGTTAAAGTTTTTGATTCCCATAGTATGCACGTATGGTGAACCGTTATGTGATGAAGTTGGAGGATGATTTATTTATTGATTGTCATCCTTTATGTGGAGGTCGGGAGCGCATGATGGTTAACTCCTACCAACCTCTCACCTAGGAGCATGCGTGTAGTGCTTTGTTTCGATAGCTAATGGACTTTTGCAATAAGTATGTGAGTTCTTTATGACTAATGTTGAGTCCATGGATTATATGCACTCTCACCCTTCCACCATTGCTAGCCTCTCTAGAATAGCGCAACTTTCGCTGGTGCATTACACCCACCATATATCCTTGCTCAAAACAGCCACCATACCTAGCTATTATGGCATCTCCATAGCCATTCCGAGATATATTTCCATGCAACTTCCACTGTTCCGTTTTGTTCTAAGTTTCGAGCTGTAATTCTTGAGTTGTAAGTAAATAAAAGTGTGATGATCATCATAATTAGAGCATTTTCCCATGTGAGGAAAGGTTGATGGAAACTATGATTCCCTCACAAGTTGGGATGAGTCTCCGGAATTTACAAGAATAAAAGAGGCCAAAGAAGCCCACAAAAAAGGGAAAAAAAGAGAAAAGAAAAAAGAGAGGCCAAAGAGCTCAAAATAAAAAAATGAAAGAAAAGAGAGAAGGGACAACGTTACTATCCTTTTCCACACCTGTGCTTCAAAGTAGCACCATGATCTTCTTGATAGAGAGTCTCCTATGTTGTCACTTTCATATACTAGTGGGAATTCTTCATTAAATAACTTGGCTTGTATATTCCAATGACGGGCTTCCTCAAATTGACCTAGGTCTTCGTGAGCAAGTGAGTTGGATGCACACCCACTTAGCTTCTTTTGAGCTTTCATACACTTATAGCTCTAGTGCATCCGTTGCATGGCGATCCCTACTCACTCACATAGATATCTATTGATGGGTATCTTGATACGTCTGTAACGTATCTATAATTTTTTATTGTTCCATGCTATTATATTATCTGTTTTGGATGTTTTATATGCATTAATATGTTTTTATATGATTTTTGGGACTAACCTATTAACCTAGAGCCTAGTGCTAGTTTCTATTTTTTCCTTGTTTTAGGGTTTCGCAGAAAAGGAATACCAAACGGAGTCCAAACGGAATAAAACTTTCACGATGAATTCTCTTGGACTGGAAGACACCCAGGAGACATGGAGTGCAAGTTAGAAGAGCCAGAGGCGGCCACCAGGGTGGAGGGCGCGCCCAGGGGGTAGGGCGCTTCCCCAACCTTGTGGGCCCCACGTAGACCCCCTGACCTAGATATTCCTCCTATATATACTCTTATACCCCAAAAACATCCATGGGAGCCACGAAACCACTTTCCACCGCCGCAACCTTCTGTACCCGTGAGATCCCATCTTGGGGACTTTTCCGGCATCCTATCGGAGGGGGATTCGATCATGGAGGGCTTCTACTTCTACATCAACACCATTGCCTCTCCGATGAAGCGTGAGTAGTTTACTTCAGACCTACGGGTCCATAGCTAGTAGCTAGATGGCCTCTTTTCTCTCTTTGATTCGCAATAAACAGTTCTCCTCGATGTTCTTGGAGATATATTCGATGTAATACTCTTTTGCAGTGTGTTTGCCCAGATCCGATGAATTGTGGATTTATGATCAGCTTATCTATGAATATTATTTGAATCTCCTCTGAATTCTTATATGCATGATTTGATATCTTTGCAAGTCTCTTCGAACTATCAATTTGGTTTCGCTAACTAGATTGGTTTTTCTTGCAATGGGAGATGTGCTTAGCTCTGGGTTCAATCCTACGGTTTCCTTTCCTAGTGACAGTAGGGGCAGCAAGGCATGTATTGTATTGTTGCCATCGAGGATAACAAGATGGGGCTTTCATCATATTGCTTGAGTTAATCCCGCTACATCATGTCATCTTACTTAATGCATTACTCTGTTCTTACGAACTTAAAACTCTAGATGCAGGCACGTGTCGATTGATGTGTGGAGTAATAGTAGTAGATGCAGAATCGTTTCGGTCTACTTGACACGGACATGATGCCTATATTCATGATCATTGCCTTAGATATCGTCATAACTTTGTGCTTTTCTGTCAATTGCTCGGCAGTAATTTGTTCACCCACCGTAATAATTTCTATCTTGAGAGAAGCCTCTAGTGAAACCTATGGCCCCCGGGTCTATTTTCCATCATATAAATTTCCGATCTATAATTCTAGTTTCCTATTTACTTACTTTGCAATCTTTACTTTCCGTTCCATAAACCAAAAATATTACTTTATCATTTATCCATCTCTATCATATCTCACTTTGCAAATAACCGTTAATGGATTGACAACCCATTTGTCACGTTGGTTGCAAGTTGGTGTTTGTCTGTGTAGGTATTCGGTGGATTGTCGCGTTGTCTCCTACTGTATTGATACCTTGGTTCTCAAAACAGAGGGAAATACTTACGCTACTTTGCTGCATCACCCTTTCCTCTTCAAGGGAAAAACCAACGCAAGCTCAAGAGGTAGCACATCTCCATAGCCCGTTGATACGCCTAGTTGATGTGAGACCATCTTCTTCTTTTTATCTTCTCCACAACCACCATATTCTATTCCACCTATAGTGTTATATCCATGGCTCACGCTCATGTATTGCGTGAAAGTTGAAAAAGTTTGAGAATACTAAAGTATGAAACAATTGCTTGACTAAACCAGGGTTTTGCATGATTTAATACTTTGTGTGATGAAGATGGAGCATAGCCAAACTATATGATTTTGTAGGGATAACTTTCTTTGGCCATGTTATTTTGAGAAGACATGATTGCTTTGTTAGTATGCTTGAAGTATTATTGTTTTTATGTCAATATTAAACTTTTGTTTTGAATCTTATGGGTCTGAATATTCATGCCACAATAAAGAAAATTACATGGATAAATATGTTAGGTAGCATTCCACATCAAAAATTCTATTTTAATCATTTACCTACTCAAGGACGAGCAGGATTTAAGCTTGGGGATGCTTGATACGTCTCCAATGTATCTATAACTTTGATTGTTCCATGCTATTATATTATCTGGTTTGGATGTTCTATATGCATTAATATGCTATTGTATTATTTTTGGGACTAACCTATTAACCTAGAGCCCGGTGTCAGTTTTTGTTTTTCCTTGTTTTTGAGTTTTACAGAAAAAGAATATCAAACGGAGTCCAAATGGAATAAAACTTTCACGATCATTTTTCTTGGACCAGAAGACACCTACGAGACATGGAGATGAAGTCAGAAGACCCACGAAGCGACGACAAGCCGTAGGGGCGCGCCCTAGGGGGGCGCCCCTAGGCTTGTGGCCTCCTCGGAGGTTTCCTAACCCTAATCTTTGGCCTATATATTCCCAAATATTCCCAAACTATCATAGGCATCCATCAAAATACTTTTCCACCGCCACAAGTCTCCGTTCCTGTGAGATACCAGCTTAGGGCCTTTTCTGGTGATATGCCAGAGGGCGATTCGATCATGGAGGGCATCTACACCAACCCTATTGCCCCTCCGATGATGCGTGATTACACTACTGCAGGATGTTGCTAACGCGACACTACGATCAAAGACCCTTCGATGAAATTGTATGCGATGCAATAATCGCAAACGATGGTGTAAAACAACCGTAAAAAGAGGTGCAAAACATTTGCAATGGCGAAGCCATCAAACATGGTTCAGATTTTAGTTGCGTGTGCAATCCAGGGCATACAGTTCAGTCCAATGAACTCTTTGCGATGAGGTGGAACAAAAGAAACGGGCAGCCTGATGAAGGCATGTGTGATATAGAGCATACGGTTCACTCAGATGAACTGTTTGTGATTAGGTAACACAAAAGAAACGGTCAGCCAGATCAAGGTGTGTGTGATTGAGGGCATACGCTTCAGAAGGATTAATTATTTGCGATTAGGCAAGAGAACAGAAACAGGTCAGCCAGATCAAAGTGTCCTACGATTGATGGCATACACTTCACATGGATGAACTGTTTGCGATTAGCCACAACAAACTAAAACAGTTAGATAGATCAACGTGTGTGTGCGCTAGACGGGCACACACATTCTAATTAAAAGAAGCATGTGCGATGGTAATAACAAGCACGCACGGTTGTTGGAACAAGACGTGTGCTGACATTGCCTATTGCGGTGCACCCTATGGTGCAAACGCCACGTACGCGGCCGAGAAAGCGTATGTGCCCACGTTACGCCTTCCGGGAATAGTGCCGCACTTATAACTGTCAGTAAATTTTGAGCATGCGTCCCGTCACATTCCAAATTGCAAACCTGTTCACACCGATCAAAACCTAAACGGTTTCCCACTTAGGAGCGTATTACTACTCCAAGATGACTACACATTCCTCCTCAACTCCTCATCCACAAAAACAAACAAGTCATTCATCATTGTTCCCTTGCGTCTGCCATGGCCAGTGTGAGTTCTGGGTCGAGAGATTGCCACCAGGGAGAGGCGAGCCTGGAAGCGGAAGCACGAGAGATGTCCTGCCTCGCCGCGAAAGCAACCAACATGTCCGGCCGCTCCGCCGAAGCATCACGGAGGTCCCGCCGCACTGTCGATGCAGCAGACTGATCCGACCGCTCCGCGGAAGCAGAAGAGATGTCCCGCCGTGCCGCGAATGCAGCAGGGATGTCCTCCCGCGCCGCGGCGGCCTGGGAAAATGTCTCGCGGGCAGCCAAGGACTCTTATAGGCGCACGCGTGCCCTCGTCCTTAGGCAGATGGATCAGATCTCCAGGTGTGCGAGGTTGCAGGATGACCTGCAAGTCTCATTTGAACAATCTACCAGCGTCATCCGGCAACTAAATGAGAGAAATGCGAAGCTCTAGGCTGAGCGTGACCTGCTGAGGGCGAAGATCGTCGGAAGTGCGAGCAGCAGGAGTAGACCACTGCCTTGTTGAAGAGGACCGGCGTCATCGTCGAGAAACTTATGAACGAGAATGCCATGCTGCGCATCGAGATGCAGAAGGCTGGTGGAGGAATCCATGGATGCTCTCAAGCAGCATCTTGAGGACAAGAAAGAGCTCATCGCTGCTCGCCGCGGAGACTAGTTCCCGCGGCCTGCAGCAACGCATCAACAAAGTAGAGATCAGCGAGCCAGATCGTTGTCTTCCTTCTTCTTTTGCCCTTGTGTATTTCGGGCGTTGCCACATGTGGCTTATTGTAATTATGTTCCTAAATATGTAAGACAATTATTATCCACTGTCATCGTCCTTATATTCATCATGCTTGCTATAAGTTGTAGTCGATGCTATATAGTTCCATCGAATCTTACATCAAGATCCATGCAAAACTTTCGTTTCATATTTTTATTTTTCTCTCTTAAATCTCAGTCCAATGAGACATATAGCCACACCATAGAACAGGTGCTTGGGCACCATTAATGGGGACGTTGGGAGGGAGGTGCGCGGCGGGTAGCGGTCAAAGGGCTCTCCTCCCGATGAGCACGCGCAAGGGTCTGATCGCACGCCTCCCGTAACCAAATAGCTACCCTGCACGGCACCTCCTAGCCAATAAAAAAGGGGACGCGTGGCGGCACGTAATTGGTAAGTAGAACGCCCATGATTTCAATAATACTTGTGTTTCCGATTTGTAACGTGACAACACTTGTTCCAAAATGACTTTGTTGATTGTTAATGTGTGCGCCTTGGCAAATCGGACAGAAAAATTACGACAGCATGTTGGTGCCATGTCATGACACCATGCCAAGTTTCATGATTTTCGGGCGTGTTTTAGATTTACACGAATTAATAAACCAAGTTTCTCAATCTTTCTGGCTGAGCCACGACGCCCAGATGTTTGAATTTCATTCCCATCTCTTGCATAGGACTTCAAAATTCACCCAAGGACACACATGTGGTTTTTGAAACAACTTTGGTGCACTGGAGCCTGTGCTTCTAGTTCAAATTTTAATTACGCAAATTAAATGCGCAGAAACTCAATTAATGTATAAAAAAAGGCCAAACGAACCCGGAATAATTTCAAATTACACGATACTTCTATTTGGTCTAATCTGATTGTGTAAAAAAATTAAGGCGGGAGAAGGCAGTGTACGTATGTCGTGTCGCACACGGAGGTGGCATGTTCCCTCTCGGAACCACGAGCCTTCTTGACGGAAGCTCCGGTTTGCAAGAAGCTTACATCAAAGCTTGTCCCGATTCAGCCAAAAAAATTATCGCAGCATGTTGGTGCCATGTCATGACACCATGCCAAGTTTCATGATTTTTAGGCATGTTTTGGATTTATAAGAATTAAAAAACCAAGTTTCTCAATCTTTCCGGCTGAGCCACGATGCCCAGATGTTTGAATTTCATTCCCATCTCTTGCATAGGACCTAGAAATTCACCCAAGGACACACATGTGGTTTTTCAAACAACTTTGCTGCACTGGAGCCTGTGCTTGTAGTTCAAATTTGAATTATGCACATAAATGCGCATAAACTCAATTAATGGATAAAAGGCCAAACAAACCCGGAATAATTCCAAAATTTAGCACGATACTTCTATTTGGGCAAATCTGCCTGTGTAAAGAAATTAAGGCGGGAGAAGGAAGTGTACGTATGTCCTTTCACACACGGAGGTGGCACGTTCCCTCTCGGAACCACGAGACTTCTTGACGGAAGCTCTGGTTTGCAAGAAGCTTACACCAAAGCTTGTCCCAATTCGGACGAAAAATTACCACAACATGTTGGTGCCATGTCATGACACCATGCCAAGTTTCATGATTTTCAGGCGTGTTTTGGATTTACAGGAATTAAAAAACCATGTTTCTCAATCTTTCCGGCCGAACCACGACGCCCAGATGTTTGAACTTCATTCCCATCTCTTGCATAAGACCTAGAAA
This sequence comes from Triticum monococcum, assembly GCA_034509565.1. Lineage (NCBI taxonomy): Eukaryota > Viridiplantae > Streptophyta > Magnoliopsida > Poales > Poaceae > Triticum > Triticum monococcum. Next base: position 587,790,589 of record CM067843.1, on the reverse strand, counting down.
TTCACCCAAGGAGACACATGTGGTTTTTCAAACAACTTTGGTGCACTGGAGCTTGTGCTTGTAGTTCAAATTTGAATTATGCACATTAAATGCCCAGAAACTCAATTAATGTATAAAAAGGCCAAACGAACCCTGAATAATTTCAAATTTTAGCACGATACTTCTATTTGGTCTAATCTGCCTATGTAAAAAAATTAAGGCAGGAAACGGCGGTGTACGTATGTCCTTTCGCACACGGAAGTGGCACGTTCCCTCTTGGAACCACGAGCCTTCTTGACAGAAGCTCCGGTTTGCAAGAAGCTTACACCAAAGCTTAGCCCAATTCGGCCAAAAAAATTATCGTAGCATGTTGGTGCCATGTCATGACACCATGCCAAGTTTCATGATTTTCAGGTGTGTTTTGGATTTACAGTAATTAAAAAAACAAGTTTCCCAATCTTTCCGGCCAAGCCACCACTACTAGGGAAAATGTTATACACAGAACTTTAGCAGTAGTGCTTGTTAAAAGAGCACGCTACTGCTAGGCAGCAGTAGCATGTTCAAACTAAGCGCGCTGTAGATGGACATATATCAGTAGCGCGTCTCACCGAAAACTCGCTACTACTAAAATTCCAATCACTTAGCCGATGGGCTACATATAGTAGTAGCGATCTTCCAAAAACCGCACTACCGCTAATAAACTTATAGCATCGCGTTTATGCATAAATCGCTACTGCTAACGAAAAGAAAATAAAATGAAAAACGACTAGAGAAGTAAATGAAAATGAAAGAAATAGAAAAAGGAGAAAGGAAAAATATAAAATGTAAAGAAAAATAAATGAAAATGGGAAAAAAGGATGAAGACGTAGCAGTAGTGCGTTCTCTGAAATGCGCTATAGCTAACTTAGCTATAGCATGTTTTCTGTAATGCTCTACCATTACTTTTGACTTAACCAAAAACGGTTTCCCCCAGACCACCACTTCTCCCCCAAATCGATCCCTCGCCCCACTTCGCCACCGTCTCCCCCACTTCGCCGTCGCCCCCACTTCGCCGCCGTCTCCTGCCGGCGTTGACGCCGCGCTCATCCTCACGGCCGCTGCCCGAGGCCGCCCAGCCTCACCGCTGCCGCCTCTTGGGCCGCCCTCGACCTCACCGTCGCCTCCCTTGATCTCACCGCTGCCGCCCTCGACCTCACCGCCCCCGAGCCCGCCAGGACCGCCACGTCTCGATCCTGAGCCCGCCCTCGCCGCCCCTACCTCTGTCACTAAGCACCTCCCCGCTACCGTCTCTCCCCTCTCTGTAAGCCCCCCCACCCATCCTTTTTAGTTAATAGATGTTAATGTTAAGTAGTAGATAATGTTGATGTTTTTTAATTAGGGTAATAATAGACGATGTTAAGTAGTAGATAATGCAGATGTTAATTAGTTAAGTAGGGTTTAGTTTTTGAATTGAGTTTGTTTAACTAGATGTTAATTAGGGCAGTAGGGTTTAGTTTAGAGTAAAGTTTAGTTCAGTAGTTAACTAAATATAATCTATATTTGGTTTTTGAATCGAGTTTGAGAGAGCATGAGATTTGTGTAGATTTTCTTGAAGTGTAAAACGCTAGGACATGCAAATTTGAAGTGGTCAGGATATATGCAAATTCCTCAATTGTGTTTGCCCATGTTTTGATTGTGCCCAAGTGGCTTTGTTGTTTCCAAGAAATGAAGCTAAGTGGCCTATGTTTTGCCGGAATGTTGATTCATTTCCGTTCTTGCCAATTTCAGGTTCTCGATTTGTCCACTTTTTAGCAAATGTCATGTCGAAATTTTCCATGAATTTAGGCATGACTTGTGCTACAAACTAGGACATATCGAGTGCCCGGGATTTTCAGCACCAGGAAGGAGCCAACGTTCCTGCAAAACATAGGCCTTTTGCATGTCATTATTCATTTTATTAAGTCTAGATTTAATCGTAGGAAACATGGCTAGCAACAATGAAGGACAGGGTTCTAGTGATTGCGACGACGTCTACCTGGCGGCAGACGAATTTTTGAGCCTTGCCGACAATCAACCGATGGTGATTGCGACAGCTAGTAGTTAGTTTAGGTTCACATAAAGTAATAGCTCTTCTCGCGTATATCATTGTTTAGATGGATGACGATGTAGTTGTAAGTAATCGAGATTTGTATCGCTATTTTCGAGATGATGACGAGAGACCCCTTTGTGTTGGATGATGAATATGATGATGACATGATTTGATGAGACTATTTGTATGTATATGCTATGATTACATTTGTATGTGTATCATATGCTAAAGATTATTGTATAAAGCCTATTCAAATATAAAAACAAATATGCAGAAGAAAACTACTAAAATTAGCAGTAGCGAGTGGAGAAAAGTTAGCACCAGCGCCACACTAGCAGTAGCGCGTCCAAGCAAAGCACGCTAGAGCTATTAGCAGTAGCGAGCTTCCACGAAGCACGCTGCTGCTACACTTGTATAGCAGTAGCGCGGGTGTGCACGCGCTACTACTACGGGTTATCTGTAGCGCCTTATTAGTAGTGTCGGTCCCCACGCTACTGATATACCTAGAAACCGCGCTGCTGCTAGCCTTTTCCCTAGTAGTGCACGACGCCCAGATGTTTGAATTTCATTCCCATTTCTTGCATGGGACCTATAAATTCACCCAAAGACACGCATGTGATTTTTCAACCAACTTTGGTGCACTGGAGCATGTGCTTGTAGTTCAAATTTGAATTGTGCACACTAAATGCCCAGAAACTCAATTAATGTATTGAAAAGGACAAATGAACCCAAAATAATTCCAAAATTTAGCATGATACTTCTATTTGGTCTAATCTACTAGTGTAAAAAAATTAAGGTGGGAGAAGGCAGTGTACGAATGTCGTTTCGCACACCGAGGTGACACGTTCCCTCTCGAAACCAAGAGCCTTCTTGAGGGAAGCTCCGGTTTGCAAGAAGCTTACACCAAAGCTTGTCCCAATTCGGCCAAAAAAATTACTCAAAAATGTTGGTGCCATGTCATGACACCATGCCAAGTTTCATGATTTTCAGCCGTGTTTTCGATTTGCAGGAATTAAAAAACCAAGTTTCTCAATCATTCCGGCCGAACCACGACGCCCAGATCTTTGAATTTCATTCCCATTTCTTGCATGGGACCTATAAATTCACCCAAAGACACACATGTAATTTTTCAACAAACTTTGGTGCATTGGAGCATGTGCTTGTAGTTCAAATTTGAATTATGCACATTAAATGCCCAGAAACTCAATTAATGCATAAAAATGCCAAACGAACCTAGAATAATTCGAAATTTAAACATGGCACTCATGTACTAGTTGCATATTCACTATACATAAATGTTCTAGCAATTCAAACACCATCCTTTCCCTCCATAACACCATTTTGTCTTTCAAAACATAATGAAAAAATCAGGTATACCACAAACAGTTCACTAGAAAGAATCATGTGGGATGCGATATAAAATATCTTAGCGCACTGTCTTGTCTGGTTACGCAGGAAGCTTCGTCGTCTACAGTCCACCGCCCCCGCTTGAACCACACTTGCACGCCAGTTTCTCGCGTCACCGAGCGAATTTTTTTTGCCACCACGGAAATATCTATCTCCCCGCCCCCTCCCTCCTACCAAAAACCACATTTCCACTGTTCCTCCTTGCTTTCCAAGTTCAAACCTTCATTGTTGCTTACTGGCATCTCAGCCTCCTCGCCGGCGACCCTTCTTCTTGCAGCGTCGCCTCCTCGCCGGCGACCCTTCTTCTTGCTACGCGGCCTCTCGCCGCTGACCCTTCTTGATGCGCGGCCTCGTCGATATGTTCAGGTAATCCACAGCCCACCCACACCATCCTTCTCCTTTCCCGTCCCACATGCCCTGACCGACGGAGCGACACCTTCCACTGAAATCACTGCCCCCTCCTCTAATTAAGTGCCGCCCATAGCCATTTTCACGCAGTATAACGTGGAGCTCAGTACAATGCGGCCGCACGCGCGAATGAGGTCGCTATGGCAGCCATGCGTGTCGACCGCCAGATCTTGGAGGAGCACCTCGTCTTTGAGGCCACCGTCGACACCACCACACGGTTGTCTACTTTGAAATACAGTTCGTGATGTTTTCTCGAGGCCACTACCAGTGCCTTCTAGTGATTTGTCCGCTGTAATGTTAATATGCAATCTGATGTTTAGTCAACGGTTTGGTCCAACAATTGCTACATTTCGTAGTACTGTTCTCAAGCATTCTTTGTTTTGTTAACTATCTTATCTTCTAGTACATGTTTCTATTCTGCAATGTCGTGCTCAGTTAACTATTTTGGTTCATTTGGTCTGTTGTCCATTTAACTGTTTGGTTCAGTTCTGCAATTTGATTTTCATTTGCTGTGGGTACAATTTTGTATAGTTATGCATGCGACACCAATCGAATTTGGTTGTATGGCAACTCTCAGTTAACCTGATCAAGATCTTCCTTATGTGTGTTGCAGGGAAACAATGGGAGACACTGCGGTCTACCATCGAGGTTTGTTCAAGCAGGGTCCTTTGGCTAATAGCACATTATTGTGCAGTTGCAGGAATCATTCTAATATTTAGGTTTCTTACAATTTAGTCTTGCACATGTAGGTCCCACTGTCAGAGGCTTAGACCCACTATTCGACCCATTTTGCATATGGGGAAATGAGATGTACATGAATATCAGTCAAGTCAAGAAACTCAGAAAGATTGTTAGGATGAAGAAACTTGCGACGAATAATAGCAAGATCTTTGTTTTCACAATGAAGAAGACATCAGTCAACTATAGGATGGTACCAACTCTTTTACCTTGTTTTTACCCCTTGCGCTATTTCAAAATTTACAACAGCGATTTATGCATAGCTTTGTTTTCAGTACTTTGCAAAGAAGTTCATCGATGATTACCTCTCAACCACCTGCATGGTCAAGAGGCAAGGAAGGTATTCATTCAACTCCCACGGTACAATATTGAAGTCTTGCTGACGAGGACGAAGGTTGGGCGAGCAATTATCCATAGCCACTGGCCTAAAGTTGCAAGGACATTCAACATCACTGAAGGCTCAATATTTGCCTTCCGCTTCTATAGTTTCCCAGATGATATTCATCTGTCTATTTACCATGTATGATGCTACTTTCCTAAGGTTTTTGATGGTGCATGTGAAACTTGGTGCTGTTGTGTAATGGCGTAACTGAGTGCCGAAGCTATCTGATGTAATTCAATTATGAAATCATGGTTGCTTTTATACGGATATGAAATATCTGGCGTGTTTTATAAGAAATATCAGTTTGATTAGTACATGATTATCAATAATAGGCTAATTACCCTGCTTATTGGGGTTTTCTATTGTAAACGGTTACTCAGACAGCACCGTGGGTGATGAACTCAAACAACCCGCACGGTTTCTAGAAAGTAGGCGTGTTCGAGCAACTAACAACCACACACGGCTTCCGGCAGCGAACTGTTTGCGTTAGGCCACCTTGCACAAACATTTCCACACAAAAAACTGTGTGTGATATACATACCTACGGAAATGTTTTTCTAGGATTCACCGTGTGGGATGTACACACCTACAGAAATGATTTTCTGGGATTCACCATGTGGGATGTACATACCTACGGAAATGATTTTCTGGGATTCACCATGTAGGATGTACATACCTACGGAAATGATTTTCTGGGATTCACCGTGTGGGATGTACATACCTACGGAAATGATTGGGTTTCAATGCCTCACCCGATCGCACACGGCCCCAGCCAGGGTCCCAGGAGGGCCTATCCCTAACAATTTCTCGGTCATGTGGGAAGGACACCCTATCGAACACACTCACTTGGCGAGGGTTCAAAATGCCGTCGCGGAAAGGGGTTAAAACCGTTTGTTTAGCACGTCATTGTACCAGTGTTAGTTTACCTCAGACCTATGGGTCCATAGCTAGTAGCTAGGTGGCTTCTTCTCTCTCTTTGATCTTCAATACAATGTTCTCCTTTATGTTCTTGGAGTTCTATCCGATGTAATCTTCTTTTGAGGTGTGTTTGTCGAGATCCAAAGAATTGTGGATTTATGATAAGATTATCTATGAATATTATTTGAAGCTTCTCTGAATTCTTATATGCATGATTTGATATCTTTGTATTTCTCTTCGAGTTATCGGTTTGGTTTGGCCAACTAGATTGGTATTTCTTGCAATGGGAGAGGTGCTTAGTTTTGGGTTCAATCTTGCGTGATTTCACCCAGTCACAGAGTAGGGGTAGCGAGACACGTATTGTATTGTTGCCATCATGGATAAAAATATGGGATTTTCATCATATTGCTTGAGTTTATCCCTCTACATCATGGCATCTTACTTAAAGCGTTACTCTGTTCTCTTGAACTTAATACTCTAGATGCAGGCAAGAGTCGGTCGATGTGTTGAGTAATAGTAGTAGATGCAGGCAGGAGTCGGTCTACTTGACACGGATGTGATGCCTATATGCATAATCATTGCCTTGGATATCGTCATAACTTTGCGCTTTTCTATCAATTGCCCGACAGTAATTTTTTCACCAGCGTATTATTTGCCTTCAAGAGAGAAGCCTCTAGTGACACATATGGCCCCCGGGTCTATTTTCCGTCATATATTTTTAGATCTATAGACCAAAAAACCCAAAAATATCTCGCTGAGTTTTATTTAATTTTATTTTGTTATATGTTTTAGTAATCTTTTATATCTATCTCTATCAGATCTCACCATTGTAATTGACCGTGAAGGGATTGACAACCCCTTTATCGCGTTGGGTGCAAGTGTTTGATTATTTGTGCAGGTGCATAGATTGGAGACTTGGTTGTACCTCCTACTGTATTGATACCTTGGTTCTCTAACTGAGGGAAATACTTATCTCTACTTTGTTGCATCACCCTTTCCTCTTCAAGGGAAAAAACAACGCAAGCTCAAGAAGTAGCAGTTATATGTGCACTTTTGATTATTCTGATCCGTAGACCCCAAAGTGACAATAGTTGGGATACTCTTCGGGGATGACTGTAATTCGAGGAGTTCATGTATTCACCATATGTTAATGCTTTGTTCCGGTTCTATATTGAAAGGTGGCATGAATATCCCTTAGTTTCCTCATGGACCCTGCTGCCATGGGAGGGTAGGACAGAAGATGTCATGCAAGTTCTTATTATAAGCATACGTATGACTATATACGAAAGACATGCCTACATTACATCAATGAATTGGAGTTGTGTCGCTCTAGGTTGTGACTGCCACATGATGAATGTTATCCAACAAAATTATCGCTCACTGATCAAATGCCTACGCTTTTCACATATTGATCTTTTCTAAGTTACTTTTGTTGCTACTATTGTTACAATCACTATAAAACCGCTACTGTTCCCGTTACAGTTATTATTGCTACGCTTACCACTGCTATCAAAACTATCATACTACTATGCTACTAAACACTTTGCTGCAGATATTTAGTTCTCCAGGTGTGGTTGAATTGTCAACTCAACTGCTAATACTTACAAATATTCTTTGGCTCTCGTTGTGTCGAATCAATGAATTTGGGTGAAATACTACCCTCGAAGACTATCATGATCCCCTATACTTGTGGGTTATCAAGGGGCGACAAAATCATGCATGCCCGTGCATGGATAACGCTTCCAAATGAACACCATGTCAACATCCAAGAGTAGTTCTGTATCAAAGGCGGTGGAGAAAGGGACTCCATGGGTGACCTTACAGCGGCCATCATTGACCCGTTGTATAAGAACATGAAGAAATCATTCCCAAGGGAAAAGCACTAGTACTAGGAGTGGAAGGAGCTTTCCCTGCTACACCTCAAGTATGCAACAAAAGATGGGTACGTTAGCTACAAGTTGTACCGTAGGATGCTAATCATTAAAGGCAGCCCACGTCACCTTCTCCAACCACCAACGAAGGAATGACTCCGCACCCATAAGAACAAAGACGAAGGATCTTCAAGCGGCTAGAAGCACCGTAAGAGAAACAATGGGTGCTGAATTGCAAAAACATGGGTGTGTACATTCAACTAGTAGTATGTCAACCTGGCAATCGGGTCGGGTTTGGTTGGGTCGACCTATACCAGACCCATGCCCGACTCCACTATCGGGTCAATCATCAACCCATGACCCTACCCATGGGTCTAGAACGGGACCCATGCCTGAACCCACCAGGTAAACCGACCCAGTCGGGCACCCATCGGGTATGGCAGCAGTCACATGCCATTTTAAATACTTTTTTGTTTATCATTTTTTCTTGCCCAACATTTTAAGGAAGGCGGGGTCTTCCAACCCAAACTACCTGCCATGTAATAACAAAGCGTTCATGCCATACGCCACAACCAGTAACTATGTAGTCAGCCTCCTCCTAGCTTTATACTGCTGCAGATGCTTTCATTCTTCCTAGCTGGTCGAGGTGGTACTAAACTATGTGCAACTATGAGGCAGTAGTGTGGTGTGGCTGGTATCTGCATGGGACGATCTCAAAAAGAATTTTGGCCCGGTGTGAATAAAAAAGGAGCAAGGCCGTGGTCTAGGTTCATCTTGGACCCGAGTTAACTGCATGTGAAGTGTACCAGTCTATGGTTAAGCACTTGGGTTGCACGTTGTGGGCTGACCAAAGATTACTCTATTTTGCTGGGAAAGCTAGCAGCTAGTTCTAAACTGCATAGCACACGCTACTAGATGCTATTTTAGAGAAACATGTCTATATAAAGTGACTTTTTCAAATAACAATCAACATGTAAAACAATAAATACAATTATTAATGTTAATCGGGTGACCCATTAGGTGACCCATGGGCACAAACTTGCGCCCATACCCTACCCACTACTAATCGGGTTACCCATGAGCAAGACCCATGGGTGTAGATGGCGACCCATACCCTACCCATTCGGGTCGGGTGCCCATGGGTCGGATTGCCGGGTTGAGTAGTATGTTCATTTAGATTAAGCAAACATATGTTCTAACTATGATTATAGTAGGTTAAAGATGTTGTCTGTTATTTCAAGAACTTGGATGTCTACATTCAACTAGTAGTATGTTAATTTAGGTATGAGTGATCATATATTCCGACTATGATTGTACTAGTTCAAAGATGTCGTGTGTTATTGTATTATACTTATTTACATAGAGTAAGTGGTGTGATGATGTAAAAATTCATGGTGCTTATGTAAAAATATGTAGTGTTAACTTTCTACAAATGATTTTTTGTGAATAGTGTGAGCACTTTCAGAAATACTAGCAAGGGCTTTCAAAATGCCTGACCACCTTTCGGAAACAATATGAGCGCTTCCACAATACACCGAGAGCACTTTCATAGTCCTTGCGCATTGAAAAAAAAGCAATGTACTATCACATCTTCGTGTGTAACAAAAAGCAGCATATGGTCAAGTCTTCCCGTGCATCCTTGTCTACCTCGCATGAACGGGGAGCCGTCAGATCGTGGCTACATGGCGCACGCTTGGGTTGGCCGTCGTTCAAACTACTTCGGCAGCCTCCTCGTCTCCCACCATGATATAAGTGGTTGCCAACTCCCCTTTCCATCACCTTCCCCATTCCACTCTCAATATCCTCCCGCATCTTTCTATCACTGGCACCATGTCTCACGCTGGATCTTTCGGCGCCTTCAGCGGAGATAGGACGGTGATGTCAGGCTTACTAGCACCATTCACTCGGGAACGCCATGTCGACCTCCATGAAGGCTGCACTATCTGCACCATCTACACCAATGAGATCAACAACGTCGACTGATACGTCTCCAATGTATCTATAATTTTTTATTGCTCCATGCTATATTATCTACTGTTTTGGACTATATTGGGCTTTATTTTCCACTTTTATATTATTTTTGGGACTAACCTATTAACCGGAGGCCCAGCCCAGAATTGTTGTTTTTTTGCCTATTTCAGTGTTTCGAAGAAACGGAATATCAAACGGAGTCCAAACGGAATGAAACCTTCGGGAACGTGATTTTCTCACCGAACGTGATCCAGGAGACTTGGACCCTACGCCAAGGCGTCAGAGAGGCGGTCACGAGGGTGGGGGGCGCCCCCCCTAGGGCGTGCCCCCCTGCCTCGTGGGCCCCTCGGTGCTCCTCCGATGTACTTCTTCCTCCTATATATACCTACGTACCCCCAAACGATTAGAATAGGAGCCAAAAACCTAATTCCACCGCCGCGACTTTCTGTATCCACAAGATCCCATCTTGGGGCCTGTTCCAGAGCTCCGCCGGAGAGGGCCGTCATCACGGAGGGCTTCTACATCATCATAGCCTCTCTGATGAAGTGTGAGTAGTTTACCTCAGACCTTCGGGTCCATAGTTAGTAGCTAGATGGCTTCTTCTCTCTTTTTGGATCTCAATACAAAGTTCTCCCCCTCTCTTGTGGAGATCTATTCGATGTAATCTTCTTTTTGCGGTGTGTTTGTTGAGACCGATGAATTGTGGGTTTATGATCAAGTCTATCTATGAATAATATTTGAATCTTCTCTGAATTCTTTTATGTATGATTGGTTATCTTTGCAAGTCTCTTCGAATTATCCGTTTGGTTTGGCCAACTAGATTGGTAGTTCTTGCCATGGGAGAAGTGCTTAGCTTTGGGTTCGATCTTGCGGTGTCCTTTCCCAGTGACAGAAGGGGCAGCAAGGCACGTATTGTATCGTTGCCATCGAGGATAACAAGATGGGGTTTATTTCATATTGCATGAATTTATCTCTCTACATTGTGTCATCTTGCTTAAGGCGTTACTCTGTTTTGAACTTAATACTCTACATGCATGCTGGATAGCGGTCGATGAGTGGAGTAATAGTAGTAGATGCAGAATCCTTTCGGTCTACTTGTCACGGACATGATGCCTATATACATGATCATGCCTAGATATTCTCATAACTATGCTCAATTCTGTCAATTGCTCAACAGTAATTTGTTCACCCACGTAGAATACTTATGCTCTTGAGAGAAGCCACTAGTGAAACCTATGGCCCCGGGGTCTATTCTCATCATATCAATCTCCATCACTTTAATCTTGCTTTGCTTTTTACTTTGCCTTTACTTTTCACTTTGCATCTTTATACCAAAAATACCAAAAATATTATATCTATCACATCTCACTCTCGTAAGTGACCGTGAAGGGATTGACAACCCCTAATCGTGTTGGTTGCGAGTAGCTATCGTTTTGTGCAGGTACGAGGGACTTGAGTGTGGCCTCCTACTGGATTGATACCTTGGTTCTCAAAAATTGAGGGAAATACTTATGCTACTCTGCTGCATCATCCCTTCCTCTTCGGGGAAAACCAACGCAAGCTCAAGACATAGCAAGAAGGATTTCTAGCACTGTTGCCAGGGAGTCTACGCAAAAAGTCAACATACCAAGTACCCATCACAATCCCTATCTCTCGCATTACATTATTTGCCATTTGCCTGTCATTTTCCTCTCCCCCACTTCACCCTTGCCATTTTATTCGCCCTCTCTCTCTATCCTCCCTCTCTATTTGCCCGTTTGCTCATGTTTGCTCGTGTGTTAGTTTGCTTGTTTGTCGCAATGGCTCAAGCTAATACTAAATTGTGTGACTTCACCAATACCAACAACAATGATTTTATTAGCACTCCGGTTGCTCCTCTTACCGATGCTGAATCTTGTGAAATTAATACTGCTTTGTTGAATCTTGTTATGAAAGATCAATTCGCCGGCCTTCCTAGTGAAGATGCCGCTACTCATCTGAATAGCTTCTTTGATTTATGTGATATGCAAAAGAAAAAAGATGTCGATAATGATGTCGTTAAATTGAAGCTATTTCCTTTTTCGCTTAGAGATCGTGCTAAAGCTTGGTTTTCGTCTTTGCCTAAAATAGTATTGATTCTTGGAACAAGTGCAAAGATGCTTTTATCTCTAAGTATTTCCCTCCCGCTAAGATCATCTCTCTTAGAAACGATATTTTAAGCAACTTGATCATGAACATGTTGCATAAGATTGGGAGAGAATGAAATTAATGATACGTAATTGCCCTACTCATGGTTTGAATTTGTGGATGATTATACAAAACTTTTATGCCGGATTGAATTTTGCTTCTAGAAATCTTTTAGATTCGGCCGCAGGAGGCACTTTTATGGAAATCATATTATGGTTAATTATTCTCAATGGCATACTGAAAGATCTTCTAATAAAAAAGTGCATGCGGTAGAAGAAATCAATGTTTTGAGTGGAAAGATGGATGAACTTATGAAATTATTTGCTACTAAGAGAGTTTCTTCTGATCCTAATGATATGCCTTTGTCTACTTTGATTGAGAATAACAATGAATCTATGGATGTGAATTTTGTTGGTAGGAATAATTTTGGTAACAACGCTTATAGAGGGAATTTTAATCCTAGGCCATATCCTAGTAATCCTTCTAATAATTATGGGAATTCTTACAACAACTCTTATGGAAATTATAATAAGATGCCCTCTGAATTTGAGAATAGTGTTAAAGAGTTTATGAATTCACAAAAGAATTTTAATGCTTTGCTTGAAGAGAAATTGCTTAAAGTTGATGATTTGGCTAGAAACGTTGATAGAATTTCTCTTGAGATTGATTCTTTAAAGCTTAGATCTATTCCTCCTAAGCATGATATCAATGAGTCTCTCAAAGCCATGAGAATTTCCATTGATGAGTGCAAGGAAAGAACCGCTAGGATGCGTGCTTCCAAAGATGCATTTATTAAAGCGTGTTCTTCCAATTCCTATGAAAATCAAGATGAAGATCTAAAAGTTATTGATGTGTCCCCTATTAAATCTTTGCTTTGCAATATGAATCTTGATGAAACTGAATATGATCTTCCTTTACCTAGAAGGCGTTCTAAAAATTGGAAGTATTTAGATCTTTATGATGAAATTGATGAAAGTGGGATTGAAAAAAATAAAAATCTAGATGTTGCTAAACCCACTATATTGGATTGCAAGAAATTTAATTATGAAAGTTGCTCTTTAATTGATTGTATTTCCTTGTTGCAATCCGTGCTAAATTCTCCACATGCTTATAGTCAACATAAAGCCTTCACCGAACATATTGTTGATGCCTTGATGCAATCTTATGAAGAAAAACATGAGTTGAAAGTTTCTATCCCTAGAAAACTCTATGATGAGTGGGAACCAACTATTAAAATTAAAATTAAAGATCATGAGTTTTATGCTTTGTGTGATTTGGGTGCTAGTGTCTCCACTATTCCCAAGACTTTGTGTGATTTGCTAGATTTCCATAATTTTAATGATTGCTCTCTAAACTTGCATCTTGCGGATTCTACTATTAAGAAACCTATGGGAAGGATTAATGATGTTCTTATTGTTGTAAATAGGAATTATGTGCCCGTATATTTCATTGTCCTTGATATAGATTGCAATCCTTCTTGCCCTATTATTCTTGGTAGACCTTTCCTTAGAACGGTTGGTGCGATTATTGATATGAAGGAAGGGAATATTAGATTTAAATTTCCATTAAAAAAGGGCATGGAACACTTTCCAAGAAAGAAAATAAAATTGCCATATGAAACTATCATGAGAGCCACTTATCGATTGCCTACCAAAGATGGCAAAACCTAGATCTATCCTCGCTTTTATGCCTAGCTAGGGGCGTTAAACGATAGCACTTGTTGGGAGGCAACCCAATTTTATTTTTATTCCTTGCTTTTTGCTCCTGATTAGTAATAAATAAATTATCTAGCCTCTGTTTTGGTTGTGTCTTTTTGTGTTTAATTAGTGTTTGTGCCAAGTAGAACCGTTGGGAAGACTTGGGTAAAGTCTTGTTGAACTTGCTGTAAAAAACAGAAACTTTAGCGCTCACAAGAACTGCTGTAATTTTTATTTGAAGAGTGCTATTTAGTTAATTCTTTTTGCAGATGATTAATAGATAAATTCCTCACGTCCAGCAATGTATTTTAGAATTTTTGGGGTTCCAGATCTTGCGCTAGATACATATTACTACAGACTGTTTTATTTTTGACAGATTCTATTTTGATAAACTTATGGCTAGTAAAATAGTTTATAATCCATAGAGAAGTTGAAATACAGTAGGTTTAACACCAATATAAATAAATAATGAGTTAATTACAGTACCTTGAAGTGGTCTTTTGTTTTCTTTCGCTAACGGAGCTCACGAGTTTTCTACTTTAAGTTTTGTGTTGTGAAGTTTTCAAGTTTTGGGTGAATTCTTGTGATGGATTATGGAACAAGGAGTGGCAAGAGCCTAAGCTTGGGGATGCCCATGGCACCCCCAAGATAATCCAAGGACACCAAAAAGTCAAATCTTAGGGATGCCCCGGAAGACATCCCCTCTTTCGTCCACTTCCATCGGTAATTTACTTGGAGCTATATTTTTATTCACCAACATGATATGTGTTTTGCTTGGAGCATCGTGTATTATTTGTGTCTTTGTGTCTTAGTATGCCACAATCATCCTTACTATACACACCTTTTGAGAGAGCCATACATGAATTAAAATTTGATAGAATACTCTATGTGCTTCACTTATATCTTTTGAGCTATGAAGTTTTGCTCTATGTGCTTCACTTATATCTTTTGAGCTAAATAGTTTTGCTCTATGTGCTTCACTTATATCTTTTGAGCGTTATAATTTTGCTCTATGTGCTTCACTTAGATCTTTTAGAGCACGGTGGTGAATTTGTTTGAAAGAAACTATTGATCTCTCATGCTTCACTTAAATTATTTGAGAGTCTCTTAATAGCATGGTAATTTGCTTAATAATAATATGCTTGGTATTCAAGATTTGTGAAACTTTCTTTTTAGTGTGTTGAATACTAAAAAAAGATTGAAGCATGATAATTGTTTTGAGATATGGAGGTGATAATATTAAAGTCATGCTAGTTGAGTAGTTGTGAATTTAAAGAATACTTGTGTTAAAGTTTGTGATTCCCGTAGCGTGCACGTATGGTGAACCGTTATGTGATGAAGTCGGAGCATGATTTATTTATTGATTGTCTTCCTTATGAGTGGCGGTCAGGGACGAGCGATGGTCTTTTCCTAACAATCTATCCCCCTAGGAGCATGCGCGCAATACTTTGCTTTGATAACTTCTAGATTTTGCAATAAGTATATGAGTTCTTTATGACTAATGTTGAGTCCATGGATTATACGCACTCTCACCCTTCCACCTTTGATAGTGTAACACCCCGATAATTAAGTTACAGTAATCCCCTGCTAATAATGCCATGTCACCACGATTACTATGGCCGATCTTGCAATGGTTCAAAAACAATTCAATTTCAAATTTAAAATAGAGTCAAAATAATATTTCATCAAAGAGTAAAGTAAAAATGTTCACATTAATCCATAAATTCCCCTCATAATTTATCATGTAGAAACCAACTTCATTTGGTTAACCCAATTAACCCCAATAACCTTTAAACACGTCCGATATCATCTAGTTTGGCCATTTTAAATCCTAAAAGTAAATACGATTTCCAAATAATGTGAGACTTGTTGTGTGGCCTCAAAATATTACCTAGTATTTGTGTGTCAAGTTTCATGACTAAATAAATTCGTATCCTAGGCGAAGTAGATAGAACGCAATATCAAAAAAAAAGAGGAACACAAAAGGAAATGGAAAAAACAAAAAGCTACACTGTGCACTTGTAGCCCAATGCTACAGTGCATGCCCAAGCCCACCACGGCCTTTTTCTTCCTCCTATATACAGAGAGGAGGCAGTGCCTGTGCGTGGCGTGCATCCATGCCCGCCATGGCCTCCTCCGTCGCCGTGTCGATCATCCGCTCGTCCTGGAGATGCATAAGAGCCCTCCCGACCCCGTTGACAAACCCTAGCCAACAAAATTCCCCTCGCTCGTCCTCTCCCTCTCGGTTTTGCTCGCTTCCGAGCCGTCGTTGCCGCGCCATCGTTACCACCGTGGCCACCGGCCTCCCCTCGCCGCTCGAAGATGTCCGGGGGCTCCGTCGTGGTCGGATCCATCACCACGCCGAAGAGCTCGAGCTAGGATGCCGCGTAGCCTCGCCATCGTGCTCGTCTTCGCCCGCAGCCGCCGCATCACACCGTCGTTTGCCACCCCAACGGGCCACCCTGGCGGCCTTGACCATGTCCATGAGCCTCCCCGTGAGCTTCTCTGCCGAATCCCCTACTTTCCTCCCCTCGATCCGTGCCCCTACGTGTCGAACGCCACCATGGCCGGAGCTCCACTTCCGCGTACGCATACGTGCTGTTGCGGCTGCTGCTCCCTGCACCTGTACCCTGCTGCTCCTTGCGTTGCTGTTGCTTTTGCTGCTTAACGCTGCTGCTGCTCCTTATATTATAAGCTGATCCCGATGCGTGGTTGCTGCTGTCGCTAGGTGCTGCCGCGCTTGGTCGTCGATGCCGCCGCCGCTGCCTGCTAGTGCCGTTGCTCATCGCGGCCTGTACCTGCGGGCCGCACCACCCGCGCCACGCTTGCCGCATCCTGGCCATACCACGTCCATGGCCATGTGCATGTGTGTGCTGGTGCGTGATGCACAACCACAAAGTGCATGTGTGTGTTGTGTGTGTTCTGGGTGTGTGAGGCCGCCCCTGTTCTATTAGTTTAGGGTTAATTAGTTAGTTAGGATTGCTACTAGCAGATGACATGTGGATCCCATTAATTAGGTTAGTATTTATTTATTTGATTAGGTATAGCCTATGACATGTGGGATCCACTTCTACTATTCATGTGTAGACCAGTCAAATGTTGACTGGGTCAACCCGGCCCCACTGGCCCCACCGTGGCTAGAAAAGCACTAGGTGACAAAAGTTTTTCACTGTTTATAATTCGAATTAAATAATTTCAGAATTTTTTTAAATATTTGAAATGTCATATAAAATAATTCATAATTCGGATGGAAAAACTTTGTACATGAAAGTTGCTCAGAACGACGAGACGAATCCGGATACGCAGCCCGTTCGTCCGCCACACATATCTAGCATAGCAAACACGCAACTTTTCCCCTTCGGTTCATCTGTCCGAAAACACGAAACACCAGGGATACTTTCCCGGATGTTTTCCCCCTTCGCCAGTATCACCTCCTATTGCGTTAGGGCCCACCTAGCACCGCTCATTGCCATGCCATGCATCATTATGCATTTGTTTGCATTGTATTTATTGTTTCTTTCCCCTCTTCTATTCGGTAGACTACGAGACTGACGCCGCTGCTGGTGCCCCGATCGACTACGCTGTTGACGACCCCTACTTGCCAGAGTAACCAGGCAAACCCCCCCCCCCCCCTTGATCACTAGATATCGCCTATTCTTCTCTATGCTGCTTGCATTAGAGTAGTGTAGCTTGTTACTGCTTTCAGTTAATCCTATACTGCTGCATAGCCTGTCCTTGCTACTATTGTTGTTACCTTTACCTGCTATCCTACTGCTTAGTATAGGATGCAAGTGTTCCATCAGTGGCCCTACACTCTTGTCCGTCTGCCATGCTGTACTACTGGGCCGTGATCACTTCGGGAGGTGATCACGGGCATATACTATATACTTTACACTGTTACATTACCTGTGGTACTGTTCGGAGAAGGGGGCTGAAGGGGCAGGTGGTTCCACCCAGGTAGTGGTGGCCTGGGTTACCGACGGCCCCCGACTGTTACTTTGTGGCGGAGCGGCACGGCAAGTTGAGACCACCTAGGAGAGAGGTGGGCCTAGCCCTGGTCGGTGTTCGCGGACACTTAACACGCTTAACGAGATCTTGGTATTTTATCTGAGTCTGGCTACTGGCCTATACGCACTAACCATCTACGCGGGGACAGTTATGGGCACTCGACATCGTGGTATCAGCCGAAGCCTTCGTGACGTCAGCGACTGAGCGGCGCGCGCCGGATTGGACTGCAACGCCTGCTAGGCTAGGTCTGCTTCCGGCCGCCCTCGCAACATGCAGGTGTGCAATGGGCGATGGGCCCAGACCCCTACGCCATAGGATTTAGACCGGCGTGCTGACCTCTCTGTTGTGCCTAGGTAGGGCTGCGACGTGTTAATCTTCCAAGGTCGGGCATGACCCAGAAAAGTGTGTCCGGACAAAGGGGATCGAGCGTGTTGGGAAATGTGGTGCACCCCTGCAGGAAAGTTAATCTATTCGAATAGCCGTGATCTTCCGTAACAGGATGACTTGGAGTTGTACCTTGACCTTATGACAACTAGAACCGGATACTTAATAAAACACATCCTTCCAAGTGCCAGATACAACCGGTGATCTCTCTCTCACAGGGCGACGAGGGGAGGATCATCGGTTAGGATTATGCTATGCGATGATACTTGGTGAACTTACCTTCTACTCTCTTCTTCTGCTGCAAGATGGAGGTTACCAGAAGCGTAGTCTTCGATAGGACTAGCTATCCCCCTCTTATTCTGGCATTCTGCAGTTCAGTACACATATGTTACCCCATTTTCCATTTGATACCAATGCATACTTATGTAGTGTAGCTCCTTGCTTGCGAGTACTTTGGATGAGTACTCACGGTTGCTTTGCTCCCCCTTTTCCCCCTTTTCTATACCCGATTGCTGCGACTAGACGATGGAGCCCAGGAGCCAGAAGCCACCGTCGACGACGACTCCTACTACACTCGAGGTTCCTACTACTACGTGCAGCCCGCTGACGACGACCAGGAATAGTTTAGGAGGATCCCGGGCAGGAGGCCTGCGCCTCTTTCGATCGGTATCCCAGTTTGTGCTAGCCTTGTTAAGGCAAACTTGTTTAACTTATGTCTGTACTCAGATATTGTTGCTTCCGCTGACTCGTCTATGATCGAGCTCTTGTATTCGAGTCCTCGAGGCCCCTGGCTTGTAATATGATTCTTGTATGACTTATTTTATTTGTAGAGTTGTGTTGTGATATCTTCCCATGAGTCCCCGATCCTGATCGTACACGTTTGCGTGTATGATTAGTGTGAGGTCAAATCGGGGGCGTCACAAGTTGGTATCAGAGCCGACTGCCTGTAGGAATCCCCCTTCCACACTCCTTGGCCGAAGTCGAGTCTAGACATTGCAAAAACTTTTTACTAACATGGTTGTGTGTCTTACGGGCCTACGTCGCCATTGGGTGGTATTCGGATCTTTTATTCCCCAAACTATACTCTGGGACTCTGAGCTCTCTTCTATTCGGGTTAGATGATTTTGCTAAAAACAAAACTAACTTTAGGTTCTCGAAGGTACTTTCTCCCTGAGAGCCCCTCACCTCAGATGATCGCCTGCTTCACTAGAAGATTCCGAAGTTACTCTATGTTGTTCTCTCGAGTCTTTGTGCCATCACATTTGCAATTTCCTTCCATCGTCAGCCCCTATGAAAACTGCATACACTTGCCATTCATACAATCATTCCCCGTTGATCTTGTTCTTACAAGATGTCCCGAAATACTCTCTGTTGTCCCGAGAATCCCTTGAGCTTACTGCCTTGCAGTTCTTTACCACATGAATACCCCTACGGATAAATCCTCGCTCTTGTCGAGTATCCGCTCACCCCCAGTTGTTCATGTGTTTTACAAAGTCCTCGAAATACCATTCGACTTTCTGAAGATCCTCAACAGCCCATTGCTCTTGGTTTCCCTGCCTTCCTGCATTATGGTTAAGTCCATGCTTCTAGTAATCTCCGTTGACATCCTCTGTCACTATTATTTCGAGTCACTTGATTTGATATGTTGCGAATGCTCGCAATCCTCAATCAGATCCTAGATTTCATCATTCCGGCTCAGACGTCATTTTGAACATGAGCTGGTTCTCAACAAATCCAATTGTCGTCGATTGTACCCCTAAGGCTATTCAACTTATCCATCCCTAATCAGAATATTGCTTCTGATCCCTTGATTTGAAAATCATAATTCCTTTGCATTTGAGCTCTGGATTAGTCAGTTATTTCCATAATCCAATGCCTTTGCATTGTTACTTCCTCTGGTTGTGTGTCGATGCTCACGTCAACTCTGTTATGGACCGACAGATCCTTTAATGGATTTTATCCGACATCGTCCTTCATATTCAATAACCTTGTGAGCCTTCCCTCGGATACATAATGCCTTTGGTAAATTGTATCATCTACTTTCTCAACCTTGCTCTACTTTCGAGCTTGTGATATTTACTCTTGAAACTTGTGGTATATGTTTCTAAGAAGCCCCTATGGGTTGAACATATGCCTTCTCTAAACCGTGTGAACTCGAAAGTTTTCACGAGTCATACACTTCTGGTATTTTGCCAGATAAAAATTTCAACACTACAACTTCTTCGAAAGTGAGAAGTGAATGAAAGGTTATGCATTGGAGAAGTGGGAGTCGACCTTCAACTTTGTGTTCATGCCCATGGACACGATGTAGATCTTATCATTAAAGCTTCTCTTAAATTAAATTATTCCTTTGGTATAAGTTCATCCTATATTCGGGATCTGGCCTTTTGCAATCGTGGTTCCGACCATGTTCTCCTTCAAATACCATTTCACATGCAAGTTTAAGTGCTTGTCTTCTGTAGAGCAATACCCCAGTCCAACCTCTACTTTGATTTGTCATCGAGTATTACCCCCTCTGGTATCTCGAGATTATCACGGAACTGCATAACTTCTTATGAGTTCTTCTTCAAGTATTATTTGACTTTCGCTGCATTATCATTTGACTTGATGTCATCACCGACCGATTAAATCTTCATGAAATCTCTCGACAAATGTGTCGTGATCATCATCAGCATTCCGAGCTCTTCCAAGATATCAATTGAGTTCATGATGAGAAATACCATCCTTGCCCTTGATGATTTGTGTTATCACCGACCACTTTATTGCCTTCCGTTCAACACAAACTTATTCGTGTTTTGTGTTATGCCTTGAGATCCTTGCTATCCAGCATTTGTTCTTCTTTACCTTGGAATGTTACCACCTTTTATGTCAAGAATGTCGTGGTAATTTTACCACCTCTTGAGAATTCTTGATATAGTAATATATCTCGCCTTTTGCGTTCATTTCTTGGTCTCCGTGTTGTTTCTAACCGGAATACCGACAAATGGTCTATGATGTGTAAATTCTAAAACTTCTAGCAACCCTATTGCTTTGAAGTTATTGGTCTACAGTTTCATTCTAAGTCTATTGCTTATTGAATCATCATTCGAACATCGATCGTGCTACCTAGTCCAGATTCCTGGGTGCACCCTTCTATCATTGTTCAACTGTGTATGTTTCCCTCGAGCATACATCATTATAACATTTGATCCGACAAATGATATTTCCTTGTTCACATAATTGTGAAAATCAATCCTTTGGAAATCTCGATGATTTGTTGCTGAGCCTATCAGCCACCTCCTCATCCTCTCCTTGGTTTACTGATGAACTCTTGTTTCAGAGCTCACTTCCATAGATCATTTCTGAGAATCTCACAATGTCATCTCGTCAAATTGTGTTGCACCTTTTCTTCTCAGGCATCCTGAGTCTGAGGTATCCTGACACCAATCAAATCTGAACCTCGGTCAGATATGATGGTTGGAACATATTTCCAAGATTTATAACGTTGGTCTTTATATGACCCGGTAAGGTGGTGTCATACCTAGCCCACCTGGCCGGAGGCCCTATTGTTATAGTTCCCTCTTAGCAATGTTATCCATTCTCCCATGAGGAAACTGTAAGACTTATTCCATAAGTTGTTCCTGATGGACCCTTTGTGTATCCAAGGTCTGACCTTTGCTTAAAGACCATGTCAATGCTATCTCGAAGCATGTCACTCGTACTATGATTTTCAACAAGAACATTTGAAGCCCAATGCTAAATGTTTCCTGCTCAATTATCCAAACACCGTTGTATGGGTAATGTCATGAAATTCCTCCCCCCTTACCAAAAAGGGTTTTCTACGTTATATCCTGTCATGCATATCATGCTCTGCTTGTCCTTGGGAAGGATATACCCTTGAAATATGTGTTTAAACACATTTTCCTTTCCATTGTTCTGTTTAATCTGATAATCATATTTTCTTTTCCATTGGTTGGTTTAACATTTCTTGGGATCTATATGATCTAAGCAGTAATATTCTCCTGCTTTTGTAAACACCTTGGTGTACAACTGTGTCAGTAAGGCCCTGTTACTATTGTTGATGACATTCTGGTAACCACCGATGGACGGGAACTTTGCCTATTGGTCCGCCTTGTTCAACGAGCAGAAACATGGTTCTCTTCGTCCCTCACCCTTGGTACCGACGTTGTTGCCGACATAATCGACAGGCTACCCTCTAACATGCCTTGCTATCATGACCATGCAAGATGTCACCACCCCTCCTACTTTTATCCCACATGGTGGGCCCATAACCCACAGTTCCACTGGATCGAAACCTGACTACTGTACACCACATGTTCCCAAGGTTGTTCCTCATGCTTGACCTCGTATATAACTCACGGACCACCTTCCTCGTGCTCTA
Organism: Triticum monococcum; assembly: GCA_034509565.1. NCBI lineage: Eukaryota > Viridiplantae > Streptophyta > Magnoliopsida > Poales > Poaceae > Triticum > Triticum monococcum. Next base: position 587,768,211 of record CM067843.1, on the reverse strand, counting down.
TTCTGGTATCAGACGCAATACTTACTCTTGCTACTCTGAACCCCTTTCTCACTCTGGTTCAGACTTCGAGCAACTGTCTATCCACTTGGAACCTCTTATTGTACCTTCGTACCTTACTCTCGATGTATTTCATATGTTCAACTCGACACATAATCTTATACTCATTCATGGGTTAACCCCACATTGTTTCCCTCAAAGGCATTCTGTCGTAGCTAAGCTGCCCCTTATCCTTTCGTAAGTACGGTGAAAATTCCGAAGAAAGGATGATGACTTCATCTTGATGACCCAAAGCAGAGAAATGAAGACATCAATGTATTGGATCGACCTCTCCAAGAAGAGCAACCAAGACCGAAAAGACTCTTTAGAATTTCGTCACCAATACCTTCCCCTTAACTCTACCTCTTAAATCTCGGGACGAGATTTCTTGTAGTGGAGGAGATTTGTAACACCCCGATAATTAAGCTACAGTAATCCCCTGCTAATAATGCCACATCACCACGATTACTATGGCCGATCTTGCAATGGTTCAAAAACAATTCAATTTCAAATTTAAAATAGAGTCAAAATAATATTTCATCAAAGAGTAAAATAAAAATGTTCACATTAATCCATAAATTCCCCTGATAATTTATCATGTAGAAACCAACTTCATTTGGTTAACCCAATTAACCCCAGTAACCTTTAAACACGTCCGATATCATCTAGTTTGGCCATTTTAAATTCTAAAAGTAAATACAATTTCCAAATAATGGGAGACTTGTTGTGTGGCCTCAAAATATTACCTAGTATTTGTGTGTCAAGTTTCATGACTAAATAAGTTCGTTTCCTAGGCGAAGTAGATAGAACGCAATATCAAAAAAAAAAACAGGAACAGAAAAGGAAATGGAAAAAACGAAAAGCTACACTGTGCACTTGTAGCCCAATGCTACAGTGCATGCCCAAGCCCACCACGGCCTTTTTCTTCCTCCTATGTTCAGAGAGGAGGCAGTGCCTGTGCGTGGCGTGCATCCATGCCCGCCATGGCCTCCTCCGTCGCCGTGTAGATCATCCGCTTGTCCTGGAGATGCATAAGAGCCCTCCTGACCCCGTTGACAAACCCTAGCCAACAAATTTCCCCTCGCTCGTCCTCTCCCTCTCAGTTTTTCTCGCTTCCGAGCCGTCGTTGCCGCGCCATCGTTACCACCGTGGCCACCGGCCTCCCCTCGCCGCTCGAAGATGTCCGGGGGCTTCGTCGTGGTCGGATCCATCACCATGCCGAAGAGCTCGAGCTAGGATGCCCCGTAGCCTCTCCATCGTGCTCGTCTTTGCCCGCGGCCGCCGCATCACGCCGTCGTTTGCCACCCCAACGGGCCACCCCGATGGCCTTGACCATGTCCACGAGCCTCCCCGTGAGCTTCTCTGCCGAATCCCCTACTTTCCCCCCTTGATCCGTGCCCCTACGTGTCGAACACCACCATGGCCGGAGCTCCACTTCCGCGTATGCGTACGTGCTGTTGCGGCTGCTGCTCCCTGCTCCTGTACCCTGCCGCTCCTTGTGTTGCCGTTGCTTTTGCTGCTTAACGCTGCTGCTGCTCCTTATATTATAAGCTGATGCCGATGCGTGGTTGCTGCTGTCGCTAGGTGCTGCCGCGCTTGGTCGTCGATGCCGCCGCCGCTGCCTGCTAGTGTCGTTGCTCATCGCGGCCTGTACTTGCGGGCCGCACCAACCGCGCCACGCTTGCCGCATCCTGGCCATACCACGGCCATGGCCATGTGCATGTGTGTACTGATGCGTGATGCACAACCACACAGTGCATGTGTGTGTTGTGTGCGTGTGTGTTCTGGTGTGTGAGGCCACCCCTGTTCTGTTAGTTTAGGGTTAATTAGTTAGTTAGGATTGCTACTAGCAGATGACATGTGGATCCCATTAATTAGGTTAGTATTTATTTATTTGATTAGGTATAGCCTATGACATGTGGGATCCACTTCTACTATTCATGTGTAGACCGGTCAAATGTTGATTGGCTCAACCCGTCCCCACTGGCCCCACTGTCATACACTGTCATACACTGTGGCTAGAAAAGCACTAGGTGACAAAAGTTTTTCACTGTTTATAATTCGAATTAAATAATTTCAGAATTTTTTTAAATCTTTGAAATGTCATATAAAATAATTCGTAACTCGGATGGAAAAACTTTGTACATGAAAGTTGCTCAGAACGACGAGACGGATCCGGATACGCAGCCCGTTCGTCCGCCACACATCAATAGCATAGCAAACACGCAACTTTCCCCCTCCTGTTCATCTGTCCGAAAACGCGAAACACCGGGGATACTTTCCCGGATGTTTCCCCCCTTCGTCGGTATCACCTCCTACTGTGTTAGGGCCCACCTAGCACCGCTCATTGTCATGTCATGCATCGTTATGCATCTGTTTGCATTGTATTCATTGTTTCTTTCCCCTCTTCTATTCGGTAGACTACGAGACTGACGCCGCTGCTGGTGCCCCGATCGACTACGCTGTTGACGACCCCTACTTGCCAGAGTAACTAGGCAAGCCCCCCCCCTTGATCACCATATATCGCCTATTCTTCTCTATACTGCTTGCATTAGAGTAGTGTAGCATGTTACTGCTTTTAGTTAATCCTATACTGCTGCATAGCCTGTCCTTGCTACTACTGTTGTTACCTTTACCTGCTATCCTACTGCTTAGTATAGGATGCTAGTGTTCCATCAGTGGCCCCACACTCTTGTCCGTCTGCCATGCTATACTACTGGGCCGTGATCACTTCGGGGGTGATCACGGGCATATACTATATACTTTACACTGTTACATTACATGTGGTACTGTTCGGAGATGGGGGCTGAAGGGGCAGGTGGTTCCACCCAGGTAGTGGTGGGCCTGGGTTCCCAACGGCCCCCGACTGTTACTTTGTGGCGGAGCGGCAGGGCAGGTTGAGACCACCTAGGAGAGAGGTGGGCCTGGCCCTGGTCGGTGTTCGCGGACACTTAACACGCTTAACGAGATCTTGGCATTTGATATGAGTCTGGCTACTGGCCTATACGCACTAACCATCTACATGGGACAGTTATGGGCACTCAACGTCGTGGTATCGGCCGAAGCCTTCGTGACGCCAGCGACTGAGCGGCGCACATCGGATTGGACTGGAACGCCTGCTAGGCTAGGTCTGCTTCCGGCCGCCCTCGCAACATGCAGGTGTGCAATGGGCGATGGGCCCAGACCCCTGCGCCATAGGATTTAGACCGGCGTGCTGATCTCTCTGTTGTGCCTAGGTAGGGCTGCGACATGTTGATCTTCCGAGGCCGGGCCTGACCCAGAAAAGTGTGTCCGGACAAAGGGGACCGAGCATGTTGGGAAATTTTGTGCACCCCTGCAGGGAGGTTAATCTATTCAAATAGCCGTGATCTTCGGTAACAGGATGACTTGGAGTTGTACCTTGACCTTATGACAACTAGAACCCGATACTTAATAAAACACATCCTTCCAAGTGCCAGATACAACCGGTGATCGCTCTCTCACAGGGCGACGAGGGGAGGATCATCGGTTAGGATTATGCTATGCGATGATACTTGGTGAACTTACCTTCTACTCTCTTCTTCTGCTGCAAGATGGAGGTTACCAGAAGCGTAGTCTTCGATAGGACTAGCTATCCCCCTCTTATTCTGGCATTCTGCAGTTCAGTCCACATATGTTACCCCCTTTTCCATTTGATACCAATGCATACTTATGTAGTGTAGCTCCTTGCTTGCGAGTGCTTTGGATGAGTACTCACGGTTGCTTTGCTCCCCCTTTTCCCCCTTTTCTATACCCGATTGCTGCGACCAGACGATGGAGCCCAGGAGCCAGACGCCACCGTCGACGACGACTCCTACTACACTGGAGGTGCCTACTACTACATGCAGCCCGCTGACGAGGAACAGGAGTAGTTTAGGAGGATCCCAGGCAGGAGGCCTGCGCCTCTTTCGATCGGTATCCCAGTTTGTGCTAGCCTTGTTAAGGCAAACTTGTTTAACTTCTGTCTGTACTCAGATATTGTTGCTTCCGCTGACTCATCTATGATCGAGCTCTTGTATTCGAGCCCTCGAGGCCCCTAGCTTGTAATATGATGCTTGTATGACTTATTTTATTTGTAGAGTTGTGTTGTGGTATCTTCCCGTGAGTCCCTGATCCTGATCGTACATGTTTGCGTGTATGATTAGTGTACGGTCAAATCGGGGGCGTCACAGCTAGCCTCTCTAATACCGCGCACTTTTCGCCGGTATCATACACCTACCATATACCTTCCTCAAAACAGCCACCATACCTACCTATTATGGCATTTCCATAGCCATTCCGGGATATATTGCCATGCAACTTTCCACCTTTCCGTTCATGACACATTCATCATTGTCATATTGCATAACCCGGTACACCGCCGGATGCATTCATATGGAGTCATATTTTGTTCTAAGTATCGAGTTGTAATTGTTGAGTTGTAAGAAAAATAAAAGTGTGATGATCATCATTATTAGAGCATTGTCCCAGTGAGGAAAGGATGATGGAGACTATGATTCCCCCATAAGTCGGGATGAGACTCTGGACGAAAAATAAATAAAAAAGAGGCCAAAGAAGCCCAAATAAAAAGACGCCATAAAAAGGAGAAAAGGCCCAAATAAAAAATATATATATATAATGAGAGAAAAATAGAGAAGGGACAATGTTGCTATCTTTTTACCACACGTGTGCTTCAAAGTAGCACCATGATCTTCATAGTAGAGAGTCTCTCATGTTATCACTTTCATATACTAGTAGGAATCATTCATTATAGAACTTGGCTTGTATATTCCAATGATGGGCTTCCTCAAATTGCCCTAGGTCTTCATGAGCAAGCAAGTTGGATGCACACCCACTTAGTTTCTTTTTGAGCTTTCATATACTCATAGCTTTAGTGCATCCGTTGCATGACAATCCCTACTCACTCACATTGATATCTATTGATGGGCATCTCCATAGCCCGTTGATATGCCTAGTTGATGTGAGACTATCTTCTCCTTTTTGTCTTCTCCACAACCACCATTCTATTCCACCTATAGTGCTATATCCATGGCTCAAGCTCATGTATTGCGTGAAGATTGAAAAAGTTTTGAAGAAGTTAGAGTATGAAACAATTGCTTGGCTTGTCATCGGGGTTGTGCATGATTTAAATACTTTGTGTGGTGAAGATAGAGCATAGCCAGACTATATGATTTTGTAGGGATAACTTTCTTTGGCCATGTTATTTTGAGAAGACATAACTGCTTTGTTAGTATGCTTGAAGTATTATTATTTTTATGTCAATATAAACTTTTGTCTTGAATCTTTCGAATCTGAATATTCATATCGCAATTAAGAAGATTTGCATTGAAATTATGCCAAGTATCACTCCGCATCAAAAAATTTCTTTTTATCATTTACCTACTCGAGGACGAGCAGGAATTAAGCTTGGGGATGCCTGATACGTCTCCAACGTATCTATAATTTTTGATTGCTCCATGCTATATTATCTACTGTTTTGGACTATATTGGGCTTTATTTTCCACTTTTATATTATTTTTGGGACTAACCTATTAACCGGAGGCCCAACCCAGAATTGCTGTTTTTTGCCTATTTCAGTGTTTCGAAGAAACGGAATATCAAACGGAGTCCAAACGGAATGAAACCTTCGGGAACGTGATTTTCTCACCGAACGTGATCCAGGAGACTTGGACCCTACGCCAAGGCATCAGAGAGGCGGTCACGAGGGTGGGGGCGCCCCTCCTAGGGCGCGCCCCCTGCCTCGTGGGCCCCTCGGTGCTCCTCCGACGTACTTCTTCCTCCTATATATACCAATGTACCCCCAAACGATCAGAACAGGAGCCAAAAACCTAATTCCACCGCCGCAACTTTCTGTATCCACGAGATCCCATCTTGGGGCATGTTCTGGAGCTCCGCCGGAGAGGGCCGTCATCACGGAGGGCTTCTACATCATCATAGCCTCTCCGATGAAGTGTGAGTAGTTTACCTCAGACCTTCGGGTCCATAGTTAGTAGCTAGATGGCTTCTTCTCTCTTTTTGGATCTCAATACAAAGTTCTCCCCCTCTCTTGTGGAGATCTATTCGATGTAATCTTCTTTTTGCGGTGTGTTTGTTGAGACCGATGAATTGTGGGTTTATGATCAAGTCTATCTATGAATAATGTTTGAATCTTCTCTGAATTCTTTTATGTATGATTGGTTATCTTTGCAAGTCTCTTCGAATTATCCGTTTGGTTTGGCCAACTAGATTGGTAGTTCTTGCCATGGGAGAAGTGCTTAGCTTCGGGTTTGATCTTGCGGTGTCCTTTCCCAGTGACAGAAGGGGCAGCAAGGCACGTATTGTATCGTTGCCATCGAGGATAACAAGATGGGGTTTATTTCATATTGCATGAATTTATCTCTCTACATCGTGTCATCTTGCTTAAGGTGTTACTCTGTTTTTAACTTAATACTCTAGATGCATGTTGGATAGCGGTTGATGAGTGGAGTAATAGTAGTAGATGCAGAATCGTTTCGGTCTACTTGTCACGGACGTGATGCCTATATACATGATCATGCCTAGATATTCTCATAACTATGCTCAATTATGTCAATTGCTCAACAGTAATTTGTTCACCCACCGTAGAATACTTATGCTCTTGAGAGAAGCCACCAGTGAAACCTATGGCCCCCGGGTCTATTCTCATCATATCAATCTCCATCACTTTAATCTTGCTTTGCTTTTTTACTTTGCCTTTACTTTTCACTTTGCATCTTTATACCAAAAATACCAAAAATATTATATGAGGAATCACATCCGACATAATTATCCATCACTAATCCATTGCCTACGAGCTTTTCAGATATTGATCTTTGCTTAGTTACTTTTCCGTTGCCACTGTTACGCTTGCTACAAAACTGCTACTGTTACCGCTACTATCATATTACTTTGCTACTAAATACTTTGCTGCAAATATTAAGTTTCCAGGTGTTGTTGAATTGACAACTCAGCTGCTAATACTTGAGAATATTCTTTGGCTCCCCTTGTGTCGAATCAATAAATTTGGGTTGAATACTCTACCCTCGAAAACTATTGCGATCCCCTATACTTGTGGGTTATCATACAACATGATATAGCTTCCGCACTCAGCCACCCCATTACACAACTACACCAGCAGCAAGTTTCACATGCAACATCTAGAACCTTTCAAAATTAGCATCATAGACGGTACACAAAGAGATGCATCTCATCTGGAAAATTGCAAAAGCGGAAGGCGAATATTAAGCCTTCATTCATGTTGAAGGTATTTGCGACTTTAGGCTAGTGCCTATGGATGATTGACTATCCGTCCTTCGACCTCTTCAGGAACACTTCAATATTGAACAGTTGGTGTTGTATGAAAACTTTCCTCGCCTCCTTACCACAGAGGTGGTTTGAGAGGTAATCATCAGTGAAGCCTGAAAACAAGGATGTGCATAAATATCTTCTCTATATTGGAAATGGGGCAAAGGAATACAAAAAGGCAAGGTATAATAGTTAGTACCATCTTGTAAACCTCAGTGCTTCCCATTGTTTCCCTGCAGCACATATAAGGTAGTTAGTAATCAGGTTAAGTAAGGGTTCGCATGCTATCAGTAAAATATGTTGATGATAAATAAGCACATTGCAGATTCACCAGATTAATTCAGGCCACATGGAAAACCTATTTATCCAAACCAAGCAATATTAAGAACTAGGAAATATAGCACTTGTATATGTTTCTCATGTATTAAGTGCAGCCCAATTCGATTTATTCCTCACATGGTATACAATAACAGAATGCAGCCACAGCAATTGAACATCGCATTGCAGAATTGATCCAAGCAGTTAACTAAACACCACAACAAATGAACCAAACGTTAACTGAGCACCACATTGCACAATATAACATACTCCTAATAGAAGATCAGATAGTTAACCAAACCAAGCATGCTGAACAACTTGGAAATATAGCAATTGTATTTGTTTCTCATGTATTTAGTACAACCAAATTCTATTTATTCCTCACATGGTATACAATAAGAGAATGCAGCCACGTCAATTGTACATTGCATTGCAGAACTGAACCAAGCAGTTAACTAAACACCACAACAAATGAACCAAACATTAACTGAGCACCACATTGCACAATATAACATACTCCTAATAAAAGATCAGACAGTTAACCAAACCAAGCATGCTTAACAACTTGGAAATATAGCAATTGTATTTGTTTCTCATGTATTTAGTACAACCAAATTCGAGTTATTCCTCACATGTTATACAATAACAGAATGCAGCCACAATAGTTGAACATCGCATTGCAGAATTGAACCAAGCAGTTAACTAAACACCACAACAAGTGAACCAAGCCACAACAAATGAACCAAGCAGTTAACTAAAGACCAATTGAACAATATAACATACTCCTAATAGAAGATCAGACAGTTAACCAAACCAAGCATGCTTAGCAACTTGGAAATATTGCACCCTGAAGAATTGAGCATCACATTTGCAGAATTGAACCAAACAGTTAATTGAATAGCACATTGCATGACATATAGAACATATACACTATAGCAGAAGATTGCATGGTAAAAGTAGATACCACAATCCACTAGAATTTGTGAAGGAATGACAGTAGCTAGCAAACTGAACATGGGTCCTTATAGTGAGCTAATAAGACAAGCTACTCCTCATTATCGGAGATATCGATGATGATTGGCTCATTGGACATGGAAGAGGGTGAGGCCTCCGCATCGTGGGTGCCCTCGTTGTAGTGGTGAGTTGCCTGAGCCGCTCCGGGCACCAACCTGCTGTTGGGGAATGTAGTAATTTCAAAAAAATCCTACGCACACACAGGATCATGGTGATGCATAGCAATGAGAGGGGAGAGTGTGTCCACGTACCCTCGTAGACCGAAAGCGGAAGCGTTAGCACAACGCGGTTGATGTAGTCGTACGTCTTCACGATTCAACCGATGCAAGTATCGAACGCATAGCACCTCTGAGTTCAGCACACCTTCAGCTCGATGACGTCCCATGAACTCCGATCCAGCAGAGCTTCACGGGAGAGTTTCGTCAGCACGACGGCGTGATAATGGTGATGATGATGCTACCGACGCAGGGCTTCGCCTAAGCACCGCTACGATATGACCGAGGGGGATTACGGTGGAGGGGGGCACCGCACACGGCTGGGAGAGATCAACAGATCAATTTGTGTGTCTAGAGGTGCCCCCTGCCCCCGTATATAAAGGAGCAAGGGGGAGGCCGGCCGGCCCCTGTAGGCGTGCCAGGAGGAGGAGTCCTCCTCCTAGTAGGAGTAGGACTCCCCTCTTTCCTACTCCTACTAGGAAGGGGAAAGGGAGGGGAGAGGGAGAAGGAAAGGGGGGCGCCGCCCCCCTCTCCTAGTCCAATTCGGACCAGACGGGGAGTGGCGCGCGGGCTGCCCTAGGCCAGCCCTCTATCTCCACTAAGGCCCATAAGGCCCACTATTTCTTCGGGGGGGGGGGGGGGGGGTCCGGTAACCCTCCGGCACTCCGGTTTTCTCCGAAACCACCCGGAACACTTTCGGTGTCCGAATATAGTCGTCCAATATATCGATCTTTACGTCTCGAACATTTCGAGACTCCTCTTCATGTCCGTGATCATATCTGGGACTTCGAACTACCTTCGGTACATCAAAACACAAAAACTCATAATACCGATCATCACCAAACTTTAAGCGTGCGGACCCTATGAGTTCAAGAACTATGTAGACATGACCGAGACACGTCTCCGGTCAATAACCAATAGCGGAACCTGGATGCTCATATTGGCTCCCACATATTCTACGAAGATCTTTATTGGTCAAACCGCATAACAACATACGGTGTTCCCTTTGTCATCGGTATGTTACTTGCCCGAGATTCGATCGTCGGTATCTCAATACCTAGTTCAATATCGTTACCGACAAGTCTCTTTACTCGTTTCGTAATACATCATCTCACAACTAACTCATTACTTACAATGCTTGCAAGACTTATAGTGATGTGCATTACCGAGTGGGCCCAGAGATACCTCTCCGACAATCGGAGTGACAAATCCTAATCTTGATCTATGCCAACTCAACAAGTACCGTTAGAGACACCTGTAGAGAACCTTTATAATCACCCAGTTACGTTGTGACATTTGGTAGCACACAAAGTTTTCCTCTGGTAATCGGGAGTTGCATAACCTCATAGTCATAGGAACATGTATGAGTCATGAAGAAAGCAATATCAGTAAACTAAAAGATCAAGTGCTAAGCTAAAGGAATGGGTCCAGTCAATCACATCATTCTCCTAATGATGTGATCCCATTAATCAAATGACAACTCATGTCTTATGGTTAGGAAACTTAACCATCTTTGATTAATGAACTAGTCAAGTAGAGGCATACTAGTGACACTCTGTTTGTCTATGTATTCACACATGTACTAAGTTTCCGGTTATATACAATTCTAGCATGAATAATAAACATTTATCATGATATGAGGAAATAAATAATAACTTTATTATTGCCTCTAGGGCAGATTTCCTTCATTCTCCCACTTGCACTAGAGTCAATAATCTAGATTACACAGTGATGATTCTAACACCCATGGAGCCTTGGTGCTGATCATGTTTTGCTCGTGAGAGAGGCTTAGTCAACGGGGTTGCAACATTCAGATCCGTATGTATCTTGCAAATCTCTATGTCTCCCACCTAGACTTGATCGCGGATGGAATTGAAGCGTCTCTTGATGTGCTTGGTTTTCTTGTGAAATATGGATTCCTTTGCCAAGGCAATTGCACCAGTATTGTCACAAAAGTTTTTCTTTGGACCCGATGCACTAGGTATGACACCTAGATCGGATATGAACTTCTTCATCTAGACTCCTTCATTTGCTGCTTCCGAAGCAGCAATGTACTCCGCTTCACACGTAGATCCCGCCACAATGCTTTGTTTAGAACAGCTCCACCGTTTAATATAAACACGTATCCAGTTTTTGATTTAGAATCGTTCGGATCAGTGTCAAAGCTTGCATCAACGTAACCATTCACGATGAGCTCTTTGTCACCTCCATAAACGAGAAACATATCCTTAGTCCTTTTCAGATGTTTCAGGATGTTCTTGACCGTTGTCCAATGATCCACTCATGGATTACTTTGGTACCTCCCTGCTAAACTAATAGCAAGGCACACATCAGGTCTGGTACACAGCATTGCATACATGATAGAGCCTATGGCTGAAGCATAGGGAACATCTTTCATTTTCTCTCTATCTTCTGCAATGGTCGGGCATTGAGTCTTACTCAACTTCACGCCTTGTAACACAGGCAAGAACCCTTTTGTTTGCCTGATCCATTTTGAACTTCTTCAAAACTTTGTCAAGGTATGTGTTTTGTGAAAGTCCAATTAAGCGTCTTGATCTATCTCTATAGATCTTGATGCCCAATATGTAAGCAGCTTCACCAAGGTCTTTCATTGAAAAACTCTTATTCAAATATCCTTTTATGCTATCCAGAAATTCTATATCATTTCCAATCAACAATATGTCATCCACATATAATATTAGAAATGCTACAGAGCTCCCACTCACTTGTAAATACAGGCTTCTCCAAAAGTATGTATAAAACCATATGCTTTGATAACACTATCAAAATGTTTATTCCAACTCCAAGAGGCTTGCACCAGTCCATAAATGGATGGCTGGAGCTTGCACACTTTGTTAGCACCCTTTGGATCAATAAAACCTTCAGGTTGCATCATATGCAACTCTTCTTCCAGAAATCCATTCAGGAATGCAGTCTTTACATCCATTTGCCAGATTTCATAATCATGAAATGCAGCAATTGCTCACATGATTAGGACGGACTTAAGCATCGCTACGGGTGAGAAGGTCTCATTGTAGTAAACTCCTTGAACTTGTCGAAAACCTTTCGCAACAAGCCGAGCTTTGTAGACAGTAACATTACCATCAGCGTCTGTCTTCTTCTTGAAAATCCATTTATTCTCGATGGCTTGCCGATCATCGGGTAAGTCAAAGAAAGTCCACACTTTGTTCTCATACATGGATCCCATCTCTGATTTCATGGCCTCTAGCCATTTTGCGGAATCTGGCCTCATCATTGCTTCCTCATAGTTCGTAGGTTCGTCATGGTCTAGTAACATGACCTCCAGAACATGATTACCTTACCACTCTGGTGCGGATCTTACTCTGGTTGACCTACGAGGTTCGGTAGTAATTTGATCTGAAGTTTCATGATCATCATCATTAGCTTCCTCACTAATTGGTGTAGCTGTCACAGGAACCGGTTTCTGTGATGAACTACTTTCCAATAAGGGAGTAGGTACAGTTACCTCATCAAGTTCTACTTTCCTCCCACTCACTTCTTTCGAGAGAAACTCCTTCTCTAGAAAGGATCCATTCTTAGCAACAAAAGTCTTGCCTTCGGATCTGTGATAGAAGGTGTACCCAACTGTTTCTTTTGGCTATCCTATGAAGACACATTTCTCCGATTTGGATTCGATCTTATCGGGTTGAAGCTTTTTCACATAAGCTTCGCAGCCCCAAACTTTAAGAAACGACAACTTTGGTTTCTTGCCAAACCATAGTTCATAAGGAGTCATCTCAACAGATTTAGATGGTGCCCTATTTAATGTGAATGCAGCCGTCTCTAAAGCATAACCTCAAAATGATAGCGGTAAATCAGTAAGAGACATCATAGATCGCACCATATCTAGTAAAGTACGATTACGACGTTCGGACACACCATTACGATGTGGTGTTCTGGGTGGCGTAAGTTGCGAAACTATTCCGCATTGTTTCAAATGAAGACTAAACTCGTAACTCAAATATTCTCCTCCACGATCATATTGTAGAAACTTTATTTTCTTGTTACGGTGATTTTCCACTTCACTCTGAAATTCTTTAAACTTTCCAAATGTTTCAGACTTATGTTTCATCAAGTAGATATACCCATATCTGCTCAAATCATCTGTGAAGGTGAGAAAATAACGATATCCGCCACGAGCCTCAACATTCATCGGACCACATACATCAGTATGTATGATTTCCAACAAATCTATTGCTAGCTCCATTCTTCCGGAGAATGGTGTTTTAGTCATCTTTCCCATGAGGCATGGTTCGCAAGTACCAAGTGATTCATAATCAAGTGATTCCAAAAGTCCATCAGAATGGAGTTTCTTCATGCGCTTTACACCAATATGACCCAAACGGCAGTGCCACAAATAAGTTGCACTATCATTATCAACTCTGCATCTTTTAGCTTCAATACTATGAATATGTGTATCCTCACTATCGAGAGTCAAAAAGAATAGACCACTCTTTAAGGGTGCATGACCATAATAGATATTACTCATATAAATACAACAACCATTATTCTCTGATTTAAATGAATAACCGTCTCGCATTAACAAGATCTAGATATAATGTTCATGCTCAACGATGGCACCAAATAACAATTATTTAGGTCTAAAACTAATCCCAAAGGTAGCTGTAGAGGTAGTGTGCCGACCGCGATCACATCGACTTTGGAACCATTTCACACGCGCATCGTTACCTCGTCCTTTGCTAATCCTTTCTTAATCCGTAGTCCCTGTTTCGAGTTGCAAATATTATCAACAGAACCAGTATCAAATACCCAGGCACTACTGCGAGAATTAGTGAGGTACACATCAATAACATGTATATCACATATACCTTTGTTCAGCTTGCCATCATTCTTATCCGCCAAATACTTGGGGCAGTTCGCTTCCAGTGACCAGTCTGTTTGCAGTAGAAGCACTCAGTCTCACGCTTAGGTCCAGACTTGGGCATCTTCTCCTGAACACCAATTTGTTTGCCGTTCTTCTTGAAGTTCCCCTTCTTCTTCACTTTTCCCTTTTTCTTGAAATTGGTGGTCTTGTTGACCATCAACACTTGATGCTCCTTCTTGATTTCTACCTCCGCAGCCTTTAGCATTGCGAAGAGCTCGGGAATTGTCTTATCCATCCCTTGCATGTTATAGTTCATCACGAAGCTCTTGTAGCTTGGTGGCAATGATTGAAGAATTCTGTCAATAACACTATCATCCGGAATATTAACTCCCAGTTGAATCAAGTGATTGGTATACCCATACATTCTGAGTATATGCTCACTGACAGAACTATTATCCTCCATCTTGCAGCTGTAGAACTTATTAGAGACTTCATATCTCTCAATCCGGGCATTTGCTTGAAATATTAACTTCAACTCCTGGAACATCTCATATGCTCCATGACGTTCAAAACGTCGTTGAAGTCCCGGTTCTAAGCCGTAAAGCATGGCACACTGAACTATCGAGTAGTCATTGGCTTTGCTCTGCCAGACGTTCATAACATCTGGTGTTGCTCCTGCAGCAGGTTTGGCACCTAGCGGTGCTTCCAGGACGTAATTCTTCTGTGCAGCAATGAGGATAATCCTCAAGTTATGGACCCAGTCTGTGTAATGGCTACCATCATCTTTCAACTTTGCTTTCTCAAGGAACGCATTAAAATTCAACGGAACAATAGCACGAGCCATCTATCTGCAACAACATAGACATGCAAAATACTATCAGGTACTAAGTTCATGATAAATTAAAGTTCAATTAATCAAAATATTAAAGAACTCCCACTTAGATAGACATCCCTTTAATCATCTAAGTGATCACGTGATCCATATCAACTAAACCATGTCCGATCATCATGTGAGATGGAGTAGTTTTCAATGGTGAACATCACTATGTTGATCATATCTTCTATATGATTCACGCTCGACCTTTCAGTCTCTAGTGTTCCGAGGCCATATCTGCATATGCTAGGCTCGTCAAGTGTAACCCCGAGTATTCTGCATGTGCAAACCTGGCTTGCACCCGTTGTATGTGAACGTAGAGCTTATCACACCAGATCATCACGTGGTGTCTCGGCACGATGAACTTTCGCAACGGTGCATACTCAGGGAGAACACTTGTACCTTGAAATTTAGTGACAGATCATCTTATAATGCTACCGTCGATCTAAGCAAAATAAGATGCATAAAAGATAAACATCACATGCAATCAATATAAGTGATATGATATGGCCATCATCATCTTGTGCTTGTCATCTCCATCTCCGAAGCACCGTCATCATCACCATCGTCACCAGCGCGACACCTTGATCTCCATCGTAGCATCATTGTCGTCTCACCAAATATTGCTTTTATGACTATCGCTACCGCTTAGTGATAAAGTGAAGCCATTACAGGGTGCTTGAATTGCATACAATAAAGCGACAACCATATGGCTCCTGCCAGTTGCCGATAACTCGGTTACAAAACATGATCATCTCATACAATTAAAATATAGCATCATGTCTTGACCATATCACATCACAACATGCCCTGCAAAAACAAGTTAGACGTCCTCTACTTGGTTGTTGCAATTTTTACGTGGCTGCTACGGGCTGAGCAAGAACCGTTCTTACCTACGCATCAAAACCACAACGATATTTTGTCAAGTTAGTGTTGTTTTAACCTTCTCAAGGACCGGGCGTAGCCACACTTGATTCAACTAAAGTTGGAGAAACCGACACCCGCCAGCCACCTGTGTGCAAAACACGTCGGTAGAACCAATCTCGCGTAAGCGTATGCGTAATGTCGGTCCGGGCCGCTTCATCCAACAATACCTCCGAACCAAAGTGTGACATGCTGGTAAGCGGTATGACCTGTATCGTCCACAACTCACTTGCGTTCTACTCGTGCATATAACATCTACGCATAAACCAGGCTCGGATGCCACTGTTGGGGAACGTAGTAATTTCACAAAAAAATCCTACGCACACACAGGATCATGGTGATGCATAGCAACAAGAGGGGATAGTGCATCCACATACCCTCGTACACCGAAAGCGGAAGCGTTAGCACAACACGGTTGATGTAGTCGTACGTCTTCACGATCCGACCGATCCAAGTACCGAACGCACGACACCTCCGAGTTCAGCACATGTTCGGCTCGATGACGTCCCATGAACTCCGATCTAGCAGAGCTTCACGGGAGAGTTTCGTCAGCACGATAGCGTGATGACGGTGATGATGATGCTACCGACGCAGGGCTTCGCCTAAGCACCGCTACGATATGATCGAGCTGGATTATGGTGGAGGGGGGCACCGCACACAGCTGGGAGAGATCAACAGATCAACTTGTGTGTCTAGAGGTGCCATCTACCCCTGTATATAAAGGAACAAGGGGGAGGCCGGCCGGCCCCTGTAGGCACGCCAGGAGGAGTCCTCCTCCTCCTAGTAGGAGTAAGACTCCCCTCTTTCCTACTCCTACTAGGAGGGGGAAAGGAAGGGGGAGAGTGAGAAGGAAAGGGGGCGCCGCCCCCTCCCTCCTGGTCCAATTCAGACCAGAGGGGGAGGGGCACACGGCCTGCCCTAGGCCAGACCTCTCTCTCTCCACTAAGGCCCATAAGGCCCACTATTTCTCCCGGGGGGGTTCTGGTAACCCTCCGGCACTCCGGTTTTCTCCGAAACCACCCGGAACACTTCCGGTGTCCGAATATAGTCGTCCAATATATCAATATTTACGTCTCAACCATTCCAAGACTCCTCGTCATGTCTGTGATCATATCCGAGACTCGGAACTACCTTCGGTACATCAAAACGCAAAAACTCATAATACCGATCGTCACCAAACTTTAAGCGTGTGGACCCTATGGGTTCGAGAACTATGTAGACATGACTGAGACACTTCTCTGGTCAATAACCAATAGCAGTACCTGGATGCTCATATTGACTCCCACATATTCTACAAAGATCTTTATCGGTCAAACCGCATAACAACATACATTGTTCCCTTTGTCATCGGTATGTTACTTTCCCGAGATTCGATCGTCGGTATCTCAATACCTAGTTCGATCTCGTTACCGGCAATTCTCTTTACTCGTTCCATAATACATCATCTCACAACTAACTCATTAGTTACAATGCTTGCAAGACTTAAAGAGATGTGCATTACCGAGTGGGCCCGGAGATACCTCTCCGACAATCGGAGTGAAAAATCCTAATCTTGATCTATGCCAACTCAACAAGTACCATTGGAGACACCTGTAGAGCACCTTTATAATCACCCAGTTACGTTGTGACACTTGGTAGAACACAAAGTGTTCCTCTGATAATTGGGAGTTGCATAACCT
The DNA here is from genome assembly GCA_034509565.1 of Triticum monococcum. Classification (NCBI taxonomy): domain Eukaryota; kingdom Viridiplantae; phylum Streptophyta; class Magnoliopsida; order Poales; family Poaceae; genus Triticum; species Triticum monococcum. Next base: position 587,750,985 of record CM067843.1, on the reverse strand, counting down.
CATAGTCATAGGAACATGTATGAGTCATGAGGAAAGCAATAGCAGTAAACTAAACGACCAAGTGCTAAGCTAACGGAATGGGTCAAGTCAATCACATCATTCTCCTAATGATGTGATCCCGTTAATCAAATGACAACTCATGCCTTATGGTTAGGAAACTTGACTATCTTTGATTAATGAGCAAGTCAAGTAGAGGCATATTAGTGACACATTGTTTGTCTATGTATTCACACATGTACTAAGTTTCCGGTTAATACAATTCTAGCATGAATAATAAACATTTATCATGATATGAGTAAAAAAATAATAACTTTATTATTGCCTATGGGGCATATTTCCTTCACCTGCCGGCTCTCGAGAAGAGGTAAGCACGTGCACGCTGAGAAAACACCCCGTAGTCTTCGTCGAAGGCACCGACGGTGGCCTCGAGAAAACTCCACGAACTGTCGTTTAAAGCAGCCAACCGCGTCACGGCATTGATGCGTGAGGCGTCAACGGTGGCCTTGATCTTGGAGGTGCTCCTCCAAGATCTGGGGGTCGGCACGAATGGCAACCATCGCGACCTCATCAGTGTGTGCGGCCACGATTTGCTTCTCCGCTGCCAAATGCTCCTTGAGGTCCTACCTATACTGCGTGCACCATGGCTTAGGTCGGCACTTATTTGGTGGAGGGGTCAGCGATTTGGGTGGAAGATGTCGTGCTCACGCCGGCGGTCGGGGCATGTGGGATGTGGAAGGAGGAGGACGATGGGGGTCAGGTGTGGATTACCTGCCTGCATAGGCGAGGCCGAGCAGTGTGAAGGAGGGTCGCCGGCAAGGAGGCGGCGGCGCTGCAAGCAAGGAGTGAAGGTTTCAACTTGGAAAGGAAGGCGGAAACTAGGGAAATGTGGGTTTTGGTAAGGGGGAGGGGCGGGTGAAGGAAATATGCCCTAGAGGCAATAATAAAGTTATTATTTATATTTCCTTATATCATCATAAATGTTTATTATTCATGCTAGAATTGTATTAACTAGAAACTTAGTACTTGTGTGAATACATAGACAAACAGAGTGTCACTAGTTTGCCTCTACTTGACTAGCTCGTTGAATCAATGATGGTTATGTTTCCTAACCATAGACATGAGTTGTCATTTGATTAACGGGATCACATCATTAGAGAATGATGTGATTGACTTGACACATCCATTAGCTTAGCACGATGATCATTTAGTTTGTTGCTATTGCTTTCTCCATAACTTATACATGTTCCTATGACTATGAGATCATGCAACTCCGGAATACCGGAGGAAAACTTTGTGTGCTACCAAACGTCACAATGTAACTAGGTGATTATAAAGGTGCACTACATGTGTCTCCGATGGTGTTTGTTGAGTTGGCATAGATCGAGATTAGGATTTGTCACTCCGATTGTCGAAGAGGTATCTCTGGGCCCTCTCGATAATACACATCACTATAAGCCTTGCAAGCATTGTGACTAATGAGTTAGTTGCGGGATGATGCATTACAGAACGAGTAGAGAGACTTGCCAGTAACGAGATTGAACTAGGTATTGAGATACCAACGATCGAATCTCAGGCAAGTACCAATGACAAAGGGAACAACGTATGTTGTTATGCGGTTTGACCGATAAAGATCTTCGTAGAATATGTAGGAGACAATATGAGCATCCAGGTTCCGCTATTGGTTATTCACCGAAGACATGTCTCGGTCATGTCTACATAGTTCTCGAACCCATAGGGTCCGCACACATAACGTTCGGTGACGATCGGTATTACGAGTTTATGTGTTTTGATGTACCAAAGATAGTTCGGAGTCACGGATATGATCACAGACATGACGAGGAGTCTCGAAAAGGTTGAGACATAAAGATTGATATGTTGGACGACTATATTAGGACAACGGATGAGTTTCGGGGGTCACCGGATATTTATCGGAGTGCCGGAGGGGTTATCGGAACCCCGGGGGACCTAATGGGCCAACATGGGCCTTGTGGGAGAGAGAGGAGAGGGCCTAGGGCTGCCCCCCCCCTTGGGAGTCCGAATTGGACAAGGAGGGGGCGGCACCCCCTCTTTCCTCCCTCTCTCCCTCTCTCCCTCTCCTTCCTCCCCCTTCCCCTTCCTAGATGGAATAGGAAAAGGGGAGTCCTACTCCTACTAGGAGGAGGACTCCCCCTTTCCTTGGCGCGCCCCAAGGCCAGCCGGCCTCCCCCCTTGCTCCTTTATATACGGGGGCAGGGGCACCCTAGAACACAGAAGTTGATTGTTTCCAGCCGTGTGCGGCGCCCCCTCCACCATAATCCACCTCGGTCATATCGTAGCGGTGCTTAGACGAAGCCCTGTTCCGGTAGCATCATCATCACCGTCATCACACTGTCGTGCTGACGAAGCTCTCCCTTGAAGCTCTACTAGATCGTGAGTTCGTGGGATGTCACCCAGCCGAACGTGTGCAGATCGCAGAGGTGACATACCTTCGGTGCTAGGATCGGCCGATCGTGAAGACATACGACTACATCAACCGCGTTGTCATAACACTTCCGCTTACGATCTACGAGGGTACGTGGACAACACTCTTCGCTCTCGTTGCTATGCTTCATCATGATCTTGCGTGTGCGTAGGAATTTTTTTGAAATTACTGCGTTCCCCAACAGTGGTATCAGAGCCAGGTTTATGCGTAGATGTTATATGCACGAGTAGAACACAAAGGAGTTGTGGGCGTGTCTATATACATATTGCTTGCCATCACTAGTTGATTCTTGATTCAGCGGTATTGTTGGATGAAGCGGCCCAGACCGACATTACGCATACGCTTACGCGAGACTGGTTCTACCGATGTGCTTCGCACACAGGTGGCTGGTGGGTGTTAGTTTCTCCAACTTTAGTTGAATTGGATTCATTGAACATGGTTCTTTCTGAATATCAAAAGGCAATCATTATACCATGTTGTGGTTTTTGATGCATGGGTAAGAACGATTCTTGCTCAGCCTGTGGTAGCCACGTAAAACTTGCAACAACAAAGTAGAGGACATATAACTTGTTTTTGCAGGGCATGTTGTGATGTGATATGGTCAAGACATGATGCTAAACTTTATTTTATGAGATGATCATATTTTGTAACACAGTTATTGGCAACTGGCAGGAGACATATGGTTGTTGCTTTATTGTATGAAATGCAATCACCATGTAATTGCTTTACTTTATCACTAAGAGGTAGCGATAGTCGTATAGGCAATAGTTGGCGAGACAACAATGATGCTTCAATGGAGATCAAGGTGTCAAGCCAATGACGATGGTGATCATGACGGTGCTTTGGAGATGGAGATCAAAGGCATAAGATGATGATGGCCATATCATATCACTTATATTGATTGAATGTGATGTTTATCCTTTATGCATCTTATTTTGCTTAGTTCGACGGTACCATTATAAGATGATCTCTCACTAAATTTCAAGGTATAAGTGTTCTCCCTGAGTATGCACCATTGCTACAGTTCGCCATGCCGAGACACCACATGATGATCGGGTGTGATAAGCTCTACGTTCACATACAACGGGTGCAAGCCAGTTTTGCACACACAGAATACTCAGGTTAAACTTGATGAGCCTAGCATATGCAGATATGGCCTCGGAACACTAAGACCAAAAGGTCGAGCGTTAATCATATAGTAGATATGATCAACATAGTGATGTTCACCATTGAAAACTACTCCATCTCACGTGATGATCGGACATGGTTTAGTTGATATGGATCACGTGATCACTTAGATGATTAGAGAGATGTCTATCTAAGTGTGAGTTCTTAAGTAATTTGACTAATTGAACTTTAATTTAACATGAACTTAGTACCTGATAGTATTTTCCATGTCTATGTATTTGTAGATAGACGGCTGTGTTGTTGTTCCGTTGAATTTTAATGCGTTCCTAGAGAAAGCTAAGTTGAAAGATGATGGTAGCAACTACACGGATTGTGTCCGTAACTTGAGGAGTATCCTCATTGCTGCATGGAAGAATTACGTCCTGGAAGCACCGCTAGGTGACAAACCCGTTGCAGGAGCAACGCCAGATGTTGTGAACACCTGGCAGAGCAAAGCTGATGACTACTCGATAGTTCAGTGTGCCATGCTTTACGGCTTAGAACCAGGACTTCAACAATGTTTTGAACGTCATGGAGCATATGAGATGTTCCAGGAGTTGAAGTTAATATTTCAAGCAAATACCCGGATTGAGAGATATGAAGTCTCCAATAAGTTCTACAGCTGCAAGATGGAGGAGAATAGTTCTGTCAGTGAACATATACTCAGAATGTTTGGGTACCACAACCACTTGACTCAACTAGGAGTTAATCTTCCTGATGATAGTGTCATTGACAGTGTTCTTCAATCACTGCCACCAAGCTACAAGAGCTTCGTGATGAACTATAATATGCAAGGGATGGATAAGACAATCCTGAGCTCTTCGCAATGCTAAAGGCTGCGGAGGTATAAATCAAGAAGGAGCATCAAGTGTTGATGGTCAACAAGACCACCAGTTTCAAGAAAAAGCATAAAGGAAAGAAGGGGAACTTCAAGAAGAACAGCAAGCCAGTTGCTGCTCAAGTGAAGAAACCCAATTCTAGACCTAAGCCTGAGACTGAGTGCTTCTACTGCAAAGGAACTGGTCACTGGGAGCGAAACTGCCCCAAGTATTTGGCGGAGAAGAAGGATGGCAAAGTGAAAGGTATATTTGATATACATGTTATTGATGACTACCTTACTAATGCTCGTAGTAGTGCCTGGGTATTTGATACTGGTTCAGTTGCTAACATTTGCAACTTGAAACAGGGGCTACGGATTAAGCGAAGATTGGCTAAGGACGAGGTGACGATGCGCGTGGGAAATGGTTCCAAAGTCGATGTGCTCGCCGTCGGCACGCTACCTCTACATCTACCTTCGGGGTTAGTTTTAGACCTAAATAATTGTTATTTGGTGCCAGCGTTGAGCATGAACATTATATCTGGATATTGTTTGATGCGAGACGGTTATTCATTTAAATCAGAGAATGATGGTTGTTCTATTTGTATGAGTAATACCTTTTATGGTCATGCACCCTTGATGAGTGGTCTATTTTTACTAAATCTTGAGAGTAGTGATACACATGTTCATAGTATTGAAGCCAAAAGATGCAGAGTTGATAATGATAGTGCAACTTATTTGTGGCACTGCCGTTTAGGTCATATTGGTGTAAAGAGCATGAAGAAACTCCATTCTGATGGACTTCTGGAATCACTTGATTATGAATCACTTGGTACTTGCGAACCATGCCTCATGGGCAAGATGACTAAAACTCCGTTCTCCGGAACAATGGAGCGAGCAACAGAGTTATTGGAAATCATACATACTGATGTATGTGGTCCAATGAACATTGAAGATCACGACGGATATCGTTATTTTCTCACCTTTACAGATGATTTGAGCAGATATGGGTATATCTACTTAATGAAACATAAGTCAGAAACATTCAGAAAGTTCAAAGAATTTCAGAGTGAAGTGGAAAATCATCGTAAGAAGAAAATCAAGTTTTTTACGATCTGATCGTGGAGGAGAATATTTGAGTTATGAGTTTGGACTTCATTTGAAACAATGTGAAATAGTTTCGCAACTCACGCCACCTGGAACACCACGACGTAATGGTGTGTCCGGACGTCGTAACCGCAATTTATTAGAGATGGTGTGATCTATGGTGTCTCTCACTGATTTACCGCTATCATTTTGGGGTTATGCTTTAGAGACGGCTGCATTCATGTTAAATAGGGCACCATCTAAATCCGTCGAGATGACACCTTATGAATTGTGGTTTGGCAAGAAACCCAAGTTGTCGTTTCTTAAAGTTTGGGGCTGCGATGCTTATGTGAAAAAGCTTCAATCTGATAAGCTCAAACCCAAATCGGAGAAATGCGTCTTCATAGGATACCCAACAGAGACTATTGGGTACACCTTCTATCACAGATCCGAGGGCAAGATATTTGTTGCTAAGAATGGATCCTTTCTAGAGAAGGAGCTTCTCTCGAAAGAAGTGAGTGGGAGGAAAGTAGAACTTGACGAGGTAATTGTACCTTCTCCCTTATTGGAAAGTAGTTCATCACTGAAATCAGTTCTAGTGATTCCTACACCAGTAAGTGAGGAAGCTAATGATGATGATCATGAAACTTCTGATCAAGTTACTACCGAACCTCGTAGGTCAACCAGAGTAAGATCCGCACCAGAGTGGTACGACAATCCTGTTCTGGAAGTCATGTTACTTGACCATGATGAACCTATGAACTATGGGGAAGCGATGATGAGCCCATATTCCGCAAAATGGCTTGAGGCCATGAAATCTGAGATGGGATCCATGTATGAGAACAAAGTGTGAACTTTGGTTGACTTGCCCGATGATTGGCAGGCCATAGAGAATAAATGGATCTTCTAGAAGAAGACTGACGCTGACGGTAATGTTACTATCTACAAAGCTCGACTTGTTGCAAAAGGTTTTCTACAAGTTCAAGGAGTTCACTACGATGAGACTTTCTCAGCCTAGCGATGCTTAAGTCCGTCCGAATCATGTTAGCAATTGCCGCATTTTATGATTATGAAATTTGGCAAATGGATGTCAAAACTGCATTCCTTAATGGACATCTTAAAGAAGAGTTGTATATGATGCAACCAGAAGGTTTTGTCGATCCAAAAGGTGCTAACAAAGTGTGCAAGCTCCAGCGATCCATTTATGGACTGGTGCAAGCCTCTCGGAGTTGGAATATACGCTTTGATAGTGTGATCGAAGCACATGGTTTTATACACACTTTTGGAGAAGCCTGTATTTACAAGAAAGTGAGCGAGAGCTCCGTAGCATTTTTGATATTATATGTAGATGACATATTGCTAATCGGAAATGATGCTGAATTTCTGAATAGCGTAAAAGGATACTTGAATAAGAATTTTTCAATGAAAGACCTCGGTGAAGCTGCTTATATATTGGGCATCAAGATCAATAGAGATAGATCAAGATGCTTAATTGGACTTTCACAAAGCACATGCCTTGACAAAGTTTTGAAGAAGTTCAAAATGGATCAAGCAAAGAAAGGGTTCTTGCCTGTTTTACAAGGTGTGAAGTTGAGTCAGACTCAATGCCCGACCACTACAGAAGATAGAAAGAAAATGAAGGGTGTTCCCTATGCTTCAGCCATAAGCTCTATCATGTATGCAAAGTTGTGTACCAGACCTGATGTGTGCCTTGCTATCAGTCTAGCAGGGAGGTACCAAAGTAATCCAGGAGTGGATCACTAGGCAGCGGTCAAGAATATCCTGAAATACCTGAAAAGGACTAAGGATATGTTTCTCGTATATGGAGGTGACAAACAGGTCATCGTAAACGGTTACGTTGATGCAAACTTTAACACTGATTTGGATGACTCTAAGTCAGAAACCGGATATGTGTTTTATTAAATGGTGGAGCTGTTAGTTGGTGCAGTTCCAAGCAGAGCGTTGTGGCGGGATCTACGTGTGAAGCGGAATACATAGCTGCTTCGGAAGCAGCAAATGAAGGAGTTCATATCTAATCTAGGTGTCAAACCTAGTGCATCGGGTCCAATGAAAATCTTTTGTGACAGTACTGGTGCAATTGCCTTGGCAAAGGAATCCAGATTTCACAAGAGAACCAAGCACATCAAGAGACGCTTCAATTCCATCCGCGATCAAGTCAAGGAGGGAGACATAGAGATTTGCAAGATACATATGGATCTGAATGTTGCTGACCCGTTGACTAAGCCTCTCTCACGAGCAAAACATGATCAGCACCAAGACTCCATGGGTGTTAGAATCATTACAATGTAATCTAGATTATTGACTCTAGTGCAAGTGGGAGACTAAAGGAAATATGCCCTAGAAGCAATAATAAAGTTGTCATTTATATTTCCTTATATCATGATAACTATTTATTATTCATGCTAGAATTGTATTATATGGAAACTTAGTACATGTGTGAATACATAGACAAACAAAGAGTCACTAGTTTGCCTCTACTTGACTAGCTCGTTGAATCAATGATGGTTATGTTCCTAGCCATAGACATGAGTTGTCATTTGATTAACAGGATCACATCATTAGAGAATGATGTGATTGACTTGATCCATCCATTAGCTTAGCACGATGATCGTTTAGTTTGTTGCTATTGCTTTCTTCATAACTTATACATGTTCCTATGACTATGAGATCATGCAACTCCCGAATACCGGAGGAACACTTTGTGTGCTACCAAACGTCACAACGTAACTGGGTGATTATAAAGGTGCTCTACAGGTGTCTCCGATGGTGTTTGTTGAGTTGGCATAGATCGAGATCAGGATTTGTCACTCCGATTGTAGGAGAGGTATCTCTGGGCCCTCTCAGTAATACACATCACTATAAGCCTTGCAAGCATTGTGACTAATGAGTTAGTTGCGGGATGATGCATTACGGAATGAGTAAATAGACTTGTCAGTAACGAGATTGAACTAGGTATTGAGATACCGACGATTGAATCTCGGGTAAGTAACATACCGATGACAAAGGGAACAACGTATGTCGTTATGCGGTTTGACCGATAAAGATCTTCGTAGAATATGTAGGAGTGATACGTCTCCAACGTATCTATAATTTTTGATTGTTCCATGCTATTATATTATCAACCTTGGATGTTTTATATGCATTTATATGCTATTTTATATGATTTTTACGACTAACCTATTAACCCAGAGCCCAGTGCCAGTTTCTGTTTTTTCCTTGTTTTAGAGTATAGCAGAAAAGGAAAATCAAACGGAGTCCAATTGACCTGAAACTTCACGGAACTTATTTTGGACCAGAAGCAACCCAGGAGACTTGGAGTCCACGTAAGGGAAGCAACGAGGAAGCCACGAGGCAGGGGGCGCGCCCACCCCCTGGGCGCGCCCTCCACCCTCATGGGCCCCTCGTGGCTCCCCTGACGTATTTCTTCCTCCTATATATCTCCATATACCCTAAAAGTATCGGGGAGCACAATAGATCGGGAGTTCCGCCGCCAGAAGCCTCCGTAGCCACCGAAAACCAATCTAGACCCATTCCGGCACCCTGCCGGAGGGGGAATCCCTCTCCGGTGGCCATCTTCATCATCCCGGTGCTCTCCATGACGAGGAGGGAGTAGTTCTCCCTCGGGGTTGAGGGTATGTACCAGCAGCTATGTGTTTGATCTCTCTCTCTCTCTCTCTCTCTCTCTCTCTCTCTCGTGTTATTGAGGTGATACGATCTTGATGTATCACGAGCTTTGATATTATAGTTGGATCTTATGATGTTTTCTCCCCCCTCTACTCTCTTGTCATGGATTGAGTTTCCCCTTTGAAGTTATCTTATCGGATTGAGTCTTTAAATATTTGAGAACACTTGATGTATGTCTTGCCGTGCGTATCTGTGGTGACAATGGGATATCACGTGATTCACTTGATGTATGTTTTGGTGATCAACTTGAGGGTTCCGCCCATGAACCTATGCATAGGGGTTGGCACACGTTTTCTTCGTGATTCTCCGGTAGAAACTTTGGGGCACTCTTTGAGGTTCTATGTGTTGGTTGAATAGATGAATCTGAGATTGTGTGATGCATATCGTATAATCATACCCACGTATACTTGAGGTGACATTGGAGTATCTAGGTGACATTAGGGTTTTGGTTGATTTGTGTCTTAAGGTGTTATTCTAGTATGAACTCTAGGGCTGTTTGTGACACTTATAGGAATAGCCCAACAGATTGATTGGAAAGAATAACTTTGAGGTGGTTTAGTACCCTACCATAATCTCTTCGTTTGTTCTCCGCTATTAGTGACTTTGGACTGACTCTTTGTTGCATGTTGAGGGATATTATGTGATCCAATTATGTTATTATTGTTGAGAGGACTTGCACTAGTGAAAGTATGAACCCTAGGCCTTGTTTCAACACATTGCAATACTGTTTACACTCACTTTTATCATTAGTTACCTTGCTGTTTTTATATTTTCAGATTACAAAAACCTTTATCTACCATCCATATATCACTTGTATCACCATCTCTTCGCCGAACTAGTGCACCTATACAATCTACCGTTGTATTGAGTGTGTTGGGGACACAAGAGACTCTTTGTTATTTGGTTGCAGGGTTGCTTGAGAGAGACCATCTTCATCCTACGCCTCCTACGGATTGATAAACCTTAGGTCATCCACTTGAGGGAAAGTTGCTACTGTCCTACAAACCTCTGCACTTGGAGGCCCAACAACGTCTACAAGAAGAAGGTTGTGTAGTAGACATCAAGCCAATATGAGCATCGAGGTTCTGCTATTGGTTATTGACCGGAGACATGTCTCGGTCATGTCTACATAGTTCTCAAACCCGTAGGGTCCGCACGCTTAACGTTCGGTGACGATCGGTATTACGAGTTTATGTGTTTTGATGTACCGAAGATAGTTCGGAGTCCTAGATATGATCACGGACATGACAAGGAGTCTCGAAATGGTCGAGACATAAATATTTATATATTGGACGACTATATTCGGACAGCGAATGAGTTCCGGGGGTCACCGGATATTTATCGGAGTGCCGGAGGGGTTATCGGAACCCCCGGGGGAACTAATGGGCCAACATGGGCCTTGTGGGAGAGAGAGGACATGGCCTAGGGCTGCCCCCCCTTGGGAGTCCGAATTGGACAAGGAGTGGGGCACCGCCCCCTCTTTCCTCCCTCTCTCCCTCTCCTTCCTTCCCCCTTCCTAGTTGGAATAGGAAAAGGGGAGTCCTACTCCTACTAGGAGGAGGACTCCCCCTCTCCTTGGCGCGCCACAAGGCCGGCCGGCCTCCCCCCTTGCTCCTTTGTATACGGGGGCAAGGGGCACCCTAGAACACACAAGTTCATTGTTTCTAGCCGTGTGCGATGCCCCCTCAACCATAATCCACCTCGGTCATATCATAGCGGTGCTTAGGCGAAGCCCTATACCGGTAGCATCAGCATCACCGTGATCACACCGTCGTGCTGATGAAGCTCTAATAGATCGTGAGTTCGTGGGACGTCACCGAGCCGAACGTGTGCAGATCGCGGAGGTGTCGTACCTTCGGTGCTAGGATCAGTCGATCGTGAAGACGTACGACTACATCTACCGCGTTATCATAACGCTTCCACTTACGGTCTATGTCGTGGGTTTGTCACGGCAGATGTCCTTGTGAAAGGACTTAGTCATGGAGCCATCGCTATGGGTTAGCTCAAAGGGGTTAAACCGGACAAGGGGACATGTGGAGGTTTATACTAGTTCGGCCCCTTCAAGGAAGGTAAAAGTCTACGTCTAGTTGTGATTGGTATTGCTAGGGTTTCGAAGGCCATGGGGCAAATCCGCTTGTCTGGCTCTCGAGTTGTTGTCTATCTCTAAACCACTGCCGGTTCGTCCCTTTATATACATAGGTTGATGCCCGCCGGGCTACAGAGTCCCGAAGCCGGATCATAAATGTGTCCAGTTCGGTCTCTATCCTTCCTACCTTACAACACAAGTTACATGACTAGGTCGGTTTACATTTACAGGCTTTAACCCGCCTTTGGGCCTTGGGCCTTCGTGAAGCGCCATCATCCTTGCATCTTCATGGGCTTCTAATCTTTAAGGAGTTAACCCGGCTACACAAGGCCAGTTTACATCCAGTAGTAATATCCCCAACATTAGGCCCTAGATTGGTTTGAAGTTGTTCATGTCAATCTTCAACACTTAGAAAAATTCCTCTCTCATATCTTCACCTTGATCTTGTAAACCGCCGTGACGTCATACTTCACGATTATGATAAACCGCCCTAACGTCATCTATCCATTGATGTTGAAGATTACCTTCATTTAATGTGTATTCAGTCACCGAGGCGACACCTTTATTTATTTATCCATTTTTGGGCTCCTCGATTCCCGCACATGCCGTTTTATCGCTTCGCCTTATAAATAGGGGCAGATGACCCCTTTCTTTTCTTTCTGCTATCCTTTCATCCCTTCTTCTTCCTCGCGACATCTCTACACCTGAGCGCCGCCATCATCGCCAAGCCTCGCCTCTGCTTCACCATCGGCCGCTGCATCGACCTGTTCGCACCAGAGTTCCGCAGCACACCTCCGCTGCTTCCGCGGCTGCAGTAAGTCCTTCCCTCCTTCCTTTCTAGATCCATTAGGGTTTCCCTGCTCTTTGCGGTTCTTGAAGTTCATCGGAGCTTCCGGTGCTGTTCTTCCTTGGCCTGTAGATGAATACTTCGCACTTATCATATTCCTTGCCGTGGCTAATCTTCTGTTACCACCACAAATCCTTATGCGCAAAAACTGAAGTAGTCCTTCATAAACTGTTTCGGGTCTTACCCTTTTTAGGTCAAAATATTTTTGCTTTTCCGTCTTACCTTAGATCCGAAATTTTCATACGTCTCTATGAAATCTGTTTCTCCTCACGCCAACATAGGCGGTTTAACTTTGTATAAGCAATCTATACCATTAGCCCTCTGATAAACCGGAGGAGCCTTTTACCTTCATAGTTATACTCCAGTTTAACAGTGTCTGAGTACCCCTGTCCTGGTATTACCTTTTATCCCTTATTGCACTGGTCTCCGGTTTATGCCATTTCGCATATCAGTACGTTTCTTATTCCATTGTATCTTGCATATCATTCTGAGTGATTTATAAACCGGCCTTTCATTTTCAGCTTGTTTGTTTCGCAATGGCCAAACAATTCACTGCTTGCAACTGGGCTCGTTCCCGGGTCACTGAAACTCAGTTGAATGAGATGGTCAGCATCGGCTCCTTTCCTAAGATAACTGAAATTAAATGGCGAGTTCCAGGAACAGAAAATCCTCCGACCCCAAGGGAAGGTGAGGTGGTGGTCTTTGCTGACCACATAAGCCGTGGCTTCAAACCGCCAGGGTCAAATTTTTACCGGGATGTACTTGCCAATTTCCAACTCCATCCCCAAGATATTGGGCCCAATTCAGTATCCAACTTATGTAACTTCTAGGTCTTCTGTGAAGTGTACGTACAGGAAGAACCAACTGCAGAATTGTTTCGGGACTTCTTTCACTTAAACCGGCGCACAGAATTTGTAAATGGCCCGAACGCTGAACTTGGTGGTGTCTCGATTCAAAAGAGGAAAGAATTTGAGTTTCCTCATGCCAAACATCACATCCATCCAAAGGAATGGAACCAAACTTGGTTTTATTGCAGAGACACTTCGCCTGAAGATGAAAATCCCCTTCCAGGCTTTCATGATCACCGGCTTTCCAACACTCATCCGATGCCGCAACGCTTAAGCTTCGTCGAAAGGGCGAAATATGCCCCTCAACTCACCAAACTCCGGGCCTTCATGGCCAATGGTTTAACAGGTGTGGATTTCGTGCGCTGTTGGATATCTTGGAGCATCTTGCCTCTAAGCCGGCATCCCGGTTTAATGTGTGAGTATACCGGTGAGGTTGACGATCCTCAACGCCATTGCAACCTTCAACTATCTGATGAAGAAGTCACTGATGGTGTAAAGAAGATTCTGAATGAATCGGAACTGGTCTGTAGTCAAACCGGTTTGAGTCCCTTCTATGCCAAGAACAAACCGCCTACTGTAAGCATTATACTTCCTTTTCATCTCTAATATTTTTATCTTGTGCAACCTGTAATCCTTCTTCTGAGTATGTATGTATAGGGTGATGACCCCTTCTGGAAACGGAAAACCGTAGAAAAAGCGGTAAAACCAACTGGGGATAAAGCGGTCAAACCATCTCGCCCCAAAACCAAAGCCGTCAAACGGACGTCAAAACGGAAAACGGCTGACCATATCAACATGGAGCTTGATGATGACACTGGTGATCCGGAAGTTGAGGTAGAACTTGACTCACTTGCCTCTCTTTTAATGCATCTCATTAACAATGATATTCCTCAGGAGGACGTAGAAGGCAGTCAAGCTGATGGTGTAAAGGTAATTACCCTTTTCTCTGGTTCAGAGTCTATGCCAACACAAAAAACCCGCCAAGCAGTACAGAAAGTAAGTTTTTCTCATCCTCTTGCTCACTTGGATCCAACATTTATTTTGAAGACTCAGCAACATGAAGCTCGCCGGACAACCCGGCACAGTGGCCAACAAGTCACTTCAGCCGGTTCACCTGATACCCCGGTTCGGAAGCGCCAATTTGAGGTCTCTCCTACTTCTGACCATTCTTACCCCAAGGCAGGTTATTTCAGACAACCTCTTAATCCGTCCGATTCAAATTATCATGTGACACCTCCCTCATCATCCGGTGAGTCGACAGCAACTCAACTCCCTCCTCTGAAAACTGTGGCCGGGTAAGTTGTAAAACCTTTTCCTTCAATGCATCATAGAACTTGAATAAGATATTAATCGTTTTATATTTTTGATTGTAGGGCCAAAGCCAGACCCAGCAAGAAAGCGTGGGTCACCAATCCGCCCGAAGACCCGGCCACTTTTGAAGAAGAACCCAGAGGTGAACCGGAACAAACTTGTGAACCGGAGGGCCTTCATCCTGAAGCCGCCTCTGGCGAACCGCCCCTTCAAGGCCAAAATACCAATGAACCAGCTGACGCTGAACCTGCCGCACCTGACGTTGAACCGGCAGAGCTAAACCGGGCTAGTCCGGTGAGAAATGCTGATACTCCATTGTCACCAACCATACATACTGAAGGTTAAGGAGGCGATGTTATCATTACTGGAATGGGCCATAGCTCTCTTAGCCATCCCGTCATCTTGGGTCAACATAATGCGAAAGAAGAGCAAGCTGCTAGGGAAAAGGGAAAATGGAGCAGCGATTTGTCAAGCTATGCTCATCTTAACACTGAAGAGCTTCACTCTGGCTTCTTGAACCGTCTGCACTCAAACCGGGACTATGAGGCCGGTTCGGTGAACTTGATGAAAGAGTGATATGAGGTAAATTCCTCTCCCTTTGTTTATTGATTTATAGCTGAAACACTATCCCAAGTAGCCCCCAAGGGCCGTTTTATGATGTTAATCATAAACCGGGTCTTTGTAACAGTTCAAGTTTCTCATCATTGACCCTCACAATGGCAGGTCTCTAAGAAGAGACAAGACTCATATTTTAACAATTAAATAACTTTCTGCAGCATAGTCCCCAAAGGCCGGTTTAACTTGGCAGATTAATCCGGATTTTAATCCATACATCCGTTTTAGAACAGACGCGCATTAGCCCCCAAGTGTCAAGGATAATGCTTGCATTGTTCTGGAGACTTGTATAAAATGTAGCACTTTAGAGCAAATAGGCATTAGCCCCCAAGTGTCAAGGATAATGCTTGCATTGTTCTGGAGACTTGTATAAAATGTAGCACTTTAGAGCAAATAGGCATTAGCCCCCAAGTATGAAGTGCATAACTTGTTATACGCTTTGTACTTAGAACATATATAACCTGTTGCTTAATATACCTTCAATGTTGCAGGCTGAACTGAGAAGCAAGGATGCCCGAAACTCTGACTTGCATGAGAATGTAAAGTCACAGCAAGCAGAGGCTGCAAAAGCCAAAGAGGAGCTGACCCAAGCCCTGGCTGTAATGGAAAAGCTGAAGGAAACTTTCACCAAAGATTGTGCTAACTGGGAATCCGAAAAGTCCGGGTTAACCAAAAGAGCTGAAGACGCCGAGGCAGCCCTGAAACCAGTTGTAGATGAACTAGCTGGTTTGAAACGGCAAATTAATGCTATGACTTCTGCTATCTTTGGTAAGTGTCTGCTTGTGTGTTTTGTGCAAGTCAATGAACCTTATCACTGACCAGAACGTTGATACAAATCTTTGGCAGGTACTCGGATCACTCATCTTGGCACAGACATGCAGATGAAGCTCAAAGCGGCATATACATTGGTTGAACAGCTGTACTCCGGGTCTCAGCGGGCTATTTGCACGGCAGCTTACAACAAACCGGCCCCAACTTTGATTAAAGAAACACTTGAGAAGTTGGCCATGTTACTAGCCCGTATTGCCGAATTGAAAAAGGAAGCTACCAGGTCAGGAGCTTTAACCGCACTTATTTGAGCCAAAGCCTAGATTCCAGAGCTTCAAGCGGATGATATCATTAAAGGATACCCAGGTGTGAAGGAAGACGGTTCAAACTTTGATAACGATGACCACCGGCGGCTGACCAAACAGATGCGGCCAGTAGCCAGCAAACTTGCTGATGATACAGTCTTGTCCCATTTTCAGCCGGTTTATGACGTTGAAGGGAAAAGACAGCCGGCCGACATCCATGAAGTTGAAGAACTTGTGCCCCCGATTCGTAAGCACACTTATGCTCCTAATATTAACCCCTCCAATCTTATCCATGAGGAAGTAGTATTTCAAGCTTTAACTGGAATCGATTGGTCGACGGTTGATTTCCAGCGTCTGGGGAGGGATGAAGAAGTGCCCACACCAACTGACCCTCAACCATCAAACCGTCCAGACGAAGCGTCCTAAACCACTCGCCGGTTTACTTGCCACTGTGTGCCGATCTTGTGATAAATAATTATGCTATTGGAACTGCTTTGAAAGCTTCTTGTAATAGGATATCCAAAACTCTGTTATTTGCCATGCCATCGAGCATGTTTTGTAATGCCTCATGACAACTTGTGCCACCTTGTGGGATATATTTATACATAACCCATGATGAATTGTGTTCTTGGGTATCACAACTTAAAAGTATCTAGCGGTTTATCGCTAGATGGGTCATAATGTCCAGGAAGTGTACAATACATAGATGAAATAATCGAAGTGGTTGTACAAAAAGCAATATGCACAACATACCTCGGTGGTTGACCAACGGTGTATACGGCAAAGGTGTTAATACCAATCTGGAACGTTGATAACCCCATCTTTGTAATGTCAGTCTATATATTAAACCGGACCGGGATAGCTACCAGGTTTTCTTTATAACACTAGTGATTTAGTCAAACCAGACCGGGTCAATAAACATCGGTTTATAACTGATCATGTGCCGACAACTTGTAGTTGAAAAGCAAGCCGGGTTAAGGACGCAGGTAGTTCAAAAAATACTTATGAACTTCAACAAATAAAACTCAAAAAGGAAAATATGCAAGGCTTTTTACGAGCTGCCAGGCTCCAAATCGAGGCTTTTCATGGGCTGCCAGGCCTCTGAGTTAAACCATTTAACAAAGCCTTTTAAGATGGGCCTCCAATTAACCAATCATCATTTTAACTTTGACAAGTTCAGGGTCTATAAAAGATTGACATGTCAAACGTTCGATGGGTCATACCAGGATTACTTGGATAGGAGTGGCTTACTAGATGAAGGCAGGTTAACCTAGGTTTTTAGGTGAATACACCAGGCTTCCAAGTCGTGGCTTGATAGCCAATTACAAGGGTCCTTTCAAACTCTTTATTGCTTTGCAAACAGAGCCCCCAAGTAACTTTGTGACTTGTGCTCAGTGTGTGCCCATGTTTGAGTCTGTGCTTTGTGCAACACTCTCTTTGGCTCCACATATCTTTCCTTTGTGGCCTAAATGCCTATCAAGAGGTGTAGCTATGGTGTGATAACAACCAAGCCCACTAGTGATATCCCTTCGTGGTTTCAAAACCGATCAAGAGGTGTAGCTGTAGTTCAAATATGACCAAGCCCCCTAATGATTTTCTTTATATCTGTGCAGCTGCTAAGACCGGATTAACAAAAACTCCACTTTGTCAATTAACTCATATAAGCACACACAAGATGTAAAAAGAACAGATACCCCACTTATAACGGAGGCTCCGGTTTATTATATGATATATACACTGTCATCAATATGTACAGATGAAGAGCCTATGGATTTAAGTATAGTAAGGCCGAAGAAGAGCTATGTTGCACGGCCGCTTGGTCTCCTCCTCCGATTGACGTGAGTCTTTGTGCTCTCGAACATCAATGAGGTAGTAAGATCCATTGTGCAGATTTTTGCTGACCACAAAGGGTCCTTCCTAAGGTGGGGATAACTTGTGCATATCAGTCTGATCCTGGATGAGCCGGAGCACCAAGTCGCCTTCTTGAAAGGTTCTGGTTTTAACCCGGCGGCTGTGGTAGCGTCGGAGATCTGGTTGATGAATCCCCGATCGTGCTGCTGCCAGATCACACTCTTCATCCAGTAGGTCCAGAGAATCTTGACGTGCCTTCTCATTATCAGCTTCAACATAGGCTGTCACACGGGGCGAGTCATGACGGATGTCACTAGGAAGAACTGCCTCTGCTCCATAAACCATGAAGAAAGGTGTGTAACCCGTAGACCTATTGGGGGTGGTGTTGATGCTCCATAACACAGAAGGTAGTTCCTCAACCCAACAACCCGGTGTCCGCTTTAAAGGAACCATAAGCCTAGGTTTGATACCTCATAGAATTTCTTGATTTGCTCTCTCTGCTTGACCATTAGACTGGGGGTGAGCCACCGATGCTAGATCGAGCCGGATGTGCTCACGTTGACAAAATTCTTCCATCTCCCCTATTGATAGGTTAGTACCGTTATCAGTTATAATGCTGTGTGGAAAACCAAACCAGAATATCACCTTTTTGATGAATTGAACCACCGTGGCTACATCACACTTGTTGACCGGCTCTGCTTCCACCCATTTCGTGAATTTATCAACTACTACTAACAGGTGGTATTTTTGTCCTTGGATCTCTTGAAGGGTCCAACCATATCAAGCCACCAAGTCACAAACAGACACGTTATTGGAATCATCCTCAACTCTTGAGCCGGAATGTGTGCACGGCGGGTGTAAGTGCATCTAGTGCCACCCCTAGTTGGTTTTGGAGTATTGATGACAAACCTAGTTGAGGGACTAATGTGTTTGTGAGAATTGCAGAATAACACAGGTAGAAGTCCCTCATTGATTCGGTTTTCCTCCCAGAGATGACCCCTAAAAATGTAAGAAGACATTGAAGTCAAAGGTGGTATGTGAAGACATTCACATTGAAGACTATGACAAGAGAAGACATCGCATGAAGACTATGGAGCGTGAAGACTTAGTTCTTTCGTCGTTCTTTTTCTTCTTTGTTGAGTCATAGGAACCACCGTACTGTTAAGTGGGGTCCAAGTGAACCAGTCAGAGTGACTGAAGTGATGCTTAACCAAAATCCTATGTCTTCGAGTGAAGACTATGAGAGCAAATCTTGTCCAGAGTTGGATAAGTCAGCTTTGCTTGTAGCTCAAGTAAAGTTGCCGTGTGTGTTTGAAATCTGACCATTGGAACACGTGTCAGTTCCTTAGTGACCAAGGGTCATTTCGGACAAATCAGGTCGGGTAGCCTAGTGGCTATAAATAGCCCACCCCCTACAACCATAAACAGTTGGCTGCTTAGAGTTAGTGCACGGCTTTTGTCGTTTGAGAGCAACCCACCTCGAAGCCTTTGAGAGAGAATTCCTTGCGAGGATAAAGCCCTAAACAACCAGAGCCGAAGAGTGTTAGGCATCACTTAAGTCTTCCTGTCTGTGTGATCTGAAGACTTATTACACTTGAGGACTGTGAATCCTCCAGCCGGTTAGGCGTCACGTTCTGAGCATCCAAGAGTCATTGTGGATCGCCGGTGAACGAAGTCTGTGAAGGTTTGGAAGTCTACCTTGAAGACTTACCAGAGTGATTGGGCAAGGACTGGGTGTCCTTAGCTCAAGGGGAATAAGGTAAAGACGAGGTCTTCTGAGTTGAATCTCAGCCTCCCTAACCAGACGTACAGTTGTCACAGCAACTGGAACTGGTCCGACAAATCATTGTCTTCAACGAGTCACTAGTTTCATCCTTCCCTTCCCTTTACTTACTGTTGGTCCTTGTGAAGTCATTGTATGATTGCTTTATCTTTTGTCTTCACTGAGTGACTGCTTGTTCTGATTGGCTTCACAATATCTTCCTACCTGATCTTTACTGCCTAGCTGCTATTAGTCATTGTGCTTTCACTCCATTGAATACTTGACTATGGTTTGCCTAGTGTAGTCTACCTTCTGCTGCATGGTAATAGGTTTATTTCTATCGTTTGTCTTTGAAACTTCCATGTTTTGAAGAATTCCATAAAAACCGCCTATTCACCCCCCCTCTAGTCGATCACTAGCACTTTCAATTGGTTTCAGAGCAAGGTACTTCCTTGTTCTGTGTGATTCGGTTTAACCAGCTGGAGTTTTAGCTATGTCGACTGCGGGGATAATCAAAGTCTCCGATGCGTGCCCAGTCTTCGGTAACTGAATATCCCTACTGGAAGAATAAGATGCGCATGCATCTTGAAGCCATTGATGTCGACCTATGGTATGTCGTCAAGAATGGCGTTCCCAAGGCTGGTGAAGGAGTCACCGCTGCTGATGTCAAGAAGTTCGTTCAACTAGACTCCACTGCCAAGAACATCATCTGTGGTCATCTGACCAAAGGACAGTATGGCCGTGTGAGTGCTTTGGAAACATCTAAGCTAGTTAGGGACTGGCTCTCCATGGTCAACGAAGGCGTCTCAACCCAAAGAGATCAGAGAATCAGTGTCCCTCGCAACCTCTTCAACCGCTTCAAGAGAAATGACAATGGGAATGTTCAGCTCATGTTTGATGGACTCACTGACATCACAAATGAGCTTCAAGCCCTCGGCGCCACTGAGATCACCAAGCATGAAGTCGTCAAGACACTCCTGAGATCACTTGACAGCTCATTTGACACCCTAGCACTGATGATTCAAGAACGTCCTGACTTCAAAACACTCGATCCGTCTGACATACTTGAGAGGCTCAACACACATGAGTTTCAGCTTTTTGAGAAAAGAGACATCTACGGTCCCAACTATGGGGAAACTCGTGCCTTGAAGGCAAAAGCTGTCTCCTCATCTGAAGAAGAGTCTGACAACAGTCCTGATTATCCTGAAGACATTGGAAAGGAGCTTGTTATGCTTGTGAAGAAGTTCCAAAATTTCACCAAGAAGAAAGGTTTCAGAAAGTCCTCATGATCAAGCTCAAGGAATGATGAAGCTTCTGCTCATGACCACAAGAAGAGAACATGCCACAAATGCAAGAAACCTGGCCACTACATCTCTGAGTGTCTGCAGTGGGACAATGAGAACAAGAAGAAAAAGAAGAGCAAGGAGTATGATTCTGACGACAAGAAGAAGAAGAAATACTCAAAGTCTTCTTCCAAGTCCTCCTCAAAGTCTTCATCACACAAGAAGAGCTCATATGGCAAGGCACGTGTGTTTGTTGGCAAGGAAATGGATTCAGAGGAGGAGTCTGCTTCTGAGGAGGCGGAGGTGGAGTCTGAGGAGTCTGATTCTAGTGTTGCGAGTCTGGCTACGGCATACGTTGCCAAGTCCATCTTCAACACTGAAGACAATGACTCCATCACCGACACCGATGCAAATGACAAGGACTACTCTGCTCCTACCTACTGCTTCATGGCACGCGGTGCCAAGGTAAACACACGCACTACTCACTATCAAACTTCCAGTGAAGATGACTCTGATTGTGGTTTCAAACCCAGCTACAAAACACTTGCTAAAATTTCAACTGAACAACAGAAAGCTATGGAACATATTCAAAAACTGTTAGACAAAAGCGATGACCTGTTAGATGCTGAAATGACTCGATCTCAGTCCTTAATTGAAGACATAAAAATTCTTCACATTAAGTATGAGGAACTTGAAAGTCGTCATGAAACGCTCTCAACAACTCATGAAAAACTTTCCTATGATTATCTTCAAAGGAAGCAAGATCTTGAGAAATTGAGAGCGGCTCATGAAGATCTTCAAAAGGAAAATGAGTCACTTCACGCCAAACAGATCAATTCCGCTCAGGAGGATTTGAACCACCATGTCTTAAATGTATTGAGCGTGACAACGCTACTTCTGTTGCTGGTTGTTCTACTGCTGCTACTATTGCAATATCTTCAACTGCTGATGTGCCAACTAACCCCTTTGCTGAGGATGCCACTGCTATTGCTGATGAGAATGCTAGGTTGAAGACATTGCTTGAAACAGGGATGTTCAAAAGCCTCAAAGGGCATCAGACACTATGTGATGTCCTCAAAAGGCAGATCCTGAACCGAAACATGAGGAAAGAGGGTGTTGGGTTTGAAAGGAAAATGAATGCTGATGGCTCTTACTGGAAACCTAAGCAGTACCCCAAAACCACATGGGTTGCTGCAAAGGGACCTTCAGTGGATCCATCCACCCTATCTGGCTTCACTTGTGCTAATCCCATTGTTATTGATGAATCCTTTGATGCAAACTATAAACTGTTTAAGAATCAGAAGGGTGAAGTGTTTGCCAGGTATATTGGTACTAACTGCAGGAATGGACCGCCTATGAAGAAGGTCTGGGTGCCGAAAAGGTGTCTGGAGAATCTTCCTGTGAATGTCGTCATGACACCGCATGTGAAGAAGACAAACCCCAGACCAGAAGCTTCATACGGTCCAAAGGCTTCATATATAGACAGAGGACTCACCTGAGTCGCACTAACGCAAATGTTTTGCAGGGAAGCCATACTCAGGCCTATGAATATGAGCGTGTTTCATCAAACCGCCATGTTCATAAGACCAAGAACTATTCTGCTTATTCTTATGAGTACTATTGTCCACCTGCAAGTTTTTTTGCTAGGGCTCCAAAGCCAAAGTTCTCAGATGATGCACTTAGACTCATTGCTTCGAAGCCACCCTTGAAGATGTGGGTGGCTAAGAAAGCTTAACTCTCTTTTGCAGGGAAAGGTCTCCAGCCGAAAACCAAAATCGTCTGAAGCTATTGCTGGGGACCTTAAACATCTTGTAGGGCGCAAGATCAAATGCCCAAATGGTCTTATTATGTACTTTGTTCCTGAGTCGCTTGCTACTTGCCCTATCAGTCCCAATCTCGATCTAAGCTTTCATAATCCACTGGCTCGTCAAATGTTTTTGCTTCACAATTCTCTTTGTGAAGCCTATGCCCCTAACTGCACTGTAGGGTATGACACCAGCTGCTTCAGAGTGGATTATTGATAGTGGGTGTACCAATCACATGACTGGCAAGCGAAGCCTTCTTATGGACTCAACCTTACGTCCATCTGACAAAAGTCACATCACATTTGCTGACACTGGTAAAAGTAAGGTATTGGGTCTAGGTAGAGTTGCAATCTCAAAGGATCAACGCATGGATAAAGTCATGCTTGTTGAATCCCTTGGTTTCAACTTAATGTTTGTCTCAATGCTTTGCGATTTAAACATGATTGTGATGTTTGGAAAATATCGTTGCCTTGTTCTAATGGAATCTGACAAGTCTCTAGTGTTTGAAGGGTATCGGAAAGATGATTTGTACGTGGTAGATTTCTCAGCAGGACCACAACTTGTCGTATGTCTTCTAGCAAAAGCTTCAGAATGCTGGCTCTGGCATCGGAGGCTAGGGCATGCTGGCATGAGGAACTTGCACACTCTTGCAAGAAAGAAGCATGTCATAGGCTTCGAGGGCGTCAAGTTTAAGAAGGATCACTTATGCGGTGCTTGTGAAGCAGGAAAGATGACGAGGGCCAAGCATCCCTCGAAGACAATCATGACAATGAATCAACCCTTCGAACTGCTCCACATGGACCTTATCGGTCCCACTCATTACTCAACTCTTACTACTACTGCTTGTCTCTATGGCTTTGTCATTGTTGATGATTATTCAAGATATACTTGGGTGCATATAATCCTCTACAAGACTGAAGTGCAGGATGTCTTCAGACGCTTCGCCAATCGAGCCATGAACAACTATGGCGTCAAGATAAAGCACATCAGAAGTGACAATGGCACTGAATTCAAGAACACTGGTGTCGGTGTCAAAACCGGCGGATCTCGGGTAGGGGGTCCCAAACTGTGCGCCTAGGCCGGATGGTAACAGGAGGCAAGGGACACGAAGTTTTACCCAGGTTCGGGCCCTCTTGATGGAGGTAAAACCCTACGTCCTGCTTGATTAATATTGATGATATGGGTAGTACAAGAGTAGATCTACCACGACATCAAAGAGGCTAAACCCTAGAAGCTAGCCTATGGTATGATTATTGTTCTGTATGTTGCCCTACGGACTAAAACCCTCCAGTTTATATAGACATTGGAGAGGGTTAGGGTTACACAAAGTCGGTTACAATGGTAGGATATCTACATATCCGTATCGCCAAGCTTGCCTTCCACGCCAAGGAAAGTCCCTTCCGGACACGGGACGAAGTCTTCAATCTTCTATCTTCATAGTCCAGGAGTCCGGCTGAAGGTATAGTCCGGCCATCCGGACACCCCCTAATCCAGGACTCCCTCAGTAGCCCCTGAACCAGGCTTCAATGACGACGAGTCCGGCGCGCAGATTGTCTTCGGCATTGTAAGGCGGGTTCCTCCTCCAAGTACTTCATAGAAGATTTTGAACACAAAGATAGTGTCTGGCTCTGCAAAATAAGTTTCCACATATTGCCATAGAGAGAATAATATTTACACAAATCTAATCTGCTGACGTATTCCGTAGTGTGACATCGCACCACGGCCAAGCCTTTATCCGAATCGTTTTATTGTCCCACCTCAGCGTGTCATGCGAGGCGGTTTCCTTGGCACGTCTTGTTAAAGTAGAGATCGTGTCCCCTTATTCCGGGATTCTCGTCAATACGGGCGTGGGTAACCCAACCGCGCCATTGATTATGGCGCTTGGAGATAAGCGAGTTTTACCAGGCTGGTGGGGACACATAGTTACGTCCACCCAGATAAGGGGATAAGGATCCACCTTTTCACCTACGCCTTCTTCCTCCTTTGCCTGTCCATTCACGCGCACTCGAGCTCCAGCGCCCAAGTCCGCACTCCCCACCTCAACCTTCTCTAGCCATGTCCGGAGCGGGAGGCAAGTGGATGGTCTCCTCCGTCACGGAGGGACACATCAAAACACTGAGGAAGGCCGGATACCTATCTAACGACATCGCTTATCGGCTTCCCGAAAAGGGGCAGCTCCTCCCAAACCCAGGGCCCCATGAGAGGGTAGTGTTCCTTCCCCACTTCCTCCGCGGACTGGTCTTTCCTATCCACCCATTCGTCCGGGGACTCATGTTCTACTTGTTGGGTAACGTAGCAGAAATTCAAAATTTTCCTACGTGTCACCAAGATCTATCTATGGAGAGACTAGCAATGAGGGGAAGGAGAGTGCATCTACATACCCTTGTAGATCGCTAAGCGGAAGCGTTCAAGTGAACGGGGTTGATGGAGTCGTACTCGTCGTGATTCAAATCACCGATGACCAAGTGCCGAACGGACGGCACCTCCGCGTTCAACACACGTACAGCCCGGTGACGTCTCCCACGCCTTGATCCAGCAAGGAGAGAGGGAGAGGTTGAGGAAGACTTCATCCAACAGCAGCACAACGGCGTGGTGATGATGGAGGAGCGTGGCTATCCTGCAGGGCTTCGCCGAGCACCGCAAGAGAGGAGAAGTACTTGGGAGAGAGGAGAGGGCTGCAACCAAAGGCATAGGTGTGTTTGCTGCCCTCTCATCCCCACATATATATAGGGAGCCCAAGGGGAGGGGGCCGGCCCCCTCAGATCCCATCTGAGGAAGGGGGCGGCGGCCAGGGGAGGGGAGAAGGGGGAGGCGCCCCTAGGGTGGGCCTTAAGGCCCATCTGGACCTAGGGTTTGCCTCCTCCCACTTCCCCTGCGCCTTGGGCCTTGGTGGGAGGCGCACCAGCCCACTAAGTGGCTGGTCCCTCACCACTCTTGGCCCATGCAACCTTCTGGGGTTGGTGGCCCCACTTGGTGGACCCCCGGGAACCTCCCGGTGGTCCCGGTACGTTACCGATAAACCCCGAAACTCTTCCGGTGTCCAAAACAGGACTTCCCATATATAAATCTTTACCTCCGGACCATTCCGGAACTCCTCGTGACGTCCGGGATCTCATCCGGGACTCCGAACAACATTCGGTAACCACATACTAACTTCCTTTATAACCCTAGCATCATCGAACCTTAAGTGTGTAGACCCTACGGGTTCGGGAGACATGCAGACATGACCGAGACGTTCTCCGGTCAATAACCAACAGCGGGATCTGGATACCCATGTTGGCTCCCACATGTTCCACGATGATCTCATCGGATGAACCACGATGTCAAGGACTTAATCAATCCCGTATACAATTCCCTTTGTCTATTGGTACGATACTTGCCCGAGATTCGATCGTCGGTATCCCGATACCTTGTTCAATCTCGTTACCGGCAAGTCTCTTTACTCGTTCCGTAACACATCATCCCGTGATCAACTCCTTGATCACATTGTGCACATTATGATGATGTCCTACCGAGTGGGCCCAGAGATACCTCTCCGTCACACGGAGTGACAAATCCCAGTCTCGATTCGTGCCAACCCAACAGACACTTTCGGAGATACCTGTAGTGCACCTTTATAGTCACCCAGTTACGTTGTGACGTTTGGTACACCCAAAGCATTCCTACGGTATCCGGGAGTTGCACAATCTCATGGTCTAAGGAAATGATACTTGACATTAGCAAAGCTTTAGCATACGAACTACACGATCTAGTGCTATGCTTAGGATTGGGTCTTGTCCATCACATCATTCTCCTAATGATGTGATCCCGTTATCAACGACATCCAATGTCCATGGTTAGGAAACCGTAACCATCTATTGATCAACGAGCTAGTCAACTAGAGGCTTACTAGGGACATGGTGTTGTCTATGTATCCACACATGTATCTGAGTTTCCTATCAATACAATTCTAGCATGGATAATAAACGATTATCATGAACAAGGAAATATAATAATAACTAATTTATTATTGCCTCTAGGGCATATTTCCAACAGTCTCCCACTTGCACTAGAGTCAATAATCTAGTTCACATCGCCATGTGATTAACACTCACAGGTCACATCGTCATGTGACTAACACCCAAGAGTTTACTAGAGTCAGTAATCTAGTTCACATCACTATGTGATTAACACTCAATGAGTTCTGGGTTTGATCATGTTGCTTGTGAGAGAGGTTTTAGTCAATGGGTCTGAACCCTTCAGATCCGTGTGTGCTTTACAAATCTCTATGTCATCTCCTAGATGTAGCTACCACGTTCTATTTGGAGCTATTCCAAATAACTGTTCTACTTGGAGCTATTCTAAATTGTTGCTCCATTATACGTATCCGGTATCTCTACTCAGAGCTATCCGGATAGGTGTTTAAGCTTGCATCGACGTAACCCTTTACGACAAACTCTTTTACCACCTCCATAATCGAGAAAAATTCCTTAGTTCACTAGTTACTAAGGATAACTTTGACCGCTGTCCTGTGATCCATTCTTGGATCACTCTTGTACCCCTTGACTGACTCATGGCAAGGCACACTTCAGGTGCGGTACACAGCATAGCATACTGTAGAGCCTATGTCTTAAGCATAAGGGACGACTTTCGTCCTTTCTCTTTATTCTGCCGTGGTCGAGCTTTAAGTCTTAACTTCATACCTTACAACTCAGGCAAGAACTCCTTCTTTGACTGATCCATCTTGAACACCTTCAAGATCATGTCAAGGTATGTGCTCATTTGAAAATACCATTAAGCGTTTTGATCTATTCTTATAGATCTTGATGCTCAATGTTTAAGTAGATTAATCCAGGCTTTCCATTGAAAACACTTTCCAAATAACCCTATATGCTTTCTTTAGAAATTCTACATCATTTCTGATCAACAATATGTCAACAACATATACTCATTAGAAATTCTATAGTGCTCCCACTCACTTCTTTGGAAATACAAGTTTCTCATAAACTTTGTATAAACCAAAATCTTTGATCATCTCATCAAAGCATACATTCCAACTCCGAGATGCTTACTCCAGTCCTTAGAAGGATGGCTGGAGCTTTGCATACTTATTAGCATCTTTCAGGATTGACAAAACCTTCTGGTTGCATCACATACAACCTTTCCTCAAGATAATCGTCGAGGAAACAATGTTTTGACATCCTATCTGCAAGATTTCATAAATAATGCAGTGACTGCTAACATAATTCCAACAGACTTTTAGCATCGCTACGAGTGAGAAAGTCTCATCATAGTCAACTCCTTGAACTTGTCGGAAAACATCTTAACGACAAGTCGAGCTTTCTTAATGGTGACATTTACCATCATTGTCCGTCTTCCTTTTCAAATCCATCTACACCTAACAGCCTTACGACCATCAAGTAGTTCTTCCAAAGTCTACACATGGATCCTCTCTCGGATTTTATGGCCTCGAGCCATTTATCGGAATCCGGGCCCACCATCGCTTCTCCATAGCTCGTACGTTCATTGTTGTCTAGCAACATGACTTCCAAGACAGGATTACGTACCACTCAGAAGTAGTACGCATCCTTGTCATCCTACGAGGTTTGGGAGTGACTTGATCTGAAGTCTCGTGATCAATATCATAAGCTTCCACTTCAATTGGTGTAGGTGCCATAGGAACAATTTCCTGTGCCCTGCCACACACTAGTTGAAGAGATGGTTTAATAACCTCATCAAGTCCCCACCATCCTCCCACTCAATTCTTTCGAGAGAAACTTTTCCTCGAGAAAGGACCCGATTCTAGAAACAGTCCTTTATTGCTTTCGGATCTGATATAGGAGGTATACCCAACTGTTTTGGGTGTCCTATGAAGATGCATTTATCCCCTTTGGGTTCGAGCTTATCAGCCTGAAACTTTTTCACATAAGCATCGCAGCCCCAAACTTTTAAGAAATGACAGCTTAGGTTTCTCTAAACCATAGTTCATACGGTGTCATCTCATCGGAATTACGTGGTGCCCTATTTAAAGTGAATGTGGTTGTCTCTAATGCCTAACCCATAAATTATTGTGGTAATTCGATAAGAGACATCATGGTATGCATCATATCCAATAGGGTGCAGTTATGATGTTCGGACACACCATCACACTATGGTGTTCCAGGCTGTATCAGTTGTGAAACAATTTCCACAATGTCTTAATTCTGTGCCAAACTCGTAATTCAGATATTCATCTCTATGATCATATCATAGATATTTCATCCTCTTGTCACGACGATCTTTCAACTTCACCTTGAAATTACTTGAACCTTTCAATAATTCAGACTCGTGATTCATCAAGTAAATATACTCAACATTTACTCAAATCATCTGTGAAGTAAGAAAATAACGATATCCACTACACGCCTCAGCACTCATTGGACTGCACACATCAAAATGCATTACTTCCAACAAGTTGCTTTCTAATTCCATTTTACTGAAACCGAGGCTTTCAGTCATCTTGCCCATGTGGTATGATTTGCATGTCTCAAGTGATTCAAAAATCAAGTGAGTTCAAATGGTCCATTTGCATGGAGTTTCTTCATGCATGTACACCAATAGACATGGTTTGCATGTCTCAAACTTTTCAAAACGAGTGAGCCCAAAGATCCATCAACATGGAGCTTCTTCATGCGTTTTATACCGATATGACTTAAGTGGCAGTGCCACAAGTAGGTGGTACTATCATTACTATCTTTGGCATGAACATGTGTATCACTACGATCGAGATTCAATAAACCATTCATTTTAGGTGTAAGACCATCGAAGGCATTATTCAAATAAACAGAGTAACCATTATTCTCCTTAAATGAATAACCGTATTGCGATAGACATAATTCAATCATGTCTATGCTCAACGCAAACACCAATCTCGATGGTAGAGGGAGCGTACGATATTTGATCAACCTTGGAAATACTTCCAACACATATCGTCATCTCACCTTTTAGCTAGTCTCCGTTTATTCCGTAGCTTTTATTTCGAGTTACTAACACTTAGCAACCGAACCGGTATCTAATACCCTGGTGCTACTAGGAGTACTAGTAAAGTACACATCAACATAGTGTATATCCAATATACTTCTATCGACCTTGCCAGCCTTCTTATCTACCAAGTATCTAGGGTAATTCTGCTCCAGTGGCTGTTCCTCTTATTACAGAAGCACTTAGTCTCAGGTTTGGGTTTAACCTTGGGTTTCTTCACTAGAGCAGCAACTGAATTGCCGTTTCATGAAGTATCCCTTCTTGTCCTTGCCCTTCTTGAAACTAGTGGTTTCACCAACCATCAACAATTGATGCTCCTTCTTGATTTCTACTTTTGTGGCGTCAAACATCACGAATATCTCAAGGATCATCATATATGTCCCTGATATATTATAGTTCATCACGAAGCTCTAGCAGCTTGGTGGTAATGACTTCGGAGAAACATCACTATCTCATCTTGGAAGATCAACTCCCACTTGATTCAAATGATTGTTGTACTCAGACAATCTGAGCACAAGCTCAACAATTGAGCTTTTCTCCTTAGTTTGTAGGCTAAGAAAATCGTCGGAGGTCTTATACCTCTTGACATGGGCACGAGCCTGAAATCTCAATTTCAGCCCTCAAAACATCTCATATGTTTCGCGACGTTTCAAAACGTCTTTGGTGCCTCAATTCTAAACCGTTTAACTGAACTATCATGTAGTTATCAAAACGTGTATGTCAGATGTTCACAACATCCACAGACAACGCTCGAGGTTCAGCACACTGAGCAGTGCATTAAGGACATAAGCCTTCTAAGAAGCAATGAGGACAATCCTCAGTCTACGGACCTCGTCCGCATAATTGCTACTATCAACTTTCAACTAATTTTCTCTAGGAACATATCTAAACAGTAGAACTATAGCGTGAGCTACGACATAATTTGCAAAATCCTTTTGACTATGTTCAGGATAATTAAGTTCATCTTATGAACTCCCACTCAGATAGACATCCCTCTAGTCATCTAAGTGATTACATGATCCGAGTCAACTAGGCCGTGTCCGATCATCACGTGAGACGGACTAGTCAACGTCGGTGAACATCTTCATGTTGATCGTATCTACCATACGACTCATGCTCGACCTTTCGGTCTTCTGTGTTCCGAGGCCATGTCTATGCACATGCTAGGCTCGTCAAGTTAACCCTAAGTGTTTTGCATGTGTAAAACTGTCTTACACCCGTTGTATGTGAACGTAAGGATCTATCACACCCGATCATCACGTGGTGCTTCGAAACGACGAACTTTAGCAACGGTGCACAGTTAGGGGAGAGCACTTCTTGAAATTTTTATGAGGGATCATCTTATTTACTACTGTCGTTCTAAGCAAATAAGATGTATAAACATGATAAACATCACATGCAATCAAATAGTGACATGATATGGCCAATATC
This sequence comes from Triticum monococcum, assembly GCA_034509565.1. Lineage (NCBI taxonomy): Eukaryota > Viridiplantae > Streptophyta > Magnoliopsida > Poales > Poaceae > Triticum > Triticum monococcum. The sequence goes on along the minus strand of CM067843.1, from coordinate 587,719,838 downwards.
ACATTGCTCCTTTTGATCTCCATCTTCGGGGCTCCATGATCATCATTGTCACCGGCATGACACCATGATCTCCATCATCATGATCTCCATCATCATGTCTTCTTTGAAGTTTTCACGTCATCTATTACTTCTACTACTACAGCTAACGGTTAGCAATAAAGTAAAGTAATTACATGACGTTTAAGTTGACACGCAGGTCATAAATAAATAAAGACAACTCCTATGGCTCCTGCCGGTTGTCATATTCATCGACATGCAAGTCGTGATTCCTATTACAAGAACATGATCAATCTCATACATCACATATATCATTCATCACATCCTTTGGCCATATCACATCACATGGCATACCCTGCAAAAACAAGTTAGACGTCCTCTAATTGTTGTTTGCATGTTTTACGTGGCTGCTATGGGTTACTAGCAAGAACGTTTCTTACCTACGCAAAGACCACAACGTGATATGCCAATTGCTATTTACCCTTCATAAGGACCCTTTTCATCGAATCCGATCCGACTAAAGTGGGAGAGACAGACACCCGCTAGCCACCTTATGCAACTAGTGCATGTCAGTCGGTGGAACCAGTCTCACGTAAGAGTACGTGTAAGGTCGGTCCGGGCCGCTTCATCCCACGATGCCGCCGAATCAAGATAAGACTAGTAACGGCAAGCATATCGAACAAAATCAACGCCCACAACTACTTTGTGTTCTACTCGTGCATAGAATCTACGCAATAGACCTAGCTCATGATGCCACTGTTGGGTAACGTAGCAGAAATTCAAAATTTTCCTACGTGTCACCAAGATCTATCTATGGAGAGACTAGCAACGAGGGGAAGGAGAGTGCATCTACATACCCTTGTAGATCACTAAGCGGAAGCGTTCAAGTGAACGGGGTTGATGGAGTCGTACTCGTCGTGATTCAAATCACCGATGACCAAGTGCCGAACGGACGGCACCTCCGCGTTCAACACACGTACAGCCCGGTGACGTCTCCCACGCCTTGATCCAGCAAGGAGAGAGGGAGAGGTTGAGGAAGACTTCATCCAACAGCAGCACAACGGCGTGGTGATGATGGAGGAGCGTGGCTATCCTGCAGGGCTTCGCCGAGCACCGCAAGAGAGGAGAAGTACTTGGGAGAGAGGAGAGGGCTGCAACCAAAGGCATAGGTGTGTTTGCTGCCCTCTCATCCCCACATATATATAGGGAGCCCAAGGGGAGGGGGCCGGCCCCCTCAGATCCCATCTGAGGAAGGGGGCGGCGGCCAGGGGAGGGGAGAAGGGGGAGGCGCCCCTAGGGTGGGCCTTAAGGCCCATCTGGACCTAGGGTTTGCCTCCTCCCACTTCCCCTGCGCCTTGGGCCTTGGTGGGAGGCGCACAAGCCCACTAAGTGGCTGGTCCCTCACCACTCTTGGCCCATGCAACCTTCTGGGGTTGGTGGCCCCACTTGGTGGACCCCCGGGAACCTCCCGGTGGTCCCGGTACGTTACCGATAAACCCCGAAACTCTTCCGGTGTCCAAAACAGGACTTCCCATATATAAATCTTTACCTCCGGACCATTCCGGAACTCCTCGTGACGTCCGGGATCTCATCCGGGACTCCGAACAACATTCGGTAACCACATACTAACTTCCTTTATAACCCTAGCGTCATCGAACCTTAAGTGTGTAGACCCTACGGGTTCGGGAGACATGCAGACATGACCGAGACGTTCTCCGGTCAATAACCAACAGCGGGATCTGGATACCCATGTTGGCTCCCACATGTTCCACGATGATCTCATCGGATGAACCACGATGTCAAGGACTTAATCAATCCCGTATACAATTCCCTTTGTCTATTGGTACGATACTTGCCCGAGATTCGATCGTCGGTATCCCGATACCTTGTTCAATCTCGTTACCGGCAAGTCTCTTTACTCGTTCCGTAACACATCATCCCGTGATCAACTCCTTGATCACATTGTGCACATTATGATGATGTCCTACCGAGTGGGCCCAGAGATACCTCTCCGTCACACGGAGTGACAAATCCCAGTCTCGATTCGTGCCAACCCAACAGACACTTTCGGAGATACCTGTAGTGCACCTTTATAGTCACCCAGTTACGTTGTGACGTTTGGTACACCCAAAGCATTCCTACGGTATCCGGGAGTTGCACAATCTCATGGTCTAAGGAAATGATACTTGACATTAGCAAAGCTTTAGCATACGAACTACACGATCTAGTGCTATGCTTAGGATTGGGTCTTGTCCATCACATCATTCTCCTAATGATGTGATCCCGTTATCAACGACATCCAATGTCCATGGTTAGGAAACCGTAACCATCTATTGATCAACGAGCTAGTCAACTAGAGGCTTACTAGGGACATGGTGTTGTCTATGTATCCACACATGTATCTGAGTTTCCTATCAATACAATTCTAGCATGGATAATAAACGATTATCATGAACAAGGAAATATAATAATAACTAATTTATTATTGCCTCTAGGGCATATTTCCAACAGTCTCCCACTTGCACTAGAGTCAATAATCTAGTTCACATCGCCATGTGATTAACACTCACAGGTCACATCGTCATGTGACTAACACCCAAGAGTTTACTAGAGTCAGTAATCTAGTTCACATCACTATGTGATTAACACTCAATGAGTTCTGGGTTTGATCATGTTGCTTGTGAGAGAGGTTTTAGTCAATGGGTCTGAACCCTTCAGATCCGTGTGTGCTTTACAAATCTCTATGTCATCTCCTAGATGTAGCTACCACGTTCTATTTGGAGCTATTCCAAATAACTGTTCTACTTGGAGCTATTCTAAATTGTTGCTCCATTATACGTATCCGGTATCTCTACTCAGAGCTATCCGGATAGGTGTTTAAGCTTGCATCGACGTAACCCTTTACGACAAACTCTTTTACCACCTCCATAATCGAGAAAAATTCCTTAGTTCACTAGTTACTAAGGATAACTTTGACCGCTGTCCTGTGATCCATTCTTGGATCACTCTTGTACCCCTTGACTGACTCATGGCAAGGCACACTTCAGGTGCGGTACACAGCATAGCATACTGTAGAGCCTATGTCTTAAGCATAAGGGACGACTTTCGTCCTTTCTCTTTATTCTGCCGTGGTCGAGCTTTAAGTCTTAACTTCATACCTTACAACTCAGGCAAGAACTCCTTCTTTGACTGATCCATCTTGAACACCTTCAAGATCATGTCAAGGTATGTGCTCATTTGAAAATACCATTAAGCGTTTTGATCTATTCTTATAGATCTTGATGCTCAATGTTTAAGTAGATTAATCCAGGCTTTCCATTGAAAACACTTTCCAAATAACCCTATATGCTTTCTTTAGAAATTCTACATCATTTCTGATCAACAATATGTCAACAACATATACTCATTAGAAATTCTATAGTGCTCCCACTCACTTCTTTGGAAATACAAGTTTCTCATAAACTTTGTATAAACCAAAATCTTTGATCATCTCATCAAAGCATACATTCCAACTCCGAGATGCTTACTCCAGTCCTTAGAAGGATGGCTAGAGCTTTGCATACTTATTAGCATCTTTCAGGATTGACAAAACCTTCTGGTTGCATCACATACAACCTTTCCTCAAGATAATCGTCGAGGAAACAATGTTTTGACATCCTATCTGCAAGATTTCATAAATAATGCAGTGACTGCTAACATAATTCCAACAGACTTTTAGCATCGCTACGAGTGAGAAAGTCTCATCATAGTCAACTCCTTGAACTTGTCGGAAAACATCTTAACGACAAGTCGAGCTTTCTTAATGGTGACATTTACCATCATTGTCCGTCTTCCTTTTCAAATCCATCTACACCTAACAGCCTTACGACCATCAAGTAGTTCTTCCAAAGTCTACACATGGATCCTCTCTCGGATTTTATGGCCTCGAGCCATTTATCGGAATCCGGGCCCACCATCGCTTCTCCATAGCTCGTACGTTCATTGTTGTCTAGCAACATGACTTCCAAGACAGGATTACGTACCACTCAGAAGTAGTACGCATCCTTGTCATCCTACGAGGTTTGGGAGTGACTTGATCTGAAGTCTCGTGATCAATATCATAAGCTTCCACTTCAATTGGTGTAGGTGCCATAGGAACAATTTCCTGTGCCCTGCCACACACTAGTTGAAGAGATGGTTTAATAACCTCATCAAGTCCCCACCATCCTCCCACTCAATTCTTTCGAGAGAAACTTTTCCTCGAGAAAGGACCCGATTCTAGAAACAGTCCTTTATTGCTTTCGGATCTGATATAGGAGGTATACCCAACTGTTTTGGGTGTCCTATGAAGATGCATTTATCCCCTTTGGGTTCGAGCTTATCAGCCTGAAACTTTTTCACATAAGCATCGCAGCCCCAAACTTTTAAGAAATGACAGCTTAGGTTTCTCTAAACCATAGTTCATACGGTGTCATCTCATCGGAATTACGTGGTGCCCTATTTAAAGTGAATGTGGTTGTCTCTAATGCCTAACCCATAAATTATTGTGGTAATTCGATAAGAGACATCATGGTATGCATCATATCCAATAGGGTGCAGTTATGATGTTCGGACACACCATCACACTATGGTGTTCCAGGCTGTATCAGTTGTGAAACAATTTCCACAATGTCTTAATTCTGTGCCAAACTCGTAATTCAGATATTCATCTCTATGATCATATCATAGATATTTCATCCTCTTGTCACGACGATCTTTCAACTTCACCTTGAAATTACTTGAACCTTTCAATAATTCAGACTCGTGATTCATCAAGTAAATATACTCAACATTTACTCAAATCATCTGTGAAGTAAGAAAATAACGATATCCACTACACGCCTCAGCACTCATTGGACTGCACACATCAAAATGCATTACTTCCAACAAGTTGCTTTCTAATTCCATTTTACTGAAACCGAGGCTTTCAGTCATCTTGCCCATGTGGTATGATTTGCATGTCTCAAGTGATTCAAAAATCAAGTGAGTTCAAATGGTCCATTTGCATGGAGTTTCTTCATGCATGTACACCAATAGACATGGTTTGCATGTCTCAAACTTTTCAAAACGAGTGAGCCCAAAGATCCATCAACATGGAGCTTCTTCATGCGTTTTATACCGATATGACTTAAGTGGCAGTGCCACAAGTAGGTGGTACTATCATTACTATCTTTGGCATGAACATGTGTATCACTACGATCGAGATTCAATAAACCATTCATTTTAGGTGTAAGACCATCGAAGGCATTATTCAAATAAACAGAGTAACCATTATTCTCCTTAAATGAATAACCGTATTGCGATAGACATAATTCAATCATGTCTATGCTCAACGCAAACACCAATCTCGATGGTAGAGGGAGCGTACGATATTTGATCAACCTTGGAAATACTTCCAACACATATCGTCATCTCACCTTTTAGCTAGTCTCCGTTTATTCCGTAGCTTTTATTTCGAGTTACTAACACTTAGCAACCGAACCGGTATCTAATACCCTGGTGCTACTAGGAGTACTAGTAAAGTACACATCAACATAGTGTATATCCAATATACTTCTATCGACCTTGCCAGCCTTCTTATCTACCAAGTATCTAGGGTAATTCTGCTCCAGTGGCTGTTCCTCTTATTACAGAAGCACTTAGTCTCAGGTTTGGGTTTAACCTTGGGTTTCTTCACTAGAGCAGCAACTGAATTGCCGTTTCATGAAGTATCCCTTCTTGTCCTTGCCCTTCTTGAAACTAGTGGTTTCACCAACCATCAACAATTGATGCTCCTTCTTGATTTCTACTTTTGTGGCGTCAAACATCACGAATATCTCAAGGATCATCATATATGTCCCTGATATATTATAGTTCATCACGAAGCTCTAGCAGCTTGGTGGTAATGACTTCGGAGAAACATCACTATCTCATCTTGGAAGATCAACTCCCACTTGATTCAAATGATTGTTGTACTCAGACAATCTGAGCACAAGCTCAACAATTGAGCTTTTCTCCTTAGTTTGTAGGCTAAGAAAATCGTCGGAGGTCTTATACCTCTTGACATGGGCACGAGCCTGAAATCTCAATTTCAGCCCTCAAAACATCTCATATGTTTCGCGACGTTTCAAAACGTCTTTGGTGCCTCAATTCTAAACCGTTTAACTGAACTATCATGTAGTTATCAAAACGTGTATGTCAGATGTTCACAACATCCACAGACAACGCTCGAGGTTCAGCACACTGAGCAGTGCATTAAGGACATAAGCCTTCTAAGAAGCAATGAGGACAATCCTCAGTCTACGGACCTCGTCCGCATAATTGCTACTATCAACTTTCAACTAATTTTCTCTAGGAACATATCTAAACAGTAGAACTATAGCGTGAGCTACGACATAATTTGCAAAATCCTTTTGACTATGTTCAGGATAATTAAGTTCATCTTATGAACTCCCACTCAGATAGACATCCCTCTAGTCATCTAAGTGATTACATGATCCGAGTCAACTAGGCCGTGTCCGATCATCACGTGAGACGGACTAGTCAACGTCGGTGAACATCTTCATGTTGATCGTATCTACCATACGACTCATGCTCGACCTTTCGGTCTTCTGTGTTCCGAGGCCATGTCTATGCACATGCTAGGCTCGTCAAGTTAACCCTAAGTGTTTTGCATGTGTAAAACTGTCTTACACCCGTTGTATGTGAACGTAAGGATCTATCACACCCGATCATCACGTGGTGCTTCGAAACGACGAACTTTAGCAACGGTGCACAGTTAGGGGAGAGCACTTCTTGAAATTTTTATGAGGGATCATCTTATTTACTACTGTCGTTCTAAGCAAATAAGATGTATAAACATGATAAACATCACATGC